>LR738713.1:723290642-723537690 GCA_902687465.1 Secale cereale | reverse complement strand
CCCCCCCCCGCCGGCAAACTTGTGCGCGAAAGAACCTTGCTTCTCCTTGAGAAAAAGGAAAGAAGAGACAACGCAAATATGGACCCTTACGGCTTGTTACTGCTTACCGGGTATAGGTGCTGCACAAAATGTCAGATAATACATGCAGAAGGCAAAAAAGCATGAAAATGACAAGTTGTGCGGGGCACATAAACTTTACTAATGCACGGGGTCTGCGCCCGGCTTTGTACAAAGGATTACATGCAACAGCGGCAAGACTTGTACAAAAGGTGGTTGCCGGAGCAGATCACGGCAACCGCGCCTTACGGGTAAAACTTGCGAAGATGTTGTATGTTCCAGGAGTTGCTCACCAGTAAGCCATCTTCGGTCTCTAGGCGGACTGCGCCGGGCCTAGTGACTTGTTTCACCCGATAAGGGCCTTCCCACTTCGGCGTCAACTTGTTGGAATTCTTGGCGGACTGAACGCGCCGAAGAACAAGGTCGCCTTCCTTGAGACTTCTGGCTTTAACTTTGCGGCTATGGTAGCGGCGCAAAGCTTGCTGGTAGCGAGCAGCTCGCACAGCGGCCTGAAGACGGTCCTCCTCGAGGAGCAGCGCATCATCTTGCCGCAGCTGCTCTTGCTCGAGCTCATCGTAAGAGAGCACTCGAGGCGGCCCGTATACGAGTTCCGTGGGGAGAACTGCCTCTGCTCCATAGACTAGAGCAAAGGGTGTCTTCCCAGTGGCTCGATTTGGCGTCGTCCTGATCGACCAAAGAACCACCGGCAGCTCCTCGATCCAGTTTCTTCCGCACTTGTGCAGCTTGTCGAAAGTTCTTGTCTTGAGTCTGCGCAGCACTTCAGCGTTTGCCCTCTCCGCTTGACCGTTGCTTCTCGGGTGAGCAACAGAAGCGAAGCAGACCTTGGCGCCAAGGTCTTGGACATATTGCATGAAGGTGCGACTTGTGAATTACGTACCGTTGTCGGTGATGATCCTGTTAGGGATCCCGAAACGGCAAACAATCGACCTGAAGAACTTGACTGCTGACTGTGCGGTCACCTTTCTCACTGGTTCCACTTCCGGCCACTTTGTGAACTTGTCGATGGCAACGTACAAGTACTCAAAGCCCCCGGTTGCGCGGGGAAAGGGGCCAAGGATGTCGAGCCCCCAGACCGAAAATGGCCAGAAGAAAGGGATCGTCTGGAGAGCTTGAGTTGGCTGGTGTATCTGCTTGGAATGGAACGGGCATGCTTCACACTTGGTTACTTGTGCAGTTGCATCCTGGAGGGCTTCTGGCCAAAAGAAACCTTGCCGGAACGCCTTGCCGACGAGTGCTCTTGCGCCAATGTGGTGGCCACATATGCCTCCATGTATCTCTGCCAACAGCTTATGTCCATCTTCCCGGGGAATACACTTCAATTTCACACCGTTGAGCCTTCTTATGTACAGTTCGTTGCCGACAAACTGGTACATACTTGACTGTCGGGCTACTTTTTCAGCTTCTTCTTGCTCTTCGGGAAGTTCTCCTATCTGGAGAAAACGGACGATCTGCTGCGCCCATGCCGGAGCCTGTGGCTCGACGACAAGGACTAAAGGCACTTGTGCTGCTGCGAGAGCGTCAGCTTCCACGGCAAGAACCTGCAGCTCAGCCGGAGCTTGACACTCCCCGGCAAGCTTGCCGGAGCAAATCTTGTCGGGAGCGCCTGCTTCAACTGTACAAACCCTAGGGTTTGCAGGAGCAGACTGCTCCTCCGCAATCTTGTCGTTGACCTTAGGGACCTTATTGGCGGTGGCTTCGGGAAGCTCTGCCGGCAAGTAGTCACCAGAAACAAACTTCCTCTTCTTACTTTGTCCAGTCGACGGTGTTACGGATGGTTGAGTTAGCTTGAGCACAAAGATCCCTGGTTCCACAGGTAGCTTTAGCGCAGCACACTTTGACAGGCCATCTGCGATGTCATTTTGAGCTCTTGGAACGTGCTCCATCTGTAGGCCTTCAAAGTGTTCTTCAAGCTTTCTCACTTCGTCGACGTAAGCTTCCATCAACGGACTCTAGTAGTTCTTGTTCACTTGGCGGACGACCAACTGTGAATCACCCCTGACAATCAGCTTCTTGATCCCAAGATCTGCCGCGATTCTAAGGCCGGCAAGCAGCCCTTCATACTCTGCAGTATTGTTTGTCGCTTGCTCCTTGGGAAAGTGCATCTGGACCACGTACTTGAGGTGCTCTCCGGTTGGCGCGACAAGCAGCACGCCGGCACCAGCGCCTTGCAGCGAGAAGGCACCGTCAAAGTACATTATCCATTCTTGGCTTGCTTCCTTGACGGGGATGCTCGTCTCTGGAATTTCTTCGTCTGGCGTTGGCGTCCACTCTGCTATGAATGCTGCCAATGCTCTGCTCTGGATAGTTGAAGTACTTTCAAACTTAAGGCCAAAGCTTGATAGTTCTAGTGCCCACTCGACAATCCTGCCTGTTGCTTCCGGATTTTGCAGTATCCTTTTGAGCGGAAAGCGAGTGACAACTGTTATTTCATGTGCCTGGAAGTAATGGCGCAGCTTTCTCGAGGCCATGAGAAGGCCGAAAAGCAACTTCTGCACACCAGGATACCTTGACCTAGCCCCCTGGAGAAGGGAGCTGACAAAGTAAACTGGGCGCTGCACCATCTTCTTCCGTACCTCTTCTTGTATCTGCGCAGATCCGTCCTTGTCGGGACCAGAGCTTGTCGGGGAAGCCCCCTGCTTGTCGCTGGACGTGCTTGCCGGGGCTATTGGCTCATCATCTGCCTCCCTCTCCGCTACTAATGCAGCACTAACCACTTGATTGGTTGCCGCTAGGTACAGCAACAACTTTTCTTGTGGCTTAGGTGCGACAAGTATTGGAGTGGAGGACAGGTACCTCTTCAAGTCTTGCAGCGCTGCCTCCGCCTCCGGAGTCCATTTCATTGGACCTGCCTTTTTCAAAATTTTGAAAAACGGCAGGGCGCGTTCTGCAGACTTAGAGATAAACCTGCTGAGAGCAGCCACGCAGCCGGCAAGTCTTCGTACATCCTTGACGCGCTTCGGTGCTTCGATCTGCTCAATGGCCTTGATCTTGTCGGGATTGGCTTCAATCCCCCTCTGGGACACAAAGAACCTGAGGAGCTTGCCGGAGGGGACTCCAAACACGCACTTCTCGGGGTTAAGCTTGAGTTGGATCCTGCGCAGATTTGCAAAGGTTTCTTCTAGATCTTGCACTAGGGTAGCCCTGTCCTTGCTCTTAACCACTATGTCATCCATGTATGCTTCTACATTCTTGTGTATCTGTGGCTCCAAAGCTGCATGGACAACCCTTGCAAATGTTGAACCCGCATTCTTCAATCCGAAAGGCATGCGTATGAAGCAATAAGTGCCACATGGAGTAATGAATGCGGTTTTCTCCTCATCTTCTTCAGCCATGAAGATTTGGTGATATCCGGAGTATGCATCAAGAAACGAAAGCAACTCACACCCAGCCATGGAGTCAACGATCTAGTCAATGCGCAGCAAGGGAAATGGATCTTTGGGACAAGCTTTATTCACATCGGTGAAGTCAATACAAAGCCTCCACTTCCCGTTCGCTTTGCGCACGACAACAGGGTTGGCCAGCCACGTGGGATGGAGTACACCTCTGACAAGGCCTGCCGCTTCCAGCTTCTTGATCTCTTCTGCGATAAACTCTTGGCGCTCCACCGCTTGCTTTCTAACCTTCTGCTTGACGGGCCGCGCGTGAGGACAAACGGCAAGCTTGTGCTCAATCACTTTCCTGGGAACACCGGGGATGTCAGACGGTTGCCAGGCAAACACGTCGACGTTCGCCCGCAGGGAAGCAACGAGCGCGCTTTCCTATTTGGGATCGAGCGTGGCACTGATGGTGAAAGTACCACCAGTGCCGTCCTCCTTGGCGGACACCTTCTTGGTTGCGGGTGGAGCTGCCATCGCCTTCTTGCACTTGCCGGTGGAGCTCGATGGTGCGTCCTCGATGGCAGCGCAGCACTCCGAAGAGGTGCGTTTGCCGGAGTGGGCCCCAGAGCTCTTGCCGGACTTGGTCTTGTTCTTCCCCCCGGGAGCTTCAGCGGCAAGTGTTTTGCTATCTGTTGCGGCTGCTGCATCCCGGTAAATCTTGTCGGCACAGATAAGGGCGTCCTTCTTGTCGCCGGGGACAGAGATGACGCTTATCGGGCCTGGCATCTTAAGCATGTTGTAGGCATAATGAGATGCTGCCATGAACTTGGCGAGCGCTGGACGGCCAAGTATTCCATTGTAAGGCAAAGGAATATCGGCAACGTCAAAGGTGATCCTCTCGGTTCTGAAGTTCAGCTCTCCGCCAAATGTCACTGGCAGTGTGATCTTCCCCTTCGGCTTTCTCCTTCCCGGGTTGATCCCTTGGAATGTGCCGGTTTCCTCGAGCTCGCTGTCGGGGATCTGGAGTTTCGGACCACAGCAGAGGAGATCAGGTTCAGGCCGGCCCCGCCGTCAACTAGCATCTTGGTGACCTTGAGGTTGCGGATGGTCGATGAAACCAACATCGGCAAACACCCGACCGCAGTGGTGCGATCAGGGTGGTCCTCAACGTCGAAGATGATAGGCGTGCTGGACCACTTCAGAAGTTTGCGCGACTCGACGGGTGGCTCTGCCGCATTAACTTCCCGCACCCACTGCTTGAGTTGGCGGTGGGAAGTATGCAGAGAGGCACCACCGTCAATGCACAGAACCTCTGTGGCCTTCTGAAACTCCTGTTCGCTGTTATCTCCATCATCCATGTCTTCATCGTCGTCTTCGTTTCGTCCTTGTCGCGGCCGCGGGGAGGTCTGTCTCCTTGCCACTGGTTGGCCTTGCCGCGGCGTCCTCCCCGGCCGTTGAATGGCCGCTTCTTGCCGGACCCACCATCACCTCCCTCGGCTTTCTCCTTGTCGCGTCGCTCGTACTCAGCTTTTTGCTGCTCGACGAGGTATTCGACCCTTTTGCAGTTCTGGAGGTCGTGGCCCTTGGTGCGGTGGATCTTGCAGTATTGCTTGTCGGAGTCGTCCTGCTTGTCGGCGGCAGCCACAGTCTGACAGTTGGTGCACGCGGTAGTTTCCTTGCCGGAGCCATCTGTCGGAGCTTTCTTGGCGCCAGCCTCCTTGCCGGACTGCTCCACGACAAGCACTTCCTTGTTCTTTTTCTTCCTGTTGTTCCGCCGCCGGTTCTTCTTCGCCGGGGCGGCATCCTCACTATCCGATCCCCCTGCTCCAGTATCCTCTCCGGGGAGTTTCCTCCCCTCCTCAGCGCGTGCGCACTTGTCGGCCAGGGCATAAAGCTAACTGACGTCTCGGATCTTGCACATCGCCATTTCCTCCTTCATCCTGCGGTTACGCACGTTCTGGTGGAACGCGCTGATAACCGCGGCAGGTTGGACGTCTGGGATGTTTGCTGGACGCGGCTGAATCTCTGGATATACTTTCGCAGGGACTCTCCTTTTTTCTGGGCAAGTATGTGAAGGTCACTCTCCTGGCCATGGGGCTTGTGGCCATCCGTGAAGGCGCCGACGAACTGATGGCATAGGTCGGCCCAAGAAGAAATGGAGTTCTCCGGCAAGTGCATGAGCCAAGATATGACGTTTGGCTTGAGCACCAGCGGGAAGTAGTTTGCGAGTATCTTCTCGTCTCGTCCCCCGGCGGCCTGCACCGCGATGGTGTAGATGCTGAGGAACTCTGACGGATGTGTCTTGCCGTCATACTTCTCGGGTACGTCGAGCTTGAAGTTCTTCATGCTGGGCCACTGGACTTGCCGCAGCTCACGAGTGAACGCAGGGCAGCCTGCCGCGTACGGCAGGTCGCTTGGTCCCCCTGGCGCTTGCATGTCTACAGCAGGCCCAGCGCGCTGGTCAGATTGACGCCGCGCTTCTCTTCGACGCTCGATGCGAGTCCGAGCGTCCTCTTGCTGTCGGTCGTCAAGGACTTGGCGCTGATCGCGACGAGCTCGCGGATCCGATGACGCCGTGGAGTCGTCGTCGATGTTGATCCGACAAGCCGGCGATTTTGGCCTTCGGGGCGGGGAGTGCACGGTGGTTGCACCCCCGGCAGTCTTGTCGCCATCAGCCCGCGCCTGGCTAACTTGCCGCGGCCGCGACGTCGTCAGCTGCTGCGGAGTGTCGTTGTTGGTGAAGGCGATGAGGCTTTGGATGGTGGCCCTCCAGTCGTCGGCCTTGTCTGCCGCTGGAGGGAAGTCGAGGAGCAGCTGAGCTCGAGCTAGAGCTTCTGCTGGAGTGGCGGGAAGTGGTGGCGAGCGGTGCGAGGAGCGAGATATGCTCGGACTTCTAACTGCATTAGAAGGAGCAGCGTCTCGACCCGGCGACCGCGCCTTGCTCGTGCCAGCATGTTGGCCTTGAGCATCCCGTGAACCGCCAGCTTGGCCTTGACCTAGCAAGCGTATGGTACCTTGAGTACCACGACGCTGCCGTTCCCGCGCCTCCTGAGAGGGACGCGGTGCGTGTACGGACGCCGAGGCCTTGGAGTGCGCTCGGTCGTCCGTCTTGTCCTTGGATTTGGCGGCGCCGTGAGTTTCCTCGCCGACGTCCGTCCTTCCGCCGGCGTCTACCCCACCAGCCGTTGGCTCCGGTGGTGGCGGGATCGACGCGGACGGGCCTCCTGCCTCCGAAGCCTTCTTCTTCGGTGGCATGTCGATGAAGTCGATGAAGTTGGTGGAGATTCCGCTCGCGTGAACGCCGGATCAGGTCCGCACAAACTCGACGCACCCCCTACCTGGCGCGCCAAAGATGTCGGGGAAACTGGTCGCCCGAGAACACCTATGGGACCGGAGCCCCTTTGTCACAGCCCTAGACCAGCCCTTGCCTGCCCTGCTTGGTCCTCAGGTGCATCATGTTTACTTTCACAGAAAATTGAAATGGGGATGACAAACCCTAGCACTAAATGAATTCAACTAGGGTCAAATTCAAATCTTTCTCAATGAACCCAAAATGCTCTTTGGAAAAGTTCATCATTTTTGGATTGATTAAAAACCTCTGCCAAAAATGTTGCACACATTTCTAGGACCATTCTGGATTTTTGGATTAAATCATATCTTATTTGCATTTGGGCATTTAAATTTTATATATTATTTTAAATACTCAAATAATCCCAAACTGAAATGTTCCATGTTGGTTATATGCTAAACAGTGGGCATGAGCAGTTTGGTGAGTTTTGAAAGTGCCTAAGCATTTTTAGAAAAGCCACAAAGCTACAAAAGAAATAGATAATAGAAAACAGAAACTAAATCAGAAAAGACAGAGAGAGAGGAAGCCCACCTGGCCTTTACCTGCACGGCCTAGCTCCTGTGCGGCCCAGCCCACTTGGGCCTCCTCTGTCGTCTACCTCGTGCCAGAAGGCACGAGGGCGTGTGCCCGCGGCGCGCCAGCACGCGCACGGCCACCGACGGCCACCTCCAGCCTGCCTGCTTCCTCCCCGACGCCCTGGACGAGCGCCACGACACCCTTGGACCCCCTGCACCTCTCTCTCTCGCCCCAGAACGCTTTCCCCCTCCTTCGTTTTCCCCCACCGAACACGGCCGTCGCCGCCGTTCGCCGTAGCCGCAGCCACCGCCTCCCCCTCGTCCCCTCGACATGTCTACGAGCTCCGCCGCGGACCCGTGAGTCTGCACGCCCACGCACGCGAGCTCGGGAGCCTCTGGGCATCTTCCCCGACCTCGTCTTGAAGCTCCGGCCGCCGAAGATCCTCCTCGACGCCCTGCTCTGCTCCGAGCTTCCCCCGAGCCCACGTCGACGCCTCTGCACCCACCGTGAGCTCCTCCGTCGTTTGCCCCTCCTCCCCTTGCCTCCTGACCACCGTAGCCACTGCTTCGACTGAAGCCGAAGCTTGCCGCCGCTCGGGCTGGTCGCCGGCGCCACTCCGGTGACCTTTTGGTCACACCACCTAGTCCAACGAGTTCGCGAGCACTCGTAGAGGCCGTAGGCGCAAACCGCAGCTCCTCCCGAGCACCGTTTCGATGGACCCGTCGCCACCAGAGCTTCAGCCGCCGCGGACCTCGTCGCCGGCGATAACTCCGGCCACCCCAGCCTCCGCCAACGCCACCGTTGGATGCGCCACTCCGTCCTCTTCCCATAGCTGCTCTCTGCGCGCCAAAAGAACCCCTGTAGGTGAAACCCGACGCGCTCCGCCACGTCTAGCCTCGCCGGCGGCTAAACGCCGGCGGGTTGACCGCTTTGACCGGTGAGATTTGACCCCGTCTGTCCAGAGGTTTGACCCCTCTCTCTCAATGACAGGCGGACCCAGGTCCCTAACTAATTACGGTTTAGGTTTAGTTTAGTGTTATTATTCTCTGTTAGTTAGATTGGACACTGACATGTGGGCCCTGGGCCCACTGACAGTTTAGTTAGTGTTAACTTAAGGCTAACTAACCCTGTTAGTTAGATGTGTCACTGACACGTGGGGCCCAGACTCTGTTAATCTTTAGTTTAGTTTTAAAACGTTTAGTTAGCCCTGAGAGACTGACCAGTGGGACCCACTGGTCAGGTTGACCCGAACAGCCCTGTTGACCTGCTGACGTCAGCATGTGGTCATGCTGACGCAGTAAAGTGTTCTGGATTTTAAAATAAATCTAAATGATTTATTTATTTCAGAAAATAGCCAAAACTTCTAAAAATCATAGAAATTAATCCATAACTCAGATGAAAATAATTTATATATGAAAATTGATCAGAAAAATTCAAGGAATCTGTCTATGTCATTTTCATGCATGTTTGAACAAGTTAAACCTGCTGATCAGGTCAAATCAATTAAATGGCATTTAAATAATCACATATGAAGTTTGAATTTGAACCTTTGGTTCAAACCAACTTCATTTAATTGTGTTGCTAGTTGCATTAGCTCAATAAACAGCATATTGCCATGTCATGATCATGCATCATATTGTCGCATTGCATTGATTGTGTTCTTTCTCTGTTGTCGGTTTTGTCCCCTCTCAGTAGACGACGTTCCGACGATGAGTTCGATGACACCGATGAAGACTCATTGTTATCTTCAGAAGTGCCAGGCAAGCAAAACCCCATTGAGCATTCCGATACAATCCCACTCTCTCGCTCTTGCTCTCTTTTACTGCATTAGGACAACAACGCTTCAACTGTTACTTGCTGCGGTAGTTGAACCCCTTTCCACTGCATGACCCGTCATTGCCACAGTAAATAGTTGAAACCCACTAGTATGAGTAGGAGTTGTTTGAGCCATGTTGTGCCTACTCATTCATGCTTTCTGGTTATGCCTGCTATTGCTTAGAGTTGTGTCAGGTCTGATTCATCGGGGATGAATTGGAATGTGGTGAACATGTCCTACTGTTGAGAGCTAAGTGTGTGAGCACGATTTGGTAAAGGTAGCGATGAGAGGCCATGTAGGAGTACATGGTGGGTTGTCCCATTGCAGCCGTCCTCAGGAACTGAGTTCTGTGTTGGTTGGTCCATGAAACAGCTACTACCACACATTGGGATCCTTAATTGACTCTCTCGACTTATTAATCAACATGATCTCTGTCCAGGAGTTGCAACTAGTTTCTGGTGTTTGTAGTTTACTGGAGGTCGTGCGCAGCGCTGACCCTCGGGGTGGGCTGTGACACGGCAGGTATGTGGCACGGTGTACCGATTGCCCGTTTGGTGATGCGGGAACCCTGTACACATCGTTTGGGGCCGTGAGCGACACCCCGGCCGGATCTCCCCACGGATGGAACCCAAATAGGCGATAAACCTGGACGAGAGACTTGTGTGGTTAGTCAGGTCGTGGCCGACACCCTCGCTGGGCCTCCGCTTGAAGGTTGCCGAGTACATGTCGTGTAAACGGCGGTAAGTGGTGAGAGCGTGTGTGAAGAAGTACACCCCTGCAGGGTCAAATATAATCTATTCGAATAGCCGTGTCCGCGGAAATGGACTTCTGGGTTGCCTATTACAGTTCATAGACAAGTGAAAGTGGATACTCTAAAACGCGCAAGATAAGCGTGAGTGCTATGGATGGCCTTCTCGTAGGGAGACGGGAGCGGATCCATAGTGGTGTATTGATTGGTGAATATGTGGACTCGTGTGCGCCACCTCAAAAGAGTTACTTTCAGTCGTAGTTTAGGATAGCCACCGAGTCAAAGCTGGCTTGCTGCAGTCAAACTCCACCACCCCTTTGTTGATACCGATGCATATGTAGTTAGTTCTGATGTAAGTCTTGCTGAGTACCTTTGTACTCACGTTTGCTTAATTTATGTTTTTGCAGAGAGACCTCAGTCTCGCTAGTGGTTCCGCGTGGACTTCGACGTTTAGCTTGTTACCTCAGCTACGATCTTGTACCCTTGGGAGGGTCTTGTAGATAGTCAGGCTTCCTAGTCTTTTTCATTTGTAGATGTCTGTACTCAGACATGTAATGCTTCCATTGCCTGTATGCTCTGTATGTTGGGTCATGTGACCTCTGTTTGTAATAAATGCTATGATGGCTCTTCTGGGCCTTATCTATATGAGTTGTTGAGTTATGTTGTGATGCCTTGTTGTACAGCACATACTTGCATGTTATGCGTACGTGTAATGTGTATTGCTATGTGTGGGATCCGACACCTAGTTGTTTACCTTTGGTAGCCTACCTTACAGGGAAATGTCTCCTAGTGCTTTCACTGAGCCTTCGTAGCTTGCTACTGCTCCGGAACACTTAGGCTGGCCGGCATGTGTCCTTCTTCGTTCCTGTGTCTGTCCCTTAGGGGAAATGTCACGCGTTGTTCCTTTAAGTCCTTGTAGCTTGCTACGACTTGGGTTCATACGTTGATGACCGAAACGTTCGTTGCTGGGTCATGTATGCCTGTCCCTGTAATTTAGTGCCACTTTTGGTTTATAACTAGTCATGTCGGCCCGGGTTCTCTGTCATATGGATGCTAGCGACACTATCATATACGTGTGCCAAAATGCGCAAACGGTCCCGGGCCAGGTAAGGTGGCACCCGTGGGGATACCGTGCGTGAGGCGGCAAAATGATATGATGTGTTACAGGCTAGACCTGTGTGACTTATGATCGGGGTCCTGACAGCTTTGGTATCAGAGCCTGACTGCCTGTAGGATTAGCAAGCCAAACTGGTCGAAGTCGTGTCTAGAAATTCTTTAGTTATGTAAGGGAATTGATTGTGGAAGGGAACGTAAGGCTCTTTTTACTCCTTTACCCCATGACCTTCTGATCTGAGTCATCTTCTCCTTCTCTACGGGGATTAAGAACTAGGACTCTCATTCTATTTATTAGGATCACGTTAATGTGGTTTCAACCCTCAGTTCAGTTTCTTCTACCTCCGTTTGTTCAACTGTTGGTCTCAGAACCTTGACATTATGATGTTGAGTAGTTATGCTATCTTGTGCACGAGTCTCAAAAATATTTCGAGCATTTACAGCCGTTATGCTGTCCGAGTCATCTCAGGTTGCTAAATAGTCTGATGCATTTGCAAACCATTCCTATCTGTTCTTAATGTCCTTTTAGGCCAGATTAACCACACTAGTCGTTGTGTTGAGGTACTCTGCTACCTCGACATATATGTTGGACTTATCATTATGACCCTAGTTGTCCTAGAAGATCACCCAGTAAACTAGCAATGCTTCATATTCTCAGTGTGATGATTCTGGCCATTATTCTCGAAAGCATCCCGTGATGCCATTTAGTTAGTAGGCATTCTATTCCTGGGTTCTTGAACCCAAGACTCACTCCACTTATATCCTGTCGGTAGTATTTGCTCGTCCCTTTAGGATATTAGTAACCTTGTCATAGTCCTCGAGGTCCGTGGTATATCCTTCTTCCAAATACCTTGAACCATCATGGCAGAAGTTCTTCTGAACCAAAAGATCACAACCCGAGTGCTCTTGAGTAGTACTCCATTCATATTGTGACTCTGCCAATTCTACTTTCCGCATGTGTTATCCGGAAGACATATGTTGAACTCGTTCGACATGTTAATCTATGCATCCGCAACTCAGAAGTTATATGTTCCTTGAGTTGCCCCTTTTGGTTGTATTATGGCCCTCGTCTATCAGTTGATAGTCAGGAGTAGTTGTGCACTCGTGTTCATCGATGCCTTTTACTCTTGTGGTCTGTCAAGCCATTCTATTCTGGAATGACTAGGAGAAACAAACTCCAGTACCTTATCCTTATCCAGGATTTGGTCAAAGAAATTGTACTCCGCAGATGAAGAATGTTAATCCAACTTCTAATATGTTCTATCTTGGAATATTACCATCTTTATGTCAAGAATGTCATGGAAATTGCGCATCATTCTATGAACACTTGAAACAGTAATACTTCTCACCATCATCGTTCATTCCTCGGTCTCCGTGTTGTTGTAACCGGAATACTGACAAGTGAATCGTGATGTGTGAAATCAATACTCCTAGCAATTTCGTTGCTTGGTAGTAAATGGACGACAATCCCATTCTTAGCGTGTTGACTATTGAATCACCATTCTAAGATTGATCGTGTTACCTAGTCCATCTTACGTGGTGCACTCTCCGATCAATGAGTTAGGATTGTGTCAATCCCTCGCTCATTTGATCATATCGTCTTGCTCTGAAAAGCAAGATTGTTCTCGAGCTTAGTAACATATCGGTGGTTCGTAATTTTCCGAATATCTTCTCGAAAGTATTACCAGGTTGTCACCTGACCGCTATGTTGAGTTCGTGATCAAGTTGGTTCCTTATAAACCACCACTTCTCCAAGAATCTGTGTTGGATACCCTGAGCTAGCCGGTTAAGCTAAACGACAACTTGGAGAATTGGAAGATAAAAGCTTAACCCACATAGCTCACTCCAAAGGGATATCTTGTGTGTGAATTGAAGATAGATGATATCTTCTCCAATTGATCCCCGTGATCAATTGCTGGATCTATTGTCTTGTCCAAAACTTTGATTTGAGTATGGGCTATCATCAAATCAAATCAGAACCAACGATGTTCATAATGTTGTCTTACTCGGGGATGATTCCTCGAGCCTACACCATTATATCCCCTTGGTCTGACCAATGCTACCACCTTGTTCATATAAATTGTGGAATTCCATCTTCATGGATATCTCGATGACCCGTTGTTGAGTCCGTCAACATCGTTTATCTTGACCACGATTCATGCTGAACATTTAAGCTAGTGTTGGAAACTTTGTAAGCATTGCCTTCGTGTCCCGTTCATGAGGTATATGTTGGATGAGAGGAGAGACTTTCCTAATTCATGTGTAATTGATGTAAGTTGCCACCGTGAGACCGAGAAAGTTGTTTTGCTTCTTGTGGAATCATCCCAAGTCAGTCATGCATATGTGCGAAGTATTCTGTGGTTTGGAGATTTGCAACCTTCACTCTATATGTATCCCTAGCACCCCAAGCCACTGATTGATTAGTTCAAGGAGAAGAGGTTCCTTCTTAAGAATCATGACTTATGTTAGGACTTCGCTATCCTTGTTGATGGTTCCCCACCTGAATTCGATAGTGTTTTATCATAAGACTGCTATGTGGTCATGCTTGTCTTGGACAACGTGTTCACAGGTTTGTAGCAGAACCAGCTCGTGTTTTGGAGCTTGCTATCGTAGTTCATTCCCGAAAATCTCACAACGTCGTCTCGACGAGTTGTGTTGCAAACTTTCATTTTTCCTTCTAGACTAGATGAGTCTGGAATATTCTGACACCAACCAGAACTGATTCTCAGGCAGATATGATGGTTGGAGCATTTCCCAAGATCTATAATAATGGTCTCTCGATAACCGGTAAGGTGGATGTCGTGGCCAACACACCCGGCCGGAAGACCTATTGTTGTAGAATCTTGATTGAAGAAGTTGGCCACCTCCCCATAAGGACTTCGTAGGATTTACTCCCTAGTTGTTCCTTATGGATTCTTGTGCCTCCGAAGTCCGACCTTTACCTGATGTTCAAGATACCAAACATATCTATGAATGGTTTACGCTAACACATCAAGGAGAACATTAGAAGCGGAGTGCTAAATGTCTCTCGGTCGATCATCCAGATTTGTCCCCTTGGCCTCGCCAAGGTGAAATCTGAGAAATGTTATCTTCCTTTGCATCTGCATCATCCATCATTATTCATCATGGTAGTATGTGATGTTGCCAGGATCCTTGACACGTATATTGGTAAAACCTTGATGAATATGGGAATACTCAAGTTCTTGAGAGCACGCACAAGCACTAGGTATTATCCGCGACACCAACCGGGATTGCTCCCCGTTCTCTTGCTTATGCTATAACCCCTCAAGAGTAGATTTACTCTCTACTGTTGGGATTTACCCCAGTTACCAGAATCATTCCCAGCATTTGCATTTTGCTCCCAGCTTGCACCGCCAATGTGTCAATTCTCCATGGGATACCATTCTCAATCATTGCTGTTCAGGATCATCCTCAAAAGCGGACTTACCATGGGTCCCATCCATTTCCGATGATAACCAAATCATCCCTTGTGTTGTCTTTAACAAGGTAGTCCACACCATCCATTCTGGCCGAGAATGTCATTCTCTCGAACTCCGTCAAACGATCGATTATGTTGCCTTAGGCTGGTATAGGGAATTTCAATGATCTCTATATCAAAAGTAATTCTTTTTGCCACTTAAGGGAATAACTCTACGAGTCACCTCCTCTAAGGTGCCCCGTCTGGTGGTATCAATCACCATCTTCTTAGGTGTGGAATTATTGCCACTAGGTGAACCTTCATCGTTTGTTTCACTCCATTCCCCTGGAGGTATATTCCGTGTCTCATCTCAAGAGATGTTTCAACGTTTCACTCCATAAGTTGATCTGAGTTGCTCGATCTTCGGCAAGATAGATTACCGTAGAGTTTCTTCTGTTATCACTGTGTTAGACAAAGACCTCAAAAGCAAGGGTTTCAAGATCTACATGATGCAATGAATCAACAATTTCGAGGAGGAAAACTGGATCGAGAAGATTGTGTTAGATAGTGTCCCCTCTGATTTCTTATCTCACGTCCTGAATCTCGGGACGAGATTCTTGTTTAGTGGGGGTGAGTTGTCACAGCCCTAGACCAGCCCTTGCCTGCCCTGCTTGGTCCTCAGGTGCATCATGTTTACTTTCACAGAAAATTGAAATGGGGATGACAAACCCTAGCACTAAATGAATTCAACTAGGGTCAAATTCAAATCTTTCTCAATGAACCCAAAATGCTCTTTGGAAAAGTTCATCATTTTTGGATTGATTAAAAACCTCTGCCAAAAATGTTGCACACATTTCTAGGACCATTCTGGATTTTTGGATTAAATCATATCTTATTTACATTTGGGCATTTAAATTTTATATATTATTTTAAATACTCAAATAATCCCAAACTGAAATGTTCCATGTTGGTTATATGCTAAACAGTGGGCATGAGCAGTTTGGTGAGTTTTGAAAGTGCCTAAGCATTTTTAGAAAAGCCACAAAGCTACAAAAGAAATAGATAATAGAAAACAGAAACTAAATCAGAAAAGACAGAGAGAGAGGAAGCCCACCTGGCCTTTACCTGCACGGCCCAGCTCCTGTGCGGCCCAGCCCACTTGGGCCTCCTCTGTCGTCTACCTCGTGCCAGAAGGCACGAGGGCGTGTGCCCGCGGCGCGCCAGCACGCGCACGGCCACCGACGGCCACCTCCAGCCTGCCTGCTTCCTCCCCGACGCCCTGGACGAGCGCCACAACACCCTTGGACCCCCTGCACCTCTCTCTCTCGCCCCAGAACGCTTTCCCCCTCCTTCGTTTTCCCCCACCGAACACGGCCGTCGCCGCCGTTCGCCGTAGCCGCAGCCACCGCCTCCCCCTCGTCCCCTCGACATGTCTACGAGCTCCGCCGCGGACCCGTGAGTCTGCACGCCCACGCACGCGAGCTCGGGAGCCTCTGGGCGTCTTCCCCGACCTCGTCTTGAAGCTCCGGCCGCCGGAGATCCTCCTCGACGCCCTGCTCTGCTCCGAGCTTCCCCCGAGCCCACGTCGATGCCTCTGCACCCACCGTGAGCTCCTCCGTCGTTTGCCCCTCCTCCCCTTGCCTCCTGACCACCGTAGCCACTGCTTCGACTGAAGCCGAAGCTCGCCGCCGCTCGGGCTGGTCGCCGGCGCCACTCCGGTGACCTTTTGGTCACACCACCTAGTCCAACGAGTTCGCGAGCACTCGTAGAGGCCGTAGGCGCAAACCGCAGCTCCTCCCGAGCACTGTTTCGATGGACCCGTCGCCACCAGAGCTTCAGCCGCCGCGGACCTCGTCGCCGGCGATAACTCCGGCCACCCCAGCCTCCGCCAACGCCACCGTTGGATGCGCCACTCCGTCCTCTTCCCATAGCTGCTCTCTGCGCGCCAAAAGAACCCCTGTAGGTGAAACCCGACGCGCTCCGCCGCGTCTAGCCTCGCCGGCGGCTAAACGCCGGCGGGTTGACCGCTTTGACCGGTGAGATTTGACCCCGTCTGTCCAGAGGTTTGACCCCTCTCTCTCAATGACAGGTGGACCCAGGTCCCTAACTAATTACGGTTTAGGTTTAGTTTAGTGTTATTATTCTCTGTTAGTTAGATTGGACACTGACATGTGGGCCCTGGGCCCACTGACAGTTTAGTTAGTGTTAACTTAAGGCTAACTAACCCTGTTAGTTAGATGTGTCACTGACACGTGGGGCCCAGACTCTGTTAATCTTTAGTTTAGTTTTAAAACGTTTAGTTAGCCCTGAGAGACTGACCAGTGGGACCCACTGGTCAGGTTGACCCGAACAGCCCTGTTGACCTGCTGACGTCAGCATGTGGTCATGCTGACACAGTAAAGTGTTCTGGATTTTAAAATAAATCTAAATGATTTATTTATTTCAGAAAATAGCCAAAACTTCTAAAAATCATAGAAATTAATCCATAACTCAGATGAAAATAATTTATATATGAAAATTGATCAGAAAAATTCAAGGAATCTGTCTATGTCATTTTCATGCATGTTTGAACAAGTTAAACCTGCTGATCAGGTCAAATCAATTAAATGGCATTTAAATAATCACATATGAAGTTTGAATTTGAACCTTTGGTTCAAACCAACTTCATTTAATTGTGTTGCTAGTTGCATTAGCTCAATAAACAGCATATTGCCATGTCATGATCATGCATCATATTGTCGCATTGCATTGATTGTGTTCTTTCTCTGTTGTCGGTTTTGTCCCCTCTCAGTAGACGACGTTCCGACGATGAGTTCGATGACACCGATGAAGACTCATTGTTATCTTCAGAAGTGCCAGGCAAGCAAAACCCCATTGAGCATTCCGATACAATCCCACTCTCTCGCTCTTGCTCTCTTTTACTGCATTAGGACAACAACGCTTCAACTGTTACTTGCTGCGGTAGTTGAACCCCTTTCCACTGCATGACCCGTCATTGCCACAGTAAATAGTTGAAACCCACTAGTATGAGTAGGAGTTGTTTGAGCCATGTTGTGCCTACTCATTCATGCTTTCTGGTTATGCCTGCTATTGCTTAGAGTTGTGTCAGGTCTGATTCATCGGGGATGAATTGGAATGTGGTGAACATGTCCTACTGTTGAGAGCTAAGTGTGTGAGCACGATTTGGTAAAGGTAGCGATGAGAGGCCATGTAGGAGTACATGGTGGGTTGTCTCATTGCAGCCGTCCTCAGGAACTGAGTTCTGTGTTGGTTGGTCCATGAAACAGCTACTACCACACATTGGGATCCTTAATTGACTCTCTCGACTTATTAATCAACATGATCTCTGTCCAGGAGTTGCAACTAGTTTCTGGTGTTTGTAGTTTACTGGAGGTCGTGCGCAGCGCTGACCCTCGGGGTCGGCTGTGACACGGCAGGTACGTGGCACGGTGTACCGATTGCCCGTTTGGTGATGCGGGAACCCTGTACACATCGTTTGGGGCCGTGAGCGACACCCCGGCCGGATCTCCCCACGGATGGAACCCAAATAGGCGATAAACCTGGACGAGAGACTTGTGTGGTTAGTCAGGTCGTGGCCGACACCCTCGCTGGGCCTCCGCTTGAAGGTTGCCGAGTACATGTCGTGTAAACGGCGGTAAGTGGTGAGAGCGTGTGTGAAGAAGTACACCCCTGCAGGGTCAAATATAATCTATTCGAATAGCCGTGTCCGCGGAAATGGACTTCTGGGTTGCCTATTACAGTTCATAGACAAGTGAAAGTGGATACTCTAAAACGCGCAAGATAAGCGTCAGTGCTATGGATGGCCTTCTCGTAGGGAGACGGGAGCGGATCCATAGTGGTGTATTGATTGGTGAATATGTGGACTCGTGTGCGCCACCTCAAAAGAGTTACTTTCAGTCGTAGTTTAGGATAGCCACCGAGTCAAAGCTGGCTTGCTGCAGTCAAACTCCACCACCCCTTTGTTGATACCGATGCATATGTAGTTAGTTCTGATGTAAGTCTTGCTGAGTACCTTTGTACTCACGTTTGCTTAATTTATGTTTTTGCAGAGAGACCTCAGTCTCGCTAGTGGTTCAGCGTGGACTTCGACGTTTAGCTTGTTACCTCAGCTACGATCTTGTACCCTTGGGAGGGTCTTGTAGATAGTCAGGCTTCTTAGTATTTTTCATTTGTAGATGTCTGTACTCAGACATGTAATGCTTCCGTTGCCTGTATGCTCTGTATGTTGGGTCATGTGACCTCTGTTTGTAATAAATGCTATGATGGCTCTTCTGGGCCTTATCTATATGAGTTGTTGAGTTATGTTGTGATGCCTTGTTGTACAGCACATACTTGCATGTTATGCGTACGTGTAATGTGTATTGCTATGTGTGGGATCCGACACCTAGTTGTTTACCTTTGGTAGCCTACCTTACAGGGAAATGTCTCCTAGTGCTTTCACTGAGCCTTGGTAGCTTGCTACTGCTCCAGAACACTTAGGCTGGCCGGCATGTGTCCTTCTTCGTTCCTGTGTCTGTCCCTTAGGGGAAATGTCACGCGTTGTTCCTTTAAGTCCTTGTAGCTTGCTACGACTTGGGTTCATACGTTGATGACCGACACGTTCGTTGCTGGGTCATGTATGCCTGTCCCTGTAATTTAGTGCCACTTTTGGTTTATAACTAGTCATGTCGGCCCGGGTTCTCTGTCATATGGATGCTAGCGACACTATCATATACGTGTGCCAAAATGCGCAAACGGTCCCGGGCCAGGTAAGGTGGCACCCGTGGGGATACCGTGCGTGAGGCCGCAAAATGATATGATGTGTTACAGGCTAGACCTTTGTGACTTAGGATCGGGGTCCTGACACCCTTTTCGGTACGGCAAGGGGGCGGAGGATGCACAAAGAGCAGATCGAGGCAAACACGCGAGCAGTTTACCCAGGTTCGGGCCGCACGGATGCGTAAAACCCTACTCCTACCTTGGTTTGTATTGCGTTCTTGGATCAGGAGCGAGAAGAGCTACAGTGCTGATCGCTAACAGGACCGAGCGTGAGAGTGATCGAGGATCGGAACCCCTTCTACGTTGCGCATGGGCCTCCTTTTATAGGTCAAAGGGGTCACCGACAGGTGGCAACGCAGTCGAGGGTAAAAATGTAAAATGGGTGGTAGTTGGAACAGTGTATGCATAGTGCTCTATACCTAACTCTGACGACAGGGGACAAGGGCTTTAAATGGCCGTCACCGTCGCCCCAAACAGTGCAAAAAAGCGACCGTCAGGGCTCCTCCGATCGCCACGATGGTGGCCATGTCATCGCCGCTTGCCACCGTGTTCCCCTGGCTGCACAGCCTTCCGCCACGTGCCCCTGGGAGGGCCCTAGGGCAACACGTGGGTGGATGAGCTGGAGCGTGGGAACTGAGTGGAAGCTTGCCGCGGCAAGCGCCTTGCCGCGGTCGCTATCTTGTCGCGCCCGGGAGCTTGTTGCTCACCGGGCCTTGCCGGGACGCGTGGCGCGTCGCGGCAAGTTCTCTTGTAATGCCATGTTTGGCCTTCCCGGCAAGCTCCTCTTGCCAGGGTCCTGTGCCAAAGAAGTGGTCTTGAGCCTTGAGTGGCCTTCCCGGCAAGCTCCTCTTGCCGGGGCCTTGTTTCTTTAACTTGAATACTTTGTTCTTGAATGGCCCCAAAGGAACCACAGTGGGCCTTGGCGGTCGCGCGGCGAGCCCTGTCACGGGACGCTGCAACTGCCCGTGCACAAGTTCGGGATACTAAGGTACCCCTACTTTAGTACACCGACATCATGTTTCACGCGTTGGTTCAAGCAGAAGCTTCTGTCGTACCCTTTACATGAGGATTCTTCCGCGGAAGAACAACTCATATTCGCCTTGTCACAGGGCGCCGAGCACAACCTGATGACCTATGAGGCGTACGATATCAACGGCTACATATTCTACACCGAGGACAAGGACATGAAGAGCGATGGTTATCAGAACTCCGGGGTAACAATGGAATCCTACACCGGTAACGACAAGGACAGATACTACGGAAGGATCGAGGAGATCTGGCAGCTGAGCTACGCTGGAGAGAAGGTCCCGATGTTCCGTGTCAGATGGGCCAAGAGCGTCCTAAAACAGGACCGGTATTTCACCACCATGGTTATACCCGAAGACAAATCCAAGACCGCGGGCGCAAATGTCACTGCGAAAAATGAGCCATGGGTACTGGCTTCCCAAGTGGACCAATGCTTCTTCATTACCGACCCGTCAAAGCCGAGTCGTGTTCTCGTGAGGAGAGGCAAAAGGAAGATCATCGGAATGGATGGAGTCGCCAATGAGCAAGACTTCGACAAGTACGGTGACCCGAAGATGGAACATGACGACGACGATAAAGTAGCAGCATACACCACAAGAAGAAGCAGGACCACCCTACCTAAAGGACGTCCGTTCCATAGAAGAACTCCATTTGCGAAAAAGAAGGGCAAGAAGATTGTGAACAGATAGCTAGCTAGATAAGATCGATTGTATTTAAATTGTAATCTTCATTTCTCGATTGTATTTCATTGGCACTTTTTGAACTATCATGAATATTTTTTAATTTCATGGGCACTTTTTGAATTCATGAAAAAATATTGAATATTCATGAGGACACTCGATCTCGATCCCCCTCCATCTTGATCGCTATCCCCCCTCGCCAGATCCCCCTCGCCGCCGAGCACCCCCCGCACCCTCCCCCGCTCCACCACCGGCGACGACCCCCGCACCCTCCCCCGCTCCACCGTCACAAATGAATGCAACTAAAAATCCAAAAAAAACAAATTTGATTATATTTTCAAAAACCAAATTTGATTATATTTTCAAATAACAAATTTGATGGTATTTTCAAATAACAAATTCGATGATATTTTTTATATTCATAAGTATTTTCAAATAAAAAATCTGATGATATATTTTTTAAAATTATTATTGTTTTTATAAAAATTTATTACTATTTCATATTCATATTCATTTTCTAAAAAACTATTAGATGCAATAAAAAATAATAATAATAAATAAATACTTATGGCGCACCGCTGGCTGGTGCGCCATTGCTATCTAAAAAAAGATTACTTATGGCGCACCGTCCCGCTGGTGCGCCATTGCTATCAGAAAAAAACATTCTAATGGTGCACCGCCAAGGGGTGCGCCATTAGTATTCTCCCCCCTATAGCTAGTCCTCCCTCGTCCCTCCCTCGCTAGATTCCTTCGTCCCTCCCTCTCGCATACTTCTTCACCGCGTCGCCACCGCCGCTGCACACGCGCCCCCGCCCACGCGCCCCCGCCGATTCCCTCTCCCCATCCTCCCCTTCCTCCCCCCCTCCCCCCGCCGCCTCCCTCTCCCCAGCCAAAAACTCCACGCTCGACGGCCGCTCCAATCTCCGGCGGGTTCGCTCCCCCACCACGGCCGAGCGCCATCGGCGTCGTCTCCGCGTCGATTCCCAGACCACCGGCCACCCGCGCCGCCCGGAGTCGTCCAGGAGGACCGCCGTTGTCGTCAGCGTCAGTTCCCCCCTTCTGTTCGAGCCCAGGAGCTCCCCTACACCGGATCGGGCGACTCCCTCCGCGTCGGCCTCCGCCATCCCGCCGCCTCAAACCTTCGCTCCGGCACCGCCCCGGCTTCCCCAAGTACGCCGCCGAGCTCCACGGTGAGCCTCTCATCTGTCCCCTCCATTTCCCCCTTGTTTCTCGTTTCAACCGACACCAGGCGGAGGCCGGTCGCTTGCTTGCTTCGTTCCGGCGGGTTCCCGTCGACTAGGAGGTAACGGCCGCCTCCGCTCCCCCCCCCCCTCCCTCCCTCCCTGTTTTATTTGTTATTCTTCGCTCCGTTTCACTTGTTCCTTCCTCTTGATTTTGATTGGAATTGGTAAAAGTTCTGCTGGATGATGCGTTCGTGAGGTTCAGGTTCAGGTTTAGTAGTAGTAGCAGCACTATTGAAGCACAAGAAGAAATCGATTATTTTAGTGTTATGCAATTGTTATTGTTCAACTGGAACCCAGTAAAGCTATGTAATATGAATCTAGTGATGTTATCTTGCTGAGATTATGTATATTGTTCCAATATGCTGAGATATGAATATAGTAATTGTTTCTTCATATTTATATATAGCCGAAATAATTTTTCATTATTCAGATTATGTTGAAACGGTGAAGTTTTATTGCTTGGATTATTAGTGAAATGTAGAAATATTGTTCGAAATTGTATTAGCACCAAAAACTTTATTGATGCAGCCTACCTCAGATACATGCTACCAAACACACTCCCGACAGAGCATGTCTTGTATTTAGAAACAGAGGTAGTAGCTTCACTTTTCAGAAATTTCATGAGGCAGTTTATAATATATGATATTTGTGCATTTTTCACACTTCACACACGGGTACGTTACCTAAAGTTTTAATTAGAGAGTTTGTCAGACAGTTCAAGACGAGTTACAATTATGCATGCATTTCAATTATAAAGCTATCACTTAGTCCATGTGCTATTGCCACCCACAGTGGTATATTCACCCTGTCGTGAACTAATTGTGAGATGGAGCTGGAAAGCTGCCAACCTTTCTCATACTGCTTTTGTTTGTAGAGTCGGAAGCCTATTAAATCTATTGTTGTTGCATTATTATCTTATAGAAGTGCATCATTCATGCGCTGGAGTTGGAAACCAACATGTCCTATCCTGTCCTAAATTGAATAGTCTAAAGTGGAGTTGAAAGCCCGATGCACTCCATCCAGATTTTTGCTAGGTTTTGTCTCTGACCATCGTGTCGTGATGATTTTGCAGGTACCTCGAGAGGCCCTTGAGTTTGCTGGAATGTCGATTAACTTCCGTTTCGGCAAATTCGGGTACTCCATATGTCCTATTTTCAGCAAAGGTCATGCTGAAATTTTCCGTGAATTTTAGCATGACTTTGCTAAAAATAGGTCATATGGGGTACTTGTGACTAATGCATGGGCCGGGGTATCTTAGTACTTAATTAAGTAGGATCAATTGCCCCTTTATTCTTGTTGCATTAAACCATAGGCGGCAATATAGCCAAGTGATTAGGCCCAACTTAGAATTCTCCTTCCCAACTTAGCTTTTAGGATGCCTCGGTGTCGACAAACCATAAACTATAAAACCTTGGCTTTTAGGGTGCCTCGGTGTCGATAAAAACCTAAATGATGAAAGCTTAGGCTTTTCGGGTGCCTCAGCGTCGACAAACCCTAAATGATAAAAGCTTAGCTTCTAGGATGCCTCGGTGTCGACAAACCCTAAATGATGAGACCATGATCTTGTTTCTTGACAATAACCAAATTTTTGACAAATTTTTTTTCCTATTTAGAGAGAAACATGGCCCACAACGATGAGGCCGGTGGTTCGGGCGGCAAGGCATTCTGGGAGCTGTCCCAGGAGATGGAGGAACAACCTCACTGCTATGAGGACGCCGTGAAAGACACCGATCCGGACACCACTGATGGTGCCGCCGAGGATGACACCACTGATGGTGCCATTGGGGATGACACCACTGATGGTGCCGCCGAGTATGCCACCACTGATGATGGCAGCGCACGCACAGATGGCAGCCAACCGAAGAGGCAACGGAAGGACCGGCGCCCTACCGTGCTCCACACCGTCAAGGAGGAATTTACTGAAGTGAACTCCGACGGGCATCCAACGGCGCCCAAAGAAATAGTCAAGGGGTACTTGGTTCAGCTCGGGTGCATTCTCCGGAGCACCGTCTCGATCAACACCGAGAACCTAAGGCATAAGGACCGAGGGAATTTGTGCAACCTCCTCTTCACGAAGCTGCATGAACAATACAAGTTCCCCGCTGAATTTGAAAACACACGCCTCACAGGGAATAAAGTGAACAATGCCGCCCTCACGAGGATGAGCACAGCCCTGTGAACTTGGAGAAGCTCGGTGAAGAGAATGATTGACAAAGGTTTTAGTTATGAGAAGATCAAGGCGAAAAATCCTTCGATCAGCGAAGATGACTACAAGGAGTTCAAGATCAAGTGCGAGAGCAGCGCAACCTCCGAATCAAGTCAGTGGGGGAAAGAAATGCGGGAGTTGAACTTAGGGGAACACACACTCGGTCCCGGCGGTTACAGACTGGCGGAGCTTATATGGGACAAGGAGGACGCGGAGCGTGCCGAGCAAGGCCTATCGCCCCTCTTCGATAAATACCGTGACAAGCACACCAGGAACTTTGTCAGGGCCCGGTACAAGGAGGACCCGGTAACAAAGGAGCTCACCACGGATCCGAAGACCAGGGCCTTTGAGGTTGTTCTAGTAAGGAATACACCCCCGCGTAATTAGCTCCATATGGTTGCATTCTAATTAATGAAGCCAAATTTCTAAATGGTTCACATTCCTTCCGTAGGCGACTGAAAGCAGTAGCGCGGGGTCGACTCAGAGCACCCCTTAGGACACCACTCTAAATAGGGCGTTGAATGTAATGAAAAAAAGGATAAGCTCAGTAAGCCGTCGTCAGCTGGTCGTGTGGCCGCCAAAGGCTTGTCCACAAAATGGTCGTCATACTATAACGCTGGTGGGCGAAAGGAGAAAAAGACCAGCTCGGAAAGCCAGTCGCGCGAGGTTCAAGAACTCAAGGCACAAGTGGCGCGGATTCCGGAGATTGTCCAAGAGCAAGTCCAACAACAACTGGGATCGACGCTCACCGGCATTATGCCTACCTTGATTCATGGGCTGACGATGTGGATTGTGGGCGGCCAACAGGGGCCGCCCCCGATTCCCAGCTTCACGGCCAGCAACTCGCAGAACATGCAGGCGGGGCCATTGGTGTCTCCGGTGGAGGCGGCATTGGTGTCTCCGATGCCGGCACGGGCATTGGAGCTTAATGCACCCGTGTGTACGCCGGCCGGCACCTCTGTAGCAAGCGGCCCCTCCGTCAATTGCACGCCCGCCGTTGGCGGTGCCTCGACATTAGCCGAGCTCGACGCCATCATCACGGTAACTAATTAAGCCTCCCGGCCGAGGACTTCATCTCCTTGCCTTTGACTGGGCATCCCTGACGCCCTACATGTTTTTGCAGGGCGCCGCCGACGTTCTGTGCACTCTCCTGCACTTCGTGAACGACGAGTTGGTCGATGTCGCCAAGGGCAGAATCGTTCAACCAGGCAACCCCATGTTCCACGGTAATCCGATGCCACCCACCATGTATAGGGTTCAACTGGTTCAGGTGCTGCCAGGCTGCGACGAGTTGTTACCTCCGATTCGACCCGCCGGGGCCGACGAAGATGATGTGATGACCCTCAGCGCCTGCCTAGCTGGCCCCTGCTTTGGCCGAAGAGCCAGATTCGTTTGGGGGCGGGGGACATCACCCCAAAGACAACACCGCCAGTCGCGTCGGCGCCAAGCCCTGGCAAGACCGCTGCAACACTACCGGACATGCCGGACATCCCTATGGCACAGGATCCGAACATTCATATGGCACATGATCCGGACGACGTCGACGACAATGACGACGGTACATTTGCCAACGTCGATAAGTACTTTGCCGATCATGGGTACGATGGCGAATTCATGGGGCCTCCTTCTCAAGAACCCAACCCTACAAAAGACGATCGCGATCTAGCTGGTACCCCGGAGAAACCCAGTTGCAACAGGCATCGTCTGATGTTCGGTTCTCAGGAGACGCCTCCAGCTGCCGACTTCATCGAGCCTCAGATAGCTGAGGTGCGAAATATTATCAGCCCCAACACACTCAAGAAGGCGGTCTGTGAGCAGAACTCGGTCCCATTACAGCAGAACAAGAAGGGACGGAAAAGAAAGAGGAATAAGGGTGCGAGCCAGCCGGCACCGAGTACGATCCGTGCTTAGGACGGGCCACCTTCACCTAAGGATATAATGAGGAGGGTGCATGTGGCGGGTAGGTCGATGCTACCGACTAATATGCTCAATGCTGCGATCGGTGCTATGCGGAGTCTGCATGACAGTGTTCTTTCTTTTGAGAAGCGGCGTCTCAAAGAGAAGGATGTGGCATACCCGGTTTTCGTGGCCAAGGTGCCAGAGGGCAAGGGCTTTGTGGATAACTCCATCGGGGGTACGATCATCCTGCGGTTTGATGACATCTTCGCTATGTTTAACCTTCATCCGCTGCACTACACCTTCGTTCGGCTATTTTCGCTGAGTATGGAGATGCAGATCATCAGAGACAAGACCCCGGACATCGTGATAATCGACCCCTTCTACATGCATGCCAAGATCTTGGGCAGCGCTGGGGACCGACAAGTCGCGAGTTCTTACCTCGAAGGTGTCATTCTGGCAAACTGAGATAAGGATAACTTCCTCGTGCCTTACTTTCCCGAGTAAGTCATCCCCTCAACCGCCCCGTAACATATGATTTCTTAGATTTCGATCATTTTTTTTTTACTTTTCGTGTTTTGTGCAGTGACACACATTGCACACTCATCCTCTTAAGCCCGAAATATTCCATGGCCACGTATTTCGACTCAGACCGTCAGTCGAAGATAGACTACACAGATGTCAAGAAAGTTCTTGATGATGTTCTCCCCGGCTACGCCAAATCTAGAGGCACCTTCACCAGGCCAGTTTGTAAGTACGGCAAGCACATGTTCGCCCACAATACGACGTTCTGCTGCATCAAGCAGCCGCCTGGCGGTCAGAAGGGTGCCTACTACGCCATCCATCACATGCGGGCGATCGTACGGGACCATAATCACCTTCTGCTACCAGATAAACTCAAAGCTTGGGTCGCGAGCTTGTCGGCAATCCAGGACGCGGACATCAGACAAGAATTCTTTCGCATCCAGTCAGAGTTTGCGGAAATCATCCATCAAGATGTCCTTCGTACCTCGGGGCCGCTCAACCTCAGAAATCAACCGTCCAACAGTGACATAGACACAACGCTACAAATGCAGGCTGACAACGCCCGCGATTTCATGACTCCCACGATAGATGGCGGCTTCATCCATGCCTCGGTCCCTTGAGTCGAGTCGAAACTAGTGATGCTATGTCTAGTTCTGAAACATCGATTGGCTCATGTTGTAATTAAACTTTAATGAACTTGTATGTCTCTTTGGTTTGAACAGTCGTTCAACTTAGATGTAATCGATGCTATTAATGTCTTGCTTTTCTCTTTCGATCCTTTTGTTGCATACTTATATATTGCTTATGTATTGTCTGTGAATTGGTACTAACGTTTCGTTTGGCTAATGCATAGAGATGCCGTCGTATGTGGTGTACAAGGGTAAGGTTCCCGAAGTCTACGACGACTGGGAGGAGTGTCGGAGATAGGTTCACCGTTTCAGCGGTAACAGTTACAAAGGGTACACCACTAGGGCGGAGGCGGAATCTAGATACGCGCGCTATCTAGGGGGAGAGAGGAGGGAGCATTGGAGGAACCGGATGAAAACGAGTTTCATCGCGATGATGCTCATCGTGATGACCGCAGCTCTCTTCTATGTGATGGTAGTTTAGATTATCGATATCGACTTGTAATGTAAAGACAAACTCGCTACTCGTGGTCTCGAGACTTGTAATGTTCTATCTTTGTTCAGCCTTTTGAATTCGGAGACTAATATGATGAATTGTATTCGGAGACTAATCTTCTATTGTATTCGATGAATCTGTTGTTGCTGTGTGGTGTTGTCTAAATTATGTCCAATAATATATTTTGTATCCTGTGAAAATATCAGAAAAGAAAAAAATCCCTAATATTCATACTAGTGGCGCACCACCCAAGACTCTAATGGCGCACGGTACAAATGAAAATAATGGCGCATCACACTCTAGTGCGCCATTAGTATGCCAAAGCACATGGGTACATATGGCCCCCTAGGAGGCATACTAATGGCGCACGGTGGGCTATACTAATGGCGAACTGTGTGGTGCGCCATTAGTACACCAGATACTAATGGCGCACCAGGGGTGCGCCATTAGTATTTAATTCTAAGGGAGTGGTGCTAGTGGCGCACCACTAGTGCGCCATTAGTAGGCAAAAGTGGTGCGCCGCTAGCATGCCTTTTCCTAGTAGTGAGAAAACAAACCACCACTCAAAGGTACTATAATGAACTCATTCTTTGTTTATATTGGTGTAATATATACTGTATTCCAACTTATCCATGGTTCATACCCTCCGATACTACTCATAGATTCATCAAAATAAGCAAACAACACACGAGAAACAGAATCTGTCAAAAACATAACATTTTGTAGTAATCTGTAACTTTCGCATACTTCTGTAACTTCAAAAAAATTGAAATAAATTGGTAAACATGAGGAATTTGTCTATTAATCATCTGCAAAAAGAATCAACTAAATACCACTCTCGAGTAAAATCTAGTGACTATTCTAGTGAGCGCTAACGTTTCTGTTTTTTACAGCAAGATCATATAAACTTCACACAAGTCTTCCCAAAGGTTCTACTTGGCACAAACACTAATTAAAACACAAAACCACATATAAACAGAAGCTAGATGCAATATTTATTCCTAAACAGAAGCAAAAGCAAATAAAATAAAATAAAGTTGGGTTGCCTCCCAACAAGCGCTATCGTTTAACGCCCCTAGCTAAGCATGATGATTCAATGATGCTCGCATAAAAGATAAGAATTGAAACATAAAGAGAGCATCATGAAGAATATGACTAGCAAATTTAAGCCTAACCCGCTTCCTATGCATAGGGATTTTGTAAGCAAACAACTTATGGTAACGATAATCAACTAGCATAGGAAGGGAAAACGAGCATAACTTCAAGATTTTAAGCACATAGAGAGGAAACTTGATATTATTGCAATATGTAGAAGCATATGATCCTATCTCATAATAATTTTCAGTAGCATCATGAATGAATTCAACAATATAACCAGCACATAAAGCATTCTTTTCATGATCCATAAGCATAGAAATTTTACTACTCCCATCATAAGCAAAATTCTTCATAGTAGTGGGAGGAGCAAATTCAACAAAATAACTATCATCTGAAGCATAATCAATTGAAAACTAAAATCATGATGACAAGTTTCATGGTTATCATTATTCTTAATGGCATACAAGTCATCACAATAATCATCATAGATAGCAACTTTGTTCTCATAATCAATTGGAACCTCTTCTGAAATAGTGGATTCATCACTAAATAAAGTCATGACCTCTCCAAATCCACTTTCATCAATATAATCATCATAAATAGGAGGCATGCTTTCATCATAATAAATTTGCTCATCCAAACTTGGGGGACTAAACATATCATCTTCATCAAACATAGCTTCCCCAAGCTTGTGGCTTTGCATATCATTAGCATCATGGATATTCAAAAGATTCATACTAACAACATTGCAATCATGCTCATCATGCACATATTTTATGCCAAGCATTCTATGTAATTCTTCTTCTAGTACTTGAGCACAATATTCCTTCCCATCATTTTCACGAAAGATATTAAACAGATGAAGCATATGAGGTAACCTTAATTCCATTTTTTGTAGTTTTATTTTATAAACTAAACTAGTGATTAAATAAGAAACTAAAAGATTTGATTGCAGGATCTAAAGATATACCATCAAGCACTAACCTCCCCGGCAACGACGCCAGAAAAGAGCTTGATGTCTACTACACAACCTTCTTCTTGTAGACGTTGTTGGGCCTCCAAGTGCAGAGGTTTGTAGGACAGTAGCAAATTTCCCTCAAGTGGATGACCTAAGGTTTATCAATCTGTGGGAGGCGTAGGATGAAGATGGTCTCTCTCAAACAACCCTGCAACCAAATAACAAAGAGTCTCTTGTGTCCCCCAACACACCCAATACAATGGTAAATTGTATAGGTGCACTAATTCGGCGAAGATATGGTGATACAGGTGCAATATGGATGGTAGATATAGGTTTTTGTAATAGGAAAATATAAAAACAGCAAGGTAGCAAGTGGTAAAAGTGAGCATAAACGGTATTGCAATGATAGAAAACAAGGCCTAGGGTTCATACTTTCACTAGTGCAAGTGATCTCAACAATAATAACATAACTAGATCATATAACTAGCCCTCAACATGCTACAAAGAGTCACTCCAAAGTAACTAATAGCGGAAAACAAACGAAGAGATTATGGTAGGGTACGAAACCACCTCAAAGTTATTCTTTCCGATCGATCTATTCAATAGTCCGTAGTAAAATAACACGAAGCTATTCTTTCCGTTCGATCTATCATAGAGTTCGTACTAGAATAACACCTTAAGATACAAATCAACCAAAACCCTAATGTCACCTAGATACTCCATTGTCACCTCAAGTATCTGTGGGCATGATTATACGATATGCATCACACAATCTCAGATTCATCTATTCAACCAACACAAAGAACTTCAAAGAGTGCCCCAAAGTTTCTACCGGAGAGTCAAGACGAAAACGTGTGCCAACCCCTATGCATAGATTCCCAAGGTCACGGAACCCGCAAGTTGATCACCAAAACATACATCAAGTGAATCAATAGAATACCCCATTGTCACCACAGGTATCCCACGCAAGACATATATCAAGTGTTCTCAAATCCTTAAAGACTCAATCCGATAAGATAACTTCAATGGGAAAACTCAATCCATTACAAGAGAGTAGAGGGGGAGAAACATCATAAGATTCAACTATAATAGCAAAGCTCGCGATACATCAAGATCGTGCCATCTCAAGAACACGAGAGAGAGAGAGAGAGAGAGAGAGAGAGAGAGAGAGAGATCAAACACATAGCTACTGATACATACCCTCAGCCCCGAGGGTGGACTACTCCCTCCTCGTCATGGAGAGCACCGGGACGATGAAGATAGCCACCGGAGAGGGATTCCCCCCCCCCCTCCGACAGGGTGCCAGAACGGGTCTAGATTGGTTTTCGGTGCCAACAGAGGCTTTCAGCGGCGGAACTCCCGATCTAGGTTATTTTCCGGAGGTTTCAGTATATATAGGAGGTGTTGGAGTCGGGGCCAAGCAAAGGGGGTCTACGGGCTATCCACGAGGCAGGGGGCGCGCCCCCCACCCTCGTGGGCAGCCCGTGCATCTCCTGGTCCTCCTCCGGTACTCCGTGGGCTTCTTCTGGCCCAAAAACCACCTCCGTTGAATTTCAGGTCAATTGGGCTCCGTTTGATATTCCTTTTCTATGAAACCCTAAAACATGAGAAAAACAGAAACTGGCACTGGGCCCTGGGTTAATAGGTTAGTCCCAAAAATCATATAAAAGTGTATATAAAAGCCCATAATACATCCTAGAAGGATAATATAACAGCATGGAACAATCAAAAATTATAGATACGTTGGAGACGTATCACTGGCCCCTCCCTGTAATGTAGAATTAAGAACCCGAGGTCGCGACCCCCTATGCAATTTTAATTAATTAATTAAGTTTTATTATGAGGCAAATTAAAACCAATGTTGGGCCTTGCTGGAGGAGTTTTATTCAAAGACGAACTGTCAAGGGGTCCCCATATACCCAACCGCGTTAGGAATGCAAAAATCAAGGAACATAACACCGGTTTATCGGTTCTTAAGGCGGCATGAGTGGAACAAAACACCGAGCAAAAGTCCAAGCCTTCCACCCATTGCCAAGTATATAAGTGCATTAATTATAGTAATAGGTATTGTGATATTCCCAAAGACAAGTTCTGACATGGAGCAATCTTCATCTTTACCTGCAACTAACAATGCTGTAAGAGGGGCTGAGCAAGTGGTAACATAGCCAAACAAAGGTTTGCTAGGATGGTGTCAAAGGTTAGAGGTTTCATTGCAACAAGGAGAGATGCTGACAATAAAAGATGGGTAGCGTGACATATAGCGATAGCATCGAGACAACTAGCATAGCAATGGTAGTAAAGGTATCCAAGGTGACGGTCATCTTGCCTGAGATCCCGCAAGGAGGAAGAACGAGTCCATGAAGAAGACGAAGAAGAAGCCACGAAGACGAACCAAGTGAAGTCAAACGAATCCTCACGATCGCAACGAAATATGAACTAGCGAGAAGAAGCACACCACATGGTAAACACACCACTCAAAAACACGACATGATGCTCAACTAAGTATGATGCATGACAAGGCTACATGATGCAAAATATGGCAAGGGATGAAGCATTCAAGACCACACAACAAGGCAAGTTTAAATAAGGCCGGAAACAACATATCACAACTCCGGTAAGTCCTCATATGCAAATTTTGAAATTGGTCCAGATCTGAACAAACCTTAAGTTCAAGTTGTTAAACAGCAAGTTAACATGCACCAAGATGATCTACTTGAAATTCTAGTCAAGTTACATATAAGGTTCATTTAATTCGGAGCTACGGCCTAGAAGATATGAGAAAAACAAGATGAACAAGGCAAGGATGCAAGATGCATTCAAACAACAAGCAAACACACTCCAAACATGTAAAAAACATGATATTATGCATCTACATGCAAAAACACACAAGTGTCATATAGGGCACGCTCCAAACGGAGCAACGGTTCAACACATACACACGCATCAAGATTGAAGGACAAACTGCCCAAAACAGCAAGTAGGCATATAGTTGACATCAAAACAACATGATACAAGAACATTTCATGGCAAAAAAATGGCATGGCAAGCATGTACATGTCAAGCACTACAAGCATGATCATTGAGCTACTACCAAACACCACTAGAACATGCTCAAAACATCATGGCAAGATCGCAAAAGATAACAGATTCTCATACTTAGTGAAATAAACTAAACATGGCAGCAACAATGACAAGTAGGCATGTTTGCAAGCTTGTACAACTCATCTCAAAGCAAATAATGGCATATGAATATAACCAACAGCAATAAGACATGTTTATGAAGCTACTCATGGCAAGAACATGGTCATAGGATGCATAGAACACTACCTATTCACATGGCAAAACCAAACTTACTGTTAACAGGCTGACAGAAACATTTTATAGCAACTTGAGAGCATGAAAACAACAAGCTACAGCAGGCCATATTTCCAAACAAGGCATGTATGGATAGAGCATAACATGGACATCAAGACATGGTCATTGGGCATCTCCAAATGTGCACAGATTTTACTAGGGCATCAAGCAAACATGGCATCAGGATATAACAGTTTCAGACTTAGCAGTTTTCAACAAGTGTAAGAAATCAGCCACAGCGAGTAGGTCACTTTGCAAGCTTGTTGCACTCACCAAAAGGCATATCATGCAAAGTGGATTGCACCACAGCAAAGAAGGCATGATTGTGCTTCTAAAACATATTGACATGTTGCTCAAACAAAAATAACACATAAAGATATGAAAAAGAAAATTCAGCATCTCAAAACAAGTTTCAGCACTTAACGCCACATGCACTTTTGCAACAGATATAAACATGGCAATATGGCTCCTAACATGAATGCAACAGCCACCATCATGTAGAGCACTTCACAATGAACATTTTGACATATCATACACTCCATTTGGACCAACATGCACAAAGTTACACCCTCACAAACATGCTAACTTATTGTTGACAGACAACAAGGACTTGACAATAACATCACATAGCAGTTTTGCAACGAAGATTAAGACATCAATATGAACAATAACATGCATGCAAATGCAACTAACTGTTGGGGAACGTAGTATTTTTAAAATTTTCCTACGATCACGCAAGATCTATCTACCAGATGCATAGTAATGAGAGGGAAGGGTGTGTCTACGTACCCTCGTAGACCGGGAGCGGAAGCGTCAAGTGACGCGGTTGATGTTGTCGAACTTCTTCGCGATCCAACCGATCAAGCACCGAACGTACGGCACCTCCGCGTTCAGCACACGTTCAGCTTGATGACGTCCCACGAGCTCTTGATCCAGTTGAGATTCACGGGAGAGTTTTTTCAGCACGACGGCGTGGTGACGGATATGATGTGTTCACCGGCGCAGGGCTTCGCCTAAGCTCCGCGACAGTATGACCGAGGTGTGATTCTGTGGAGGGGGGCACCGCACACGGCTAAAACAATTCAACTTGTGTGTCTTTGGGTGCCCCCCTGCCCCCGTATATAAAGGAGCAAGGGAGGAGGGCCGGCCAACCTCTCCTGGTGCAGCTAGGGAAGGAGTCCTACTAGGAATAGGATTGCAATCCTATTCCTAGTAGGATTCACCAAAAGGAAGAAGAGGGAAAGGAATAGGAGAGGTGGCGCCCCCCCAATCCTAGTCCAACTAGGAACCCTAGGTGGGGGCGCCGGCCAGCCCTATGGGCTGCCTCTCTCTTTCCCTTTAGGCCCACTATGGACCATCCCCTCTCGTAGGGGGTTCCGGTAACCCCCTCCGGCATTCCCGATAAATCCGAAACTTTTCCGGTATACTTCCGGTGTCCAAATATAGCCGTCCAATATATCAATCTTTATGTCTCGGACATTCCGAGACTCCTCGTCATGTCCGTGATCTCATCCGGGACTCCGAACTACCTTCGGTACATCAATACTCATAAACTCATAATACCGATCGTCATCAAACGTTAAGCGTGCGGACCCTACGGGTTCGAGAACTATGTAGACATGACCGAGACTCATCTCCGGTCAATAAACAATAGCGGAACCTGGATGTTCATATTGGCTCCTACATATTCTACGAAGATCTTTTATCGGTCAGAACCGCATAACAACATACGTTGTTCCTTTTGTCAAACGGTATGTTACTTGCCCGAGATTCGATCGTCGGTATCTCTATACCTAGTTCAATCTCGTTACCGGCAAGTCTCTTTACTCGTTCCGTAACACATCATCTCGTGACTAATTCATTAGTCTTTTGCTTGCAAGGCTTATTGTGATGTGTGTTACCGAGAGGGCCCAGAGATACCTCTCCGACACTCGGAGTGACAAATCCTAATCTTGATCTATGCCAACACCACGAATACTTTCGGAGACACCTGTAGAGCATCTTTATGATCACCCAGTTACGTTGTGACGTTTGATAGCACACAAGGTGTTCCTACGGTATTCGGGAGTTGCATAATCTCATAGTTATAGGAACATGTATAAGTCATGAAGAAAGCAATAGCAGAAAACTAAACGATCATTGTGCTATGCTAACGGATGGGTCTTGTCCATCACATCATTCTCCTAATGATGTGATCCCGTTGATCAAATGACAACTCATGTCTATGGTTAGGAAACATAACCATCTTTGATCAATGAGCTAGTCTAGTAGAGGCATACTAGGGACATACTGTTTTGTCTATGTATCCACACATGTACTAAGTTTCCGGTTAATACAATTCTAGCATAAATAAAAGACATTTATCATGATATAAGGAAATACAAATAACATCTTTATTATTGCCTCTAGGGCATATTTCCTTCAGTCTCCCACTTGAACTAGAGTCAATAATCTAGATTACAAAGTGATGATCCTCACACCCATGGAGTCCTGGTGCTGATCATGTTTTGCCCGTGGAAGAGGCTTAGTCAACGGGTCTGCAACATTCAGATCCGTATGTATTTTGCAAATCTCTATGTCTCCCTCCTTGACTAGATCGCGGATGGAATTGAAGCGTCTTTTGATGTGCTTTGTTCTCTTGTGAAACCTGGATTCCTTTGCCAAGGCTATGGCTCCAGTGTTGTCACAAAAGATTTTCATTGGACCCGATGCACTAGGTATTACACCTAGATCGGATATGAACTCCTTCATCCAGACTCCTTCATTTGCTGCTTCCGAAGCAGCTATGTATTCCGCTTCACATGTAGATCCCGCCACGACGCTCTGCTTGGAACTGCACCAACTGACAGCTCCACCGTTCAATAAAAATACATATCCAGTTTGTGACTTTGAGTCATCCGGATCAGTGTCAAAGCTAGAATCGACGTAATCGTTTACGACGAGCTCTTTGTCACCTCCATATACGAGAAACATATCCTTTGTTCTTTTCAGATACTTTAGGATGTTTTTGACCGCTGTCCAGTGATCCACTCCTGGATTACTTTGGTACCTCCCTGCTAGACTTATAGCAAGGCACACATCAGGTCTGGTACACAGCATTGCATACATGATAGATCCTATGGCTGAGGCATAGGGAATGACTTTCATTTTCTCTCTATCTTCTGCAGTGGTCGGGCATTGAGTCTTACTCAACTTCATACCTTGTAAAACAGGCAAGAACCCTTTCTTTGACTGATCCATTTTGAACTTCTTCAAAATCTTATCAAGGTATGTGCTTTGTGAAAGTCCAATTAAGCATCTTGATCTATCTCTATAGATTTTGATGCCTAATATGTAAGCAGCTTCTCCGAGGTCTTTCATTGAAAAACTTTTATTCAAGTATCCTTTTATGCTATCCAGAAATTCTATATCATTTCCAATCAACAATATGTCATCTACATATAATATTAGAAATGCTACAGAGCTCCCACTCACTTTCTTGTAAATACAGGCTTCTCCAAAAGTCTGTATAAAACCATATGCTTTGATCACCTCATCAAAGCATATATTCCAACTCCGAGATGCTTGCACCAGTCCATAGATGGATCGCTGGAGTTTGCATACTTTGTTAGCACCTTTTGGATCGACAAAACCTTCTGGTTGCATCATATACAACTCTTCTTTGAGATATCCATTCAGGAATGCAGTTTTGACATCCATTTGCCAGATTTCATAATCATAAAATGCGGCAATTGCTAACATGATTCGGACAGACTTAAGCATCGCTACTGGTGAGAAAGTCTCATCGTAGTCAACTCCTTGAACTTGTCGAAAACCTTTCGCAACAAGTCGAGCTTTGTAAACAGTAATATTACCGTCTGCGTCGGTCTTCCTCTTGAAGATCCATTTGTTCTCGATGGCTTGCCGATCATCGGGCAAGTCAACCAAAGTCCACACTTTGTTCTCATACATGGATCCCATCTCAGATTTCATGGCTTCAAGCCATTTTGCGGAATCTGGGCTCATCATCGCTTCCTCATAGTTCGTAGGTTCATCATGGTCTAGTAACATGATTTCCAGAACTGGGTTGCCGTACCACTCTGGTGCGGAACGTACTCTGGTTGATCTACGACGTTCAGTAGAAACTTGATTCGAAGTTTCATTATCATCAACTTCCTCACTAATTGGTGTAGGAATCACTGGAACAATTTCCTGTGATGTACTACTTTCCAATATGGGAGAAGGTACAATTACCTCATCAAGTTCTACTTTCCTCCCACTCACTTCTTTCGAGAGAAACTCTTTTTCTAGAAAGGATCCGTTCTTAGCAACGAATATTTTGCCTTCGGATCTGTGATAGAAGGTGTACCCAACAGTCTCTTTTGGGTATCCTATGAAGACACATTTTTCCGACATGGGATCGAGCTTATCAGGTTGAAGTGTTTTCACATAAGCATCGCAGCCCCAAATTTTAAGAAACGACAACTTTGGTTTCTTGCCAAACCATAGTTCATAAGGCGTCGTATCAACGGATTTAGATGGTGCCCTATTTAACGTGAATGCAGCTGTCTCTAAAGCATAACCCCAAAACGATAGTGGTAAATCGGTAAGAGACATCATAGATCGCACCATATCTAATAAAGTACGGTTACGACGTTCGGACACACCATTACGCTGTGGTGTTCCAGGTGGCGTGAGTTGTGAAACTATTCCACATTGTTTCAAATGAAGACCAAACTCGTAACTCAAATATTCTCCTCCACGATCAGATCGTAGAAACTTTATTTTCTTGTTACGATGATTCTCTACTTCACTCTGAAATTCTTTGAACTTTTCAAATGTTTCAGACTTGTGCTTCATTAAGTAGATATACCCATATCTGCTCAAATCATCAGTGAAGGTCAGAAAATAACGATACCCGCCGCGAGCATCAACACTCATTGGTCCACATACATCAGTATGTACGATTTCCAGCAAATCTGTTGCTCGCTCCATAGTTCCGGAGAACGGAGTTTTAGTCATCTTGCCCATGAGGCATGGTTCGCAAGCACCAAGTGATTCATAATCAAGTGATTCCAAAAGTCCATCATTATGGAGTTTCTTCATGCGTTTTACACCAATATGACCTAAACGGCAGTGCCACAAATAAGTTGCACTATCATTATTAACCTTGCATCTTTTGGTTTCAATATTATGAATATGTGTATCACTACTATCGAGATCCAATAAGAATAGACCACTCTTTAAGGGTGCATGACCATAAAAGATATTATTCATTAAAATAGAACAACCATTATTCTCTGATTTAAATGAATAACCGTCTCGCAATAAACAAGATCCAGATATAATGTTCATGCTCAACGCTGGCACCAAATAACAATTATTTAGGTCTAAAACTAATCCCGAAGGTAGATGTAGAGGTAGCGTGCCGACGGAGATCACATCGACTTTGGAACCGTTTCCCACGCGCATCGTCACCTCGTCCTTAGCTAATCTTCGTTTAATCCGTAGTCCCTGTTTCGAGTTACAAATATTAGCAACCGAACCGGTATCAAATACCCAGGTACTACTACGAGCATTAGTAAGGTACACATCAATAACATGTATATCACATATACCTTTGTTCATCTTGCCATCCTTCTTATCCGCCAAATACTTGGGGCAGTTCCGCTTCCAGTGTCCAGTCCCCTTGCAGTAGAAGCACTCAGTTTCAGGCTTGGCTCCAGATTTGGGTTTCTTCGTGGAAGTAGCAACTGACTTGCTATTCTTTTTGAAGTTCCCTTTCTTTCCCTTGCCCCTTTTTTTTTGAAACTAGTGGTCTTGTTAACCATCAACACTTGATGCTCCTTTTTGATTTCTACCTCCGCAGCTTTGAGCATAGCGAAGAGCTCGGGAATTGTCTTTTGCATCCCTTGCATGTTATAGTTCATCACGAAGCCTTTATAGCTTGGTGGCAGTGATTGAAGAACTCTATCAATAACACTATCCTCGTCAACTTTGCAACCAAGTTGAGTCATATGATTGTAGTACCCAGACATTCTGAGCAAGTGTTCACTGATAGAACTATTCTCCTCCATCTTGCAGCTGTAGAACTTATTGGAAATCTCATATTTCTCAATTCGGGCATTTGCTTGAAATATTAACTTCAACTCCTGGAACATCTCATATGGTCCATGACGTTCAAAACGTCGTTGAAGTCCCGGTTCTAAGCCGTAAAGCATGGCACACTGAACTATCGTGTAGTCATCAGACCGCGACTGCCAGAAGTTCAAAGCGTCTACATTAGCGGGAGGGGGCTTGTCACCTAGCGGTGCTTGAAGGACATAATTCTTCTGTGCAGCAATGAGGATAATCCTCAGGTTACGGACCCAGTCCGTGTAATTGCTACCATCATCTTTCAACTTAGCTTTCTCTAGGAATGCATTAAAATTCAAAGGAACGGTAGCACGGGCCATTGATCTACAACAACATAGATATGCAAAAAACTATCAGGACTAAGTTCATGATAAATTAAAGTTCGATTTAATCATATTAAATTAAAGAACTCCCACTTAGATAGACATCCCTCTGGTCATCTAAATGATCACGTGATCCAAATCAACTAAACCATGTCCGATCATCACGTGAGATGGAGTAGTTTCAATGGTAAACATCTTATGTTGATCATATCTACTATATGATTCACGCTCGACCTTTCGGTCTCCAGTGTTCCGAGGCCATATCTGCATATGCTAGGCTCGTCAAGTTTAACCCGAGTATTCTGCGTGTGCAAAACTGGCTTACACCCGTTGTATTTGAACGTAGAGCTTATCACACCCGATCATCACGTGGTGTCTCGGCACGACGAACTTTCGCAACGGTGCATACTCAGGGAGAACACTTATACCTTGAAATTTAGTAAGGGATCATCTTATAATGCTACCGTCGTTCTAAGCAAAATAAGAAGCATAATAAGATAAACATCACATGCAATCAAAATATGTGACATGATATGGCCATCATCATCTTGTGCTTTTGATCTCCGTCTTCAAAGCACCGTCATGATCACCTTCGTCACCGGCTTGACACCTTGATCTTTATCGTAGCATCATTGTCGTCTCGCCAACTATTGCTTCTCCGACTATCGCTACCGCTTAGTGATAAAGTAAAGCAATTACATGGCGATTGCATTTCATACAATAAAGCGACAACCATATGGCTCCTGCCAGTTGCCGATAACTTTACAAAACATGATCATCTCATACAAAACCGTATAACTCATCATGTCTTGACCATATCACATCACAACATGCCCTGCAAAAACAAGTTAGACGTCCTCTACTTTGTTTGTTGCAAGTTTTACGTGGCTGCTACGGGCTTTAGCAAGAACCGTTCTTACCTACGCATACAAAACCACAACGATGTTTCGTCAAGTATGTGCTGTTTTAACCTTCACAAGGACCGGGCGTAGCCACACCTGATTCAGCTAAAGTGAGAGAGACAGACACCCGTCAGTCACCTTTAAGCAACGAGTGCTCGTAACGGTGAAACCAGTCTCGCGTAAGCGTACGCGTAATGTCGGTCCGGGCCGCTTCATCTCACAATACCGCCGAAGCAAAGTATGACATGCTGGTAAGCAGTATGACTAGTATCGCCCACAACTTATTGTGTTCTACTCGTGCATATCATCTACGCATAGACCTGGCTCATGATGCCACTGTTGGGGAACGTAGTATTTTTAAAATTTTCCTACGATCACGCAAGATCTATCTACCAGATGCATAGCAACGAGAGGGAAGAGTGTGTCTACGTACCCTCGTAGACCGGGAGCGGAAGCGTCAAGTGACGCGGTTGATGTTGTCGAACTTCTTCGCGATCCAACCGATCAAGCACCGAACGTACGGCACCTCCGCGTTCAGCACACGTTCAGCTTGATGACGTCCCACGAGCTCTTGATCCAGTTGAGCTTCACGGGAGAGTTTTTTCAGCACGACGGCATGGTGACGGATATGATGTGTTCACCGGCGCAGGGCTTTGCCTAAGCTCCGCGACAGTATGACCGAGGTGTGATTCTGTGGAGGGGGGCACCGCACACGGCTAAAACAATTCAACTTGTGTGTCTTTGGGTGCCCCCCTGCCCCCGTATATAAAGGAGCAAGGGAGGAGGGCCGGCCAACCTCTCCTGGTGCGGCTAGGGAAGGAGTCCTACTAGGAATAGGATTGCAATCCTATTCCTAGTAGGATTCACCAAAAGGAAGAAGAGGGAAAGGAATAGGAGAGGTGGCGCCCCCCCAATCCTAGTCCAACTAGGAACCCTAGGTGGGGGCGCCGGCCAGCCCTATGGGCTGCCTCTCTCTTTCCCTTTAGGCCCACTATGGACCATCCCCTCTCGTAGGGGGTTCCGGTAACCCCCTCCGGCATTCCCGATAAATCCGAAACTTTTCCGGTATACTTCCGGTGTCCAAATATAGCCGTCCAATATATCAATCTTTATGTCTCGGACATTCCGAGACTCCTCGTCATGTCCGTGATCTCATCCGGGACTCCGAACTACCTTCGGTACATCAATACTCATAAACTCATAATACCGATCGTCATCAAACGTTAAGCGTGCGGACCCTACGGGTTCGAGAACTATGTAGACATGACCGAGACTCATCTCCGGTCAATAACCAATAGCGGAACCTGGATGTTCATATTGGCTCCTACATATTCTACGAAGATCTTTTATCGGTCAGAACCGCATAACAACATACGTTGTTCCTTTTGTCAAACGGTATGTTACTTGCCTGAGATTCGATCGTCGGTATCTCTATACCTAGTTTAATCTCGTTACCGGCAAGTCTCTTTACTCGTTCCGTAACACATCATCTCGTGACTAACTCATTAGTATTTTGCTTGCAAGGCTTATTGTGATGTGTGTTACCGAGAGGGCCCAGAGATACCTCTCCGACACTCGGAGTGACAAATCCTAATCTTGATCTATGCCAACACCACGAATACTTTCGGAGACACCTGTAGAGCATCTTTATGATCACCCAGTTACGTTGTGACGTTTGATAGCACACAAGGTGTTCCTACGGTATTCGGGAGTTGCATAATCTCATAGTTATAGGAACATGTATAAGTCATGAAGAAAGCAATAGCAGAAAACTAAACGATCATTGTGCTATGCTAACGGATGGGTCTTGTCCATCACATCATTCTCCTAATGATGTGATCCCGTTGATCAAATGACAACTCATGTCTATGGTTAGGAAACATAACCATCTTTGATCAATGAGCTAGTCTAGTAGAGGCATACTAGGGACATACTGTTTTGTCTATGTATCCACACATGTACTAAGTTTCCGGTTAATACAATTCTAGCATGAATAAAAGACATTTATCATGATATAAGGAAATACAAATAACATCTTTATTATTGCCTCTAGGGCATATTTCCTTCACTAACATATAGAGCACTTCGAGACAAACATTTGGACATATCATATGCTCAATTTGGGTAAACATGCACAAAGTTATCATTATCCAAACATGGCGTAAAAATATTGCAACACAGGGACTTAGAGGAAAACAACCTCGGGGTTCGGGTGGACATGTCCGTGCCTGCCCGGACATGTCCGAACACGATGGGAGCCTGAAGCATGGGCCCGGGGCGAGGGTTGGACATGTCCGGCGGTCCTGGTGGACACGTCCGGCGGTCCTGGCCGGAGCTGCACGCCGACGAGCTCGGCCAGGCGTCGGGGGCGGCGGGGACAGACACTGGAGGCCGGGGCGAGGCAGATCTGGGCGGCGCAGCCCCGGATCTGGCCGGAGGATGAGCAGGGACGCCGGCGGCGTGCTCCTCCTGACCACGGCAGCGAAGATCGGCCGGAGAGGAGCTGGGGCGGCGGCGAGCTCCTGCGGCGACGGCGGCGCGCGCAGGTCGGAGGCAGGGGCCGGCGCGGGACGAGACGGGGCAGCTCCGGCGGGGCTCGCGAAGGGCGGCAACAGACGGCGGCATATGCGCGCGGTGGCGCTAGGGAAGAGCGGGGCTCGGGCAAGAGGGGGCAGGCGGCGGAGTAGAGCGGGCCTCGGGCCCTGATCGGGGCCCGGACGGGCCAGCTATGGGCCCTGGAGGCTGGCGGCGGGGTTGACCCCGGGGAGGGAACGCGTGGCTTCGCGGGAGAGGCCATAGGCGCCGGCGGGTGGCGGCTCGGCCAACGGGGCGGCGACTGATACGTCTCCAACGTATCTATAATTTTTTATTGTTCCATGCTATTATCTATGATGTTTTGGATGTTTAATGGGCTTTGTCATACACTTTTATATTATTTTTGGGACTAACCTACTAACCCAAAGGCCCAGTCCAGATTGTTGTTTTTTGCCTGTTTCAGGGTTTTACAGAAAAGGGATATCAAACGGAGTCCAAACGGAATGAAACCTTCGGGAGAGATATTTTTGGAAAAAATCATGCACGGGAGACTTGAGAACCACGGAGTAGGGTTTACGTGGTGCCCACAAGGGTGGGCCCCCCCTAGGGCGCGCCCCTGCCTCGTGGGTCCCATGTATGGCCCCCGGTGCCCTCCTTCCTCCTATATATGCCTACGTACCCCGAAACCATCAGTACAACAGAGAAAACCCTAGTTCCACCGCTATAACCTTATGTTCTCGTGAGATCCCATCTTGGGGCCTGTTCCCGAGCTCCGCCGGAGGGGGGATCTTCCACGGAGTGCTTCTACATCATCACTACAAGAAATATGTCAACTTATGACCTTCTGTTAGTGACCCTGGAAGAATTGGTCATAGATCTACGACCGTTTCAGACCAATTGGTCAAAACCTGTTCGGGGGGCTCCAAACCCTAAACTATAACGACCATTTTGGTCAGAAAGGTCGTAATTTCCTTACACGAAATGGTCATAAAGCAGATAGCAATGGCTCGCTGCCTTATTGCTAGCTGATCATGACCAATATAGATGGTCATAACCTTGTAAATTGTGGTGGGTTGCTACGACTAGGCGCCACCTCATCAGTTTTGCCTATGTGTCATGTCCATGTGGCAGTTTTTGCCCTAGGTTGTGAAGCAGCCTATATTTCTGTCATTCCCAAAATTCCCCAAAAAGTCTCATAAATTCTTTGGGTCATATCTTCGTCAAATATGTAAAAAAACCTTCATTGCCTAGTTCAAAAATAATTCTAAAATATTCATTTTCCTATTTTGTTAAAAAAAACACTTTGTGAATTGTGCATTCCTAGTCCAAATGGTATCCATTTTCACGAGAGGTGGATCAAAACTTTTTACACCCAACCATTTTGTCAATTGTGCATTAAATATGTCCTAGTATTTTAGAAAATTTATTTGGTCCAATTTTGCAACAATTATTTGGGAGGTCCTTCACAAAAAAACCTCCTTTTGGGCACTCGAAAAATGGAAAATGATTTTTTCGTCCAAAGAAAATGAAAACTTCCTTAGGCAATATTGTTTGCCATTCCAAGATGCACCCTTGTGCACAATATGAGATCATTTTAACAAACTATGCCATGAATGTGGCCATAGGATTGATCATTTGGCTTGAAAGCCATGAATCTTCACGCATGATAGCTCATTTCTGATAACACTTTTTTAAAAGAATTGCCGTATTACAAGTTTATTATTTTTCCTGGTAACTTGGTCATATATAATGACACAATGCAAAAGTTTTCCAATTTTTTGAGTTTTTTATGCCCGTTTCAAAATGCGGTCAAAACGGTGGGAATGACCGTTCCTAGCTAGTGGTTGAATCTTGGTATTTTTTTGGTGTTTCTCTGATTAAATAGATACTTATGTACCTATAAATGATTTTTGTAAAAAATAAAGAGGAAACTACAAGGCAGCTACAGTTCAAATTTGACCCACTTCCGGCTGAATCGGCCTAAATTTGTCTTTTTTCACGAGAGGTGGATCAAAACTTTTTACACCCAACCATTTGGTCAATTATGCATTAAATATGTCCTAGTATTTTAGAAAATTGATTTGGTACAATTTTGCAACAAATATATTATAGGTCCTTTACAAAGAAACTCATTTCGGGCACTCGAAAAATGGAAAATGAATTTTTTGTGGAAAGAAAATAAAAATTTCCTTAGGCAACACTATTTGCCATTACAAAATCCAGCCCTGTGTATAATATGAGATCATTTTTTGAATTTTTCATGTGAAAAATTAGAAGAAAACAAAAAGAAAAACACATTTACTTGTGCTCTATTCTCATTGGTGGAATTAGCTGTCACATGGATCGATGACATGGCGCCCATCCATCCATCCATCTATCCATTTCTCCATCCCACGTCCCTCCATCGATCTATCTTCAGAAAAAAGAAAAAAGAAAAATAAAAGGGTAACCCCCACCCCCACCCGCAGCCCAACCAACCAAACCCTAACTTATCCCATCTCTCCTCCCATCGCACTCCTCCTTCCTCATCTCCTCGCCGCCGCCACCTCCTCCCCGTCCCACAGCGGCGCGTCTCGCCACCTCCTACTCTCCGTCCCGCCACCACCTCCTCCTTCCTCGACGCATCCCACAGCGGTGCCCACCGCGTCGCCTGCCGGCCGCCCTCGTGGGTGGCTGCGTCCACCAGCCGCACCGGTGACCTGCTACCTCATCGCTCGCCTCTCCCTCACCCCTCTCTAACCCAGCTTCTCGTCGCCGGCGGCGGCGCCCTCCTTCCCTCGCCCTGCACCTGAACCTCCCTCCCGCTCCTAGCTTTTCTTCCTCCTCCACCGCCGCTAGGGCTTTATCTCCCCGATCCCCAGTCCCCGAAGCTCCAATCCAGCAGAAGCAGTGATGGCGGCCGCGGGAGATCCTCTCCAAGGTTCAGGCCAAGCCCGCTGATGGAGCTGCAACCGTCGGAGGGGCCGACGCGTCAGATACGGCCGCCACCCAGACCGCCCCCGCCGAGGACCTCAAGATCTGGGATGCACGTCGGATGCGCTTCCCCAACTACGACGACGACGTCGTGAGGTGAGCCCTGTAAGATAGATCTACAGCTATACAACTAATTCTGAAGACGACGCCGTGAGGTGATTTCCGTCAACAAGGTTTGCGGGTCCTTCCAGTTTGTTATTTTGGTGGAAATTGGCTAGTAGTTCAGACCTGATGCACAACAATTTTGGTACAATTTCTTAATTAATCTTCATTGCAAATTGGGTAGTCCAGCTGCATGAGTGGGATTGCACAACAATTCTGATGGCCATGATGTATTTTGTGGGGTTGAAATTAGATAGTAGTAAAACAATATCACTTGATTTTGTTGCGATACGAGGTTGGGCTAGGACTCCTTTTATATTACGAGCATGAATTGAGCATACTTTTTGTAAAAAAAATGTTACATGGAGGATCTCCATCAAGTTTTCTTGTTGGAGATTGTTCATGAACTAAATAAACAGAGTGAGGCGAGTCCTGTAAATAAATTTAATAACCTGGTTCAGTATTTATGGAAGCATGTTACTTGCTGGTTCTTAATCAAACCTAAAGTGAACTTAGTTGGTGGTATTTAGGCATGGAAGTTTCATCTTGTAAACCTTGCCTGTAGGTGTCGTGCTGGCGATCGGGTTCAGAGCGCTCAGATCGAAGGTGGCCGAGCACTAGTACGAGCTCTACAAGATGGACAAACAGGGGGCCAACGTATGGTTCATCTACTGGTGGGAGGACAAGGTCTCAGGTGTGTTGCTTTCTTCATGGGTCCAACCTCTCGTTCATCTACTGATGGTCAATGTAATAGTCCAGTATGTAGTGTAAGAAAATTAAAACTTCCTTAGGCTCTTTACCTCTTTGGCTTGCCTTTGCTATGCCCTAGAGATGAATACAGCGGCCCTAGAATAATACCAGCCTCTTTATTAGCACTTCCAAGTAAGCGTCGCTCTCACTCTTGCCATCTAGTATGTGTAATTAGGAGTAGGACATGGTCCTCTTGCTTGTGCTACACAAGGATTTGTACTGCAGTGCTGCTGAAACATGATGCTGCGATTGCCAATTTTTTTTTGTCTTAATGCCCATCTGTTGTTATTTGCTTGGGGTGTTCTTCATTAAAATACAAACAGTGACCATTCTAAAATTCAAGCTATTGAAGAATGATGATAAAATATGTTTTTAAACAGTGGGTTGAGGCTTAGTGTAATTGATGTACTAGTCCACTGCTTGGCGTAAAATTATAGCAGTACACATAGATATGCAATGAAATGCTTCTAGTATCTTACACATGTACATTTGAAATGAATGTGTACTGCTTGTCTTAAGGTTGCAGCAACCATGTTTTCTGAATAACTATAGTTGCTTTCAAAAGCTGCAATTTATTGGCGATGTTACCTTATTATTTGCTCTCTATAATTGTTTTTGCAGGTCCATGACATCTCGCTGAACCACTACTGGTTGTGGTGTCGACGAAGCACTATACATGTCTTGCTCGCCAACGTGCGCGTGCGTGCTTCGACACGCGGCGCTTCGTCGAGCTGGCCGGACCACGGCAATCGCCGGAGCCGGAGCCGGAGGAGGCGATGAGATGCTGTTGTGGCTGCGTCCTCGGAGGCAGCAGCTGCCCCTCGCCGACCTCACCAACCTCCGACGTCCGCCATGAGCTCCGCGCAGGACCCCTTCTACATCGTCCTGGAGGAGATCCAGGGCTGGGTAATCCCCCCATCCCCGTCCGCCCTCCCTCCCTCCCTTGTGCCCCTTTCTCTTCCTCTAGTTGCGAATTTTGGTATGATGCCGCTGTTTATTTGGCTGCGTCGTGGCGTACTGTCAGGTGAAAACTGCTTCTTTATTTTCTACTCCGGCACTATATGGAGTAGTATATAAGGACATCTTACAGTAGTATGGCTGAGGCAGTGACCAGCTTAGTAGTTAGTACTAGCTGAGAAATTTATCTTCTCTGTGATGTCATGTGCCTTTGAGTCTACTTATTAAAGACCTTATGCTCATATATCTTTTTAGTCCCTCTATTTCCATAAATGTGACACTGTTTTGTTTCTAAATACTTGACACATACAAGTTTGAGGGCATTATCCTAAACCCTTGCTATGATTGATCCATCTCCTCTATTTTGTTACTTGTGCTTAATTGAGATGTTATTCAAGGGTAGTGTTTGGGCCAGCATATATAAATGCTATGGTCTCTTACTTTAATATGCGTGTTGACTAAAAAATGTCAAATATCTAGAAAGAGAGTGAACACACTTCACAGATTCTTTCAATCTTCAATGGTTATGGTTTTTGCATTACAGATTCTTAATCTCGGCTGATTCCAGATTCTTCCAAGTGCTAGCTAGCTCCAAAAGGAAATCATCTTCATTTGGAAGATGCAACATTCTATCAGAATCCATTCTCCTTCTCTTTTTCTTGTATTGTATGTCATCCATTGTTCGACCCTGTTGGTAAGTTCTTGTAGTGTGTCGCTTTGTTCAGAAGTGCATTTTTATTTTAGGATTTGCTTCTTGTGTGGTACTGGATGGCTGAGCATTAAAACAATTTGGTTACTATCGGAAGCACTTTAATTCTCTGGAATTAAACTTTGACAAGCACGAATATATATTTTTCTGGATTACGTGATGGCATTCTATGATTCTGTTTAACAGCTTAAGTATATGTCTGACTGTGCTCGAGTCCATGATTTATTGTTCTGTGTAACAACTTAAGTATATGTATGAATGTGCTACATTTAGATCGACATATCATAGAAATCTGCTTAATTTGAACTGGAAGTAGATAGTACTAATAGTCAGATTGTCTTCCAGTCCATGTCTTTGAGGTACACCTGCTCTGCTATTGTTATTTGTTAATATACAGATACAACCGTATGTATAGTCACTAACACTTGGACTTGCCAAAACATTCATGCAGGCTGCTGGTGGACGTGGTGGCGATCCTCCTGTGATGAGGTAGAGGATATTATTCTATAATGAATAAGCTAATAATCTGGAGTTGTTCTTGTTATCCATTGCTGGTACTATGGATAGAGCTTTGTGTGTTTATGATTCTATAATGAATTGTCCTTTACTCCAGTTTTTCTAATTCTTCTTAGTTGATTCATGTAACAGGGCGATCATGGAGGGCATGCAGTCGTCCTATTAGCCCAGTCCTGACTATGGCCATCCAATGAGTCGGGCATTTGATCTCTATCGAAGGAGCTCCATGCTGAAGAAGAAAATACTTGTAGAGCTTGTAACATTACTTGGAGAGCTTGTAAAGTACTGTAGAGCTTTGCATTTGTAGAGCTTGTAAAGCATTGTATATGTTAGAGCTTGTATTATGTGTCATTTGTAGAGCTTGTAGTGAATCTGGCTATTGTTATTTGAATTATTATGTGTGTTTTCTGCTTGCCTATTTAAATACTGGGTATTTTCTTACTATGAAATTCAAATATGATGTCAAATTGAAATATGAAGAATCTGAGCCTAATAGCTAGGACCCATTTATCAGAACCTGACAAGTGGGACTTGTTTGACTAATGGACCCATTTTATGAAAAAAGAAAACTAAAACTGCTGGTACAAAAAGGCCATGGCCCAGAAAATAAAAAGGTCGAATTGTAGGGCTTGGCCCGTGTAGTTAACCAAAATTAGCAGTGAAAAAATATAAATGGGATGAATTAATGGGCTCGGCCCATGTAAAACACCGAATTGGACCGGGCCGATTCTTGTGCCACATCAGCTTGCCACGCTGGATGCCTACGTGGTCTGGTGAGGCTGCTAGTGACCAAAACACGACAGTAGGCATATTTTGGTCATAAACGTCTATGACCTTCTCACAGAGAAGGTCGCTAATGTCAGTTTATGACGGCCAGCTTTTGACCTTATGTTTTTGGTCACAAAAAGGTCACAAATGGAAAACTATGACCATTCAGTGACCAATAGTGGTGGTCACAAGTTGACATATTTCTTGGAGTGCATCATCATCGCCTCACCATGAGTTTTGAGTAGTTTACCACAGACCTTCGGGTCCATAGCTAGTATCTAGATGGCTTCTTCTCTCTCTTTGGATCTCAATACAAAGTTCTCCTCTGTCTTCGAGGAGATCTATTCGATCTAATCTCTTTTTGCGGTGTGTTTGTCGAGATCCGATGAATTGTGGGTTTATGATCAAGATTATCTGCGAGAAATATTTGGTTCTTCTCTGAACTCTTTATGTATGATTATAATATCCTTGCAAGTCTCTTCGAATTATTGGTTTGGTTTGGCCTACTAGATCTATAGTTCTTGCAATGGGAGAAGTGCTTGGCTTTGGGTTCAATCTTGCGGTGTCCTTTCCCAGTGACAGTAGGGGCAGCAAGGCATGTATTGTATTGTTGCCATCGAGGATAAAAAGATGGGGTTTATATCATATTGCTTGAGTTTATCCCTCTACATCATGTCATCTTGCTTAAGGCGTTACTCTGTTCTTATGAACTCAATACACTAGATGTATGCTGGATAGAGGTCGATGTGTGGAGTAATAGTAGTAGATGCAGAATCATTTCGGTCTACTTGTCTCGGACGTGATGCCTATATATAATGATCATGCCTAGATAGTCTCATAATTATTCGCTTTTCTATCAATTGCTCGACAGTAATTTGTTTACCCGTCGTAGAATATCGCTATCATGAGAGAAGCCGCTAGAGAACAATATGGCCCCTGGGTCTATTATCAACATATCAATCTACATCTTCTTTACTTTTATCGCTTTTATTTGTTGTTCTTACAAACCAAAAAATACCAAAAATATAAACTATCATCTCTATCAGATCTCACTTTCGTAAGTGACCGTAAAGGGATTGACAACCCCGTATCGCATTGGCTGCGAAGTTCTTATTTGTTTGTGCAGGTGCGAGGGACTCGCGCGTGGTCTCCTACTGGATTGATACCTTGGTTCTCAAAAACTGAGGGAAATACTTACGCTACTGTGTTGAATCTCCCTTTCCTCTTCGAGGGAATACAACGCAAGCTCGAGAAGTAGCAAGAAGAATTTCTGGCGCCGTTGCCGTGGAGGCTTACGCAAAAGTCATATACCAAGTACCTATCACAAACCCTTATCCTTCGCATTACATTTATTTGCCTCTCGTTTTCCTCTCCCCCACTTCACCCTTGCCGTTTTATTTGCCCTTCTCTGGCGGGGCTCGCGAAGGGCGGCGCTGGGCAGACCGACGGCAGCCAACGCGCATGGCGGCGCTAGGGCAGAGCAGGGCTCGGGCGAGCAGGGGCAGGCGGCGGAGCAGAGCGGGACTCGGGCCCAGATCGGGGCCCGGGCGGGTCGGCTACGGGCCCTGGAGGCTGGCGGCGGGGTTGACCCCGGGGAGGGGATGCGTGGCTTCGCGAGAGAGGCCGCAGGCACCGGCGGGTGGCGGCTCGGCCAACGGGGCGGCGACACATGGCGGCGGTGGGCTGGCTGGGTGCTGAAAACAAGGAGGATGGCGGCGGCTGATGATTGGTGGGCACGGGATTTGAGGAGGAGGAAGGGGAAGGCCAAAAATGGCATGAGGGTGTGTATATATAGGGTAGGGGGCTAGGTTAGGGGGGTATTAGGGGCTCTCGGAGCCCTCCGATCGTTATCCAACGGCTACGGAGCAGAGGGGGTTTAGGTGGGTGGTTAGTGGGTCGTGTAGAAGGTCGTGGGCTGAGGTGAGAGGAGAGGAGAGAGGCCCGACACAGCGTCTCGGTGACCGAGACGTCCGACGATTTAACCGGTTATATTGCCGCTATAGTTTAACGGTTGGGCTAACAAACGAACTCCGAATGCAACGAAATTTGGCAGGCGGTCTTCCTATGCTACAATAAGACCACACGCCAACTTTCACCCCATTCCGAGAACGTTTTTCGGCCACCTATAAAATAAATATACAGAGGTGTCGCGGGTGCGTGTGAGTGTGTCTGGGCTCAGAACGGGCAACGGAGAGGACGAGCGGACTCGGACGGATGCAAGTTTTGAAAACATGATGATGACATGCACATGATGGCATGGAAAAATACAACACGCAAGCAAATGACATGGCAACGATAGCGAATAACTGGCTGACACCTGGCGCATCGGTCTCGGGGCGTCACATATCTGCAGCAAAGTATTTAGTAGCAAAGTAATATGGAAGTAACGGTAACATCAATAAAAGTAATGGTAGTATTTTTGTGGTGATTGTAACAGTAGCAACGGTAATGTAAATAAGCAACAAGAAATATGTGAAAAGCTCGTAGGCATTGGATCGGTGATGGATAATTATGTCGAATGCGATTCCTCATATAATAGTTATAACATAGGGTGACACAGAACTAGCTCCAGTTCATCAATGTAATGTAGGCATGTATTCCGAATATAGTCATACGTGCTTATGGAAAAGAACTTGCATGACATCTTTTGTCCTACCCTCCCGTGGCAGCGGGGTCCTAATGGAAACTAAGGGATATTAAGGCATCCTTTTAATAGAGTACCGGACCAAAGCATTAACACATCATGAATACATGAACTCCTCAAACTACGGTCATCACCGGGAGTGGTCCCAATTATTGTAACTTCGGGGTTGCCGGATCATAACACATAGTAGGTGACTATTGACTCGCAAGATAGGATCAAGAACTCACATATATTCATGAAAACATAATAGGTTCGGATCTGAAATCATGGCACTCGGGCGCTAGTGACAAGCATTAAGCATAGCAAAGTCATAGCAGCATCAATCTCAGAACATAGTGGATACTAGGGATCAAACCCTAACAAAACAAACTGATTACATGGTAAATCTCATCCAACCCATCTCCGTCCACCAAGCCTACGATGGGATTACTCACGCACGACGGTGAGCATCATGGAATTGGTGATGGAGGAAGGTTGACGATGACGATGGCGATGATCTCCCCTCTTCGGAGCCCCGAATGGACTCCGGATCAGCCCTCCCGAGAGAGATTAGGGCTTGGCGGCGGATCCATATCGTAAAACGCGATGAATCCTTCTCTCTGATTTTTTTCTCCCCAAAAGTGAATATATGGAGTTGGGGCTTATGTCGGTGGAGCATCAAGGGGCCCACAAGGCAGGGGGGCGCGCCCCCACCCTCATGGGCAGGGTGTGGGCCCCCCTGGTCTGGTTCTTTCCGCAGATATTTTTTATATATTCCAAAATAAATCTCCGTTGAATTTCATGTCATTCCTAGAACTTTTATTTCTACACAAAAATAACACCATGGCAGTTCTACTGAAAACAGCGTCAATCCGGGTTAGTTCCATTCAAATCATGCAAATTAGAGTCCAAAACAAGGGCAAAAGTGTTTGGAAAAGTAGATACGTTGGAGACGTATCAACTCCCCCAAGCTTAAACCTTTGTTTGTCCTCAAGCAATTCAGTTGATAAACTGAAAGTGATAAAGAAAAACTTTGACAAACTCTGTTTGCTCGTGTTGTTGTAAATATGTAAAGCCAGCATTCAAGTTTTCAGCAAAGATCATGAACTAACCACATTCACAATAACTTTCGGGTCTCATGTCTACTCATATCAATGGCATGATCAACTAGCGAGAAATAATAATAAACCTCGGATGACAACACTTTTTCAAAACAATCATAATATGATATGACAAGATGGTATCTCACTAGTCCTTTCTGAGACCGCGAAACATAAATGCAGAGCTTAAAATGCTTAAAATGCCTGGACCACGTGGCGTCATCACAGTCAATGGAAATATGGAGCGCTCTCTTCGTACGGAGGAGGACACTGCAGCCTTAGCAGCCGAAGTCCAAAACGGCCTATTCAAGCCGGATAATCTATCGGTCGCGGACATAACTAAACGTGTCTGGCACACGCCCCAGTGCGGTAGCTCAGATGAACCTGAGCTCGATTAACAGCTACGCCCCCATCGACTGCCCCATAAGGTGATAGCATATGTGCCTCGAGTACATAATTGTGCCTTAAAAATTCCTTGGGCAACGACTGGGGGCGCATCGCATATAGTCCATAGTTCCGCTAGACCCTATTCGGACTCTAAACTTATCTTTTTTAGGTTCATTAAATGAACCAGTCTTGTTATGGCCACATTGGATTTCTTTTTCTTTTCCAAGTTTCTTTTTTTCCTTTTTTTACAGATGGCCATGATTCCCCCCCCCCCCTTCAAGGACACATTGCAGAGGAGGAAACGGCGCAGACGTGCAACAGGGACCCGTGCTTAGGATTCTTTTTAGATTAAGACCATGTGTAACCCTTTTTTCTCTTTCTTATTATATATCTTTCTTGCATGTAAAATGTCCAAGAGGGTTATCGGCATTATCTGTAAGCTTACGGCTCGCCGTACTATAAAGGGATAATTAATAGGGCCATTTGCATTTCAGCCCCTAACTCGAACCACCCACTCACATTTACCCCTAATAAAATGGTGTGCTCAAATTTGCCCCTCTTCCGTTAAGTGTGGTTATAGAAATGCCCTTCCGTACATTTTCCGTCCAGTCAAAGGCCTTTGACCGTTAGATTTTTCTATACGCGCCCTTAACGGTCAAAGGCCTTTGACTGGATGGAAAATGTACGGAAGGGCATTTCTGTAAGCGCACTTAACGGAAGAGGGGCAAATTTGAGCACAAGATTTTTTAGGGGTAAATCTGAGAGTGGGCGCAAATTAGGGGCATAAATGTAAATGTCCCTAATTAATAGAGCAGCTTGATTCGCATTATGTTCGGAGTTTTATTCACTCACCATAAATGCTCTCTCCCCACATCAGATTGCCACATGTGCCTTATCAATAAGGGTCCATTACCAGGGGCTGTATTCAGCCCGGTACATGTCGAAAAGACCAAAACACCTATAGGGAGTGTTCGGCATCCTAGATGTTTGCCTTATATGCATCAGTTCTGAATCATGTCTTGGGTCAATAGTTGGGTTGCCCGGCTCCTGTGCTTACCCCTACGTTCCTGATTGTTCAGCTAGGGTGTAAAGGGAGAACTACTGTGATTGTACTTCTAGCACGTCCGGTCAAGTACCTTAGTAGGGAAAGCCGAAAACTGACCATCATGGAAGCGAGAACCTGGTTCGTAATCCGGTGACTTAGTTTTACACTACGATCGATAGAGATCTACCCCGTGTTATACGAAGGGTTGGTTTTTTCGCCCAGCCAGGTGTAATTGGATACCTTAAGTAAGGATTATCCACATCAGGGGCTAGTACCTAGCCCCATATGTCAAACTCCTACGACTAAGTGAAAGCAATAACGCCGCATGGTCTAATTGTCTGGTTCGCTCCGCATACACCTCCTATTCGGACCAAGACATTGGATAAAGAGTGTAAATGCACATGACCGAACACCTAGTACTATGTACATGGGGGCTGAAGCCAACGACTGGAAACTTTTAGATTTACATAAATAGTCACACAGGAGGAAAAATACGCTTATATTTTAATAGCGCAAAAGTTATATACATCGGATTCATAAGCTTAAGTCTTTACATCCGGATACAATCAATCGAAGATAATGTCCTTCGAGCACTGGCCTGTTACAAGGCGGGCGCCTTCTATGACGTCCTTGAAGTACTTCTCTTGCTTGCGGTGCTCCTTGTCTATGGGCGGCCCAGCGGTAGCTATATGCTTCGCCCTCATCTTCACCCAGTGCACTTTCACACGAGCAAAGGCCATACGAGCACCTTCTATGCAGGCCAGACGCGTCAGTGCGTCGACCCGTGGACTCGCTTCGACGAGCCGCTTCACCAATCCGAAGTAACTACTTGGGATTGGATCAGCGGGCCATAGCCGGACTATTAAGTCCTTCATGGCCAAGCCTGCCATGTTGTGCAGCTCGACTAGCTGCTTCATCTGGTTGTTGAGGGGCACCAGATGCGTTGGCGCATAGAACTGCGACCAAAAGAACTTCTCCATGTCGTTCCCCTCCTGGGCTCGGAAGTATTGGGCGGCATCTGCACTACTCCTCGGAAGATCAGCAAACACGCCTGGAGAACTCCATAACCGTGTCAGCCCAAGATACTTCTGCCCTCCGAAGATGCTCTGTAGGAGAAATATCTTACCAGATGCTATCTACCGCGCCTGCTTGATTTCCTCACAGGCGTTGCGCGCCTCGCCTCGCGCATCTTGAGCAGCCTTCACCGCCGCAGCAAGCTCGGACGCTTGTTCCGAAGTCTTCTTTTCCAATGCCTCACATTTGACAATGGCATCGTTGAGCTCAACCTCGACTTCGGACACCCGAGCCCGGTGCTTCTCGCACTCAGCCTTTTCGGCCTCCAAATCGGCAGTCGCTTTGTCAGCGGCTACCTTGTTCGTTTCGGCCTCCTTCTTGGCCTTGGCAACCTCGCCCTTGAGGGCCTCGAGCTGAGCGACGCCAACTGTGTAATACAGAATACCATATTATAGTTTATAAACATACTCAATCAATATTAATTAGTCTTCTTGACATCTTAATTTCTTAAAATCCGCATACCTTGTGTTTCATCTAAACGCTGATTGACGCGGTCGAGGTCCGCGTTGGCCAACAAGAGCTTCAGGTTTAGTTCGGCAACCTCTGCATCTCGCGCAGTTGCCGCAACTAGTGAAGCCTGCACAACAGTTCAGCTTTGTAAGTATGCTATACTATGGATACTTCGTCTGATTCTCTTCAGAATCACACAAAGCATCAGGGGCTACTAGCTATGTATGTGCATTAAAAAAATGAAGTTCCATAAAAAGCATTGCATTGCTTACCTCAAAGCCTGTTAACAGGCTGTTGAAGGCTTCATTCGGTCCGCTTTTAACGGACTGAATCTTCTTCACCACCGCACCCATCACGGTTCGGTGCTCCTCCACGATGGAAGCACTTTGTAGTGCCCCCTCCATAGAGTCCGGCGCTTCCGGATTGACTCCGGGCGCCGTCGTATCCTCCTCCGCTTGGGGAGTCTGGTCTTCGGACCCCGGAGCCGCGCTCGACTCCAGGATAGTATTCAGTGGGGCCCCGGATTTTTTGGGCCCCCCTCCTTCAATTTCCATGGGGATTGTTTCCCCATGGTCAGTGGCAACCAAGGTATTACCCCCGGCCGCCCTGTCACCTGCCCCGCCCTCGTCTCCTTGGGCGGAGGACACCCGCTGGGATGACACTTCGGTGTCCCCACCGATCATGAGCGATGGAGCTCGGACCGGCGGGTCACTCTCCGTCTCTCCGGGCGCTAGAGAGTTCCCCTCCGATAAGGAGGCGTCAGGGTGTACTCCGGGAGGGCTGTAGGTCAGTAGGAGAGAAATACTAAGTAAGTATCAAAAATGCTAAACAAACAAAGGTGCGACAATTAATCCGGACAAACTTACGTTTCGGGCAGGGGTTTCTCCCTAGGCTTCACCACGAAGCTATGTTCGGATGATTTCGAACTAGCAGTGAGGTTCAGTTTCCTCTGGGGTGTGGTCGTGCCCGCGTCAGCAGCGGGCCCCCTCTTCGTCCCCCTGGCTTGCGCAGGGGGGCTCCTCCTCCTCTTCCTCTTCCTTGTCATCCTCCTCCTCTTTGGAGGAGATGTTGATCTTCTCGGACTTCTCATCCGTAGGGCGGGGGCTGTCTCCGGCCCCCTTTCCCTTCTTCTTCCCGGGCTTCTTGACCGACGCCTTGTACGGCGCCGGGACCAGCATCGCCGTTAGTCGAGGCGATTATGGGTCTTTAGGCAAAGGCACCGGACACTTGATCCGGGTCGCCTTTTTCGTCCAACCCTGTATATCACACAAAAACTCCAATTCATGTTATCATTAAATAAGAGGAAAGACATATGTTCGGCGAAAATTTCTACTACCTCTGGGGCGGAGAGCGCGGTACTATAGCCCGCGTCCTCGGTTTCTACCAGCCACTCCTTCTGGCTCTTGAAGAGATGCTTCCAAATCTCTTTGTACGTAAAGCCGAAGAGATGCTTCAGAGGCTTATCTCCTGCCGGATCGAACTCCCATAGAGAGGAGTCCCGACTTTGGCGAGGGAGAACAAGCCGGGCTAGCATTACCTGGACTACGGATGAGAGCAGGTGCCCCTTGGAAATCACGCCGAACACACGACCCTGGAGTGTCGTCACCTCAGTTTGAGACCCCCAGTCTAGACCCTTTTTGGTCCAGGAGGTCAACCTCTCTGGGGGTCTAGATCTAAAAGCAGGTTTCACCGCCCATTTGGCGTTGCGGGGTTCGGTGATATAAAACCACTCCTGCTGGCAGATCTTGTTCGTCTCTACGAATGAACCTTTGGGCCAAATCGCATTCGGGAGCTTGCTAATCATAGCGCCCCCGCACTTCGCATGTTGCCCATCCACCACCTTCGGCTTCACGTTAAAGGTTTTAAGCCATAGGCCGAAGTGTGGAGGAATGCGGAGGAAAGCTTCACATACCACTATAAAAGCGAAGATGTGAAGAATTGAGACCACGCGCCGGTCCCTCGCACCTGCACAAACAAATAAGAACTTCGCAGCCAACGCGATAAGGGGTTGTCAATCCCTTTACGGTCACTTACAAAAGTGAGATCTGATAGAGATGATAGTTTGATATTTTTGGTATTTTTTATTATAAGAACAGAAAGTAAAAGCGGAAAAGGTAAAGTAGGTGTAGATTGATATTTGAGAATAGACCCGGGGGCCATAGTGTTCTCTAGTGGCTTCTCTCATGATAGCGATATTCTATGGCGGGTAAACAAATTACTGTCGAGCAATTGATAGAAAAGAGAATAATTACGACACTATCTAGGCATGATCATTGTATATAGGCATCACGTCCGAGACAAGTAGACCGACTCCTGCCTGCATCTACTACTATTACTCCACACATCGACCGCTATCCAGCATGCATCTAGTGTATTGAGTTCATAAGAACAGAGTAACGCCTTAAGCAAGATGACATGATGTAGTGGGATAAACTCAAGCAATATGATATAAACCGCATATTTTTATCCTCGATGGCAACAATACAATACGTGCCTTGCTGCCCCTACTGTCATTGGGAAAGGACACCGCAAGATTGAACCCAAAGCCAAGCACTTCTCCCATTGCAAGAACTATAGATCTAGTAGGCCAAACCAAACCAATAATTCGAAGAGACTTGCAACGACATTATGAGCACACATAAAAAGTTCAGAGAAGAACCAAATATCTTTCATAGATAACCTTGATCATAAACTCACAATTCATCGGATCTCGGCAAACACACCGCAAAAAGAGATTACATCAAATAGATCTCCTCGAAGACCGAGGAGAACTTTGTATTGAGATCCAGAGAGAGAGAGAAGAAGCCATCTAGATACTAGCTATGGACCCGAAGGTCTGTGGTAAACTACTCACAACTCATGGTGAGGCGATGATGATGATGTAGAAGCACTTCGTGGAAGATCCCCCCTCCGGCGGAGCTCCGGAACAGGCCCCAAGATGGGATCTCACGGGAACAGAAGGTTACGGCGGTGGAACTAGGGTTTTCTCTATTGTTCTGATGGTTTTGGGGTACGTAGCCATATATAGGAGGAAGGAGGGCACCTGGGGCCATAAGTGGGAGCCACGTGGCAGGCGGCGCGCCCTAGGGGGCGCCCCCACCCTCGTGGGCACCATGTAAGCCCTACTCTGTGGTTCTCAAGTCTCCCGTGTGTGATTTTCTCCAAAAATATCTCTCCCGAAGGTTTCATTCCGTTTGGGCTCCGTTTGATATCCCTTTTCTGTAAAACCCTGAAACATGCAAAAAACAGCAATCTGGACTAGGCCTTTGGATTAGTAGGTTAGTCCCAAAAATAATATAAAAGTGTATGACAAAGCCCATTAAACATCTAAAACATCATAAATAATAGCATGGAATAATCAAAAAATATAGATACGTTGGAGACGTATCAAAACCATAGCCCACTAACAAAGTGCGAAGTGAAAACTACTCTCTCACCCGCCTCTGGGACAGGAATCACCTGGCCCTTGGCGGGGACTCGGTGCGCGATATCGACGGCGAAATAGCCCGTGCTCCGAAGATCCTCCACGGTTCTTTCAGTCACCATGGAGGCCTCACACTTGCCTCTCGCGCTGGATCCAGCCATTGCTGGGAAGGAAGTGGTGGTTGAGGGACGAAGAGCGGTGGGCGCAAGAGATGAGGATGCTGGGGCTAGGGAAATAGGAGAGCTCGAGCTTGAGGAAAGTGTGGGGCTGATGAAATGGGTTGGTATCCTTTTATAACGCTCTGAATACAAAACGTCCCCCCACTTTAGCCATAAACCTCGCCGGTTCCCAAAGCGGTCGTGCGTAATGCGCGGCGTGGATGCTCACGTCATATTGATAAGGATCCCACAATAAGCGGGCATGATCTCTATTCTGATAAGACGTGTCAATGAGGATATACCTCGAAACGCAAAACTAGGACCAAGTAAAACAGTTCGATGTGTTAGTGGGATGGACGCGACGCTTCACCAAAAAGTTGTCAGTAGAGACACACTATTCATTTTCTTTTAAGAGCCTTGCCTTCGGGGCTAAGGGTTGCACTAACCTTGGAGAGCCAAACACAATACACCTTTTTGCAAGAGACATATTCGGAAGAAGGAACCCACCTTCCAATGCCAAAGACAATGTGGAAGGCGAACTCATCGTCATCGAAGATAGGTTCAGGGGCTACTGAGGGAGTCCTGGATCGAGGGGTCCTCATGTGGCCGGATAACTCTTGGTGGGCCATGAAGATCATAGCCGAAGATCATCTCTCGTATCCGGATATGACTCCTGTATTCGTGTAATGGCAAGTTTTAGGTTCGGGTGTAATTTTTTCCTTCCTCTGCAAGATGGTATGTACAAACCCTAGGCCCCTCCGGTGTGTATATAAACCGGAGGGTTTAGTCCGTAGAGGCTAAGAGAGTAACACAAATCCTCATAGGCTAGACTTTAGGGTTTAGACAATATGATCTCGTGGTAGATCAACTCTTATATTCATATTCATCCATATTAATATAGTAGGAAGTAGGGTATTACCTCGATCGAGAGGGACTGAACCTGGGTAAACATCGTGTCCCCAGCCTCCTGTTACCATCAATCCTCAGACGCATAGTTCGGGACCCCCTACCCGAGATCCACCGGTTTTGACACCGACGCCACTCTTCTCTGCATTGTCTTCATTGCAGCTCGTCCGAGTGTAGAGCAGATGGGTGCCCGCATGCTCTTCACGGCAATGCCTCGAGTAGGGGATCCGACGTACTATGACCCAGACAGGGAGATGCTTGACATCATCCACGACGGAGGCAAAGGAGAAGGGTGTGGCTATGAGGACGGGCAGGTGGAAGACTTGGATCCCACCCAGTCCGGCAACTATCAACAGCATCAGTCCTACACCAAGACAGACACACAACAGTCCTATGCCTAGACAGGCATGCAACAGTCCTACACCTAGACCGGTGTGGGCACACATCAAGACCAGAACTGGGCGGCCGAACAACAACAATAGGAGGAGGAGGAGGAGGAGCGGGAGGGCGAAGACGGGGAGCAGATCCGGCAGGGCAGAAAATTGCACGGACTGCCGGACTGATGTTCTTTTGGATCTGGGCATGTAAAAACCAAGCATACTTGCCTTATTTTGGCTATGATCGGGCATACAATTCGACGCTGGTATGATCCGACATGCTGTGTGGATTGGACTAAATTTGAATTTCAAATTGCCCTTTACTAACGGACATATCAATACCATTGTAGAGTGTACGAATAACTTTGAATATTGACCACTGGATCAAGCCAATCCGACGGTACAATGTTGGAAAATCCAAGGACTATTGGCCATTGGATGTCATATTCACTTCATCATATTTTGCCGCGTGTACTATGTAGAAGATTCCATGGTTGAGCACTTGAGCTTGAGCTTAAGCGCAATGCACAAGCACCAAAATATAAGCACTTCTCCTTTGTTGTAGAATCTTCCTACTTGAATTATCCAACATTTTTTCTTCTAAGTGAATTACCATTCCTTTTATACAAAAAAACTCACATCACATGAACTTCTTATTTGTTTTACGCTTTTTCATACTTTAATTCCCCCCAAAACAATTCTTCAAAAAGAATTACCATTCACTTTTACTTTATTATGTTTTTTCCAAGGCTATGCCAATACGTTCATAAATTTCATTTGTCTTTGAAGAAGGTGTACTAGACATGAAAAATTGCAATACAAGATACCTAGACAAATATGTTCGATAAATTTTCCATGAGAATCATGTTGTATTATACCATGCAATCTTTGAATATTTTATAGCTATAATATGACTTCCAATGGGATGAACTACGAGATGTAAATTTACACCTACGTTGTGCATATATGACTCCAATCTTACATGTTTGTGTTATAGTGTGATATGTCTATGTTTATCCATATTTTGGTCATCTAAACTTCTATGTGCAATGCACATGTGCCTTACTAGTAGCACAGGATAGCGTTGGAGTCCATGGACTGGTCCGTATCCGGGGACGGATTCGAGAGGAATTTTGTGGGTCGTCGTTGAAATCACCCCGGATCAATTGGGATCAGGAGCCGCACATCTCGCCAAGGACACCCGGCACGTGGAGCAGAGCACCCCGCCGGCCGCGCAAGGCATGGGGCGACGACGCCCTCAGAGGAGGATGCCAGCCACGGCCGGTGCACCGTAGCTCTAAATAACACGCACATTCGCACGCCAACATCAACGTGTGAACTACGACATTACTCAAAGTACACTCTGAAACAAAATCAAGGCAGAGAAGGTCCCCGGTCGACAGTACACCGTCGGAAGTATTTCATCCACCGTCTTCTCCCAGCCATCGGCGAGCCGGAGCTCCCACTTGCAGGTAATTACGCAACCTTTCCTCTCACCGCCTTCGTACTTCAGGCAGTGGGCCGCACAGTCCATCATACAGACGATGTTTCTGGCGCCGCTCGCCTCCACAAGGCGCTTCCAGCTACAAGCTATCAGATGGCCACCTTTCTCAGATGTCGCGTGAGAAGTCCCCTCACGTTAGGGTTTTTCATCCTCTCGGCGGCGGCGGCGACTGATCGCTCCTCGCCACCGTAGAGATCTCCTCTCCCCTCACCCCTCCTCCCTCTGCCGACTCACGGTGGAGGAAGGAGGCCAGTTAGGGTTCCCCCGCCCGCGGACAGCTTTTCTCGGGCAAGAGAACTATGGATGGACCGGTTTCGGGATTGGGATCAGGGGCGCCCGTCTCCGACCTTGAAGCGATGATGGAAGAGCTAGGACTGAAGGAGGATGAATTGGAGGATGTGATCATGGAGGACGAGGATTTGCCAGAAGAAGCAACGCGCTAGATGATTATTGCTAGGGTTCATACTGAGAAGAATTATAGCCAGTATTGGTTCTATAGGAACATGCGAGTGGCATGGGACTTGGCAAAGGATGTGAAGATCAAGCCACTAGAAGAGAACTTGTACACAATGCAATTTGGTTGCTTGGGAGACTGGGAGCGTGTGATGGAGGACGGGCCATGGGCATACAAAGGGAAGACGGTGGTACTCACACCGTATGATGGCCTTACTAAGCCATCGACGATAGAGCTCAACAAGGTTGATATCTGGATCCAGATCCATGACTTCCCAGAGGGCTACTTCTCCAAGATTAAGGCTCTGTCATCAACAGTCGGCGAGTTCATATATGCTGAGCCGAGCTCGCACGATTTTGAGGGTAACTTCGTCAGAGTTCATGTTAAAATCGACGTCACTAAACCCCTAAAGAACGCAGTTTCCCTAGTAATCAAGAAGAAGGATGCAGTTCAGTGACTTATATTCAGGGTGAAATATGAGCGCCTCCCTAATTGGTGTGCGGTCTGCGGTTACTTGGGGCATCTTTTCAAAGAATGTGGTGATGGAGTTCACCCACAGAAAGCGTTGGTGTACAAAGATCTCAAGGCAACATGGTTCAGAAGCCCGGGTAGAGGTCCTGGTGAAGGGAGATCCCAATCAGATGGAGGCAACACAAGGGGAGGCCGAGGGAGAGGCCATGCTAGTCGCTCTGGAAGCCGTCGGGGTCAAGGGCAACATGAGTGCGGTGGCACAGAATATGTTGAAGATCTTGAAGCTGCAGCCCAGGGTCTGGATGTCGCCATGCAAGAAGCTGAAGGAAACAGGAAAAGGGGAGCAGGGTCAGATCCGAAGGTAAATGCATCCCAGAATGCACTTAAGGGGAAGGCGGGTAAGCTCATGATTCTACCGTCTCCGGAAGTTCCTTTAAGCCCCTCGACCAAACAGGAACCGAAAAGAAACAAGCTGAACACATCAACTCCGAGTGACTCAACTGATGAGAAGATATCAACATCAACCAAAAACTCTGATGCGCGTATGGCGGGCCTCCCAGTGGGGTTGCGCCAAGCGCAATGAGTCTCCTCTGCTGGAACTGTCGCGGAGCTGGCAAACCCGCGATAGTTCAAGAGCTTGATGATCTAACGTGGCAATTTGCCCCCTCTGTGTTATGCATCCTTGAAACCCAGATAGAGGGCTATAGAGTAGAGAGTATGGCCAGTTCTTTAGGCTATAATAAGAGTTATGCGGTGAGTAGCTCAGGAAGAAGTGGTGGTTTAGGCATTTTTTGGAACGATGAAATAAAGCTCAAAGTTGTTGGTTATTCTCGCTATCACATCGATGTTGTGATTGATGAACTCGTCGACGCCAAAATAAGAGTGACCTTCGTCTACGGAGAAGCTCAAGTAAATGAACAATACAAAACATGGGATATGCTCCGAGGAATAGTAGGCGCAAATGATAAACCTTGGCTGGTACTTGGCGATTTCAATGTGGTAATTCAGGCACATGAACATGACGGCGTTGGCCAAATAAGCCAAGCTCAGATGGTGGCATTCAGAGATGCCTTGGACACATGCGGCCTCTCGGATATAGGTTACACTGGCAACACATGGACTTTCGAGAAGAAGGTAATTGGGGGGACATACACAAGAGTATGATTGGACCGTGCTGTGGCTAATCTAGCTTGGTTGATTGCTTTTCCCACAGCAAGCCTGGAGCACAAAACTGCCGTGACGAGTGATCACATCCCTATTTACGTCGAGTACATGCATGGGGCTGCATGCAGACGGGTCCCGCGGTCTTTTAAATATGAAATAGCCTGGGAGAGGGATTCGGGCCTCACGCCGCTGGTGGAGCATGCATGGGCGCGCGCCCCAGGGGAATCTGTCCCCGACCTACGCGACAAGCTGCAGTCGCTTTCAACCGATTTGGCTTCATGGGACAAGATGCACTTTGGAAACGTGCAACAGGAGATTCGGCGCCGCAGCAGTGAACTACAGGAGATGCGCAGGATCCCAAATAGATCCGGCCCGCTGCATGCGGAACTAAAAATAATTGAGAGTTTAACCGAATTATATCACCGGGAAGAGATGATATGGCGACAACGTGCTCAGCTGGAGTGGCTCATGCATGGGGACAAAAACACTTATTTCTTCCATCTCCGAGCGAGCCGACGAAGGAGGAAGAATCAAATCAAGGCATTGCAGAAAACGGACGGGGAGCTCACCGATGGCGTGCAGGAGATGGAGAACATGGCCACTTCCTTTTATCAAAACATGTACACATCAGAGGGAGTATAAAACATGGAGCAGGTTATTGAAACGGTTCCGGTGAAAGTAACACAGGCAATGAACGAAACGTTGAATGCCCCATACAGTAAGGAGGAAGTGAAAACTGGTTTGTTTCAAATGTTCCCAATTAAGGCTCTGGGACCGGATGGTTATCCAGCGCATTTCTTCCAACATCATTGGGAAATTTGTGGTGATGATGTAACAAAGGTGGTTCTGAAAATAGCAGAAGGAACTGAATCCGCGGAATGCATCAACGAGACGATTTTGGTTCTCATACCAAAGGTAAAAAATCCAACACTTCTGTCTCAGTTCCGGCCAATCAGCTTGTGTAATGTTTTGTACAAGGTTGCTTCGAAAGTTATTTCTAACAGATTGAAGGTAGTATTGCATGACATCATATCAGAGGAGCAATCCGCTTTTGTTCCAGGCAGGTTGATCGTAGATAACATCATCACAGCCTATGAGTATCTGCATTTTATGAAGAGGAACAAGGCCAAGAAAAATCAATCTTGTGCTTTGAAACTAGACATGATGAAGGCGTATGATAGAGTGGAGTGGTCTTATTTAAGGGCCATAATGCTGAAGCTGGGTTTTACTAAAAGATGGGTAAACATAGTTATGGGCATGGTAACAACTGTTGAGTTTGCAGTTTTGTTCAATGGCAAGAAGCTCAGTAGTTTCAAACCTTCAAGAGGGATCGGACAAGGGGACCCGATATCTCCATACTTGTTCTTGTTAGCAGCAGAGGGCCTGTCGCGCCTTTTAGAATCCAAGAGTGAGTCATCCAATTTGGGTGGGCTACAGGTAGCGCCGACGGCACCACTAGTAAACCACCTTCTATTTGCCGATGACAGCCTGCTGTTATTCAAGGCAAATGGTGTGGGAGCTAATGAGGTGTACCATGTTCTTGATACTTACTATCAGGCCACTGGGCAACATATCAACTATTCAAAATCCTCATTTTTCAGCAAGGGAGTACCTGACTCTGTGAGGCAAGAAATCAAGGATATATTGCATGTGCCAAATGAAACCCTAAATGAGAAGTACCTGGGAATGCCATCTGACATTGGTAACTCCGAGAATGGGGCTTTTAAATACCTAAAGGACCGTTTGTGGAGCAAGGTTCAAGGGTGGATAGAGAGCACCTTGTCATCTGCGGGCAAGAAAGTGCTAGTGAAATCGGTTGCTCAAGCAGTGCCAGTCTTTTCAATGTCATGTTTTAAGCTGCCAAGGGGTTTATGTGAACACCTAAACATGTTAATAAGGAAGTTTTGGTGGGGAAGCAAAGAAGGAAAACGGAAACCACATTGGCTGTCCTGGACAGCTATGACTCAGCCGAAGGGTTTAGGTGGTCTTGGCATTAAAGACTTTGAGTTATTCAACTTGGCGATGTTAGCCAGACAGGCATGAAGGATTCAGCAGAACCCAGAGACATTAAGCGCCCGTCTGCTAAAGAGCATATACTACCCGTCGTCTGGTTTTCTTGATGCGACCTTGGTTAGCCACCCGAGCCAAGTGTGGAGAGCAATTGTCGAAGGGAGAGATGTTCTGAAACAAGGTCTTAGAAGAAGAATTGGCAATGGGGAGACGACACAAATATGGACACAAAATTGGCTACCACGAGATGAAATGCTCCGCCCGTACTGGTGTATCTCACACGATAGGCCAACCTTGTCTCTGAATTAATTGATCATACAACGGCTTCATGGAATAAGCAACGCATTGTGGCAACGTTCATGCCAATGGATGTTCAGGTGATAATTGGCATTCCGTTGTGCACAAGGAATATACCAGATTTTTGGGCATGGCATTTTGATAAACATGGTATCTTCTCAGTCAAATCAGCTTATACCATGCTTGTGGCCACGAGACAGAGAAGAGAGGCTTGGCTCGAGAGTAATGCAGGGCCATCTAGTTCCGTTGCGCAGCAGGGTGCGTGGAAGTCGTTATGGAAGACGAAAGTCCCTGGCAAAATTCATATGTTTATGTGGAGATTAGCTAAACAGTCTTTGCCTACAAATGATGTCTGTGCTCACAGACACATGGCAGAATCTGACCGATGTGGACTGTGTGGAAACCAAGACTCATGGCGTCATTCATTGCTGGAGTGTTCGTCATCACGGAGCGTCTAGGCTTTGTCAGATGAGGATATCACACATAAAATCACATCCACAACAGAACCACATGCCAAGCAATGGTTATTTACTCTGATGGAGGTTCTTCCCCACGAGAAATTTGTCAAGATGGCTGTAACTCTTTGGTCGATATGGTATGCTCGACGAAAGGCAATACACAAAGGGATCTTTCAGAGCCCTCAAGCAACACATCTTTTTGTTCAGAGGTTCGTTGATGAACTAGGGAGTGTCGGTAATTCACAACGTCCAGCCGTTCCAAACACTCAAGCTCCATCTGTACGTCAACAGAAACCTAAAAGACCACCACCGGGATTCTGCAAAATCCATGTCGACGCCGGGGTGCGATCACGAGGAGGATCCGCAGCTGCTGTGTGCAGGGATGGAGCGGGCAACTACATGGGTAGTTCGGCCTTAGTAATTGAAGAAAGTTTTGATCCAGCCACCTTGGAAGCAGTAGCTTGCCGCGAAGCACTTTCCCTAGCGGAAGATTTGCATATCATGAATTTTATGGTTGCCTCAGATTGCAAACAGGTGGTCCAGGGCATCAACACGCGATCGCAAGGGCGATATGGAGCAATCTTAAGCGAGATAAACCTAAAAGCTTCCGAGTTTTAGTGTATTTTTAGTTTCGAGAGTTGTGCTGCAAATTATGAAGCACATAGTCTAGCTCAATTTTCTCTTCCTAGAGGTCCTGGTCGTCATGTTTGGTTTGATCTATCTCATGACCAAAGACGTGTCCCACCTCATGTGAAATTTGATGAATAAAGTGGTTTTTACCCCTAAAAAAAGCTGGAAGCTATCACGCACCGTTTCCGCTCACTCACATCGCCTTCGTAGTTCGTACCTCCGGCAGCAGCTCACGTAGTCTGTGCCGGCGCCGCCCTCCTCCACGGTACCGTTCGAGCACAGATAGCACCGGGGGAAGTCCTCCTCGGGGCTTTCTGCCAGCCATTTGTCTATGCAGTCTTGTTCCTCTTGCTTCAGTTCCCGTCCGGCCGCCAGCATAAGCCCGGCGAGCAGGAGACACCCCACAACGCTACCCTTACACTTGGCACCCGTGTCCCGACGAGTTGACATGAGACCGTGTCCTGGAGTACAATATTTTCGAGTCGTTTGCGAGCCAGACCTAGATGGGGTGTCATCTGATCCATGGCCATGCTCAGTTAAAATAAAACATAAGGCAAATCAGATGACGCTTTTGACTTCGAGCACGGCCATGCAGATCAGCAGTGACAAAAATGGATTGTCTTGGTGTTGAATAGAGGTCTCTGTTGAATACGACGAGTGATCCTGCCCGTTGCGAAGTACCCAAACTTGCATCAGAATGGGTTTAGGATGCCTGCCATCTTGAGAACTGATTGGCCTAATGTCATAATTGTTTTCAAGTGCTCAACTAAGACACGTTAGGACAGAACATGTTCATCTGCCATGAATCTGTGGAGTTCGACAAATTGCTGCCATGTGTGTTCTTCACTAAGAGCACCTCCAGCCATTTGCCACCCAGGACGCCGAAAAACGCGTCCTGGGAGCGAGCCGGCGTTTTTTTCGGCGTGGGGGCGAGCACGTTCCCGGCCGCCGCTCCCAGGTTGGCCCCCGGGACAAACCGAATTCGGCGATTTTTGGTACAAACTCGTCGACATTCATCCAAGCTAGCGCAAACTCGTCGGCATTCATTCAAATTTGTTCCAAAAAAAGAAAAAGAAAAAACAAACACGGCCTAGCCTACACCGTCCTCACCGCGCCTCGCCGCCGTCCGATTTCTACATGCCTAGGCGCTTGTAGAACTCGGTGTAGTCCCCACCGTCGCCGTCGTCGTCCTCGTCCCCGTCCTCGTCGCCCTGCCACCCGCCGCCGTCTCTGCTGCAACCCTGGCCAGGGTCGTCGACGTGGGATGGTCCGGCCTCCTCCTCGTCGTTGTCGAGGAAGATGACGCCGTCCTCCTCGCGGACGGTGCGGCGTTGGCGCGCCTTGAGCTCCTCGAGGGCGCGACGCTGGCGAGCCACCTGCTCGCGCACGTAGTCCTCCCTCGCCCACCTCATGGCCGTCTCGTCGGCGGCGGCCATCTCGAGGTGCTCCGGCTTCACCGGGAGCAGGGTTGGCTCCGGCTCGATTTTCGGCCAGACGAGGCGCAGGCGACTGCCGCGGCCCTCCTCGGGGATGGTCAAGGTGCCGCTGCGGGTGCGGTGCCCTAGCGGAGACTCCGCCGCCGTGTCCTGCGGCTTGGGCTCGACGGCGAAGGCTGCCGGTGAGCCGCCCGAGGAGGAGGAGGTCGTCGCGTCCGACATCCGCCGCGGCGTCCATGAACTGCCACGGCGGCGAGAGATGAACGGGGGGGGGGGTACTCGAGACGCGGCGTGTTGCCGGTCTCGATGTAGTCGAGGACGTTCTCGAGGGTGCGGCCGGGAACACCCCACCACTCGCGCCGCCCTTCGGCATTGTGGCGGCCGCGCGGCACGACGCCGTTGGTGGAGGCGATCAGGCCGTCGCGGCGGCGGTTGAAGCAGACCGTCCAGAACGCGTTGTTGTCGGGGGAGTACGCCGGCCGTCGCCGCTGCTCCTCCGCCAGCGACGACCTAATGCGGGCGATCTCTGCCCGCCGGTCCGCCCCGGTGGGAGCGGGTGGCACCGGCACGCTGCCGGTGCTCAGACGCCACGCGCCCGGCACCCTCATGTCCGGGGGAGCCGGGTAGTCAGCCTCGAAAAGGAGGCGCGCCTCCCACTCGTGGAGGTGGCGGCGGCCGAAGCCGTTCTTCGCCGCGGAATCTCCTGGGTACCGCGCTGCCATTGCTCGTCGCCGGGAGTGGAGTGTGCGAGCGGGGGAAGAGGGGTGATGTGTGCTGTGGTGTGGCGTCCACCGGCGAGAATGGAAGTTTTTATAGCCGGAGCTCGGGCGGCGAGAGGCGCATGCCAGGCGGCGAGAGGCGCATGCCAGGCGACGCGTGGCGCTGGGCGACGCGACAGTTCACTACGCGGCATTAATGGCAGGCTGACCGGCGCGCCATCGCGGCAGGCGAGGCATCAATGGGCAGGCTGACTGGCGCGGCGTCGCCGCAGCTTTGGCATTGATTCCCGCGGGAACCGAGGCGATGAGGACGACGAAGCAGCGCCTCGCTGACAGGGCGGGTCCATCACAGTTCACGCCAAAAACGGCCCGTCCGGCTCCCCCAGGCGACCCCCAGCGCGCCGGGTTCAAGTTGGGTGCGCCGACGTCAATTTCGGCCCAAACCGACGGAAAACCGGCTCCTAGGGCGCGACTGGGCGCCGAAAAAGTGGCCTGGAGGCTATTGGGGGCGCGGCTGGAGATGCTCTAACACAACGAGGGAAGGGGGAGTGGCCGTCTATGAGCAGTGGCGGGCCTAGGATCTCAACACGAGGGTGTCAGAGTTCATTTTTTGTGAAAATTTACACTACAGACTGAACTTGAGCTAAATATTATCATAATCTCAACAAATAGTTTCAGAATAGCATTAATTTGTTAGATAATTAGTGGCAAGTACATAGTACAAAGTATTTTGCATTTTCAGAGGGGTTGCATGCCCATGAGTTTGCAAAAAGGATGGTTAGGTCTCAGTCGATTAAGTTTTAACCAAATCGCAGTTAAGTGACATAACCAGTAAGAAAGGGAGAGAAAAAATGGAAGAAGAAAATTGATGGATCCCGATGTACTCCCTCTGTAAAGAAATATAAGAGCGTTTAGGTCACTACTTTAGTGATTTAAATGCTCTTATATTTCTTTACGGAGGGAGTACAATCTTAAGAATATTGCATCTATCGAGACTTAACCAAAGTCTCAGCCGACTAAGACGTAGCAAGACTGTCGCCGGGTTCTGCACACAATTTCTCGAGTAGGATTTAGCAAATCGACATTTATTTCACGCAATAGAACTGTGGTTACAAAGAAAGCTAGGCACACGGATTTATCTAAATCGTGCCATGGCTCATGTACCCTAGATCTAAATAGACACTGACGCACGTCAACATGAGCTAACTAGCATGCAAAGCATCACAGACACTACAGGTACTACTAGCACTAGCAGAAAAGTACCAAGCAGTCGATGAAGGACGTTCCTAAATCCATGCATCTTTCAAGGCAGCTTTCATCTTGCTTCAGTTCCCGTCCGGCCTCCACCTTCGCCGCCGTCACGGCGCGGCGGAGCTTCCACTGGCAGGTGACCATGCACCGTTGCCTCTCGCTCTCGTCGCCTCCGCGCTTCGGGCAGTAGGCCGGGCAGTCCGTTACACGGACGTTGTCTCCGGCGCCACTCTCCATCACCGGAAGGATTTCCCCCGCCGCCTTCTCCCGGCCGCCGGCGCCGCTGCCGCCACGCTGGAGCTGGAGCGCGCGCCCGCAGATTGCAGCGCAAATGAAGTCGGGATCGCCTGCCTCAATGCATTTATCAAAGCAGATTTCTTGTCTGGACTCCGTCTCCGCCGGCGTCACGGCCAGCAGCAGAAGCCCAGCGAGCAGGAGACAGCACACAATGCCACCCTTACGCTTGGCAGCCATGGCTAGTTGGGCTACTACGTACCTGCCAGCACTTTACTTAGCTACAAAGAGATAGCACCGGATGAGATGGGCATGGACGGGCAAGGAGATGCGGTATATATGCACGGCGAGGGGGCAGCCGGGCAGGCATGACAACGTGCACGGCGACCTGCGCGGAAGAGGGGAGATGCGCGGCCTGGCATCGATCCGACGATTGCGCGAGGGCACGTGGGCGCGCACGGCGTTCTTCCGTGCCCCGACGAGCTGACACGGGCTCGTGTTCCGGTGTACTATTTTTTTTTTTTCAATCGTTTTGGGAGGCAGACGGATGCCCATGGGCTATCATCTGATCCATGGGTGGAATTTTAATTCAGAAGATGGAGGACAGTTCACCGTGCATGTGCATGAGAGGGGAGAATCGAGGTTAACCAATTGCTTCCGATCAGTCCACTTGCCTCATGTATCGCGTGCGGCGTTCAAATTACCTGCATCCAGACTTGCTTCGACAAACAGGTAAAAAAATATTGAGGTTTTAACGGCACCCTATACTGCTAAGAGAGGTGAGTAGTAGGCCCCTCCTAATGCTTCACCTTATACAGGTGCTAAGGATGCCATGTAGGCAAAAAGTCTGATGTGGCAAGGTAATTAAGAGGAGAAAGATGAGTGTGGTAACCCAGGAAGAAACAATGCTAAGCGCGAGAACCTAGGCAAAAGACTTAAATGGAAGAATCTCACCGATGCATGAAGAACTTTAGTTGCAAAACATTAAATGAACAATGCTTAGCACCAACAAGTTAAACACATACTACCTCCTTTCCGGTTTATAGGGCTCAATTCAAAAATCTCACCAACCAAGGTAGATTATGAGTGGTGGAACAATTTTTGTAGTTTGCAAAGGCACACAATTAATGCACTCGTTTTCCTCACAATTTTATGTTTATCAATGCATTAATTGCAATGCATGCATACATCCAGTCTTTCTATCGTTCGACGCTAGTTTATCTTTTGGGATGTGTGTCACGTTAGTTTCTTTTTGCAAAGAGTCCCACGCTGGTTGTTTTTTTATCGGGCCACGCTGGTTGCTTGTTGGGAGACTTTCTAGGGGAAAAAGTCCAAAATAAACCTTGAAGTTATAGACGAAAGCTAAATCAAACCCTAAACTTTGAATCCCGGAAATTGGCACTCTGAACTTGCAATCCCGGTCTATTTTAGACCATAGAGCTGTTTGGCACACCGGGAATCTTACAATCCCGGCCAGGATAACCAGCTACTCTCACGGACAAGAATTTGGGCCGGCCCACTATAGCACAACAAGAATTCGTGAAGATTAAAAAATGTTCGCACATTTCCAAAATTGTTCAGACCCTAAAAAATGTTTGTTTTATATATTTTTTTGGCACGAATTCAATTCATTTTGTGTTTTTTTTTACATTTGGAATTCTTAAATTCTATTCACATTTTTAAAAAATCACAGTTGTCAAAATGTTCAGAATTCCAACCATTTTTCACATGCTATGAAAAATGTTTTGGATTTTCAGAATTGTGTCACATTTTTAATATCGTTTTTGGAATTACGTATATTATTTTGTAAATAATGTTTTTTCTTATAACGAGCCATAAAAGTTCTTTCTTTCTTTTTCTTAACGCGCGATGTAATAATTCCAAAAGAGAAAAAATGTTGTGGAGTCGAACTTGGGACCTAGCATGGTTAACCTGATTTCACTAGCTACTACATCAGACGACTATGACTTCCATAATAAGAGGCCGAAAATATTTATTAGAAACCAACGCGTCGAACTTTGAAAACTTTTTTTAGGGCCAAACAAGTATTGAAAACGTATTTATTTCTGAAATCTTCTAACATTTTATAAAGTGTGTTTTGAAAAATTCGAATACTTTAAAAAACAACAACTTTCAAAAAGAGAACACCTTTTGAAACATTTTTTTAAACCAGAATTTTTTTTAAAGTGCAAACACTTTTTGAAACATAAATTTTTTCTGAAACCTGAACAAAATTTTAAAGTGCGAACACTTTGTGTACAATGAAAAAATTGTTGGCATGTTGTAAAAAAAAAGTGTCATAACCTTAACAGAATATACGTGACATGTGTTTGAAAAAAGTGTATGCAAATTTAAAAATGTTGATCCATGTACAAGAGTGTTCGTGTAGTTTTATAAAATGATTATTGTCTTTAAGAAAAAATAAAACGTGTATTTGCAAAAATATTACCATGTATTCAAAAGAGTTTTGAAAACATTTAATTTGAAAATGTCCATAATGTATTTGAAAATATAAAAAAAGTATCAAATATGTAATGTATGCGTTAAAAATGTACATTAGATACTGAGTAAAATTAGACATGTGAAAAAATGAAAAAAGAAATGGAAACGTAAAAGTAAAAAACTAAGAAAAATTGAATTAGTGCGTGCGTGTGAGGGATTGCGCTACTGGGCCGGTCCAATTCAGCAAATACCGGCGAAGTCCTCTCAAAGTTTAAAATAGACCGGGATTAGAGAGTTTGGCGTGCTGATTTCAGGGATTGCGAGATCAGGGTTTGGTTTAGCTTTCGTCTATAAATTCAAGGTTTGTTTTGGACTTTTTCCCTTTCTAGGCAAAGGTGAGCGAAACGTTTTTCTTAGTATAATGGCATTGGTGGATAATTAGTCCACTTAAACCAATCTAATGGCTCGAATGTTTTAGCCTATAAATTGAATGGTCGGATTTTTCTAATTTTTGTGGGATTTTCTAGGATATTTCTCTTTTTTCTAATGAACCCGTCAAGCACTTTTTATATATAATAGATAGATGTTAACAAATATATCCGTTAATATTTGGGAGCTGCTACGCGTCCGCCGACGGATGTATTGTAAACATCTGCCGCATGGAGCTCTGTTGGATCAGTGCTCTAACAGCCGTCGGATCTGACCACCGCGTGCACGACCATCTTCTTACATCCTGCAACAAACGCTTGGTTTCAGAAACATATTTCCCTGTCCGCCATCCTGACACAGTTGCGCTCAGCGCGGCGCTAGCCCCCACCACCACAAAATTTCTGCCGCCGGTGCGTTGGGGGAACTAGTCATTGCCGTGCTCGCCGGAGTTGCTGCTCCTCCTCCGTCTCAGCCCCGAGAGCAGCTGATAGCTCCAATCTAGCACGACGGGATGACCTCTCACGCTCGGTGCTTCTTCGGCGTTTTCTGCAACCGGAGCTATGTTTCTGAAACATGTCTCATGTTGCAATGTCTGACCACTCACTCTTTAGCTGACGTCAGGCGCTCCTTCGGCGCTGCAACTCGGACTATGTTTCTGAAACAATAGCCTTGTTGCAGGAAAAAAATCCTTCATAATCGAAACATTTATTTTCTTTCTGAAACAAAAGATATGTTGCAGAAATATTTTGAAACAATACCTCAGTTGCAGAAAAAAAACTTCACCACAGAATCGCTTTTTCTTTCTTTTTGAAACTAGACCCGTGTTGCAGAAATCTACTGAAACAAGATCCTTATTGTAAGAAAAAGACTAGCCGCGCGGGACTGACTTGTGGCCAGAGTGGACGCTAGATCAGGATAGATCTGATGGCTACGCAAGCGGCGGATGCTACGCCTGCATCAGCCGGCTGAAGGATAGCTTTTTCCTTAATATTTCCCATTTTTTAAGTCGTGGCATACACTCATAATGTTGTACACATAACTGAACTTGCATGCTAGGAGCTATCCGCTTGCTTTGTTTTCTCTAACACTGTACTACGTGTTCTTTTTTGGAACGTACAACCTTGCCACGTTTTGTTTAGAACAACGTACAACCTGTGCTATGGCTGGCTACGCCTTCGGTCATGACTTTTTATTTCGGCTAGCCCATTTAACCCCATTATTACTTATTGATCCGGTGATACGTTGCAATAGGGGACGAAACCCACCGGGTTTTGCTTGCCCAAATCAATCCCACGAGAAAATCGCAAACCCGTCCCCATCCTCATCAACGTGCGCGGAGTTAACTTTTTGCCCGTCCCGTAAATCCGTGGTACGCATCAACATAGTAATGGCCCCCTAAAACATAGCAATTTTTTGCCCGTCGTAATAGTGGCGATAGACATCTAACAGCGATGCACGTTGCCGCGAGTCGGTGCAGCAGGTGGTACGCAGTACACCGCAATGTCACGTTTGAAAATAATAAACATATAAAGTTAATATGAAATTAAGGTGACAGCAAAATCAACCAAATACCAAACAGAGACATGAAAATTAAAATGTACTTCAACTCTGGGCCTCCGTCTCGACGAAGCAAAGAAACTTGAACAAGCAGTATACCATTGTTCAATATTCACTCTCTTTATTTTGGCTATGCAAATGGTTCTGTCTAACCAAGCCTGCGCAGCATGGCCTTGTAATTGCCCGAAACAGAGGGTCAAAGTAATTACTCGTTGTCAAATCCACCATTCTCATTTCGTATAGGGGTGTGGATTGTGACCTCTACAAGTACTGTATTTACACATGGTGATGCACCAAGTACACCCAGATCCTATACAAAAATGGCAGGCCAGAAACCGAAATAATTTTGTATCCAGGTTGCTTTCGTCGAATTGTTTTTTCTCCGAGTCCTACTTTTGCGCAAGCATCTTCACATTATTTTTAACAGACAATGCTATATTGAGGACATAAAGGGACTACAAAACACATTCAAAGATGGTGACATCTGAACAACATATGATACATTACTATTTTGTGAGCCAGACAATTAACAATGGTGTTAGGTACATAAAATACTGCAGCATTATTATTTCAACGCCCCTCTATCTTGGTAACACTAAAACTGTTGACAGAAGTCTGAATATTTCTTATTTGATCCTGTACAGCACTTTGTCGTGGAAAGTAGCCGGGGCAATTGGGGGTTGTAAGTGTGGTGCTTCCATTCTCTAGGATGAACACGACAGATGACATGCATGGCCTGTCATCCGGGTTCTCTTGAACGCATAGGAGTGCTACATGGACGCAAAGCAAAACTTCGTCCGGTAAAGTACCTATGATAGATGAGTCTGGAAGCTCGTCGGTCTTCTCTTCCTTCCACATATTCCATGACTAAAACAACCAAGAACATTGCATCAATATTCACGGTGTCTCTCAGATAGAAAAATGCTTCAAAATATGATCCAATTTTAGAAATGAAACTCGAGAAGTCTTGCGTGCACTCACATAGTGTGTGAGGCTAGAGAATCCCATGGTTTGACTATTGCAGTTTCTCCTTATACCTGTTACCACCTCCAATAGTAGCACACCAAAGCTATAGACATCGGACTTGCTAGAGAAGATGCCTTCCATTGCATACTCAGGAGCCATATAGCCACTGCTTGAACATTTCAATTGCACAAATTATCAAATGGGACTGGAAATTATCTTTTAAAAAATCTGGTACAAAATTTTATTTTCAACGGATACTCACTATGTTCCAACAACACGTTGGGTATTTGCATTTTGTTGGTTATCACCAAAGATCCTCGCCATACCAAAATCATCAATCTTTGGTTTCATATCTCCATCTAGCAAAACATTTCCAGCTTTGAGATCCCTATGAATTATGGTGAACCTTGAGTCTTCGTGAAGATATAAAAGCCCTCTGGCAATCCCTTTGATCACATTAAAACGTGTTGCCCAATCCAACAACAGTTTTTTTGAGTCACCTAAAAAAGAAAGAAATGTAAGCAAAAAAATGTATTTCAGTTGTCTTGGGAAATCATGGTTTATTCGAGAATACGTACCAAAAAGGGAAGAATCTAAGCTCTTGTTAGGCAAATACTCATATATTAAGAGATTTTCGTCTTTCTCGCTGCAACATCCAAGTAACCGGACCAAGTTTCTATGTTGCAATTTGGCAATAAGAATTACTTCATTCCTGAATTCTTTTGTTCCTTGTTGAGAATCTCTACTTAGCCACTTGATCGCAACTTCTTGACCACCTACCATTCCCTGCATAGATATAATGAGAATCTTTTATTTGACTTTTGAATATGCAAATTTTAGTTCCACCAATTATAATGAACTAGATATAATGCGATTCACATTGCAACATCAATTGGTTGGAATTATTTCAACGATATTTTGGTTGGATGAAACATTAGTATTTGGATATATTAACTATATGAGAACTATAAGAAAAAATAGAATAGTATTTTATTAATGTGTAGTTGTAGACTATTTATTGAATGTGAGTAGTATGCATGATGCATCTTAATGTGGATCATTTCCATGCATCATGGGTTGGTGAGTTGGCATAGTTGCATGTTGACAGAACATAGTTAGTGGGGATCAACTATTTACTTACATATGTATATAGGATATAGGATAAGTATAGACCAAATGTTCAATGAGTTACCTTGTATACTTTTCCAAAGCCTCCCTGTCCAATCATGCATGTTTCAGAGAAATTTAGAGTTGCAATGATAATTTCTTCTAATCGTACAAACGGAAATTCTTCATCATCGGGGTTATTTTCTCCTCCAAGCTCGCCAAAGATACTCACACCATCCATTCTTGTCTTCCTGTGCTGTCCCAATTTTTCGTTCTTGCCTGTTTACATAACATTAAATTCAATTCTCCTATAATGATCACATTACATAAAGAAAGAAAGAAAGTTATATATGACCCATGGAACAGTTGATGTTTGTATAATGTTCCCTAATTTTGGAACTCGTAAAACAAAAAGAAGTGACCCACGAGGCAGCACAAGACAATATGACCATGACTTGAAATATAAAATGAGCATGTTAGAGAAAGTACCCAGCCAAATGTTGAAAAATAAAAGAAATACCCATAAGGTGGGTCAAACTCAAATAATAACGTTTTACTAAGAAAATTCAAAAAAAAATCCACCCTTTGTCTAGAAGAAGATTCAATAAAATGTACCTTTAAATTTTAACCATGTAAGGGAGATGCACATGAGTACCGCCAGAGCACTACAGCCTAAAACTGGCAGCACAATCCTCAACGTAGTGCTCTTTCTCCTTACACCTATACAACAAATACATATATAATATTAAATTGTGTTGCCATTTCTTCAGCAACTAATTAACATACCTGCCAAAAAAAGTCATCGTTTAACAATCATGCGATTTTGATATCATATTCGTGCAACTACAAAAAGGATTATAAGATCTTGATCAGAAGGCTATTAGTTAGTACTAAGTTTGTCAGAACGAGTGTAAGCCCACGATTTAATTAATACATACTCGTCTGACCCGCAAAAAAAAAAGTTAGTACTACTTCCGTACATACAAAGAAGAGTGATTTTTAAGTTGATGGATCTAGTCACAAATGGTTGAAGGTGAAAAAAATGGTTGAAAGAACGAGGACCATACTAGCAAAAACAGAAGCAGTAGTAGAAAGAAGGATAAAATGAGATCTGATGCCTGTTCTTGAATCCATGCCGCCTGCAATGCGGAGATAGAGTGTCTCGCCGATATTCTCGCCAATCATTCCAGTGTCAACCAACTCCCCATCCCACACCAAGCATGTCTTCCCCTCTCCACCGAACCTGCCGCTACTCATGTTGGCGGCGTGCATGTACCCCACACAGGAGCAGTTGCGATTGCACTCCGCCGCACACTCCTTGAATGTACCCTTGACACCTCCGACGAGGCTGAACTTGTCCGGCGACTTCATCCCTGGCAAGGCCAAGAAGCTGTCGCTACACCCGCGCAATTGCACCTTCCGCTGGCACCCCACCAAGAACCTGCCACTAGTCCACTCCATCATGTTTGCTGGCTCAAAGCCGTCTAGGCACTTGCATGTTGGGACAGGCGCTGTCTCGTCGCAATAACCATACGGGCCACAATAGCCGTATTGGTTGCATTTGACAGATGGCCAGTTATAGACGAGAACCCAAGCTGATGACCTGCTACTCCAGCTCTGGAGCTGATACTGGCCAAAGTAGGTCAGCACGAACCTAATATGCAAGGTGCCTTGGAAGAGGCTATATGTCAAGTAGATCTCATCATCGTTGTTGATGAAGGCCATGTAGAGGATAGGATCAGTACTGACGTTGATGGCGCCTGGTTGCTGGTATTGCCGCAAACTAATCACTTGGTACCCTGTCCATGGGGCGCTACGGGACACCAAGCGCTCCCCGTCCCACAGGAACATTTGGAGGGATGTATCTGGGTCGCCACCGTAGGAGAAGCGCCCCGGTGAGGGGTCGCCAGGGCCCTTCCAGGATACCAGGCAATCGGCACGTGTGTGGTAATTAATCCGGAGCTTCATGCCTGGGAGGAACGTATCCGTGCCATGGTCGAAGCTCTGCCACAAGGTGGTGCCGTTTGATGACCGGATGACGAGGTTGCCGGTGTTCAGAAGCACTGCCTCCGGGGTAGATGAACCCAGGGTGGTGGTCACATTGGGCGTTGTCCAAAGGACATTTCCGTGGCTATTACCTTCGGAGATAATGAGATTGGAGGTGTTGGTGATGGAGAGCCTCGGAGCAGAGGAGGTGTTGTTGGTGACTGGGGTTTCACGGTTGGCAACCCACACAACTGTGAACTCCGGAATATCGTTGTACCAGATGCCAAGGTACAATTTGGCTGGAGTGGAGTTGGAGGGGTTGAAGAAGCCCAAGGCAAATGCACCCCCATCGGAGATGATGGTTGTGCCAGGGGACAGCGGCTTAGCAGGGATAAGGCGGTCGTCGGAGGCACACAACGGCAGGAACAGAATCACCAGGGCCGTGGTGCAGCAGAGGAGAAGTGGCAAATACATGGGTCGATCAGGCCAAGCTATAGGCTATGATGTATTGATGCTGCTAATTGAACAAAGCACCAGCAAAGTTGCCGGATTTTCGAAGGGTGGGTTTCAGAGTCAGATCTGTGTTGGATCTTATAATTCAGCGGCCACATGGGATGAGTTGGATCCATGCCAACATCAACAGCTGACATGTCAACTCCATCGAGCCTTGTTCAAAAGAAAAAGAAATGCTTCGATGACTCATTCCAGGATCCAGCTACATGTCGAAATAGATGATTAGTTAATACAAAGACTTATGGAGTTCTTAATTTCTGATTCTAGATATATCTTGGATGATTAGTTAATACAAAGACTTATTGAGTTCTTAATACAAAGATGATGAGTTAATAAAAACAGATGATTAGTTAATGCTTGGAGTGGTTGAGAGTGCGTTGGATGAAATAATTGACATCTCAGCTGTTCACGTCCGAGTTGGGGATGCCATTGCCACAGCTGACTAGTCAGAGCAGTGAATGAAATATTATGCTATACCAGCCCGGATGCGTTTGGAACTTGCTACAAAGTACTAAAATTGTACTAGTATATGATTATGTTCTAAAGCGTGACTTGTATACCGCCGTAAATCTAGTACTTCATCAATTGTTATGTTTCGAAGTCAGAACCACGCTAAATCTAGTACTTCATCAATCTAGTACTAATGGAGACCTAAAAAACCCAAGCCCCGTGTGGCTGTGTGGGATTTTCTTTTCTCCCTCTTTGTGCGTGCGTGTGTGTATGCGTGGGGGTGGAGGCAGCGTTGGTGGCACGGTTCTCGGCTCGCTGACGGCGGCAAGGTCGCGCGGATTCGTGTCTGACAGCGGTGGGAGGGAACAGTTCTCGGGTGGCTCGTGGTGGCACGGTCATGCCGGGCCATGGTGTGTGGTCGTGGCAGTGGCCCAATTGTGCGGCCACATTGAGATAGGGGGGAGGGGACAAAATCTGACAGGGCTGGATGCCACTCACATGTCATATGGGACGGCGCGAATGACTTGTCGGAAATCATACATACTGATGTGTGCGGTTCAATGAGTGTTGGGCATAATGAAATCATGTACTTTGTTACTTTCACTCATGTATTAAGTAGATGTGGTTATATTTACTTAATTAATGAATCATAAGTATGAAATTTTTGATAAGTTGAAAGAATTTAAGAACGAAATAGAAATCATCATAACAATAAAATAACATTTTTACGATCCAATGGTGGGTGAGAGTATTTGAGTTGCAAGTTTGGCAAACATCTGAAGAGTTGTGGAATAGTTCCGCAGTTTACACCTCTCGGAGCACTTCAAAGAAATGGAGTATCCGAGAGATGTAATCGAACCTGACTAGAAAAGGTGAGATCGATGATGTTAATTACCGATCTGTCGATGTCATTTCAGGGTTATCCATTAGAAACTACTGCTTTAACACCAAACAAAGCATAGTCAAAGTCCGTTGAAACAACACCATATGAGATACGACAAGGGAAAACACGCAGTTTGTCTTTTCTCAAAATTTGGGGATGAGATGCGTACGTAAAAGTTAGACAACCTAATAAGCTAGCTCTCAAATAAGGAAAATTTTAATTTGTAGGTTATCCCAAAAAACTATTGGGTACTACTTCTACCACCGCACAGAAAGGGTTCTTCCGAAAGTCTATTTGCCATGAAAAATGTCTTACTTCTCGAGAAAGAGTTCTTCGGAAAGGGGTGAGTGGGAGGCAGTGTAACTTGACGATATTAGTGAATCTTCATCATTAGAGCGAAGTGTTGAGGCACCAAAAGTAGTTTTGGAGTTCACCACCGAGTCTAATACGAAAGCAACTATATATTATAGAGCACTCGGATGAGTAAGCGACTAACCCACGATAGGTAGAATTCTTTCAGACCTCAATGGTTTGAGAATGAAGTCTACTTGTCAGACAATGATGAACCTCCAACATAAAAGGTGCAGTCGAGGGCTCTTACTCTAGGAAATGATTCGAAGCCATGAATTCAAAGATAGATTCCATGTAGGAAAATCAAGTTTAGAACTTGATAGGCTCTCGAGGAGGTATTAACATGCCCAATGTAAATGGATCTATAAAAAGGAAACATACACAGATGAAAATGTTCACATCTATAAAGTTTGACTTGTGACTAAAGGGTTTACACAAAGTTCAAAGAGTTGACTATGATGAGACCTTCTTGCCCATAGCGATGCTTAAGGCCGTTACTTTAATTCTATAAATTATTGTTTATTTCATTTATGAAATATGGAAAATGGTGGTCAAAACAGTTTTCCTTAATGGATATTTTGCCGAGGATGTGTATATGACATAGCCCGAGGGTTTTGTCGATCCAAAGAATGCTAGAAAGGTCAAAGGGTTTGATTAAGTGGTCAAAGGGTTTTGTTGATCCAATTTTTTTTGGCCGAGGATGTGTATATGACATAGCCCGAGGGTTTTGTCAATCCGAAGAACACTTCAAAGATCCATTTATAGACTGAAACAGGCTTCAAGAAGTTGAAATCTTTGTTTCGATTAAGTGGTCAAAGGGTTTGGCTTCATAAAAAATGATGAATATGCCCTATTGTAATCAAAGGCCTAGACTAAGCAAATTTATGAATCTTAAAGCATTGGACGGCTAGGCACGTATTGGGCAGGTGTGTGCCCCCGCACCCGTGTGTCCCTACGAATTTTCGGCATCATTGCCAACGAAATATGAAATACAACCATTGGTTGAGGGACTGTGTAAATTACGAATTGCGTTTACTATTTAATTTTTCATAGAAATGTTTTTGTGATACTTTTTCTAGCAGAATTATTTTTTGTGTGCAAGATGGTGTGCATGTTGCCGTGAGTATGTGCAGCTGATATCATGCAGTACACCCCATGTCACATTTAAAAATAAAACATAAAGTTAAGAAGAAATTTTGCCAAAAATATATACAAATATATTTCATATATAAAGGCTACTCCCTCCATCCGGAAATATTTGACAGAGAAATGGATGTATCTATACATATTTTAGTTCTAGATACATTTATTTTTATCCATTTGTGCGACAAGTAATTCCGGATGAAGGGAGTACATATTACCACAAGTTATTCATAATGCTGATTGTAAAGATATTAACAACATGCTACTAGAAATTATTATAGGCACAAAAATTCTCTAGGGCGGGGGGATTTCGAATCAGTAGCCTGGTCGTAGCATAGAGTCAAAGTAATAGCAAGAAAGCAGCTGTAAAATTAAACGAACTCAATAAAAAAAATTGTATCAACACTGCTTTTATACATAAGTTTATAACTATGATTTTTCTCTTAAAAAGTTAGATGGAAAATATTATTTCCAAATATCTTTAACATGGAGTATTAACAAATTTGTGGGGAATATAAATAAAAAATTGGAGGTAATAGCACCCTGGATCCATGAACTTGCACTAGATGTGATGATTTAGTCCAAAACTTGCAAAATGTAACTGAGGGCTCCCACAACTTGACCCCCTATGTGATGTTTTGGTCCACAGCGAATCACAGCACGACAAGTGGCAGTTTAGAGCTTGGACCGGTCAGCACTGGCATTTTTGCAATAAACCCCCTGCTGTTTCATCGATTCAACCCGTAGGACGGCAAGAGCTACCACTTCTTCCAGGAGCTCGAGGCGCTGCACGCTGCCACCGCCGCCGCGCAGCCGCAGCAGCAGCAGCACCAGGAGCACTTGCCGCTGGTCTGCCCGTTGCTTGTCGGTACCTGCGCGGCTCCGACTCCTCCGTTGTTCCTCTTGTCGTTGTCGTTGATCTTCTTTCCCTCGATCTCAATCTCGTGCCGGTTCAGGTTCTGATGCTCCGCGACGGCAGAGACAGACACGACGGCGTTTTAGACATGATTGACATTACAAGATTTAGCACAAGCACACAAGCTTGACATTACAAGCAAATTTCAGTTAACTTACTGTAAGCAAAATTCAGATGAAGCAAAATGCAGTTAACTTAACAGTGCAAATTTCACATAGTACAAAAGATTGGAATGTTGGCATATTATACAGAAAGTGAGCTCAGGGATCTTCAGATAGTACAATTTGGAATGTTGGCATATTATGCAGAAAGTGAGCACATGGGCACATGGGCACAAAATAGATAGGCAACATAGATAGGCAACATCAGTTCAAGACTATATGCTCAAAATAGACAACATCTTCAGTTCAACTGCTCAAATTGGACAACATCTTCAGTTCTTCAGCTGTCGCAGGCGGATGGAGCGGCGCACCTTCTTCAGCTCCTTCTTCACTGCCCCCTTCTTCTTTTGCCCTGCCTCTTTCACTTCTTCTTCTTCTTCGACCTTCACCTCTTCTGGCAGGAGCTCGACGTTGATGGGCTTGTTTCTGCCACCCTCAACGGCGGCCGGCGCAACGAGCACAACCTCATTAGTTTCGTCGTCACTGATGACAACCATCTCTGTCAGGTCGTCGTCAGAGGCGTCCGCGGGTTCGACTGGAGGAGGCAGCGCGAGAACGACGCCGACGACGTCCGCTGGGTCGCCGTCGAGGAGGACCGGGTCCAGAGAGGTGGTGGAGCGGTACATCCACCACCTAGCTCGCTGGTATGGATCCACGCTGAGCGTGCCCTCACGCATTGCCCAGACGAGGAAGGACGGCGGCGGCACTTTGAGGCCTGTGGGGAAGGCACGCGCGTTCTCGCCGTCCGTCAGCTGCTTGGCCAACCCGCGCGCGTGACAGAGCAGCATCTTCGTGGTCGGGAACCAGCTGCAGACCTCTCTAATCTGCGCGCGGAACGACTGGTTGTCGCCGGCCAGATCCTCCAGTGTGAGCTTCCATGGCTCGATGTTCGACATGGCGGCGGTGGCCGGCGGTGGTGAGTTGGGAGTGGAGGCGACGCGGTCGGCGGGTGGGGAGTGGTGAGTGGGGTGTGGTGGGCGGTGCGGTGACTGGTGAGTGGTGAGTTATTGCGGTGGGTGGGAACGCGAACCGTCCAGAGTGATTTGGGCGACTGGGAGTGGCCGACTGCGAAGAGTACAAGTAACTTTGTGCATCTACCACTAACAAGTTCCTACTCTTACCGCACTGGCATTGCAACCTACTTCTTGAACCACAGGTCCTGGGTTCGAGACCTAGGCCAAACATTTTTTTTTGTTTTTTTTATTTTTATTTTGGGTGTCTCCAGAAAATGGAGTCCAAACATTTTTATTTTTATTTTTATTTTGGGTGTCTCCATTCAATAAAATTCACTAGCACTTAAGGGTGTTTCCTGTTTTCCATCACGTTAATTATGTTTGTTTTTTTAAGCACCACGTTAACTCTGTTGAGTCGATAGGAGTCCACACTGTAGGATCGTTGCATGTGCCAAAACTATCCTTTTTACAGTTTGCATGTTGCAAGTAAGTAGGGCCCATAACGTGTATGCCTACATACAAATGTACATTCAGTTGTACAAATTCTGACCTGCCACTAATCGATCTTGCGTTCGACGGCACGGGTTAATAGGATCGTGGGGAGGTGTAGGATGCAAGGAACGTATCCGATCGCGCCCATCTTCTGGTTCTTTCTATTTCTGCTCCGTTGAATAAAAGGAAAACTGCAACGTGGGGAGGTGTAGGTTTCGAAATTCAAAAGGGAGGGAGAGACAGGCTGCCCGCTCCAGCCTCCAGACGCCGGCGATGGTCACCCCGTAGCCCACCATCCCCATGACGGTCCCCGGGTTCTGAAATATCAGGATCGAGACCACGACGGCCACCGCGCCTTTCGCGTTCCCGAGGACCTGCGACGACCAAGGCGCATGAGCATCACCGGTCGGTACTTAACCTGTGTGTGTTCATCTGAAAAGTTCAGTCAGTGAGCAGAGCACCATGCTTGGCAGGACGAACCTGGAGGGTGAGCGGGCTGGTGTGCTTGGTGACGAGGAAGTTGGTGAGGTTCACCAGGTAGGCCAGCGAGGAGTTGCCGAGCATCATCCACACGAAGCTGGGGTCCTCCCGGGCGAGCGCCACCGCCGCGCCGAGCGCGTCCGGCTCCATCGTCAGCGTCGCCGGCACCAGCGAGGAGATTGCTTCAGACTGCATTCGCCTTAGCTAGTTAGTGCAGGTTGAATCCGGTAAACGCCAGGGGCCTTTGTGCAAAATTGCCAGAGCTGACCGGTCCACCCTCTGGACTGCCACTTGTCACGCTGTGAGTGGCTGTGGACCAAAACATCACATAGGGTGTTAAGTTGTAGGAGCCCTCAGTAACATTTTGCAAGTTTTGGACTAAAACATCACATTCGGTGCAAGTTTGTGGATCTGGGGTGCTATTACCTCAAAAAATTGTGCAAATGCAAAACCTTTTCTCAGATTGAAACAGTTTTTCATGCTATAAAAACTTCTCTTGCCAAAATAAAGAGCAGACTACTTATGCACTCCCTCCGTTCACAATTATAAGATGTGAACAGAGGGAGTACTCCTCTAGCATTTCCATGTTCTGTAACACGGAGAGGCAACATATACCACAAGTCTAATCGGGGTCTATGCATTTATCTAATCACCGATCAACAAGTTAATCCAATGGCCTTCTCCAATACTGATTAAAAATAGCAATGCCAATGAGGTAAAAACCCAAGATCGTATGAAGTCTGTCATGTCAACACATCCTTCAACTAACTAACTGCCGTCAAGAAAAAAACAACTGACATATTGTTCGTCCGGCTCACACACACCTTGGCCCACTTGCCTCACTCTGCATTGTGACGATCCGCTTCATCTGCCTTCTTGCTGTCGTCCACTTCACTGTGACCATCTTCAGCGTCATCGCCCTCCTCTCTGTCGAGACCTATGGTGACACTGAGCACGACACGCTCAGCGCCTCCACGCCAAACCTGGGGGACAGTACAAACACAACATTCCAGCAGCCCGTTAGACAGCGACGAGCTTCTGATGATGTCCAGCGTAACGACTTGGTACTGGCCCCTGAACCAAGAGAAACCCATGGAGCATCCGATCCTGTACTCCTGCTCATGTGCCTGGATGCGGACCAGCGAAACCTCGTGCAGCCGGGAGCCTGGGGATCCTACGTTGAGCAGAAAGAGGTTGCTGTCATTGTCTTTGTCCTCGTCTTCAGCGCTGCCGTGGAGAACGTGCATCCCAACCTTCACGGGCACATCGAACGGTTCATAGTATTTGAACACCGTAATTGGCCATTTATGATTGGTAGTGAAATGGTCCAGGAGCACCTCCGTCGAGCCTGCAAAGCCACAGCAATTCACTGGGCAGAAGCACGGCGCGTGCCGGCACGCCTTCTCGTGCTCCCCCTTTCGGTGGTACGCGATCACATTGGTGCATCCGTGTACATAATAGGAGCACGGCACGAGGACGAGCCCATGATGCGCTCCATGCCATGGCAGCGGTCCGAGACGGGTCCGAGACTGCGTGATGACCCGAAGGGGCGGCGCAGTGGCGGACCGCGGGTCGGTGCAACCGTGGGAACGGCCTCGGGCGGCTGCGTGGATTACGTGTCACGCTCGCTACGGCCCGACGAGCCGACGCAGCGGTGACGCGGATTGGTGCAGCCGCGGAGAGAACAACAGGCCGGCGACGCTGCGGCCCGACCGGGCGACGTAGCGGCAGCCCATTGCTCGATCTGTAGAGGGGCGCATTGAACTCGGGACGGTCTTCACGGGGCCTGCGAAGACGCATGCAACCGACAGGCCAGGTCGGTCGCACGGCGTAGATGGGGCGGATCGCGGCGGCAGGCGGATGATCAATCCGATCGCGCGCGAGGTCGGGGACGCCGCTTGGTGAAGACGGGGTGGCCGCGGAGTCCGAGATGAAGCCGACGAGTACGAACGGCGTGGGACGTCGTGCGACCGGCACCCGGGCTGGCAGTAACGGCGCCCGAGCTGAGACAGTCGACGAGCCTGACGCCGCCGAAGACGAGGACGGCGAGGCAACCAGTAGGGCCGCCGTGTAGACGCGACAGAGGCGGGTGGCGTGGAACGATTGGCGGGCCGACACGCGAGCGGAGGCTATGATTGGTCATCGCATGGCGCGAGGCCGCCAGGTGAAGGCGATGCAGGTGTTCCGGTCGGGGCAGGGCGGGGACGGTCGGGGACGGTCGGCGCAGGTCGACGGGCGGGCCGGCGCGCAGACGATGGCTTTGAGGGGCCGCTTGTCGCGGGAGGCCGTCGGGTCGATGAAGTAGCCGGCCGGCAGTGCCGGTGTCGGAGTAGAGGCGCGCGGGTGTCGATGGAGGCAGTAGGCGACGCAAACCGATCTTAGATCGGAAAATCAAAAAGTAAACGCCGATCAAAGCGACCGGCGAGAGAGAGAAAAACTCGAGCAAGGGCTCGGGAAAAAGACTCTCTAGGGCAGCCGGTCAACATTACCGGCGGACGAACCCTAGGTACGGGCGACGCGCCCCCAGACGGCGATCATGAAGGCCGAGTGTCCCGGGGGCGGCGCGCAGGTGCGGAAGTGATGGCGGCTAGGGTTTAGGATCGATTAGGCTGATACCATGTTAGAAGGGAGAGAGGGATTTGGTGGAATAGTTGTTGTATTGCTTGAACCTCATGGGCATATATATAGGAGTACAATGATCAACTTGGAGTACAAGACAAGGCAGGACAAATCCTAATCTATCTTATGTTTCCTAATTAATCTATATACTCAACAGCTTAGAAGAGTAACCAAGGGGTGGAGCTCAAATGAAGAGGCTCAACTTAGGAGATACAAGAAAAACCTTCTAGAGGAATATGCCAAATTATATATCCAATCTGAGACAGTAGTATGACATGCTGGTAAGCAGTATGACTATTATCGCCCACAACTCATTGTGTTCTACTCGTGCATATCATCTACGCATAGACCTGGCGCATGATGGCACTGTTGGGGAACGTAGTATTTCAAAAATTTCCTATGATCACGCAAGATCTATCTACTAGAAGCATAGCAACGAGAGGGGAGAGTGTTGATGGGCCTCGAACCCCTCGTTGGTTACCCCAAGTGGAAGGTGTAAGATGCAGTATGTAGAAGTGTTTTTCCTTAGCAAAGATGCCAAGGATCGAATCCCTTGAGACTCCTAGGTTCAACAAGTAGGTGTCAACTGCTAACGGCGCAAATTAGCAATCAACGTGGACCTGCACACAGATACAAATAACTTTGCTCCCAACGAGTACAGAGAGGTTGTCAATCCCTCCGGCCTTGTAGTTCACAAAGGGTTAAAAGCAAATGATAGTAGTGATAGATAGTGTTTTGCAATAGTAAGTAAATAGCGAAAAGTAAATAGCGGGTGTGATCAATGATAGTAATATGGACCGGAGTCTTATGATGTTCACTAGTGATGTCTCTCTCCCAAAAGACGATAAAACAGCTATGTGAGGTAAACAAATTACAGCTGGGCAATTGACAGGACCACGAACGCAAACCAATGCTGACTACATTGCAGAAAGGTTGAGGTTCAAAGCATGGGCGGTACGCCAAAGTAAGTAGACCGAAATCCATCAATATCTACTACTAATCATCCACCTTGAGATATCTATCCAGAACATCTCGCTGGTATTAAGTTGCGAGTCCCACCCATAGTGTAAACTCAATACAACAGACAACTGCATTAAAAGAACTTTGCATAAAGTAAACAATCCTTGCACCCGCGGGCACAAGCACCGTTGTTTTCCCCCTTGTGGCAACAACACATCCCCTAGACTCATGTTTCTGTCACTCAAGCTAGTCATCGAGGGGCATGAACCCACAATCGAGCATAACGTTCCCTCTTGGAGTCACTACCTATTACTTGGCCAAAGCAATAAATAACAACGGAGAACATGCAAGAATTACTTATGCACATAAATATAAAAGAGGTAGATCAAATATATTACTCAAGATCAATCTGAACATAATCCCATAATCCATCGGATCCCAGCAAACTCAACATAGCAACAGCATAAGGATTACATATGTGCCTCGATCATGTAGGGCAGCTCACGAGGACTAATTAGTGAAGCACAAGAACGGGAGGAGAACATCACATAGCTACTGGTCATGGACTCATGGTCCAAGGGAGACTACTCACGAGTCATCCGGGAGGCGTCCATGGTGGTGGAGAAGCTCCCGGTGGTGATCCTCCCCTCCGGCAGGGTGCCGGGAAGAGTTCTCCTGGTGCTCCCGATCTTGGAAGCGGCGGCGGCGGCGGAACAGAGATGGGATCGCGAAAAGAGTTCCTGTTCTGAGGGTTTCGGAGGACGCTTTAAATATATGCCAAAGGGGGCATCGTGGAAGCTTCGGGGGGCCCAGGCGCCCCCCCGGTGCGGCCCAGGGGGGCGCGCCGCCAGGGCGCCTGGAGCCCTGGTGCCCCCCCCCCCGGCTATCCTTCGGACGCAGGGTTGTTTCCGAAACGCTGATTTTTTATATAATTTTTCTGGATTTTTCCTGGCAGTTCTCGTAACGTGAAAACCTGAAATACAAAAACAGCCGAAAACAGAAACTGGCACTGGGGTGCACTGGATTAGTAAGTTAGTCCAAATATGATCAAAAGTGTATGGAAGTGTATGAATATCATAGCAATATCACCCAAAAGTGGCATGGAGCAAGCAGAAATTATAGATACGTTTTGGACGTATCAACATCCCCAAGCTTAATTCCTGCTCGTCCTCGAGTAGGTAAATGATAACAAGAATAATTTCTGTGGTGACATGCTATTAACCATATAGGACTTTTCATAGTCATATGACAAAAGCTTACTGAGACAATGATTCTATAGTAATTAAGTTGCCTCAAGAGAAAATCACAAATGACTGAAAGTTTTACAACTTGACATTGAAGCATCAAATAGATTTGCAATGAACATGATGTGCAAATATGATAAAGTGATATCTAGCTTGCCCCCTTTAGTGATGCAAAACATAAATGCAGGGGCACCTTCAAGGTTTAAGTGATGACTAGATACAATGATTTCAGAACAAACGATATCACAATCATGCAAAAGACAATGCTACTTTGGGACAATGCACATTACACTCAGAATGACAATCATGCTCTCAGTACTTGGTGCTTGAAGTGCTAGAGCTTTTTTTATTTTGAAAACATGGAAGCAATTTTGTCAATGTTAGTAGTACTTCATATGTGTCATGCATAAGACATCCTATAAGTTGCAAGCCTCATGCATCGTATACTAATAGTGCTCGCACCTTGTGCTAATTAGCTCGGATTTCCATGGGTTATCATTGTATTACATATGTTTCAACCAAGTGTCACAAAGGGGTACCTCTATGCCACCTGTACAAAGGTCCAAGGAGATAAATCGCATTTGATTTCTCGTTTTTGATAGATCTCAACTTGAGGACATCCATACCGGGACAACATAGAAAATAGATGATGGACTCCTCTTAAATGCATAAGAATATTCTCATAAGAGATTGAGGATTAAGTCCAAGCAAAAACTTCCACCATGATGCATGGCTTTGGTTGGCGGCCCAATGTTCTTCTCTAACAATATGCATATTCATTCAACCCACGGTAAATCACCCTTACTTCAGACAAGACGAACATGCATAGCAACTCACATGATATTCAACAAAAGTGTGACAGTTGATGGCGTCCCCAGAAACATGGTTACCGCTCAGCAAGCAACTTATAAAAAATAAGATACATAAGCAACATATTCTTTACCACAATAGTTTTTTAAGCTACTTTCCCATGAGCTATGTATTGCAAGTTAGTTCGCTTAGTACAGGTGGAGGTTAGCAAAAGACTGGGAGCGACCAACTAAGAGAGCAATGACGGTCATAATCATGCAGAGCGACAAAGCAATATTGAATCAGGCATGGTAGTTATATCGCTACTCAGAAATAAAAGATCATCAAGGCTTGACAGACTTTCTTTACAGTCTTAAATATGCGTGAGCATACGCCAAGTCAATCAAAATAAATTCTCGAAGGAAGATATTACCAAACCATACCACATCATAGGCAAACAAATCAAGTTGGTACTCCAATAACACATTGGGAACCCCCCAGCTATTTGAGATTAACCATAAAAAAACCCGAACTACTAAGCACCATTATGCAAGTAGCATTTTTATCATAGACATATTTACCAATGCAACGGAAGCAAACTCTCTTAATAAGGTGAGCATGATAATTAAAGAGAGTTCAAGCAACCAACTAAACAAAAGCTCTTTGAAAAGATAAGCATGAATACTAAGAGCAGAGCATGATAGTAGCTATTAAAAGACAAAGAACACACACAGCAAAGATAGACATGAAAATTCTATGTTATGTTCTAGGTAGAGGTGGAGCGTGTTTCTCTCCCACATAAAGTAATGCTGAGTTCCGACTCGTTATGAAAAACTAAAAAGAAAACTAAAAACAAGACGCTCCAAGCATAACACATAACACATGAAGTGATAAAAATATAGCAGAACGAAAGACGAACTGATAATGTTGATGGAGAAGGGGATGCACGGGGGCATCCCCAAGATTAGACGCTTGAGTCTCCTTGAATATTTCTTGGGGGTGCACGGGGGCATCCCCAAGCTTGAGCGCTTGACACTCCTGAATCTTTTTTATCATCTTCCCTCGCACACTTGAAAACTCCCTTCATACATAACTCATCATAATCTGATTAGCGAGGTTAGTACCCTTAATAAAATAATTAAACCTTGCTGGAAATAAAGATATTCTTGAAGTTCTACTGTTTCTCAAGATTGCCAAAAGGTTTTTGCAAAGAAAAAGCAAGTTCTTGATTTGCAAAGTGAAGGAAAGGCAAAACAGGACATAATCTGTGAAAAACAGAACAGCAGGTAGTAATTGATCTGTTCGGGATACTTCTGCAACTCAAATCAAAATACTCAGAACAGACGCACGAAAGACAATTATATAGAGAACGCTGTCGAAAAATTTCAGACCAAAAAGATGATCTGGTGATTTTATACGAATTTTTCTATCCAAGGACAGAATATGTTTCCTGGACAGCACCTCACAACTTTTGAACTTTCTAGCAATCAGAGGCTATACTTGGCACAAATATGAAAAGCAAAGATACAATGATGATGCTACAGCAGTAAACAACATCAAGACACGACAAAAGCAAAAAATTTATTCATGTGGGCTGCCTCCCAAAAGCGCTTTCTTTTATGCCTTTAAGCTAGGCATAATGCATATAGATCAAGTTTTATCAAGAGTAAAAGAATAGCTAGCCCGTACAACGGAGTCAAAAGGTAACTTGATATTCTTTCGAGGGAAGTGTTCCATCCCTTTCTTGAGAGGAAACTGAAATTTTATATTACTCTCTTTCATGTCAATGATAGCACCAACGGTGCGTAAAAAGGGACGTCCCAAAATAATTGGACATGAAGGATCACATTCAATATCCATAATAGTGAAATCAACGGGAACATAATTATCATTAACAACAATAAGAACATTGTCGATCCTCCCCAAAGGTTTCTTTATGGAAGAATCAACGAGACGAACACCAAAAGAACAAGAATCATAAGGTTTCAATTTAAGCATATCATATATTCTTTTGGGCATAACAGAGGTACTAGCACCAACATCACATAATGCATAACAAGAGAAGTCATTCAATTTAATTTTTATCATAGGATCCCAACCATCTTCTAGCTTTCTAGGTATGGAGGCTTCTACTCTAAGTTTCTCCTCCCTAGCTTTGATGAGAGCATTAGTGATATGCTCTGTGAAGGCAAGGTTAAGCGTGCTAGTGCGGGGGTCTCTAGACATCTTGTGAAGGAAATCAATAACTTCGGTAAGAGTGCAATTATCAAAATTAAGGTCACGAGCATCAAGTAAAGTGGTAGTGGTGTCCTTTAGGTTCACTTGTTTGGTAGTTTCTATAGTCATAGCATCACCATTAATAGGTCCATTGGGACCAGGAGTACATTGGGTGCTAAGAGTTTGGATATCCTCAACAACTTTGATAGTAGCAACAGTGTGGTGGGTAGGAAGGCTCTTAATTCTATCCTCTTCCTCCCTTTCTCTAGCCCATCTTTCTTTAAGTTTAGCCATCATCCTAATATTTTCATTAATTTGCACTTGAGTAGCATTAATAGGGATGACTTCCCTCTCCTTAAGAGGAGAAGTTTCAATTTTTAGCAATTTTACCTCATTGGCTAAATGGTCTACCTTAAAAAAAAGATCATCTAGTTTATGTAGTTTTTCTTCTACACTCTTATTAAAGGCTAAGCATAATCTCTAGTTCAGTAGTGGAGTTCTTGGTACTAGGATAAGCATTGTTGTTCCCATAAGAATTAGAGGGGAACGGTCTAGGATTGTTACCAAAGTTACTCCTATAAGCATTGTTGTTAAAATTGTTTCTAGGGATAAAATTCACATCTACTTGTTCTTGAGCAATTAAAGAATTTAAAGGAACATCACGAGGATCAACAGAAGATTGCTTCGATAGTAGAGACATAATCAAGTCAACTTTTTCATTTAAGGAGGAAATCTCCTCGACAGAGTTTACCTTCCTACCTGTTGGAGCGCGTTCGGTGTGCCATTGGGAATAGTTGGTCATCATCTCATCGAGAAGTTTCGTGGCAGCACCAAGTGTAGATGACATAAAAGTTCCTCCCGCGGCCGAATCTAACAAGTTCCGCGAGGTAAAGTTCAAGCCTGCATAAAAAGTTTGGATAACCATCCAAGTAGTCAAACCGTGAGTAGGGCAGTTCTTAATAAGAGATTTCATACGTTCCCAAGCTTGGGAAACGTGTTCATTATCCAATTGTTTAAAATTCATTATGTTACTTCTAAGTTGGATAATTTTAGCAGGTGGATAGTATTTTCTGATAAAAGCATCTTTGCATTTGTCCCATGAATCTATGCTATTTCTAGGCAAAGACTGAAACCAAATTTTAGCTACTCCTCTCAAGGAGAAAGGAAAAAAGCTTAAGCTTAACAATATTACCATCTATTTCTTGGTACTTTTGCATATCACAAAGTTCAACAAAGTTGTTCAAGTGTAAAGTAGCATCATCTCCAGCACCGGAGAATTGATCTCTCATAACTAAGTTCAGTAAAGCAGGTTTAATTTCATATGAAGGTGCTGAAGTGGCAGGTGTAGTGATAGGTGTGCTGATAAAGTCATCGTTGTTGTGACTAGTGAAGTCACACAACTTGGTGTTCTCGGTGGAACCCATAGTAGCAAGCAAGCAAGATAACTATTTTTGTGATTTTTGATAAAAGGGTACTAAAGCAAAAAAAACTGAAAGGTAAACTAACAAGACTAAAAAGCAAAGGTAAAATATAGCATGCAACTCCCCTATCCTGAAGAGTGGAGTCCCCGGCAACAGCGCCATGAAATACTCCTTGATGGGCCTCGAACCCCTCGTTGGTTACCCCAAGTGGAAGGTGTAAGATGAAGTATGTAGAAGTGTTTTCCCTTATCAAAGATGCCAAGGATCGAATCCCCAGAGACTCCTAGGTCCAACAAGTAGGTGTCAACTGCTAACGGCGCAAATTAGCAATCAACGTGGACCTGCACACAGATACAAATAACTTTGCTCCCAACAAGTACAGAGAGGTTGTCAATCCCTCCGGCCTTGTAGTTTACAAAGGGTTAAAAGCAAATGATAGTAGTGATAGATAGTGTTTTGCAATAGTAAGTAAATAGCGAAAAGTAAATAGCGGGTGTGATCAATGATAGTAATATGGACCGGAGTCTCATGATGTTCACTAGTGATGTCTCTCTCCCAAAAGACGATAAAACAGCTATGTGAGGTAAACAAATTACAGCTGGGCAATTGACAGGACCACGAACGCAAACCAATGCTGACTACATTGCAGAAAGGTTGAGGTTCAAAGCATGGGCGGTACGCCAAAGTAAGTAGACCGAAATCCATCAATATCTACTACTAATCATCCACCTTGAGATATCTATCCAGAACATCTCGCTGGTATTAAGTTGCGAGTCCCACCCATAGTGTAAACTCAATGCAACAGACAACTGCATTAAAAGAACTTTGCGTAAAGTAAACAATCCTTGCACCCGCAGGCACAAGCACCGTTGTTTTCCCCCTTGTGGCAACAACACATCCCCTAGACTCATGTTTCTATCACTCAAGCTAGTCATCGAGGGGCATGAACCCACAATCGAGCGTAACATTCCCTCTTGGAGTCACTACCTATTACTTGGCCAAAGCAATAAATAACAACGGAGAACATGCAAGAATTACTTATGAACATAAATATAAAAGAGGTAGATCAAATATATTACTCAAGATCAATCTGAACATAATCCCATAATCCATCGGATCCCAGCAAACTCAACATAGCAACAGCACAAGGATTACATATGTGCCTCGATCATGTAGGGCAGCTCACGAGGACTAATTAGTGAAGCACAAGAACGGGAGGAGAACATCACATAGCTACTGGTCATGGACTCATGGTCCAAGGGAGACTACTCACGAGTCATCCGGTAGGCGTCCATGGTGGTGGAGAAGCTCCCGGTGGTGATCCTCCCCTCCGGCAGGGTGCCGGGAAGAGTTCTCCTGGTGCTCCCGATCTTGGAAGCGGCAGCGGCGGCGGAACAGAGATGGGATCGCGAAAAGAGTTCCTGTTCTGAGGGTTTCGGATGACGCTTTAAATATATGCCAAAGGGGGGCATCGGGAAAGCTTCAGGGGGGCCAGGCGCCCCCCCGGCGTGGCCCAGGGGGGCGCGCCACCAGGGCGCCTGGAGCCCTGGTGCCCCCCCCCCCGGCTGTCCTTCGGACGCAGGGTTGTTTTCGAAACGCTGATTTTTTATATAATTTTTCTGGATTTTTCCTGGCAGTTCTCGTAACGTGAAAACCTGAAATACAAAAACAGCCGAAAACAGAAACTGGCACTGGGGTGCACTGGATTAGTAAGTTAGTCCAAATATGATCAAAAGTGTATGGAAGTGTATGAATATCATAGCAATATCACCCAAAAGTGGCATGGAGCAAGCAGAAATTATAGATACGTTCTGGACGTATCAAGTGTGTCTACGTACCCTCGTAGACCGAAAGCGGAAGCGTCTAGTGACACGGTTGATGTAGTCGAACATCTCCGCGATCCAACCGACCCAAGCACCGAACGTACGGCACCTCTGCGTTCCGCACACATTTAGCTCGATGACGTCCCACGAGCTCTTGATCCAGTTGAGCGTCACGGGAGAGTTTTATCAGCACGGCGGCATGGTGACGGTGATGATGAAGCTACCGACGCAGGGCTTCACCTAAGCACTGCAACGATATGACCGAGGTGTGTAACTCTGGAGGGGGGCACCGCACACGGCTAATACAAATCTTGGAGTGCCTTTGGGGTGCCCCTTGCCCACGTATATAAAGGAGGGAGGAGGAGGAGGCCGGCCCTAGAGGGGGCGTGCCAAGTGTGGGGAGTCCTACTAGGACTCCCAAGTCCTAGTAGGATTCCCCTTTTTCCTTTTCGGAGTAGGAGAGAAGAAAGAGGGAAAGAGAGAGGGAGTAGGAAAGGGAAGGGGGGCGCCCCCCTTCCCCTAGTCCAATTAGGACCCATGGGGGCGCCTCCTTCCCTTTGGCCTGCCTCCTCTATTCCTGTATGGCCCAATAAGGTCCAAATACTTCTCCCGGCGAATTCTCGTAACTCTCCAGTACTCCGAAAAATACTCGAATCACTCGGAACCTTTCCAATGTCCGAATATAGCCTTCCGATATATCGATCTTTACCTCTCGACCATTTCGAGACTCCTCGTCATGTCCCTGACTCATCCGAGACTCCGAACAAACTTCGGTCATCAAATCACATAACTCATAATACAAATCATCATCGAACATTAAGCGTGCGGACCCTACGGGTTCGAGAACTATGTAGACATGACCGAGACACATCTCCGGTCAATAACCAATAGCGGAACCTGTATGCTCATATTGGCTCCTACATATTCTACGAAGATCTTTATCGGTCAAACCGCATAACAACATACGTTGTTCCCTTTGTCATCGGTATGTTACTTGCCCGAGATTCGATCATCGATATCTCAATACCTAGTTCAATCTCGTTACCGGCAAGTCTCTTTACTCGTTCCGTAATACATCATCTCGTGACTAACTCGTTAGTCATTTGCTTGCAAGGCTTATTACGATGTGTATTACCGAGAGGGCCAGAGATACCTCTCCGACACTCAGAGTGACAAATCCTATTCTCGATCTATGAAAACAACACAAACACCTTCGGAGACACCTGTAGAGCATCTTTATAATCACCCAGTTATGTTATGACATTTCATAGCACACAAGGTGTTCTTCCGGTATTCAGGAGTTGCATAATCTCATAGTCATAGGAACATGCATAAGTCATGACGAAAGCAATAGCAGTAAAACTAAACGATCAGGTTTGCTAAGCTAACGGATGGGTCTTGTCCATCACATCATTCTCTAATGATGTGATCCCGTTCATCAAATGATAACACATGTCTATGGTTAGGAAAGATAACCATCTTTGATCAACGAGCTAGTCAAGTAGAGGCATACTAGGGACACTCTGTTTTGTCTATGTATTCACACATGTACTAAGTTTCCGGTTAATACAATTCTAGCATGAATAATAAACATTTATCAATATATAAGGAAATATAAATAACAACTTTATTATTGCCTCTAGGGCATATTTCCTTCAACACAGTGCGTTGAGGCATTGCTACCACGTAGGCGGAGGGGACTCGGGCAACCAATCAACATGCAGATGGTGATTTTTGGCGTGCATATGTTCAGCCAGACCCAACTGAAACAAGTATGCAAAATGGCAAAAAAAACGATGCATGTTACCAAACGCGCCTCAACAACATATGATGTCTTGTAGTACTAGTTGTTGTTTTTTGCATGAAACTAGGGACCTTTATTACTTAAGTAGCATACGGTTACAGTCTGCCCGGAGGCATAGATCAAGAAAACCTGGACTTTCACCAAGCCAGCTCTCTGTCCCATCCAGCGTACAGGCACGCTGGGCACAAGTGTGAGCAGGTACATTAAAGGATCTCTTGACGTGGGTAACCAAAAAGGAAATGAAGCTAGATACGATATCCTCTATTTCTTTTAGGATAGGCTCTGCAATTGAGCGGGAATCACAGCGCGACTGCCAAAGTTTGACTAGCTCCAAGCAGTCAACCTCCATGGTAACATGGGAAAAACCTCGGAGTTGTGCAAAGATCACCCCCTCCCGGAATGCCATAAGTTCAGCAATGAAAGGGTCTGTGATGCCGGGTAGTGGCTTGCTCCACGCTCCGAGGAAAGTAAGATGGGAGCGGGCCACGCCCCCCGCTCCTCCCTTACGCTCATCGATGTTTAAGGAACCATCGGTGTTGATAGTGATCCACCCTGAATCCGGTGGCCGCCAACACTGGATAGTAATGTTTTTGTTCCCTCTCGCTGGCATTTCCAAGAGTGAGAGTGTTTCATGCACCCATTTCAGAGCCTGCACCGGATCATATCCACCTTTGTCATGTATCCACCGATTCCGAGACGTCCAAATAGCATGCATAATAGATATAGCCTTGCACCGATCCTCATCTGAGAACATGTGATCGAGCAAGATATCCTTGGCCCAAGTGGTTGGGTTTAGTTGTCGAAGCCGCAATTTGAATCTATCATGTGCAGCCCTCCAGAAACCTTGCACATGGATGCAGAGAACCAGTGCATGCAGCAAGTCCTCATGCATGGTCTTGTAGACCTCACACAGTCTAGTCTATTTAATGTGTCCATGTTGCAGCGTCGCCGAGTCTGGTAGAATTCCACGAAGAACTCTCCACCAAAAAACTCGGACTCTGGGTATCACATGTAGCTTCCATAGTGATGTCCACACAGCTATATTTTATTTTAAAGGTTTAGTAGTCGTCCCTTCCTCTAAAGAACTAGGCTCGTTGCGAGTCATTAGAGAGTGGTACGCCGATTTTACCGTGTAGATGCCAGATTTTTTGAAGCCCCATGCAATAGTGTCGTCGCCTCCAGCTGGATTGAGGGGAATGTTGAGAATGGCCTCAGCATCCAACAGGAGAAAATTGTTACGCACTACGTAGATCTTCCACTGTCTCGTATAGTCATCAATTAGTTCTGAGACTTTGTGAAGAGGATTCGTACCTATTCTGCCCATTGGCTTCATAGTGCTTGTGTTGGGTATCCAGGGATCGGTCCAGATCGAGATTGAGGTGCCATCCCCGATCCTGTGTATCAGCCCAGTCTCCAAGGCATTCCTCCCAGTGACAATAGCTTTCCATGTGGCCGAACATCTCGTCGGTGCTGTCGCTTGAAGAAAGTCCGTATTCGGGAAGTATTTCCCTTTCAAGACTCTGGCGCATAGGGACTCCGGATTGGTTAGCAAACGCCAACCGTGCTTTCCAAGCATTGCAAGATTAAATAGCTGAAAGTTGCAAAATCCCATGCCACCTTTCATCTTTGGTTCTGTGAGTTTTTCCCAAGAGATCAAATGCAAAGATCTTTTATCAATAGAACTCCCCCACCAATATTTGGCCATGCTGGACGTGAGCCCTTTGCATACCTTTTTTGTGAGCAAGAAGCAGCTCATACTGAAAGTGGGGATAGAGTGGATATTTGATTTCAATAGGACTTCTCTAGCAGCGCAGGCTAGAGTTCTTTCTGACCATCCCCGCATCTTGCCTCTGCTTCTCTCAATGATGTGATCGAAAGTCCCACTCGTAAGTCGCCCCACCGCTGTCGGCAGGCCCAGGTAGCGTTCAGAGAACGCCTCTATGGTTATGCCAAGTATATTCTTCAGGGCTACCCGAATTGGTACCGACGTGTTCCCACTGAAGAATATGGAACTTTTCTCCCGGTTCACTGCTTGACCAGAGCAATCAGCATAAATCCGAAGGATATTGTTGAGTCTTTCTGCACTTGGGATATTTGCACTAAAGAAAATCAAATCGTCGTCCGCAAATAGCAAGTGATTGACCCAAGGTGCATGAACACTCACTCGTATTCCTCTGTCAATGTGGCTACCTCCATAATGGTTTAGCAATGAGGTTAGGACCTGAGCACAGAGAAGGAATAAATACGGTGAGATGGGACATTCCTGACGTAATCCTCGTGATGGTGTAAAATAAGGCAATAGATCTCCATTCACTTTGATTGTGAATCTTACTGAAGTAACACACTTCATCACAAGTCAGATAAAACGATCTCCGAAACCTAGTCTGCTCATGATGGCCTCGAGAAAGTGCCACTCAACTCTCTCATAGGCTTTTAGCTTGTCCAGTTTAATGGCGCAACATGAGTTTTTGCCCTTTTTCCGCCTTTTGATAGCATGTACACTTTCATATGCTACAAGAACATTATCGTTAATGAGGCGTCCGGGGACAAAAGCACTTTGTTCCTCCGCAATAACCTCATCCAGAATTACTCTTACCCTGTTAGCCATTACCTTGACTGCAATTTTGTACAAAACAGGGCAGAGAGCAATAGGTCTGTACTGCAGAAACTTTCTGTGGGTGCCTTACCTTGGGTATGAGTGTAATGGCCGTGTCATTTAGGCCCTCGGGTAACTCGCCACCATTAAGAAAATCCAGTATAGCTTGTGTAATATCTGCACCGAGAATGTCCCAGTGTCGTTGGTAAAACCCGGCAGTGAAACCATCAACACCCGGTGCTTTCGATGGTGCCATGTCAAACAACACCCATTTAACTTCCTCAGCTACATACTCTTTCTCTAGATGCTCATTCATGGTTTCTGTAACTTTTGGAACAACACACTCAAGTAGCTCATGCATGGGCCTGAAGCCCTGTGTTTGATATAGTGCTTGATAGAAGCTACTAATCTCATTTTTCACGTCTAATGGATCCACGCAAGTGACCCCATCCGCTCTTTGCACCTGATCGATGCGGTTGAGTGTCTTCCGATGGGCAGCTTGTGCTTGGAAATACCCTGTATTCCGGTCACCTACACGTAGCCACAACACTCTCGAGCATTGTTTTAACCAGATTTCTTCCTGTCGGAGCACTTCCCGAAGTTGTGTTGCCACCACAATTTCCTCCTGGGAAGGGCCGCGGCCTAAAGAAGCAGTTCGAAGCCGGTCCAGTCGCTTCTGAAGCGTACGTACCTTCTTTTCAATATTTCTAAATTCCCGTTCACCCCAGGAGCCTAGTTTGGTTTGAACATCGCCCAGGGCCTTTAAATCCTTCTTGGCAAGACCATGCACGCCACATGTCACGACAATATTGTCATACTGTGCATGAGTCTGCCAAACATTTTCGTACCTGAATGTACGAGTTGCCTTAGACCACCTGCTTGTATCAACAGAATTCAGTTCAGCCAACACGAAACAGTGATCAGATTCAATACTGCTAACATGCTTGATGGATATAAATTGAAACATGTGCAGAAACTGCTGGTTCGCCAATGCTCTATCTAGTCTTGCTTTCACATTTGCTGAATCATCTTGCCTATTATCCCATGTAAAAGGAACACCTTTCCACCCCAAATCTTGGAGGGAACAATCTGCCACCGCATCCCGGAAGGCCCTCATTTGGCTCTCTGGCCGAGCATTAACCCCAAACTACTCCTCGGCATGAAGGATCTCATTAAAATCACCCATGCAAATCCACTCTTCATGCTCGATAGCAAATAACGTTCGCATAAAACGCCAAGTATGGTGTCCGTTTTCCACCCGAGGCTATCCATACAAACCAGTAAATCTCCACTTTTTATTATTTTTCTCAATGGATACATTGATATGAGTAGAGCTATAATTTAGCAGTGTGACATTAGTCTCTCTAGACCAAAAGAGTCCGATGCCACCGCTAAAACCAACGCTGTCTACAGCAAAACATCCCGAAAAACCTAATGTGAACTTTAGGTCTTCGACTTTCTTCCCTCTAATCTTGGTTTCCATGACAAAAACCAAGTCAGGCCCTTCTTGCTTCACTATTTTGCAAAGCTCTCGAACTGTCCGAGCATTCCCAAGCCCATGGCAGTTCCAGCTTAGTGTTTTCATTGGCCTGGGCAGCACTGACTAGCAGACGCTGCCGAGGATTCTGAGGATGGTGGTGTTGGCTTTTTCTTCTTTGTCTCTCTCTCCACCAGTGCTTCAGTGTTGTCATCTTTCTCCAACTCAGCCGGTGAAGCAGAAGCCAGTGTGAGGTCCTCCTCCTGTACATTTTCACCACTATGGGTAATCGCTAGCGGTGCCCTCTGAATTGGTCTATAAACTTGATTGAGCTGCGGCCCTCCTTTCCTTTTATTCTGGTTATTCCTCTTTCTTGGAGAAGTCGCCTCATCAGCAGGTTTCTGATGTGTGCTCGGTGTGTGAGACTCTTTGGTGCTATGTTGCGTGTGCGTATTCTCTCTCATCGAGCTCTCAACAGAAGTAGTTCTCTTCCTGTCCTCGGGCGCCCTGAGGCTAGATTTAAACGACAGATTGCCATTCTCATCACGCTTACCCGAGGTAGGGCAGAATAGATCTCCATGTCCCAAGCGGCCACAAGAAAAACAAAAGTGAGGAATTTGTTCATATTGTATATCATACCATTCACTCTTGTTTCTCTTTGATGATTCCATCAAGATCCATCTCCGTAGGGGCTTCATCACATTGATAGTAACTCTAGCTCTGAGAAAGCCACCCACCGGGTCGATCTGTACTTCTGTCGCCTGTTTATCAATTTGCTGAGCAATTGCCAGGCCCCAGACATCATTCCTCAGATTGTAGGGTAGGTTAATCACCCGTGCCCAAACCTGAAGCTTCTCAAAATTCAGTTCTATCAGACTCATATGTTCCTCAAACTCCTCTAGAACCACCGCATGTTTACTGATATGCCATGGTGATCCCTCCCAGACTCTATCTCGATCTCGTTTGGATTCAAATTCAGCAACGAATACGTTCTTGTTGGTTTTTGAACGCTAGATAGATTCACCGGGAGCAAACCGTACGTGTGAAGCTAGCTAGTAGCAAGCAAGCAAGTAGGATGCTTAATTGATGAACAGTAGACTACCACACGCCTTGCTTTAGCCTCCGTACGTGAGCGATCTAGCGCTCAATCGATTTGATCGATCGACTCGGCGAAACTCTTTGCGAACGAAAGAAACTGATCGAAGGACTTTTATGATAGCTACAGGATCCTATCGGTCCTGGCTTTCTTTGTATTGCTTTTCTCTGTTCGTTGTGGTACACATTACACGGGGGTGTTACATATATATACTACTACAAAACTGCTAGGCTATTCCTAACCCAAACCGAGTAGGCATACGTATCCTACATGGACACGGATACTTATAATGGCAGACAAGTGATTATTCTAACATTCACCCCCTAAACACGATGTCTTCTTTTCTACGACCTGGATCCCAAATGTGAGTGCTACTACTCATAGGTGTTATCCTTGGCATTGCTTTTGCCGTTTCTCGCAGCATCTCAGTGATCGCCTTTACCGTCGTCGGCTCATCCATAGCTTGAGACCAACGCTTTTCTTTGGTCGCGTCTTCAACCTTCACCTGTTCTTCGGTGCTTGGTAGACCATTTTTTCAAGTTCTTGGCGCTTGCTTCAGCCCGTAAAGCGCCTTCTTGAGCTTGTCGATGGCTTCTCGCCCCTCGTTGGTTACCCCAAGTGGAAGGTTTGAGATGCAGTGTAGCGGAAGTTTTTCCTTGGCAAAGATACCAAGGATCAATTTCCCTGAGACTCCCAGTTTCAACAAGAAGGTGTCAACTGCTAACGGCGCCAGATATTAGCAATCAACGTGGACCTGCACACAGATACAAATAACTTTGCTCCCAACGAGTACAGAGAGGTTGTCAATCCCTCCGGCCTTGTCGTTTACAAAGGATCAAACGCAAGTGATAATAGTGATAGGTAATGCTGCAAATAGTAAATAAAAGCGGAAAGTAAATAGCGGATGTGATCAATGATGGTAATATGGACCGGAGTCCCATGATGTTCACTAGTGATGTCTCTCTCCCAAAAGACGATAAAACAGCTATGTGAGGTAAACGAATTACAGCTGGGCAATTGACAGAATTATGTGCGCAAACCAATGCTAACTATGTTGCAAGAAAGGTAGAGGTTCAAAGCATGGGCGGTACGCCAAGGCAAGTAGACCAAAATCCATCTGCATCTACTACTAATCATCCACCTTGAGATATCTATCCAGAACATCTCGCTGGTATTAAGTTGCGAGTCCCACCCATAGTGTAAACTCAAAGCAACAGACAACTGCATTAAAAGAACTTTGCGTAAAGTAAACAGCCCTTGCACCCGCGGGCACAAGCACCGTTGTTTTCCCCCTTGTGGCAACAACACATCCCCTAGACTCATGTTTCTGTCACTCAAACTAGTCATCGAGGGGCATGAACCCACAATCGAGCATAACGTTCCCTCTTGGAGTCACTACCTACTACTTGGCCAAAGCAATAAATAACAACGGAGAACATGCAAGAATTACTTACGAACATAAATATAAAAGAGGTAGATCAAATATATTACTCAAACACAATCTGAACATAATCTCACAATCCATCGGATCCCAGCAAACTCAACATAGCAACAGCATAAGGATTACATATGTGCCTCGATCATGTAGGGCAGCTCACGAGGACTAATTAGTGAAGCACAAGAACGGGAGGAGAACATCACATAGCTACTGGTCATGGACCCATGGTCCAAGGGAGACTACTCACAACTCATCCGGGGGGCGTCCATGGTGGTGGAGAAGCTCCCGGTGGTGATCCTCCCCTCCGGCAGGGTGCCGGGAAGAGTTCTCCTGGTGCTCCCGATCTTGGAAGCGCGGCGGCGGTGGAACAGATATGAGATCGCGAAAAAAGGGTTCCCGTCTCGAGGGTTTCGGGACACGATATAAATATATGCCAAAGGGGGGCATCAGCGGAGGCCTGGGGGGCCCAGGCGCCCCCCCCCCCCCCGGCGCGACCAGGAGGGGGGCCGCGCCACCAGGGCGCCTGGAGCCCTGGTGGCCCCCCTCCGGCTGTACTTCGGGTGCCGGGAAGCTTCTAGAATGCTGATTTTTTATATAATTTTTCCGGGATTTTTCTGGCAGTTCTCGTAATGGGAAAACCTGAAATACAAAAACAGCCGAAAACAGAAACTGGCACTGGGGTGCACTGAGTTAATAGGTTAGTCCAAATATGATCAAAAGTGTATGGAAGTGTATAAATAACATAGCAATATCACCCAAAAGAGGCATGGAGCAAGCAGAAATTATAGATACGTTTTGGACGTATCAACATCCCCAAGCTTAATTCCTGCTCGTCCTCGAGTAGGTAAATGATAACAAGAATAATTTATGTGGTGACATGCTATTAACCATATAGGACTTTTTATAGTCACATGACAAAAGCTTACTGAGACAATGAATCTGTAGTAATTAAGTTGCCTCATGAGAATGTCACAAAGAACTGAAAGTTTTACAATATGATACTGAAACATCAAGTAGATTTGTAATGAGCATGGTGTGCAAATATGATAAAGTGATATCTCGCTTGCCCCCTTTAGTGAAGCAAAACATAAATGCAGGGGCACCTCCAAGGTTTAAGTGATGACTAGATACAATGATTTCAAAATAAACGATATCACAATCATGCAAAAGACAATTCTACTTTGGGACAATGCACATTACACTCAGAATGACAATCATGCTCTCAGTAGTTGGTGCTTTAAAAGAAGGTGGAGACTCTCGAACCATGGCTTTTGTTGGCAAGGTTGAAAATCCGTAATCTGAAACAAAGACAAAGCATGTACCAGAGCTCTTAGTTTTAAAAACAGAGGTAATAATTATTATTTTTAGATTATGCATGTTTCGTCAACGAATGCTAGCAGACAACTCAATCACTTCTTGAGATGGACAAGTTTCGAGGAACGGCTCCCGAATGAGGACGATCACATCCTCTTAATCTCCTTTGTTTATCACTGCCAAAGTTTTCTGGTTTCTCATGAACAAAGCGTGAAGGAGGGTTTGTTTGTTATATTATTTTTGAGCCAGGCGCACTCAATGCCAGTTCCTTCTCGTATTATGGGTTTGCACATTATACATGCAATCCCGGGGTGAAGCTTGTCCAACTTAAAAAGATCATGAATTAACTACTACTTCCTCATGAACTTAAAACAGAGGCACAAAATAGGAATGCTTTTCTTTGAATAATTTCGAGATGATACATGCAAGTCTCCTGTTAGGAATGGCAGGTAAATACCATGTAGGAAGGTATGGTGGACTCATATGACATAACTGGTTTTAAAAGAATTTGGATGCACAAGCAGTCAGTCCGCTTAGTACAGGTGGAGGTTAGCAAAAGACTGGGAGCGACCAACTAAGAGAGCAACGATGGTCATAATCATGCAGAGCGACAAAGCAACATTGAATCAGGCATGGAAGTTATATCGCTACTCAGAAACAAAAGATCATCAAGGCTTGACAGACTTTCTTTACAGTCTTAAATATGCGTGAGCATACGCCAAGTCAATCAAAATAAATTCTTTGAAGGAAGATATTATTAAACCATACCACATCATAGGCAAACAAATCATGTTGGTACTCCAATAACACATTGGGAACCCCCCAGCTATTTGAGACTAACCATAAGAAAACATGAACTACTAAGCACCATTATGCACGTAGCATCTTTATCATAGACATATCAACCAATGCAACAGAAACAAACTCTCTTAATAAGATAATCATGATAAATAAAGAGAGTTCAAGCAACCAACTAAACAAAAGCTCTTTTAAAAGATAGGCATGAAAACTAAAAGCTAAGCATGATAGTAGCTATTGAAAGACAAAGAACACACACAGCAAAGATAGACATGAAAATTCTATGTTATGTTCTAGGTAGAAGTGGAGCGTGTTTCTCTCCCACATAAAGAAAGCTGAGTTCCGACTCGTTATGAAAAGCTAAATAAAACTAAAAAGGAAAACTAAAAGCAAGACGCTCCAAGCATAGCACATAACACATGAAGTGATAAAAATATAGTGGAACGAAGGACGAACTGATAATGTTGATGGAGAAGGGGATGCACGGGGGCATCCCCAAGCTTAGACGCTTGAGTCTCCTTGAATATTTCTTGGGGGTGCATGGGGGCATCCCCAAGCTTGAGCGTTTGACACTCCTGAATCTTTTTATCATCTTCCCTCGCACACTTGAAAACTCCCTTCATACATAACTCATCATAATCTGATTAGCGAGGTTAGTACCCTTAATAAAATAATTGTTCCTTGCTGGAAATAAAGATATTCTTGAAGGTCTACTGTTTTTCAAGATTGCCAAAAGGTTTTTGCAAAGAAAAAGCAAGCTCAAGGTTTGCAAAATGAAGGAAAGGCAAAACAGGACAGAATCTGTGAAAAACAGAACAGCAGGTAGTAAATGATTTTTTCGGGGCACTTCTGCAACTCTAATCAAAAAACTCAGAACAGACGCACGAAAGACAATTATATAGAGCACGCTGTCGAAAAAATTCAGACCAAAAAGATGATCTGGTGATTTTATACGAATTTTTCTATCCAAGGACAGAATTTGTTTCCTGGACAGCACGTCACAACTTTTGAACTTTCTTGCAATCAGAGGCTACACTTGGCACAAAATTGAAAAGTAAAGATACAATGATGATGCTACTGTAGTAACAACATCAAGACACAATCAAAAGCAAAATAAAATTTATTCATTGGGCTGCCTCCCAAAAGCGCTTTCTTTTATGCCTTTAAGCTAGGCATAATGCATAGAGGAATCAATAACCATCATAATAATCGGAGTTATAAATTGCTTCAAATGGTTCCTCAACAAGTTCACTCTTTTTCCTTCTAGGAAAGGGGTACACACCTTTTGCCTTTCCGCGTAAGCGGATTTGTCCCTTACATATATCGATGAAGCCTTTTACCGCTCGGAGGAAGTCCCTTCCAAGCACTATATTTCCTTGGTTTGGCTCCATGATGAAGAAATCAACCATTGTAATCCCTTTAAGGAATTTAACTGGCACGTATTTTATTCTTCCCTGGATTTTAGAAATATCTCCATTAGTGTGTTCATGATAAGATGGTAATCTATCCATGTTAAATTTTAAAGAATCATGAACAATTTTTGGCATAGTAGAAACCATAGATCCAATATCACAATAAGCAAGGAAGTCTTGATTAGAGATGCTAATCCTAACAAAAGGCTCCCAATCATTGTCTATTTCAAAAATGTCTTTCTTATTGGGTTTGGGTTTCTCTACCTTCATCAAGTCTAGAGCATCCATTCTCTTCTCAATAGTAGCAAGTCTATCTATGACAGTATCAAAGTTATGATCATAAACAAAGTAACTAGATAGACCATGTATAATTTCAAGAGCTCTTGCTTCATCACACTCTAGGAAATCTCCTTCAGCTATAATATCAAGAGAGTGTTTACACCATTTAAAAAGACCATGGCAAAAATTTCTAAGCACAATTTTTATAGGTATCCAAGGCTTAATTCTCCTATGTGCATCAGAAATTATGTCCCATGCCTTCTTCATATTTTCTCCATCCCTTTGATGGAAATCTAGAACTTCTGATTCCCTCAAAGCACCAAATCCTAACATGCTTGACTAAATAGAAAGGACTACTAGCAAATAATTTTTTTGTGATTTTCGATAAAAGATACTAAAGCAAAAACTGAAAGGTAAACTAACAAGACTAAAAAGCAAAGGTAAAAGATAGCGTGCAACTCCCCTATCCTGAAGAGTGGAGTCCCCGGCAACGGCGCCAGAAAACTTTGCTTGATGGCTTCTCGCCCCTCGTTGGTTACCCCAAGTGGAAGGTTTGAGATGCAGTGTAGCGGAAGTTTTCCCTTGGCAAAGATACCAAGGATCGATTTCCCTGAGACTCCCAGTTTCAACAAGAAGGTGTCAACTGCTAACGGCGCCAGATATTAGCAATCAACGTGGACCTGCACACAGATACAAATAACTTTGCTCCCAACGAGTACAGAGAGGTTGCCAATCCCTTCGGCCTTGTCATTTACAAAGGATCAAACGCAAGTGATAATAGTGATAGGTAATGTTGCAAATAGTAAATAAAAGCGGAAAGTAAATAGCGGATGTGATCAATGATGGTAATATGAACCGGAGTCCCATGATGTTCACTAGTGATGTCTCTCTCCCAAAAGACGATAAAACAGCTATGTGAGGTAAACGAATTACAACTGGGCAATTGACAGAATTATGTGCGCAAACCAATGCTAACTATGTTGCAAGAAAGGTAGAGGTTCAAAGCATGGGCGGTGCGCCAAGGCAAGTAGACCAAAATCCATCTGCATCTACTACTAATCATCCACCTTGAGATATCTATCCAGAACATCTCGCTCGTATTAAGTTGCGAGTCCCACCCATAGTGTAAACTCAAAGCAACAGACAACTGCATTAAAATAACTTTGCGTAAAGTAAACAGTCCTTGCACCCGCGGGCACAAGCACCGTTGTTTTCCCCCTTGTGGCAACAGCACATCCCCTAGACTCATGTTTCTGTCACTCAAACTAGTCATCGAGGGGCATGAACCCACAATCGAGCATAACGTTCCCTCTTGGAGTCACTACCTACTACTTGGCCAAAGCAATAAATAACAACGGAGAACATGCAAGAATTACTTACGAACATAAATATAAAAGAGGTAGATCAAATATATTACTCAAACACAATCTGAACATAATCTCACAATCCATCGGATCCCAGCAAACTCAACATAGCAACAGCATAAGGATTACATATGTGCCTCGATCATGTAGGGCAGCTCACGAGGACTAATTAGTGAAGCACAAGAACGGGAGGAGAACATCACATAGCTACTGGTCATGGACCCATGGTCCAAGGGAGACTACTCACAACTCATCCGGGAGGCGTCCATGGTGGTGGAGAAGCTCCCGGTGGTGATCCTCCCCTCCGGCAGGGTGCCGGGAAGAGTTCTCCTGGTGCTCCCGATCTTGGAAGCGCGGCGGCGGCGGAACAGAGATGAGATCGCGAAAAAAGGGTTCCCGGTTTCGGGACACGATATAAATATATGCCAAAGGGGGGCATCAGCGGAGGCCTGGGGGGCCCAGGCGCCCCCCCCCCCCCCCGGCGCGGCCAGGAGGAGGGCCGCGCCACCAGGGCGCCTGGAGCCCTGGTGGCCCCCCTCCGGCTGTACTTCGGGTGCCGGGAAGCTTCTGGAACGCTGATTTTTTATATAATTTTTCCGGGATTTTTCTGGCAGTTCTCGTAATGGGAAAACCTGAAATACAAAAACAGCCGAAAACAGAAACTGGCACTGGGGTGCACTGAGTTAATAGGTTAGTCCAAATATGATCAGAAGTGTATGGAAGTGTATAAATAACATAGCAATATCACCCAAAAGAGGCATGGAGCAAGCAGAAATTATAGATACGTTTTGGACGTATCACTTGTAAACTTTCCCTTCTTCTCCTTTTTCCTTGTAGCCGTGGGGTTGTTCCACGTACACTTCTTCTTTGAGGTCGCCGTTGAGGTAAGCGGATTTCACATCCATATGATGAACCTTCCAATCCTCTTGTCCTGCCAAAGCTAGGAGGACTCTCACCGTCTCGATTCGAGCAACCGGTGCAAACACCTCCTCATAGTCAACTCCTTGACGTGGTACGTAACCCTTTGCAACGAGTCTTGCCTTGTACTTCACAATGGCACCCTTCGTGTCCTTCTTCAACTTGTAAACCCACTTCAAACCTATGACCTTTTGGTTTGGAGGTCGGGTTACCAAAGTCCACGTGCCATTGCTCTCGATCGCCTTCATCTCCTCATCCATGGCATGCATCCAACTTGAACTTTTGCTCGCCTCTACGAAGTTCGTCGGCTCCTCAACTCGGAGTAAACACAAATCAGAGTATTCGAGCGTAACTGGCTTTGCGTACTTGTAGACTTTCTTGAGGGTCTTGTAGCTACGAGGCCCGGAAGAATCCGTTGTGGCTTGCGAAGGAGGCGACACAAATTGTGTCAGCGTCGATGCACTTGAGGAAGACGGTTGAGTCTCGGGCGTGGTAGATGCCGGGTCATTGGCATCCGCGTCGTCGGCGTACTCGTCGTGATCGTGACCATCAGCTTGATTCTCATCATCACTATGCGCCTCATTGTCGATGTCGTTGCCGAGATCTCCACCCATGTCTTGCGCATCGTTGTCGCTATCACCTTGCGACCCATGCGCGTCATCGTCGTTGTCGGCACCATGATGATCACTACCATTGTGGTCACCTTGGTTGGGCGTCTTGCCAACCACCTGGATATCCTCCCCCGCATCGTCATCAATTGGGAATTCAACCGTGAATATGTTACCGTTTGGAGCATCATCGGCTGCTGCGCTCCAATTCCACGGTTGGTTTTCTTCAAACACAAGGTCGCGTGAAATCTGTAGACGCTTGGTTTGTTGGTCATAGAAGCGGTATGCCTTGGTGCTGGAACTCCTCTCGTACCCGATGAACACCATCTTGGTGCTCCGATTGGCAAGCTTTGAGAGATGCGGCTCCGCCGTCTTCACATGCGCCACGCACCCGAACGTCCGTAGATGAGACACATTCGGCTTACGTCCATATATTGATTCATACGGAGTCTTGCTGATCACTGCCTTCGTTGGAGCCCGGTTGAGAAGATAGACCGTCGTCGAGACAGCTTCTCCCCAAAAGGTCCCCGGCAAGTTCTTGCTCTTGAGTAAACTTCTCGCCATGTCAACAATGGTTCGATTGCGCCTTTCAACAATCATGTTCTGCTGCGGCGTATAAGGTGCCGTGAGGAACCTCTTTATGCCAATCTTCTTGCGGTAGTCGTTCAACTCATTCGACGTAAACTCTCCGCCGCGATCTGTCCCTAGAGCACGAACCTTCAGCTTGTGTTCCATCTCCGTTGCAGCCTTCAGCTTCTTGAACGCTTCAAACGCCTCATCTTTAGATCATAGGAGAACAACCCACATGTATCTCGAGTAGTCATCTACCACAAGGAAGAAATAATTCTTTCCTCCATGAGTTGCTGGGTGATAGGGCCACATAGATCACCATGGAGCAACTCGAGTGCATCACTTGCACGATAGGTAGACTGAGCAGGGAACGGCCTGCGGTGCTGTTTTCCAACCAAGCACCCATCACATACTCGATCAACATGGTCGATAAACGGCATCCCAGATACCATCTCCATCTTTGACATCTTCTTCAAGGCGTAGAAGTTAACGTGTCCAAATCTAGCAATGCCATAACCACGAATCATCATCACTCTTGGCGAGCCAACACTCCGGTTGAGAGTGATCAAGGTTGAGGATATAGAGCCTATTCCGTGTGCGATTCACGCGCGCTAGCACGTTTCGGAGGTTGTCGAAGATTGTCATCACTCCGTTCTCGATATCCACCTTGCATCCATTCTCATCAAGTTTCTCGACAGAGATGATGTTTTTGCGAAGCCGTGGGATGTAGTATGCGATGTTCTCCTGTGAGACCGTCGAAGAGGACAAAACCTTGCCCGCAAATCTCCACATTTGAACCATCACCGAACTTGACCGAGGCTTGAACATCATATTCCAGCTCAAGGAACTTCTCCTTGCACCCCGTCATGTGGTTACTGCCACCTGTGTCTAGATACCACGATGTGTTCTGATTTCCGGATAACTTCGGTATTACTTTCTTCTCATGAAGTAGCACCTTCCGGTTTGGACACACTCAAAGACTTCCTGAAGAGCAACGGCTTCAAACCTGGTTCCCTGGATCCCACACTCTTCACGAAGACATATGATGGTGAACTGTTTGTTTGCCAAATCTATGTGGATGACATTATCTTCGGCTGCACTGACAAAAGATACAGTGATGAGTTCGATCACATGATGCAAGAGCAATATCAGATGTCCATGATGGGTGAGCTGAAGTTCTTCCTTGGTCTTCAAATTCGTCAACAAAGCAACGGCATCTTCATATCTCAAGAGAAATACCTCAAAGATTGCTTGAAGAAGTTTGGAATGCAAGACTACAAAGGATACACGATGCCTATGCCAACTAAAAGTCATCTAAGTCCCGACGCCAATGGTAAAGATTTTGATCAAAAGGTCTACCGCTCCATGATTGGTTCTTTACTTTATTTACGTGCATCTAGGCCAGATATTATGCTTAGTGTTTGCATGTGTGCTCGATTCCAAGCGGCACCAAAGGAATCGCATCACTTAGCTGTGAAACGAATTCTTCGATATTTGGCTTACACCCCAACACTAGGATTATGGTATCCAAAGGGCTCAGAGTTTGATCTAGTTGGATTCTCAGATGCTGATTATGCTGGTGACAAAGTTGATCGCAAGTCTACATCAGGCACATGTCACTTTCTAGGACGATCACTTGTCTGTTGGTCTTCAAAGAAGCAGAACTGTGTATCACTCTCCACTGCTGAATCTGAATACATTGCTGCTGGATCTTGGTGCGCTCAGTTTCTTTGGATGAAGCAAACTCTCAAGGACTATGGTTTCCATCTGAAGCTTGTGCCACTCTATTGCAACAATGAAAGCGCCATCAAGATTGCCAACAACCCAGTTCAGCACTCGAAGACAAAGCACATTGAAATTCGTCATCACTTTCTCAGAGATCGTGTCATGAAGGAAGATATTGATATCATACACGTCAACACTAAAGAGCAGCTGGCAGATACCTTCACAAAGCCCTTGGATGAGAAAAGGTTTTGCAAGTTGCAGTGTGAGCTAAATATCTTGGAATCCTCGAATGTCCTGTAATCAGGCACACATCCTAGCACTTATGCATGTTGATGACTTAGATGTGCAACCCACGAAGTAAAGTATATCTTCAATCAATGAAGACTTACATTCTGAGTGTGAATACATTAACGCAGAATTTGACTTCGGAGCGCCACGATAATTGTGCGCTGTGTCTGGGTATAATACTTCCTATACGGTGGGTAACGCCACCACCAAATCTTTGCTTGAAGTGTTTCTCTTGGCGTTACATTTGCAAAATCTTCGCATTTGATTTATCTTCATATGTGTCTTCTCTTTGTCAATTTGATCTTACTCTGATATATACATATATAGACTTGTGTTATGTCCTCTATAGCATTCACTTATAGCTACGTCTTCTTATTTGAATCTTTTGAACTAAGTGAATGTGATCGGACCCTAACCTCTCTATGCTTTCTACCTCAAACTCTATCTATCCAAATCATATGCATTCTGTTGGAACCGTCGAATGTCTTCTCTGCGTCCTTGTCAGCAGAAGATACAAAGACAAACATTAAATCTGCTTTTAATGCTCAATCCTTATTGCCTGAAATCCGGAGAAGCCGGAACGACCACCCCGACAGTCCAGGTGTGCATGGGAACATGGAACAACTCCCTATGTGTTGCATGTCCGCCATGTGTCCCTCAGATGTGAACCGCAAGGGGCACCTGCGTAATTGCACTGTGCCGTCTCCCTTCCTTATAAATGCCCTTCCCATCACGGTCAAAACACTTCTACCACCTCTCCACCTCGACAAACCCTACCGCCACCGCTAGCTCTCGACGACGCCGGCGATGAAGCGCTTAGCTGCCGCGACCTCGTCGACGCCGTCTTCACGCCGGTCGCGGACATCGTCTTCTCCGCCGCCGCCGTAGGCGTCCTCCGTCGCCAAGTTAGGGCACGGAAGATCGAACTGCTCGGCCTCCACTTCGTCTCAGTCTAGCAGTTCATCGTGTGGTAAATTAAAACCCTTTTTTTACCGTCTTTTTCATCCGATAGATTCATCCTTTCTACCAAAAGAAGTTTCTGCCTCCACATATTTGGATCTACCCTGTCTGCATCTCATACTTTGCCTAGTACATTCACTTATGCTTCACACATAGTTAGATTCCTCACTTGTACCTATTCTTGGATTCGTACAAATCTGGAACCAGCTCTCAACATATAAGTGAATGTCTTCGCGCTATGAGGTCAATGTCTTCTAAACTAATTTATCTTCAAAATCTTCTGAGAATGCATATGACCTCTTCCCCTTCCCTCGCATCTCTAATGTTGTCACAGGTACATGTCCGTGGGAGAATCCCTTGGTTCTCATAGTCTGCATTCATTTGCAGAATTCTTGCAGCGTCACATTAACTCTCCCGAAGCCAGTTCCTGTCTGACCAGCAGACGGAAGCCTTTGACAGTGTTGAAACCCTTCAGTTTGAACCTCATGGCAACTGAGAAATCTGCTAGGAAGGGTGGCAGACAGCGTCGTGGAAACACCTCCAGAGATTTGCCTCCTGACCTCTATGAGCTGTACAAGCCTGGTCCAGAGGAGGACTATAATCAGAGAAAAACTCGAATCCAATGGATTCGAAGATATTGGGCAGAACAGTGGTACAAGTACAGGTTTGTGACCCAAGAGTATGCTGAGAAGAATGCCATCAAGCGACCATGGGGAGACATTTTGTACAAAAATCTTCCACCCAGGTCCAGAGCTGAAGCCATTGAGCAAGGCTTCTATCCTTGCATGGTCCGAGGGCCACAACCAGCTGATGCCGACCCATCGTCATTGCTATGGTGTCGAGAAGACAATCTTTTCAAGCGCAACCTCCAGTTTGCCAAGAACTCGACCAAGGAGAACAAGAAATCTTGGGGATTAGACTTCAACCCTGGCCCCTCTGCGCCTCGTGCCGATGGCACACGCGAAGCTGAACCAAATCTTGTTGGGTCCTTCTACAACTTAGAAGGTCTCATCACTCATATAAGGGTTCAAGGGGCGGATGTGGATCAACCTGCAGACGACGCTGACTCTGATGAAGCACCTGCACCTCCGAAGCCGAAGAAGCAGAAGAAACCCAAGGCTTCGAAGCCTTCCACTCCACCAAAAGCTTCGAGAGTGAAGCCCTTTGCCACTGCTCCACCTGCACCAAGTGTGCAGTCTGAAGATCACTCTCGCATCTTCAAGACCAAGAAGTTAAAGAAGAAGCCCATGCACACCCCCAGTTCTGCTCTGACTCCTACTGCAGTTCTGAGGAATGAGGATGACACCATTGATCTGTCAAGTGATGAAGATCTTGCTGATGACGCTCTTGAGCAACTGATAAAGAGCAAGCAAGAAGCAGAAATCTTCAATGAGTTGCCTCTCCTTGACGTGGCAGTCATCAACAACTTCATTGATGAGTGGTTTGACACCCCCAAATCTCAGCTTTGATGATCTGCAACTTCCAATTGGCCTGAGCGTCTCATTCAATGGCGCCATTGCTTCTGAGCTAGTTCTTGCTCAGAAAATTGTTGAGTTGAAGCACAAGATTGATTTTGAAAAGGCTCAGTTCAAGAAGCATATGGCCAAGCTCAGCGTCAAAGATGTCCAGAATTTTCAAGTCATGATGCATGAGCTCAAGGAAGCCTTTCACAAGAAGCGTGAAGAAGCTAAAGGTTCTTGTGAGCGCATGAAGGTTTTGGCTGCCAAGTGTGTTCAACCGTACAATGAAGCTGAGAAGCGCAAGGCCCTTGGGCGTCCTGGCATCGACCCCAGGATGGATACAAGAAGAAGAAGCCAATTGTGGCCCCAGCTGAAGCGTCAAGGCGGGAAGAACCTCACATTGTCTTCCCTGCCAGCTTGACAGGCTCGAAGCCTAAGGTCCCCATAGTTGCTTCAGAACTCAAGAAGACAACGATCGCTGAAGCTGAAGCCTGCAAGCGCAAAACCAAGAACACCACTGATGATGCTCCACCCACCAAGAAACGCAAGACCAAGAAAGTCCGGGCTGCTCCCACAGAGCCCCTTATCGTCGAGCCAATTTCTGTTGCTCGTCCTGCATCTGCACAACAAGAACGTCGCCTGATTGTTCATGAGCCTACTACCACAGAGGCTCCTAAAGACATTCCAACTGTTGACCCCACCTCAGCTGAAGACATTGGTCATCACGACAATGTTGAAGATGATGCAGTCCTTCCTCAGATTGAACACAATGGGGTATCATCGCCTGTTCTCATGAACAACGAACTCATCAGCATTGGTCGTCCTTTGACGCCAATTGCTCGGTATGATTCGTGGGATGATCACCCACAAGACTCCCATCGTCAAGCAGAAACACCAGTAACTCCCCCAACTCAAGTCATCAGTCCAGTGATTGAAGATGAATACTATGAGGCACAACCAACACCATCTCCGCAGGCGTCGCCAGCATTCCGCAGGCTTCGCAAAGGACCAAGGACTCAAGTCGATCTATCAAGTGTTCCAGAAGGAGATGAGCGATAATCTGTTTCACAACAAGTGTTTCCTGAAGCCTCTCCAACTGCGAACATCCCTGAGTCTGAAGCCAAAGCGGCATGTGTTGCCACACCCCCTACCAACCAAGTTGTTCTCGTGGAGAACGTGTCTGACCCTCCAGCTCCTGAAGTGGAGGTTACACATACTGAGGCAGCCACCAATACCAACACTGACGCCAATGACGTTGTCATGGCTGATGCTAATGTGGTGCCTGAAGTTAATGTGGTACCCGAAGTGATAGCATCTGAAGTCAATGATGCACCTGATGCAAATCTGCAGCCTGAAGTCACTGCCACTGCCACTGCCACTGTTACTGCTCCTGTACCGCCTCCCAGGCCACACACTATTGAGCAAGCATACAACTATGGTCAGCTGGTCACTGTCAGATGGCCTATTCTGGTCCCTCCTCCTGCTGTTGGTCCTCAATTTGACTATCATGTTCAGCACAGGCCACAGGTCTAGAAGCCAAAGCCAAGACTGCCTAGGTTTCCAAGTATTGCCACTTCACCAGGGTCCTTCAATGCCAACGGCTTCATTGCGCAAAACACCTTCTTTGATAGCGCCAAGAACCCCTATTCCAGACCAAGGATTTCATCAGATAGGTTCTGGAGCTATCAACAGTGCAGATATTATTCATGTGTTCTCTATGATCAAGGGCGCATCTTCCCACATATGCGTCTTGACACTGAAGACATTGCTGGGTTGCCTTGCCTTGAAGAAGCCCTTGATTGCTTCCGTGATGCTGGATTACTGAACTTCGTGACTGATAAGGAGCATTGGAATGAAGAGCTGCTTCTGCAATTCTATGCAACTCTCCACATTTGCGGCTACAACAGGGATTCGAAAACATGGGTCCTTGAGTGGATGACAGGAAATGTCCATCATGAAGCCAAAGCCTTTGACATCATTGAGCTAACTGGCCTGCCCACTCTAGGAGAACTATATGAACATGGTTGTCAATGTCACCGCGATGCTTTGGAGAGTATCTTTCAGAAGCCATAGCCCAACATGAGCCAAATGCTGAGCATGATGAAGCCCTTGCCACGCGATGCTGAGTACCCATAGGAGTTCTTTGTCGAAGACCTTGAGTATCTGCCCCGCACTATATATCATATCATCAGGCGAACTCTATGGCCTGTCAAAGGACACTCTTCATCAGCCAAACTTGAAGGAACAATGAAGACATTGGTCTTCTATATCTTCAATGGCATCAGCTTCAACGCTCAAAACTTCTTTATCAGGCAGTTGGCTGCATCAGGCTCTGATCTCTTTGGACTTAAGCTCTACGCTCCATGGGTCATGCGCCTCATCAAGCTTCATTCTGCTGTCAACTATCAGCCTTCTGCTCGCAACCATCTCATATTCTTGCCAGAGGTTGATATGTTAGTTGAAGCCATATACCCAGAGCCTGCCAAAGAGCCTGTTTATCTTCACAATGTTGATCACCAAAGCTTCACTCAGCCCATTGAAGGAGTTCAAGCAGTCACTCGTGTTTATTCTCTGACTGGACATACTCGCTTACCTCACCGTGCACAGACTGAAGCTACTGAGAGCACCATTGCCCAAAGGCCTCGGAAGCGATCTCGTGTTCTCAATGACCGAGAACTTCTCATTGCCTTACATGAGAAACAGGATAAGCATCACTACTGGCTGAAGCGCCAGATGCAAAGCCTCTTGGTAGACGTCAATCGTATTCGCAACCTTGCCACCAAGAATGCCTTTGTTGCACATGAAACCTGTCGGAGGTCATGGAAGAGTTTGACATTGATGAGTGCTGAAGCAGATCTTCAAGACGATGGCTTCACTGAAAGATTCAAGTTTGACACCACTCCCCCAAGGAATGTTGTCTTGCGTCGAACTCCGTCTCTTGAAGACTCTGATTATTCCTCCTCCACTGCAACGGTGAATGCCAGAGTGATCGACGATCAAGATGATGCTACCTCATCACCTCCTCCTTCAGCACGTGTCGACACTGCTCCAAGTACTTCTGCACCGCCAAACACCAACATCGACCCTGCATCTTCTCCTACTCCTTTTGGGAACGAGTAGAGGCTCTGTGTCTTCAAACCTTTTTGGTCCTTACTGACAAAAGAGGGAGAAGCATATGAGTTGATAGTCTTCAAGCGGGTCCATATGGGCGGGTGCTTTATATTTTGCCTAGTGTTTACAACTCTCGCTTTTGTTACATTTGGTTATTTGAGTTGTAACACTTGAACTTGATGGTCGTCTGCTACGTTATCTGGTACTCTGTGATGAATTCCGCATGTGCGACAATAAATTCCGCACTTAGTCATTTTGCAGACGTCCATTTCTCATTATGCATATCATTATATTCGACATATCAATTGTGCATGATGAATTGTCTTCATAAGTTGAAGAGGATCTCCACAAGTACAACCTGCTATGTGCATTTGCATTCAAAAGCAAATTACTTATATGCACATCTTCAGGGGGAGCCTTTTGCTATTTATGACGACAATACCTTTATCCTTTAGAATTTCACATACTTTTATCCCCGTTGAAAACTTCAACCAGTTTTCATCAATCACCAAAAAAGGGGAGATTGTAAGTGCATCTAGTGCCACCCCTAGTTGGTTTTGGAGTATTGACGACAAACCTGATTGAGGGACTAATGTGTTTGTGAGAATTGCAGGATAACACAGGTAGTAGTCCCTCATTGATTCGGTTTACCTACCGGAGATGACCCCTAAAAATGTATGAAGACATTGACGACAATGGTGGTATATGAAGATATTCATATTGAAGACTATGACAAGAGAAGAGGTTGATGACAAGAGGTTGTTAACTTCTTGTCATCAACTTTGGAAAATCTGATTGTTACACTCGTTAGTACCGACCTAGAATATAAAACCGAGGTTGTTAACTTTGGAAATGAATTATGAGCAATGTGTGTTGATGTTATAGTTAACAACCTCTTGTCGTCAATACTCCGAAACCAACAAGAGAAGACAATGATTGTTACACTCGTAAGCATCAACACACATTGCTCATAATTCATTTCCAAAGTTAACAACCTCGGTTTTATATTCTAGGTCGGTACTTACGAGTGTAACAATCAGATTTTCTACCGGCCAATAGGGACATGGATTTTGCTAATACATTTCCCAAAATTTGAAGATCCTAATCGACATTCACCATTTATATATCTCTAAAAATCAAGGACACTATGAGAATACAATCGAAATATGGTCTATGAAGAGGTGATTACTAAAACGATTTTACCTTTGGTTATTGTAGACACACAACTTGATGTACTGGAAGTCCCGAGTAGACTTAATATAAGAATCAAGAATAAAAAATATCCCACTAATAACAATATAGAATATATATAGCTTGTTCTGGTGGCATTATCAAACTGATGTTCATGCATGCTAAATGGAATTATCTATAACAATGTACATGTACAGGTTGCAAAGCAAAGCATAATCTTTGTATGATGAGTATATTATACCAGCATATAAATTACTTTCCATAAACCACTTTTCAAATACTCCCCATATTACTTGAGTACATCATGTTGGGATATCTAGAGATATACATAGGTCATACAAATCGTTTACACTATTCAACATCCTGTACGGCGTACACATAGTTTGATAAAAAAATCAGAATAAAATTTAAATACCAACAGTAATAAAGTTCCTGCAATACATATATAGAGAGGAACACACGATTATCTCTATCTATATTCATGCTTGAGCGTGGATCCAAATTAGAGATATCAGAAAGAGGGTCTTGTCTGGGGTTTCTAGCTACTAAGTCAGCTGGGAGTTGCATGAGAATTAGACACGAACACAATCAATAGGCAGAAAAGACAAGTGGACAGTGGATGTACCATACGGTGGTTGCAGACCGAATTGTTATGGACTCTGCACAACTCCAGCGAGAAGAATTGAGTCAAGCTACATGCTTCTTTGAACAGAACCCCTGAATATCACATAAACCATTAATTGTTGTGTTTCATTACAGAACAATATAAACACAATGAAACTAGAAACTACAACAACACAGGAAAACTACTACTAGATTTTTTATGCAGCTGGTTATTGAGAATGTTTATTAGTCCTTCTATTTACAGATCACAAGCGGATTTGTATGACATGATCCTGCTCCTATTGACGTACTAAGTATGCTGATCCTTAGGCGGCGTCATTTCTCATAGATGTGCGCTTTCAGTTTGAGATTGGTATTACAACTGCTTTGGGCATGCACTACTAAAAAGTTAAATGCATAGATTTAATTTAACTCATAATGCATACTAAAAAGAAAATGGAATTCTTCTAATAGTATAAGAATCAAGTCATTTCATTTGTCACCAAAGACTAAATTACTGAATTGTAATGGTTGTCGGTAGGCAAAAACAGTTCCTCATTTTGGATAAATATCGTGTCATTTGCTTAGTACCTATTCAGAGGAACTCATCATAAATGGACTACCAAACTCGCATATGGTGTCGTTTATTTTGTTCCTATTTCAGAGGAATTGACATACAAACAGTTATTGGAAGCATACTTTTTAGAAGGATTGGGTGCAGGCACACAAGAGATTATTGTTTTCTTGTGATTCACCAGATCAAACCCATAATGTCAAGCTAAATCAGGTCTTGAAGACTTAACATGGACAGGGGCGGTCCGGATTTGGCACCTAATTTTTCCATATAAAAGTGGACTTCTAAAATATAATTCACAAATTAAGCTCTCAAGATGAACAACGCCCAAATTTTATTATAAGAACAATTATTTCTCAAACTAGACTACAGTTCATTGCGGTGCTTTCCTCTTTCATATCTGACGCATACTCATCAACTTCCAATGGGCACACGTACTTGCATATCAACCAGAAGAGAACACACACTACTTGCATATCAATCGGTAGAGAAGATGTGGGAGAGTTTTAACCAGGAGTGGAATGCACAGCCGCGGCGGTCCTTCACAGAGACGAGGCACAGTCAAGAGTTCAGCCGTGGTGGAGAGGGACGCCGAGACGGCGCTTGGGGGAAGGCATCGGCTGTCTGCCGTAGCGGAGGGTCGGCCGGTGGCGTCAAACAACAGTAAGACGCCGGGGAAGGGGCACGGAGGCGATGCGCGTGCTGTGCGTTGCGCCTTTGGACCCGCGCGGGAGGAGCAGTGGGCATGCAGGTGGGTAGCGTCGAGAAGGAGAAGAGAAGACTGGAGGATTACTTACTAAGAGCATCTCCAGCTGTTGGCCCCCCAGGACGCGTAAAAATTGCCCCGTGGGGGCGAGCCGGCCATACAATCGGCGCTGGAGGCGGTTTTGCGCCCAGTCGTCGCCCCCAGGTACCGAAATTGGCCCACTTTGCAGCCCCATTTCGGCGAATAAAGGGTCCATATGGGCGAGAATAGGCCCATATTCGGCGTGGTTTCGCCGTGTCTCGTCGTTCAATTATCAACGCAATTATTTCTTTTCACATATTTCATCACAGAAAAAATCAAATACTTCAACAAAATAGTACAACAACAAATAGTTCAATACAAATTATATAGTTCAACAAATAAAAACTCGTATTTCATCACACGGTGTCCCCCTTGAGCCTCCAAATGTGCTCAATCAGATCTTTCTGCAGTTGATGATGCACCTGTGGGTCTCGGATCTCCTGACGCATACTGAGATAGGCAGTCCAAGTTGCCGGTAGCTGGTGATCAACTTCGGCTAGAGGACCCTGCCTGTAGTATGGTTCAATGTCAAACACTGGGTCTTCTTGCTCGCTCTCGATGATCATGTTGTGCAAGATGACACAGGAAGTCATAATCTCCCACATTTGATCTTTGGGCCAGGTCTGGGCGGGGTACCGAACAACAGCAAATCGAGATTGGAGCACACCAAATGCCCGCTCGACATCCTTCCTGCAAGCCTCCTGAAGTTTCGCAAACCAGGCGTTCTTGCCTCCTGCCATAGCGTTTGAGATCGTCTTCACAAATGACGACCATCTCGGATAGATGCCGTCAGCTAGATAGTACCCCTTGTTGTAGTGCCGCCCATTGATCTCGAAGTTCACCGGAGGAGAATGACCTTCAACAAGCTTAGCAAAGACAGGAGAGCACTGCAGCAAGTTGATGTCATTGTGAGTTCCTGGCATACCAAAGAAGGAGTGCCAAATCCAGAGGTCCTGTGTGGCCACCGCCTCAAGCACCACACTACAACCGCCTTTGGCGACTTTGTACATCCCCTGCCAACCAAATGGGCAATTCTTCCATTTTCAATGCATGCAGTCGATGCTTCCAAGCATCCGAGGAAATCCTCTTGATGCATTCTGTGCTAGGATCCGAGCAGTGTCTTCCGCATTGGGTGTTCTCAAGTATTGTGGTCCAAACACTGCCACCACTGCCCGACAGAACTTGTAGAAACACTCTATGCTGGTGGACTCGGCCATGCGTCCATAGTCGTCGAGTGAATCACCGGGAGCTCCATATGCAAGCATTCTCATCGCTGTCGTGCACTTCTGGATGGAGGTGAATCCAAGAGCGCCGGTGAAATCCATCTTGCACTTGAAGTAGTTGTCGAACTCCCGGATGGAATTCACAATCCTGGGGAAGAGCTTTCGGCTCATCCGATAACGGCGCCGAAATGTTTTCTCGCCGTGAAGTGGAGCATCGGCGAAGTAGTCGGAGTAGAGCATGCAGTAGCCTTCGAGACGATGCCGGTTCTTTGCTTTCACCCGCCCAGGCGCCGAGCCACCTCGCCGCGGCTTTTCATTGATCGCCAGCAGCTGGGCGAGGGCGGCAAGCACCATGAGATGCTCTTCTTCCTGGACGTCGGCCTCGGCTTCCTCCTCCAGCAGCGCAGCGAGCGCTTCCTCGTCATCCGAGTCCATCGCCGAGGCAGGCAAATCGCCGAACACCTTGCGCTCGGTGGGCGTGTACCCGCCGCTAAACCGCGCCTCCGCGGCCGGAAAAGGCGGACGGAAACGCCCAGCTGCTGTTGGAGGGGTTGTCGCGGAGAAGCGCTGCTATTTTCCAGTGGGGAATGGCTATCTAGCGGAGTAGGGCGGCGGGCGGTGCAGGGATATAGCTAGTGGTGGCCGAGGGCGCGGGGGGTGGGAGGCGAGTCGGAGAAGAAAACCTTGACTTTTCCCCTGACGGTGTGGGCCAGCCGCGCTTGTAGGATCGAAGAAGTATGTCTAGAGGGGGGGGTGATTAGACTACTTGACAATATAAAAATCTGCCTTTTGATTATGCAAAGTTTTAGGCAGTTTTACAATTAAGATTAAATCAAGTATCACACTACACATGCAATTTTAGAGTATGGGCAGCGGAAAGTAAATTGCACATATAGTAAAGAGAGGTGGAGAAGATCAAACGCAGTTTGGAGACACGGAGATTTTTGTCGTGGTTCCGATAGGTGGTGCTATCGTACATCCACGTTGATGGAGACTTCAACCCACGGAGGGTAACGGCTGCGCGAGTCCACGGAGGGCTCCACCCACGAAGGGTCCACGAAGAAGCAACCTTGTCTATTCCATCATGGCCTACGCCCACGGAGGACTAGCCTTACTCGGGGTAGATCTTCACGAAGTAGGCGATCTCCTTGCCCTTACAAACTTCTTGGTTCAACTCCACATCTCAAAGACGGAGGCTCCCAAGCGACACCTAACCAATCTAGGAGGCACCACCCTCCAAAAGGTAATAGATGTTGTTGATGATGATGAACTCCTTGCTCTTGTGCTTCAAATGATAATCTCCCCAACACTCAACTCTCCTCACTGATATGGCTGTGGTGGAAGAAAGGATTGAGTGGAAAGCAACTTGGGAAGGCTAGAAATCAAGTTTCATATGGTAGGAATGGAATGGCTTGATCTCAACACAAGGGTAGGTGGTTCTCTTCTCAGAAAGTGTATGGTAGGAGTGGTAGACTTTCTGATGGCTCTCCTCTCGAATGAAGAGGGGGTGTAGGGGTATATATAGCCTCCACACAAAATCCAACCGTTACACACATATTTGAGCAATCTCGGTGAGACCGAAGTGAAAACTCGGTCAGACCGAAAGTTCAAATATAGTGAACGTTGGGATTTTCGGTGGGACCGAAAATACCATCTCGGTGGGACCGAAAGTGTAAATGATATGAACGTTGGAGTTTTCGGTGGGACCGAGAAAGAAAACTCGGTTAGACCGATTTGAGAAAGGACAGGAACATGCCAGAATCGGTGAGACCGAAAATGCAATATCGGTGAGACCGATTTGAGCCAAGACAGAAGCTTGCCCATTTCGGTGAGACCAATAATACAAACTCGGTTATTCCGAAATGATGTGAAATGGTTACAGAAGGTTGGCAGTTCAGTTTCGGTGAGACCGATCTCAAACTCGGAATGACCGATTTTTCTAGGGTTTGGAATATGGCAGAAGTGGTTCATCTCGGTGGGACTGAGTTGGAAGAATCGGTTTGTCCGAGATTACTTATGGGTGTGTATAGTAGTGAAAGTTGCTGATAGTTGAAGGAGCTAAATCACTAAGCACTTTGAGCAACCAGATCGTCAACACAACCTCATCCCCTTTTAATAGTATTGGCTTTCCTATGGACTCAATGTGATCTTGGATCACTAAACCAAAAATAGAGTCTTGAGCTTTTGCCAATGCTTGCCTTAGCACTTGAGGGGTCCACTTCTTCAGTCATCTTGCCATTCCAATGTGATTGAATTTCCTGAAACATACTTGATAAAAGTATTAGTCCAACCACAAAGTATGTTGTCATTAATTACCAAAACCACCCAGGGAGCAAATGTGCTTTCAATCTCCCCCTTTTTGGTAATTGATGGCAACACACTAAATTAATACTAAACAAGACATCAAAGCTTATTGAAAGAAAGACAGAATTATCATGAAAGCTTTGACAAGCATGTAGTACACAGGCTCCCCCTACAAGTGTGCAAGATTTTCATACATTATGGTTTTGGACTACCACAAGCACACAAGAGAGATAAGCAAGATGTGCTACATGCAGCTTGGCTATATGCATCAGAGCAGATGAAAGGAAGTGAGTGATAATGCATATGTGCATGGTGATTTCTTGCAAACAAGTATTTACAAGCAAGTCACCATCATGCACATTCTGCAAGATGCATATACTTACCTTGAGGTTCCTTGGCATTGTACCTGAAGGGATAAACTTGAGAAAACAAGGTTAGATAACACAAGAGTATTCCTTCAACCAACTGCAAGAACATCAAGAGTACCAAGCCAGGGAGGACATGTACAAAGAGTGTCTCATATTGAGCACAAGCTTGAATCAGCAAACATGTCTCCGAAACTAAAAGATTTTCAATGAACTCTGAGAGATTTTGTTATGGAAAGCAAAATCAAAAGAATGATGCCAATTGTAATGTCCAATGTAAAACATGACAAAGCTTTGATGTGATTCTCTCCCCCTTAAGATAAGATTGCTTTTCTTCTTCCCCTAAGTCACTCCCCCTACTCCCCCTAAGTCCTCTCCCCCTTTGACATCAAGTGCCGAAAAGGACAGCAAACTAGGTAGGGCAGGAAAAAATGGAAAGAAAGAAGGAAAGAAAGAAAGAAAGAAGTGGGATCCTTAAGAATCACAACAGGGCAAATAAGAACATTCAAGGAGAAACAATTTGAATTTAAATTTGAGTCTTCTCCCCTTTAAGATTTAAATCTGAGTGGAGCTGCAGAAGGTGATGTCCTGGAAGATAAATCGGTGACACCGAATTAGATGGATCGGTGAGTCCGAATCCTTTTCGGTTAGACCGAAAATTTCAAATCGGTGACGCCGAGTTTATTTCAAGGAAATACAGAAATAATTCAGCTCACTTTGCGAGGAATGTTTCAAAGGATTTGCAATGAATTTGTAAAATATTTTCAAGGAATTGATCAGAGCCAAAAGGATATTTACAAAGAAACATAAGAAAAGAAATGAAAAAGATTCCTAGATGAAGTTTTTTTTTTGAAAAGAAAACTCAATGAGAGAACATAAGAGAAAATAGAAAAACTCCAAAACATATGTACTTCATCTAGATAAAGGTCGGCGACAAAGTCACCTATGTTTGAGTATATTGACTTAGGAGTCAAATGAGGACATTTGATCATAGGTCATACTCATCGTTTAAGCTCAAAATGGGGTTGCCATTTTTCGATTAAGCATTTGATGTGATCACATCTTATGAAGCTGCTTGTACTCATGACTTTGAGCAAAGCTCCTCAAAGATGTGAAGAACATACCTTGGGCTTGTTGTTGCTTTACTCATGTAGGTAAGCTTGATGTAGGTGCTCATTAAATGTGAAGTTGGAGCGCCATTTCTACTTGTGTAGTTTATCTTCCTACATGGGTTAGGCAAGCAAGGAAATACTCAAGAATATCCAAGACGACAAGAGTGAAATACTAGATGTATAAGATGTCAAAAAGGATATGTGGAATTTTGTTCCTTGAACTCAACATCCCAAAGGGCTAGATACTTGGTCAATGACAAGATTACTCATGATTTGAGTGTGTGGTAATCTTGTGGAATGTAGATCATCCAAGTACCTGCAAGGAGTTAGATGCAATACAAGGAGGCAAATGTGTCCAAGACATATGATCATCATCATAAGAGAAATATCAAGGATTAGTCAAGAGGCTCATGCCTTGCATGCATCAATGGAGTTATCACTCCAAGTTTGAAGCATCAATGATGTTCAACTCACTCCTCAAGCGACAAAACACTTTCTCATCAAGAGGTTTTGTAAAGATATCAGCAAGTTGTTTGTCAGTACGAACTTGCTTAAGATTAATGTCACCCTTGGCAATATGATCACGAATAAAATGGTGACGAACTTCAATATGCTTTGTTCGAGAGTGTTGCACTGGATTGTGTCCAATTTTGATAGCACTCTCATTGTCACAAAGCAAGGGAACACGTCTCACATGTATCCCATAATCTTTAAGCGTTTGTGTCATCCATAGCAATTGAGCACAACACGAACCAGCAGCAATGTATTCTGCTTCGGCAGTGGATAAAGATACCGAATTTTGTTTCTTGGAGGACCAAGATACAAGGGATCGACCAAGGAATTGACATGTACCCGAAGTTGACTTTCTATCAACCTTGTCACCGGCATAGTCCGAGTCGGAATAGCCAACAAGATCGAAAGAGGCCCTCTTAGGATACCAAATGCCAAAGTTTGGTGTGTGTATCAAGTATCTCACTATCCTTTTAACAGCTTTAAGATCACATTCTTTAGGAGCTGCTTGATATCGCGCACACATGCATACACTCAACATTATGTCAGGACGAGAAGCACAAAGATATAGTAGAGAACCAATCATAGAACGGTAAACCCTTTGATCAACGGGTTCTCCATCTTTTGTCAAGTCATTATGTCCACTAGTAGGCATGGGGGTACTCATACCTTTGCTTTCTTGCATGTTGAACTTCTTGAAGAGATCCTTGGTGTACTTTGTTTGTGAGACAAAGGTACCCTCCTTAGATTGCTTGATTTGCAACCCAAGGAAGAATTTGAGTTCACACATCATGGACATTTCATACTTCTCCGACATGAGCTGTCCAAACTTCTTGCTAAAATGGGGGTTAGTTGAACCAAAGATAATATCATCAACATATATTTGGCACACAAATAGTTCACCATTAACCCTTTTTGTGAATAGCGTTGAGTCTATTTTTCCAATCTCAAAGCCTTTTTCAAGAAGAAAGCTAGTTAAGCATTTGTACCAAGCTCTAGGAGCTTGTTTAAGACCATAAAGAGCTTTGTGCAACTTGTAAACATGATTAGGCTTTTTGGGATTCACAAAACCGGGAGGTTGTTTTACAAATACTTCCTCCTCAATTTCACCATTTAGGAAAGCACTTTTGATATCCATTTGATAGAGAGTAATATCATGATGATTGGCATAAGCAAGAAGAATGCGAATGGATTCAAGTCTAGCAACGGGGGCATAGGTCTCACCATAGTCCATACCTTCGACTTGTGTGTAACCTTGAGCTACGAGACGAGCCTTGTTGCGGATGACTTGTCCATCTTCATCTTGCTTGTTCCGAAACACCCATTTGGTTCCAATGATGTTTTGATCATCGTTGGGCTTCTCTACCAAAGTCCATACCTTGTTCCTCTCGAAGTTGTGTAGTTCTTCGTGCATAGCGTTCACCCAATCCGGGTCTTCAAGTGCTTCTTCTACCTTCATAGGTTCAATACTAGAGATAAATGAGTAATGCTCACAAAAGTTAGCTAAGCGAGTTTTAGAGCGAGTAATTCTCCCGGAGTTGATGTCGTTCATCATTTGTTCCACGGGATGATTCTTCTTGACTCTTGCTCGGACTCGGGATAGCTTTTGTTGATGTTGTAGCTCAGCTTCCTCTTCATCTTCATCTTCCTCTTCTTCTTCTTCATTGTTGTTAGTGTTGTCTTGAGGCGGTGGAGAAGGAGGTTGTGGTGGATCTTCTTGTTGCATTTCCTCATCTTGGTGAGTTCCACTTGTGGAGGCCTCCATGTTGCCTTGAGGTTCATCTCGCCGTGAGGTAGGTGGCTCCACATATGTAGATGAGGTACTCTCCTTCACTTCCATGGGACGAATCTTCCCAATAGATAAGTCTTGGATAGCTTCCGATGGGTCCTTGTCTCCTACATCAATAGGCATTTGCTCTACTTGCGAGCCATTAGATTCATCAAACTTCACATCTACCGTCTCTTCAACCTTTCGGGTGAAATTATTGTAGACACGGTAGGTGTGGGAGTTTGATCCATAACCAAGAAGAAAGCCTTCATGAGATTTAGGAGCAAATTTAGACCGACGATGCTTATCAAGGATATAGCATTTTGAACCAAAGACACGAAAGTATCCCACTTGGGGTTTGTTACCGGTGAGAAGCTCGTATGATGTCTTGCCGAGAAGCTTATGAAGATAAAGCCTGTTGATAGCATGACAAGCTGTCTCGACCGCTTCTCCCCAAAAATGTTTCGGTGTCTTGTATTCATCAAGCATCGTTCTTGCCATCTCAATGAGCGTTCGGTTCTTCCTCTCAACAACTCCATTTTGTTGAGGAGTGTACGTAGCCGAGAACTCATGTAGAATCCCTTCCTCATCGAGAAAAGAGTCTACATTGGCGTTCTTGAACTCCGTTCCATTGTCACTCCGAACTTTCTTGATCTTCACCTCAAATTGATTTTGGGCCTTTTTGGCAAAGGTCTTGAAGATCCTCTGAACCTGCGATTTATCATCAAGGAAAAATACCCACGTAAATCTGGAATAATCATCAACTATAACTAGACCAAACGAGTTACCACCAAGGCTTTTGTAAGCATTGGGACCGAAGAGATCCATATGAAGAAGCTCAAGCGGTCTCCTTGTGGTCATGATGTTTTTCACGGGATGACTTCCACCAACTTGTTTTCCTACTTGACAAGCACTACAAAGTCTATCTTTGTCAAAGAAAACATCTTTAACACCAAGAATATGATCACCTTTGATTAGCTTGTCTAGATTACGCATACCAACATGTCCTAGCCTTCTATGCCATAACCAACCTTTAGAGGATTTAGCAATGAAACAAGCTCTAGGTTGGGCTTTCTTAGTGAAATCAACAATATATAGATCACCTCTACGGATACCGGTAAAAGCCATGTTTTGATTATCACGACGAAAGACTTGGCAATCTACTTTGGTGAATAGCACATTGAATCCAAAGTCAGCTAATCTAGACACGGAAAGTAAATTGTATCCAAGAGATTCTACAAGCATGACATTTTGAATAGAGCTATCATGAGATATGGCCACCTTACCAAGGCCAAGTACCTTACCCTTGGAGTTATCTCCAAAAGTCACATACTTGCGTGGGCCATCGTTCTTTGCAAGCTCTCGAAACATGTCTTTGTCACCGGTCATGTGATCGGTGCATCCACTATCAAGAATCCACTCTTTTCCGCCGGACATATAGTCTCTCATATTTGCCATGAGATTGAGACTCTTCATGACCTTGTCTAGCTCGGTGTCCGAATCGGAGTAATCATCATCATGCTCATGCTCATCATCATATTGACCCATAGATTGTTCATCATCAACACCTAGGTCAATTTGATAAGTACTTGCATTAGTTTGGTCAATGGAACAATAATCTTCGGAATGCAATGCAAGAGCATTTCTAATGATAATATTGATAAGACCGGGATCACCCTTCTTTTTCATAAGATCACGAAGCTCAAAAAAGCATTTATCAAAGTTGGGATCATTGGGGTGCAACCTATCAAATTCAATAGTCTTGTGTAGAATTTCATCAAGACTTCTCAAAGAGTAGTCCGGATAAAGTTCTTCCAAGAATTTCCACATAGCATAGGCACACTCAAAATTTGTAACAAGATTAAGCAAGTCATCGGGTAACCCTCTAATGATAAGATTTACAGTTCTAAGGTTACGAAGCAAATCAAGCTCTTCATCCATGGTAGGGTGCAAGGGATCAACAGGAGGCACATAGGGGGTCTCAACATATTTGCACAAATTGTACATCTTAAAGATACTAAGCATTTCAGACCTCCAAGAATTATAGAACCTTCCATTAAGAACAGGCACTCTATGGCTAACACTCTCATCCGTAGACACGTCCATCTTCCTCCAATGGTGTGTAAACCAAAGCAATGGAGACCAAAGCTCTGATACCAATTGTAGGATCGAAGAAGTATGTCTAGAGGGGGGGGTGATTAGACTACTTGACAATATAAAAATCTGCCTTTTGATTATGCAAAGTTTTAGGCAGTTTTACAATTAAGATTAAATCAAGTATCACACTACACATGCAATTTTAGAGTATGGGCAGCGGAAAGTAAATTGCACATATAGTAAAGAGAGGTGGAGAAGATCAAACGCAGTTTGGAGACACGGAGATTTTTGTCGTGGTTCCGATAGGTGGTGCTATCGTACATCCACGTTGATGGAGACTTCAACCCACGGAGGGTAACGGCTGCGCGAGTCCAAGGAGGGCTCCACCCACGAAGGGTCCACGAAGAAGCAACCTTGTCTATTCCATCATGGCCTACGCCCACGGAGGACTAGCCTTACTCGGGGTAGATCTTCACGAAGTAGGCGATCTCCTTGCCCTTACAAACTTCTTGGTTCAACTCCACATCTCAAAGACGGAGGCTCCCAAGCGACACCTAACCAATCTAGGAGGCACCACCCTCCAAAAGGTAATAGATGTTGTTGATGATGATGAACTCCTTGCTCTTGTGCTTCAAATGATAATCTCCCCAACACTCAACTCTCCTCATTGATATGGCTGTGGTGGAAGAAAGGATTGAGTCGAAAACAACTTGGGAAGGCTAGAAATCAAGTTTCATATGGTAGGAATGGAATGGCTTGATCTCAACACAAGGGTAGGTGGTTCTCTTCTCAGAAAGTGTATGGTAGGAGTGGTAGACTTTCTGATGGCTCTCCTCTCGAATGAAGAGGGGGTGGAGGGGTATATATAGCCTCCACACAAAATCCAACCGTTACACACATATTTGAGCAATCTCGGTGAGACCGAAGTGAAAACTCGGTCAGACCGAAAGTTCAAATATAGTGAACGTTGGGATTTTCGGTGGGACCGAAAATACCATCTCGGTGGGACCGAAAGTGTAAATGATATGAACGTTGGAGTTTTCGGTGGGACCGAGAAAGAAAACTCGGTTAGACCGATTTGAGAAAGGACAGGAACATGCCAGAATCGGTGAGACCGAAAATGCAATATCGGTGAGACCGATTTGAGCCAAGACAGAAGCTTGCCCATTTCGGTGAGACCGGTAATACAAACTCGGTTATTCCGAAATGATGTGAAATGGTTACAGAAGGTTGGCAGTTCAGTTTCGGTGAGACCGATCTCAAACTCGGAATGACCGATTTTTCTAGGGTTTGGAATATGGCAGAAGTGGTTCATCTCGGTGGGACTGAGTTGGAAGAATCGGTTTGTCCGAGATTACTTATGGGTGTGTATAGTAGTGAAAGTTGCTGATAGTTGAAGGAGCTAAATCACTAAGCACTTTGAGCAACCAGATCATCAACACAACCTCATCCCCTTTTAATAGTATTGGCTTTCCTATGGACTCAATGTGATCTTGGATCACTAAACCAAAAATAGAGTCTTGAGCTTTTGCCAATGCTTGCCTTAGCACTTGAGGGGTCCACTTCTTCAGTCATCTTGCCATTCCAATGTGATTGAATTTCCTGAAACATACTTGATAAAAGTATTAGTCAAACCACAAAGTATGTTGTCATTAATTACCAAAACCACCCAGGGAGCAAATGTGCTTTCAGCGCTTTTCCCTCGCGCCGGAGCCCCCAACTGCTCCCCAGCGTGCCGGGTTCGGCCTGTGACCGCCGGGCGGAAAAAATGGCCGAACCGACGATTTTCGGCGTCCTGGGGGCGCGACTGGGCCGTTTTTTCGGCGTCGGCGCCGAAAAAATGGCCTGGGGGCCTGTTGGGGGCGCGGCTGGAGATGCTCGAAACCGTTGGCGCCGAAGTCGAGGTAGCTGGGGTGGAGCAGCACCCTCGATCCGCAGTCGGCTCCCGCGCGTGCGGAGACGCCGGGCCGTCAGACCAGATGAGGCGCAACTCTGGCGACCCATGATTGCAGGGGCGGGGAGAATTGGAGAGGAGCCAGGGACGCCGTGGCGAGGAGACAACATAACTTTTTTTTTGGAGATCTGCTTGACCGCGAGATATTTGCACGGAGGATGTACAGATAATGTGGAGGTGGGTAGTGGCAAAAACGACAAATTTGACTCATGGACGAAAATAATTCACAAAGTGAACTCTCGATGAAAAAATTTCATGAGGCTAACCTTTTTGTGTAGCGTCCGACAGTTAAACGCCACACTACACAGTGCAGCGCCGGATTGACACGCGTTACACGTTTAGCCAGCGTCGAACTACGGAATACCTAAAAATTGCTAAGTTGTGCGATTAGAAAAGACTACTAGTGGTTGGGGCGCGCCCTTGGCGCGCCGCCTGAGAGAAAGTTGGGCGCTGCCAGGTTGAGCGCGCCCCTTCCATGCTATTGATTGTTCTTACTCGAAAAGTAGCATGTACACAACAATGGAAACAGGAGATAAGATAATAGTCTTAGAAGTCATAGATATTATTGATATGTCCTTATAGTTTACATCAACAATGACACAAATGACAGTGGTTCAAAAGCAACGCAAGCGGCACAAAAGCGGAGGCACAATCAATCAACTTCATGGGAGCCAACGTTCAGCTGATCTTCGTTGTCCGGACACACCAGCTGCTCCCTCATCTCTTTCCTGCATGAGCGCTTCTATCTGCGCGGACCTCATGCTATCTGCTCCCTAACGAGGATATGTACAACTCACCCTGGAGCATGGATGGTTGCAATGCATTGTAGTTAATCCAAAAGTGAATACAAGCTAACATGAAGTGCTTTCAGTTTCGCTGAAAAAAAGGGGCCTAATGAGGCCATGACTTGGCTTTGTCAGAAGCCTGTTGTACGCAATCGCAAAAAACGACCAGCAGTTGTGCAATCCGGATACTCACGCCTGCAATGATTTTGTAGCATTGCCACTAGACCTCTTGCACTTATATTCACATAAATCCGAGCGAAGCTGCATCAAGAAATATATTTCAGACATGAGAAGCAACAGCAGTAGCTTAAAAAAAAAACATGTTAAATATAGTGATATTTCCCTACAGCATAATGGTATGAACAAATCAAAGTCGCTGGATTTGGTGGTGTAGCTAAAAGACAGAAAATGCAAATTGACTATGATGTCACTGCTAAAGAAGCATAAACAGCATCTATGTCTAGTGAAAAAACATAACAGAAGGAATTACCTAGCATAATGATTTTGTAATATGCTAGTACAGTAGTATAATAAATGACTTGTATGGCTACACCATGAAGTATGGTGTAAAAAAACAGAAGATTGAGTGAAATAAGTCATGACGACATAGTATAAGAAATCAATAAAAAAGGATTATACATCATGTACACCAAGCCGGGTTTATCTCCCTACATGATAATCACTTCCAAATTAAAGACCAATGCTTGCCTATAATTGTAGTTGGAAAGTAATCTCCTTGAATGTTCTCTCTTGCTTCTTGAAAGAAACCTTTGAGCTGGACAAGAATATTAGCAAAAGTAAGTAAACATGAAAGAACAGATCAACTCAAGATGCAGATGGGTAAAGCAAGATCATTCCGTCAATTTTCCTGCTAATATTCAAACATTCGGAAATATTTCAGTTTTACAGAATGGTCATTCAGCAAAACTGAAGAATTTATCAACCAGCAATTTAGGCCCGTAAAACTGAAACTGCAACAGTTTTGGCCCGTAAAACTGAATCTGTAATAGTAGATGCTAATATTCAAACATTACGCCATCGATAGGTAGAATACATAAAGTGTATCTGTAACAATAGATGTTTTCATTGACAAAATGGATCGTGTTCCTCCGCTTCTTCAATTTTCCTGCAATTTCACGTACTTTTCATGCCTCATTAATTATCGAGGGAATGAGACTATGAAGAAAAGCAGAGCACTAAAGTTTAATGCCAACAGCCTTCCACAAAGCAGATAACACGAGTAGCCAGCTTTTCAAGATCAATTAGCATAGTTTGTCTATCAGAAATAAATTGCATCACGAAAGCATTCCAAGACTACCTGGTTGTCAGAAATAAATTGCAGCAAATAACACCAGTACCAGCTTTTTAAGATCAATTAGCATAATTTGAAGAAAGCTTAGCATGAATACTGTATTCATCACTCTGTTAGAGCAAATATTGGTTGGTTGCGGCAACAGTAGGTTGATGAATTTCATGTACTATCAGTACTGTGCAGGTGCATCCAAATCTGTATGATAGCAGAAGAAGAATATAAGCAAGAAAACAGAGTACTTCCATGTAAAGAACCATAAAGAAAGGTATAAAATAGGAGTTTAAGGAGAATCTTTGATGAAAAACCTCACAAAAAGTGACCAGAAACTAAATTTAGAACAGAGACAGATCTTGTTTCATCATAAAAATGAAACAGCTATTTGACTAATTGAACGACCAATTAGATAGAGCATAGGTATTTCAAAACCTAATGTGGATAACAGCTAGTCATCTGAACGGATTAGAAGGCATGAGGGAAATTATATATGAAGCGAAGCAGTACATCTAATTATCAAGAATTTAATCCCCAAATAAATCTTCTATAAGAACATGAGAATATCTCGTGGTCGCCTTCAATCAATCTGAGAACAATATTTGCAAGAACATTTAGTATGCAGACGTGTTTTTCTTTTATCAATTTCCTTGGGAGTTGGGTAAAGTACCTCTTGTTATATATAAGTGAACATAATTACTTATAGTCCAATCAGTAACTAACAAGGTATTCAAGTGACGTGTCCAGGCTGTGCAAACTTACAGCCTGAGATTGTTTCTCACGCGTAGAAAATGCAACAAAAACAGACCCCTTGCAAACACCAAATCATTTTGGCACCGCTGATTATTGCGTGCGACGGGAGGGTTGAGGTGTGGCTGTTGCGACGACGTGCACACGTCAATGCTTGGCGTCGTCCGGGCCTGCGTGCGCCATAGCAAACAGAAGAATCTTGCGCATCAGAACCCGCAATACAGGAAATGGGAACAGAAAATTGGGAAGATAAAAGATTAGAAATATCATCAACAGAAGCTAAGCAAATAAGGGTTCAGAAGGAAAGCAAACAAATAAAGTCAGTGTGTGTTACCTTACAGTATCTGAATTAACAAACGCCACCCTTTCACCCAAGACAAGATCAATGATTAGCTACGTAGCTAATCAGCTAGTGTTGAGGTCCACAGTACATAGCTAACAGATGACTAATCTTGATCCCCTTAGTCTGAACTATAACAATCTAATTAGAGTTGAGGTAGCAAAATAGAACCTTTCAGATGGTAACTGGGCAGTGGAATGAACATGTAGAATTATAATTCAGTAGCGCACTTGTCGTTTTATACAAATTCATGGACCATGATTCAGCTACCGAGTCAACTTTAAAACCCTAGTTGTTTAATTCTTTCCTTCCCACAACAGCGCCACATGAGTTTCCCCATCTCGTTGGTCTGAACCGCATTTCCAATACCTTCACACACAGAACAGAGGAATAAAAACTGCAAGGCAACAAATGGATATCAAAGAGAAAACCCACAAGAAGCCTGCCACCGCTACCATCTCGTACGTCGCCGCCGCCACCGAATATGCCATGCCACATACCTCATATCCACGGGTCTGCCACCAGCGGCCAATCCGCCTCATCAGCCGATCTGCTCGAAGCGGAGGAGCGAAAATGAGTACAGGGCAGCAGCGCGGGCGCATCCGACCGGATCGATCCGCCGCCTCCCACGCCGTGGTAGATCACAAATCGAAACCGCCGCCGCCTTCTCCTCCCACTGACTACTCGCTCGACGCGCGGTGAAATCGGTGTGACTCCGGCCTCTCCTGCAGGTGATGCGAGGCGAGAGGAAACGAGATAGAGAGAGAGGGCTAGGTCGCGTGCGTGGGCTTCCTTAGTGGTGAAGATATTTACCTTGGGGAGGTGCTATCTGGTGTATACGCGAGCAACGACCCTTTTTTGCATCGTAATGGGTTTACCACTGACATCAAGCCCGGTAATGAAGCAGGGACCACCTTCAGAGACCAACACTCAGCATCCAATTGAGACGCCCCTAACGCACATGCCTTCCAACTGGCCACGCACCACACCAGGATCTGTCTGGACTAACGAGATTGGCGAGCGGGCAGCCCCGAACAGTATGCCTCGATGAGGTGTCTATCGCCAGCTTCCGCCCTTTGCGCCACCGTTAAAGGGTTCAATACAGTGCAGCAGTCGCGACGATCGGTTTCACAGCAAGTAGAACTTTTTAAATCAAAGGCAGGTGAGAGAAAATATATTAAACACTGGGTCCCATAGTTGGAATAGGAGGGAGGAGTAAAGCAGAAGTATGGTAAGGCACGCCCAGGCTCAAGGGATGGAATCAACCGGGAGTAATTTTTGTGATTTTGCACACACACACGTGGTGAGTCCTCCGCCCCTGTCCGAACGGCGCCACCGCGTGAAGCAATCGCGCGCTCCGACGCGCGCAGCTACGAAGGAAGAAATCTGTTTTTCGTTGGTACGGTGCAGCCCCTAGCTCTTAGCTCTTCGACGTTGTACATTGAATTAGCAATTTTTTGATATTTAATGGTTCAACATTGGTCAGACGTGTAACGCCTGTTAGTCAGGCGCTACACAATGTAGTGTGACGCCTAACTGTCGGGCGTTACACAAAAGGGTTAGTCTGATGAATTTTTTTCTTCAACAATTCATTTTATGAATTATTTTTTTCTAGAGGTCAAATTTGTTGTTTTTGCCGTGGGTAGTGGAGGTTAGCTCTTCGTGGAACGTGGGAGGTGGACCCAACAACACATGCTATTATTTCGTTCGTATATATGTGTTGCTATATGGGTGTTTTTGTTGTAGTGTCTCCAGCGCCGCCTCCACTCGCGACTGCATCGCGATCGCGTTACAGGACGCATGAACCCGCGCGACCTCATACAACGCCCGTTGCTCGGCAACAAAGTTGGGGTTCTCAGCATCCATGCCCGCCACAGCCTCCTCGTTCGCAAGCTCGGCATAGATTTGGCTCTACACCAGCTGGTGCTGCTCTTGGAGGGAGAGGTTGTGCCGCTTCTCCTCTTACACCTGCCAGAAAGCTTACACTGGCCGCCACGCCGGTTGCTCCTCTATTATGGCGGCGTTGAAGTGCGTCTGTGCCTGCTGCATGGTCAAGCCAACATGGAGCGGCGCAGGCAAGGGTGCCGACTCATCATTGGAAGCCGTCTCCATAATCGGGTCATCACCGAAGACCTTCGGAGAGCTGGCCGGCAAGCTGAACTCTATTTGCGTCGCAGGCCGGCCCTGCCAGCCAACTGCAAGGGTGGCCAACTGATTCATCTGCTCCGTCGAGAGGCTTTCCCACAACGCGCTAGAGCTCGTGGTCATGACAGAGGTGCTGCACAGAAGAGGATGTGAAGTGGGACATGGTGTCGTGCGGTTTGTGCCGGGTATGGCCTCATTTAAATAGAGAATGCCTGCTAGGCCAAGCGGCGGGTTTTCTCGTCTGGCATGCTTGTTTAATGACGAGTGCGAACACCGGGTCATGGCGTGCCTGGCGCTCTCGGCCGGCACGCCGGTTCCATGCCGGCACCATTGAGGGGTCGCGTCTGCGCTGAACCGGCATGAATACATCTGGGGCGGCATGAGTGCACGGCAACCGCTTCGCACGGCAGAGGGTTTTGGGTGGGTCCATGATGTCTGTCAGGTGAGTGGAAACGGTCCGGGCACCCGTAAAGCCCTTTGGTTTACATCTTGTTTGCAAGAAAGTTGACATGCGTTCGCGGACTGATTAGTCACCGCGTTCGATGGCATTGTAGGCCTCACTTTGCATGGTTTCCATACAGTGAGGAACTGAAACAATACACGGATCCATTCCAGTGGGCATAATTTGAGGTCCAGTTTCTCAGAAATGCCAGCCTCGAGCTATAGTTTGCTCCACTTTAGTCTTGAGGGTCAATTGCTGAATGCCGATTAGATAATCTGGGGAAGATTCTGTAGTTCGTGGACAAAATTGAACGAAAAGCATCACATTTTCGAGCTTCACCAAAAAAAAAGTTCAAAGATTAACTGACACTATCCGTCTCCAACACACCAGGAAAAACTAAATCCTTGATAAGCTCATAGGTACTGATAGCAGAGGGGATATTACCTGGAAAATGGGAGGGCGCAGGGGGAGGAAGCAGAGGGGGCAGTCGAGGATATCGAGGTCCAAGGTGACGTCGGCGGCCGTCTCCTTCTCGCTGAATCACACGGATGGGCCACGCGCAAATAGCCATCGCCAGGCTCGCCGATTACGCTCGCTCGCTCACTTTTATAAAAATTACTTACTACATTTGAAAACAAAAAAACGCTGCTATTAAACAAAACAACCTATAGTTTTTTTTTAGATTTTGAAATTTTCACGATCTCAAATTTATTGTAGAGTGCTTCAGAATTCTGGTAATTATTAAAAAAATGTACAGAAATTTAAAATATGTTCATCAATTTGAAAATGTTCGTCAATTTAAAAAATATTCACACAAAATGTTCATGAAACTGAAAATAGTTCATGTACATATAAGATCTCATGAATTATAAAAAAATCACTATTTTAAAAATGTTCTTGAATTTGAAAAAAAAATCACACACTGTAAAACTTATTCATGAATTTAAAAATGATAATAAACTAACAAAAAAAGGAAACATAGAGGAAAAATTGGAAAAACACAGTAAATAGGATAAAACCAGCACAAAACCTTCTCGAGCCTTCCCAAAATCAGGTAGGAAGTGAGCGGGATGGAGTGCGTTTTGTACGAAAAGACTAGTAATTTAACAAGGAAAGCTAGTGGGAAGGCGTGCGTTTTGTACGAAATGGCTAGTATTTTACGCTACGGGTCTGAAATAGGAATTTCCAAATTTGAAGTACAAGGAAACAGAAGACATGGTTGAAGTTGCGCCGAGCAATGACCCAAGTAGAAGGCGGCCAAGATCACTAGACGCATCAAAGGTTTCTTTAAATAAAGATTAAAGGGGTGTTTGGTTGAAGCCCGTGCCATCCTCGCCATGTCTGGGCAGAGACGAACTTACGTCGTTACCTTGTTGATGGTGTTCTGTTCTTGTTGTTGCGCAGGCTTTCACTGGCTAGTCTCAACAACCATGATGAAAATTCTTGTCTAGACCATAACCAGTCGAGCATGACGACGATGGCACAAGGACGTTTATGTGTCTTCTTGAAGGCCCCGTTGTGGAAGAAGACGACTTTGTTGTAGGTACCAACTTCATATCCTGTAGTGGTTTAACTATGGTTATATTTCTTCTGTACTCTGCTTCGACAATTTGAACCAGCTACATCATGACGTATTGACGTCAAAGTCTTCAAACAAAGATTTTGGACCAGCTACAACATCACATCGAAGTCATCAAACCAACATGTTGCCGCCCACGTATTGCTATTGAGCTTAATCAGGATGCAACAACGGAGCAGGACTGAGCAAACGATCAGGTAATGCAGTGGGTTATGACATGTTAGAAATTCAACTTTACCGTCTGTATATGAAATATTTTGAGAATAACCCCTAAAAACGGATTGACACATTATAATGCAGTATTGAGACAGAAACTGCAAGCGCTATAACCCGACAGCAACTGCATGACCCCAACGGGACTGCAACCGGCCCAGTAGAAGATATTTAGGCTAGTTATATTTTGTTCATCACTAGACTTGCAATTGAGTGTTGTAATCAGACTGCAACTACATGGCCTTTAACGTGATTGCAACTTGTGGCTAGACAGGGCAGGGGTTTATCGGCCAATTCTGTACAATTTTTTTTAAATGTTCATGACTTTTTTTTTTGCAAATCATCAATATTTTCTTTAAATTTGTGAATATTTTAAACTCATGATTTTCCCAATTTGTGGTTTCAAAATTAATTATTGCATCTTTTTAAAATCCATGAACATTTTTTGAATTCGTGAACATTTTGTTTGATTACTATGATTTGATACATTGTGTCATACGCTAGTACATCGACCGTGCCCACTTTCCGTCTTTTTAAAAACTAGCAGAGTGGCCCGCTCCATGCGCGGGCTCGAATTTTATAAATTTTAAATTTATAACATATAATTTTATTCAACTAAGGAAAAATTGAAACTAAATATGATCACATGTTAAAAAATATGAGCCTTTTGGAAAAATAGTTTTGTGTTAGTATGTTTCATTTTTTGATTGAGATATTAAAATATATGTTATGAAGTAAGCATTGTATATGCTTGTTATGTATACTATACTAACTTTACATAATCTGTCATATTTTGTGATTTATATTTGTGTCATTTTTTAGCCATATTACCTAGCTGCTTGAATATTTTACTCGTGAGTAACAGAATAAAAAGATAGTAAAGTGTATAATTATAAACGTTTAAAATTAAGAATTTCACACCTCTCCTAAAAAAGAATTGTATAATTCAATCAAATAGGACAAAAAGCTCATAAACATGAGCTAAGATCGACCTTAAAACACCACATGGTAAATAGAGCCAAATATTTGCTTATCCAAATAAATCTAAACTGCTTTGCTCATTGAAAACAATTTTTGATGCTATATCGACCATGCCAACAAAGCCATATTTCTCAAGATCGACCATGCCAACAAAGCCATATTTCTCAAGCAGGAACCAATATATTTTTTCCTTATGCTCATTCTCATTTCATCTCATTTTCTGGGCACCATGTGGTAGCAGACAATAGTTTTCCCTCGAAAAAGGTTTTTTTTGTAGTCATACAAGTAATTTATTTATCTATGAAGGGTAAGTTCATATATGTGCATAAGCATGTGCTTTCAGTAGGCATTGCTAATCGAACTTTTGCCATATGTGTCCTCTTGAATAAAACCTAAAAAGAAGGCATGTGAATAGAAGTAGAAGATACATTGGTGGGAGTCCTGCATGACTTCATAATAGATCAAGCACATGCTCAACTTCTGGTTGCTGCTAACACTGAATAGTTTGCTTTCAACCCACCTGGGCCGACCTTTCTGTTTCATCGGTGTTTGCTCAATGAATAGGTTGCAAGAAGCAAGGACATGTGACTAATTAATTAGATCCTTCGACTTATGTAAAGAATTTCACATGACAAAAATGGCAAATATCCGTAGATATGTAAGTTACAACATGGATATGGGAAATAGATATGTAAGTTACAACATGGATATGGGAAATAAAATATTTTTTCAGTCCCATGGTCACATAAAGGTTACGTGGTAAATAGACTCGGCGTTCCACCAAAGTTATAGTATAAAAGAACGGCAAGTTCTAGTGTTAGCTAGCAACTATGGAAGATGTTGATTTCTATGTCAGCAATGAATCAACTCCTGAAAATTGTTTTCCCCTGAAATATTGGAATCGACAATATTCTCTTATATGCTGAAACTAATGCTACAGATGGTTCCACATGTAATACTAATTAGATGCTTGATATGACCAAAATAAATCTGCAGCACAAACAATTGCATACAGGTAGGAATATATGTTCCAGATATCTAATCTTAGCCAAATGAACGATGAGGAATAGAGCTCTGTCTATCTCCAAAACACCAGTATATACAAAAAGTGAAAACCTTAGTAGTGAGGTATGAAAAAAATAGCTTACAATTTCAAGATGGAGCCGTCAAAATGCATATGTGCTCACGCCAACTAATCACTTACTTTGCATGGAATATGTCGCGAGAATCAATGACGTGGTCCATGGAAGTTGCAAGGGCAGTGGCTAAACAACATGCCGATAGAGATGAGACGTGCACAACCGATGACCCCATATGTAGAATTAAACAACCGTGGTAAAATGCGGCAGCGGACCCGTTGTAGTGGAGTCTAGCGGAGATGGCTCGGATATAGCCCTGATAAACACGCCTAGAGTTTGGCAAGAGTTATTTTGTCCTAGGCTGCATAGTGAAAGAAGACCCTCTTATGCCAATATGATTTTTGTCCTTGTCACGCTGGCTCTGGTTTGGTTCCTTGAGCGCCTACTTCTATTTTGGTCATTCCGCTCGGTGGAAGAAAAAATAGTTGGTGGAAGGGGCACTCACATTTTTCAAGATTTATTTCAGGCCTTTCAGCGATGTGCGTTCAGTGAGAGGAGACGTTCCCGTCGACAACATCAATTTCATGATTGTGCCGGTTTAGTCCCTCGGAGGTGCCGATAAGGGTGGGGTATGCGTGCATACGTTGACAGAGATGAGTGTATATGTATATGTAGGAGCGTCTATGTCTCTAGTATGTTAAAAAAATACGAGCGCCTACTTCTAGTTTGGTCATTCCGAAAGATGGACGAAAAAAGAATAAACGAAAGGGGTGCTCGTATTTTCATGCATTTACTTCAGGCCTTCCAGGGGATGTGCATGCGGCGAGAGGAGGCGTTTCCATTGACTACAAAGGGGTTTGTGCCTCTGTGGCGACTTTATCAATCTTAAGATAATGTGTCGGCTATATCTCTCGGAGGTGCTCATAGGAAAGGGATATGCGTGCATACGCTCATATGTGTGTAGGAGCGTCTGCGTCGTTGTTAAGAAAAGTATATGGCCATGTAATACCTAGTCCTTTTTGACCCGCCCGTCCTAGTCCCACACTATTTTCTTTTTCCACTTTGGAGTCCTGCACTTTTTTTCAACTAAAGAGTGCCGTGCTATGCATGCATGCATATCTTGACCCATATGTACGGTGCTAATTTTACCAGGACGTCCTAGTACCTGTTATTTTATTTTTGAATGGAATGGAGTTCCATGCTAGTTGTTTTTTTTTATTTGTGGGAAGAGTCCCACGCTAGTTTTATTTTGATAAAAAATGACCACATGGTAGTTTCTTTTAGGGAGAGTCCCATGGTAGTTTCTTTCTATAGTTAATGCTAGTACTTTTTTTTGGATGAGTGTCACGCTAGTTTGTTTTACATAAGGCCCCTCCCAATGCTCCACCTTATACATGTGCTAAGCCTGCCATGTAGGCAAAAAAATGATGTGGCAAGGTAATTAAGAGGAGAGAGATGGGTGTGGTGACTCCAGGAAGAAACAATGCCAAGCACGAGAACCTAGGGAAAACACTTAAATGAAAGAAGTCCACCAATGCATGGATACCTTTAGTTGCTAATTCATTAAATGAAGGATGCTTAGGCCTGTGTCAATGCACCGTTTCTTAGCACGATATCATATGTGTAATAATTATTTAAGATACAATTAGTCCAATGCATTGTTTCTTATGGGTTGTATCTACATTTAATGATTTGGGGCTCATGCATGCATACGATTGGGCTAGAACCATTTTTTGCCTATGGCCACGTGCAAGAGTTGTATCTTAGCTAAGCTACAACCTCGCTCTCTTTCTTCATTAACTAACATGCCACATAAGCAAATTGCCTATGAAACCGCACTAAGAAACTAGCATTGGCACATGCCTTAGCTACAACAAGTTAAGCACCTTTGCATTGTGGACTTTAGTTGCTTAGCTCTTTAATGTGCTTAGCACCACATCTTAGCACCAGTGCATTGGAGGAGGTCTAAAATACATGCATTGGTCAATTTTCTTTGAATCTCTGCATGCAATGATTTAATGCACCTTGAAATCTCAACATGTGATGGGGAACAACCAAATTGAGCCTTATAAAACGAAAAATCTAAAATTTTGAGATAAGCCCTATAAACCGGAAAGGAGGGAGTATGCATTGGAGGCTTTAGTTGCTAAAGTATTTAATGTGCTTAGCACCTCATGTAAGCACCAATGCATTGAAAATAGCCGTATATAGGGATGGCACCCGCAGGGTTTGGGTACGGGTGGAGTTACCCCATACCCTTACCCACCCCCCTTGAGCTTACCCATTACACGTACCCATACCCGTCAATGGGTACAATTTTTTCCCATACCCATCACCCGACAGGGTAAATGGGTACCCACGGATGAAAATAACCATGTGTGCACACATCAAATTGAGCAAGAAATAGTCATAAACGACATCACACAATTATCATATATACGTACATCATAAGACCTCTACATATCGTCTATATACAAAACAAATCTCACTCATCACAACATCTATATACATCATGTATAGGCAGAAATCATTGTTTATATGGACGATGAGCACTGAAATCACTATTCACATATATACATCATAACATATCTACGTATCATGTCTATATAAAAAATCATATTCATCACAGCAGCTACATACATCATGTATAAGCAGAAAGTCAATACTAAAAGACATATCATATCATCACATCATCTATACATCTACGTACCATCTACGAATGCATCACACCATTTATATAGGAAACAAAACTACAAGATCAAATCATACACAAAGTTGGAACTCACCAAGCAAAAATAGCCTTGCTCTTGTTCATGTGCTTGGTGGCAGCTGAGAATCGACTAAGTGGGCTAGGGCGTGGTGGACGGCTTGACGTGTTGCGAAGATGATGTGCCTTGGATACCGAGGCAGGAGGTACATGTCCTTTACGTTGGCCAGGGGCTTGGCCCTTTCCTGGTGGACGGAGAGGGATGGCACCATCCAACGATGGTGTTGCGCCATGGCGGTCGCCACCGTCCGACTCATACCGTGTGTGAGCGTGAGCTGCATCTCCTTCTCCTCGTCACCGTCCATGCAGAAGTTATGGTCCTCATCCCCAAGGTCAACGGCGTCCGAGCGGCTGGTAGCGCTGGCGATGGCGAGGCAGTGAGCGGCTGGTAGCGCTGGAGCGTTGGCAGCGCGGACTAGCCATGCCTGAGGAGGCAAGGAGACGAGGAGATGGGGAGGATAGCAATCTCCGTCTCTCCGAATATGGAACGTGACCACGTATTGATTATTTACCTAAGCGGCTAAGCCTAATCACGTTAATCACGCAGAGAAGACGAGATATATGGGATTCCTTCTATCTTCCATGTACGTGCGTGCGTGGGTGGGCAAACATAGAATGATTTTGTGCTTCCAAAAAAATAGAATGATTTTGTGGCAAGTTAGATTTCATAAATGAATAGTGAAGGCCCACTTAACTGATTTTATGCGGGTATATGGGTACACGGGTATGGGTTATGCTATCCCGTACCCGTGCCCACTCTACCCGATGGGTTTAATATTTTTCTATTAATATACCCATTGGGCAATATTTTATCCCATATACCCTTACCCTAATAGAGTTTTTACCCGCCGGGTAGGTGGGTAATGGGTATCCATTGCCATCCCTAGCCGTATAGTGCTTCACCTTGTACATGTGCTAAGTTTTCTACGTAGACAAAAAATCTGATGTGGCAAGTTATTTAAGAGAAGAGAGATGAGTGTGGTGACCACAGGAAGAAACAATGCTAAGCGCGTGAACCTAGGCAAAACATTTAAAGAAAGAAAGCTCACCAATACATGAAGAGCTTTAGTTGCTAAATTATTAAATGAAGCAAGCTTAGCAACCATAAGCTAAGGCTGGTTGTAATGGGGAGTATCATATACTAGTATCATATGCATAGTATCATATGTTGGTATCATAGATTGCTACATTTATTGTCATGCATGACACAAAGTAGCACATCATTTAATATGATACAGTATCATGATATGATACTCAAGCATCTCTTTCTTCATTTAATGTTATGCCACCTCATCAAAATGACTTAGTTGGCATGCATGATACTACCTATGATACTCCCATTACGGGCAGTCTAAGCACCTACTCCCTCCGTCCGGTGAAGAGTGTACATCTAGAAATTTTAGAACAAATTATAGAGTTGAGTAAAAAAAATGCATTGGAAAGATGCAAAACACCATCTCTCTCCTCTTTAATTACCCAACCACCAATGAGCTAAGTGCATGTAGAAATTAAGAAGACCATGTGTAGATTGTTATTTGTCTTGATTACCGTGTGATGAGAGAGGAGTATTTTTTTCCCACTTTAAAGTGCATTGGAAAGATATAAGTACACTCTTTTGTGGACAAATTTTGAAGTTAGATGTACACTCTTCATCGGACGGAGGGAGTATGCATTGTGGAGTATAGTTGCTAAGCTATTTAATGTGTTTAGCACCTCATCTAAGCACCCATGCATTGGCAGCAGCCCAAGTCTCAGTCGATGTTATATCCGTGAGATTTTACATTGAGATTCGTGTAAAAAAATTCTTTGAGTTTTTTCTTTTTCCCTCTTGCATGATGTCACTTGACTGATATTTGGTTAAATCTCAGTCTACTGAGACCTAGCCACATCCATAAATTAAATCTGGCCATTGAAGTTGGCGCCCCCCGCGACGAACCCATTCCCGAGTGAAAGATCGTGGATGTCGCCTAGAAGGGGGGGTGAATAGGCGCTTTAAAATAATTACGGTTTAGTCTTTAACAAATGCGGAATAAACCTAGCGGTTAATTTGTCAAGCACAAAACCTACAACAATTAGGCTCACCTATGTGCACCAACAACTTATGCTAAGCAAGATAAACAACTAGGTGATAGCAAGATATATGACAAGAAACAATATATCTATCACAAAGTATAGTGCATAAGTAAAGGGCTCGGGTAAGAGATAACCGAGGCACGCGGAGACGACGATGTATCCCGAAGTTCACACCCTTGCGGATGCTAATCTCCGTTTGGAGCGGTGTGGAGGCACAATGCTCCCCAAGAAGCCACTAGGGCCACCGTAATCTCCTCACGCCCTCGCACAATGCAAGATGCCGTGATTCCACTAAGGGACCCTTGAGGGCGGTCACCGAACCCGTACAAATGGCAACCCTTGGGGGCGGTCACCGAACCCGTACACTTTGGCAACCCTTGGGGGCGGTCACCGGAACCCGTCAAATTGCTCGGGGCGATCTCCACAACCTAATTGGAGACCCCGACGCTTGCCCGAAGCTTTACACCACAATGATTGAGCTCTGAACACCAAGGTTGGGGCTATCTCCCCAACGACACCACGAAGCTTCACCACAATGGAATATGGCTTCGAGGTGACCAAAACCGTCTAGGGCGCCCAAGCACCCAAGAGGAACAAGCTCAAGGGTACCAAGCACCCAAGAGTAATAAGCTTCTCAACTTGTAACTTCCACGTATCACCGTGGAGAACTCAAACCGATGCACCAAATGCAATGGCAAGGGCACACGGAGTGCCCAAGTCCTTCTCTCCCAAATCCCACCGAAGCAACTAATGCTAGGGAGGGAAATGATAGGAAGAACAAGAAGGAGAACACCAAGAACTCCAAGATCAAGATCCAAGGGGTTCCCCTCACCTAGAGGAGAAAGTGATTGGTGGAAATGTGGATCTAGATCTCCTCTCTCTTTTCCCCCAAAAACTAGCAAGAATCCATGGAGGGATTGAGAGATAGCAAGCTCTAAGAAGGTCAACAATGGGGGAACAACACGAGCTCAAAGGATTAGGTTCATTGGGGAAGAAGACTCCCTTTTATAGGTGGGGGAAAATCCAACCGTTATGCTCACAGCCCGCACAGAGCGGTACTACCGCACCAGGAGCGCTACTACCGCTAGGGCAGTAGAACCCCTTTGAAAAACAATAGCGAGGAGGCAAAAAGGTCAGAAGAACCGTCGGAGCGGTAGTACCGCTTGACCTCACGGTACTACCGCTACGGGTAGCGGTACTACTGCTAAGGGTAGCGGTACTACTGCTTGCGAGCGGTACTAAAAAATTACATCCGTGCCTACCACCGCTGGACTTGTGACGAGTTTTTGGTCCCGAGCGGAAGTAGCCACGGAAGTAGCCGCGGTAGTACTGCTCCAAGCGGTAGTACCGCTCCCGAAAGCGGTAGTAAAAAATTACTTCCGCTCCAACCCGCGGTAGTACCGCTGCAGCCTTTTCAGTACACCAAAACGACAATAACTTTTGCATACGGACTCCGAATTCGATGGAACCAAGTTTGTTGGAAAGCTAGTGACAAGGGCTAACACAATCTTGATAGAAATATCAATTAGAAGCAAATTAGAAAAGTCTCAAAAGAAAATGGTGAGAACCCTTCCTCGGATAAGACCGGTAAAACATCCAACACCGAAAACATCATAGAAGACGCATGTGAACTCCGTTTTCGATGAACTCAAGCTTGTCATCAAGATGACCATAAGCTCTAAGACTCACAAAGAGAACCAAACAAGAGCCAAGAAACATGATGCAAGGATGCAATGGTTTGAGCTCTCTACTAACGATACGATCAAGCTACCAACTTGAGAGCCCCCCTTGATAGTACGGCAAACAATCCTATAACCCGGTCTCCCAACTACCACCACGAGACCGGTAAAATAGAAAACCTATCAAGGGCAAACCCTTGCTTTGCACAAAGTCCACTTGAGCTAGATGTATATGATCTTGACTTCCTCAAGTTGGACGATCTTTCTTGATTGCGTTGTCTCGGTGAAGACTAGTAGATTGCTCCCCCATACTCCTCTATGGGTGAGCCACTCTTTGGCATATCTTCACAAGTCCATTGTCACAACAATGGACGGCAAGCTTCAAGCACTTGATTTCTTCGTGATTCTCCACTTGAACTTGCACACCGCAACCTAACCCCACAAAGAACTCTCACGAAGAACATGGGTTAGTACACAAAGCGTGATTGACAATTCTTACCATACCATGGGATTGCTTGATCCCTCTCGGTAAATCTTCTACACTTTGTGTGTTGATCAACTTGATTCATTCTTTGACTTAGATTTGATCAACCTTGAATCTTTCCAACTCTCTTCATTTGGATGATGTCTTGAAGGTAAACATGAATGCACACAAACTCTTCTTCTTCAAGACATGCTTGCAATAAGATCAACACCCACAAGACCAATCTTTGGATAATTCCTTAATAGCACCTTGGTCATCACAAACTCTCCTTGAAACCAACAAATGAACTCCAAGAAAAGCCTACGGACAAACCCTTCAAATATAACTCAAGGCAACCATTAGTCCATAGAAATTGTCATCAATTACCAAAACCAAACATGGGGGCACCGCATGTTCTTTCAATCTCCCCCATTTTGGTAATTGATGACAATCACTTTCAAGAGAGTTTATATAAGGAATTATGCATCACCATACCATGCAACAATAATGTATGCGCATGAGATGCAAAAGTTTAGGAATAAAACCAAAGCAAGAAGAGATGACTAGATGACTCTCTAAACTTCTCCACAAAACTCTCTGAAACTTCTCCCCCATTGGCATTGATTGCCAAAATGGGTGAACAGCTTAGAAGGCCAATATAAATTATGCTCCTCCATAAATTGTGTATTTCTCAACTAGATAGTGGAATGCAATACACATATCCAACGGTAAATACTTGGAGGAACACAAATTATATTGAGGCTGAAAGATTGCAAAAGAAAGATATGCCACAAAGGCATAACAAAAGGAGCGACACACAATCAAGCAATCAAAGGATACCAATTGAAGCAAGCTATCAAAAGATACCAATTAAACCAACTAGACCAATGATCCTACAGGCCACATGAATAAAAGATATTAAGATATGATTAAGGAGTGTTCTAGAGAAACTAGAGAAGCTCCCCATGATTTGTGCACAATTTAATTTTGTATTTGGATACAACGAGCACAACATAGGATCGTCGCTCCCCCAAGATCAATAGAACTCACGACATAGCAACCGATTTTTCTAAAGACACTGGTGAAGCTCCCCATAATTTGTGCACTCCTTAGAAAATTTTCATTAGGATACCAAGTACACAAAATAGGATCATCACTCCCTCAAAATCAATAGAAACTCACACCAAGTGCAAGTGAGCATGAAGGTAACAAAGCCTAGCACTTGCAACAAACAAATGGTTGAGCAACATATAAAAGAGACAACTTAAGAGTATGCTCAACCAAAATGATGTGTGTGAGTCATGGCAAAGCACTTGAGAAGACTAATGTATGGATGAACATTAAGCATCAATATAGTCTTGAATGAAAGAGATACTCGGTGCAAGGCCTATCATTCCCACACACAACAAGCAAACGGGTTCACAAGCTCACTAATAAGCATATAAAGAACCTATGCTTGTGACAACCCGTGGTGAAGATATAAAAAGAGAGCATTAACAAGACGAGGGATACCAATTAATTGGCAAAAGCCTTGTCAAGACAAGCAAGAGACAAAAATATCCTCACCGCACAAGAGTGCATCTAGATGCAACATGATAAGATTCGCACTCAAGGCAAAGGCTTTCACGGAGCCACCAAAGAAATGATACAAGAAAGACAAGGTGGTCGTGAAAGAAAGGATATCTTCTAGATATGTAATTTCTCTCAAGTGTATAAGATTCTAGGTAGATGAAAATCATGATGATATCAATCCACAAAGAATAATGTACACTCGAAATAGTTACAAAAAGGAAGTAAAAAGATATCCACAAGGAAGTCATAATTATACCAATAAGATATTTTGCTTAAACGCAAGCACATGGCTAGATAAGGTCTTATTGTATATACATGAATTCCAACCAAGCGAACATCAAAGACATCACAACTAGCAACAAGGCATCATTGTTGGGATGCTTTGAGAAAGGAAACAAATATCACAAGAAGGAATGACTAACATGCCATGATGCAACCTACGCAAGGTTGGTGCAAGAAATGTGTGCATGAAGTAGATGATGATACTTGTTACCGAGATACCATTGGAAGGATGTAGTAGATACCAAATGAAGGTAGATAGTAGTTTATTTATCATCCTATCTTGACTCCGATAATCACATGGTGACACCACCTTCCTTTTGAATGAGCCGAGCATCCAATGCATCTCCAATTGTTCCTATAACAACAACACAAACAAAATGGTACCCAAACTCATTGGGACCAAAGAGTTAGAAACACTAATACATAGGACAAACTCCACAAACATATGTGCATTTATATATAAAAATGAATTTCATGCACCTCTCATCCAAATTGAGACTAGGTGGAGTTTCCCCTATATATTGGGTTAAAGAAAGAAGCATGCCAAAGAAAATACATGTAGTAAATATGCATGCTAAAGACTTTCAAGAAATGAAACGAAATGAAAAAGAAATAACAAGTGAAAATAGGATACCAAATGGAGAAATCATCACTTGGAAGATATCTATTTAGAAGATACATCAAGGAATGAGATATCCATTGATACACGCAAAAGGAAAGATATCGGACTCCCAAAAGAGAGGATCGATGGCTTCTCGCCCCTCGTTGGTTACCCCAAGTGGAAGGTTTGAGATGTAGCGTAGCGGCAAATTTCCCTTGGCAAAGATACCAAGGATCGAATCCCGTGAGACTCCGAGGGTCGACAAGAGGGTGTCAATAGCGCTAGAAACTTTCGCTTGACAGGACCTGCACACAGATACAAATAACTTTGCTCCCAACGAGTAAAGAGAGGTTGTCAATCCCTCCGGCCTTGCTGTTTACAAAGGATCAAACGCAAGAGGTAATAGTGATAGGTATGACTGCAACTAGGAAATAAGAACAGGAAGTAAATAGCGGGTGTGATCAGTGATGGTAATATGGACCGGGGTCCCATGATGTTCACTAGTGATGTCTCTCTCCCAAAAGACGATAAAACAGCTAAGCGAGGTAAACAAATTACAGCTGGGCAATTGACAGGATTATGTGCGCAAACCAATGCTAACTATGCTGTACAGAAAGGTAGAGGCTCAAAAGCATGGGCGGTACGCCAAGGCAAGTAGACCGAAATCCATCTGCATCTACTACTAATCATCCACCTTGAGATATCTATCCAGAACATCTCGCTGGTATTAAGTTGTGAGTCCCACCCATAGTGTAAACTCAAAGCAACAGACAACTGCATTAAAAGAACTTTGCGTAAAGTAAACAATCCTTGCACCCGCAAGTACAAGCACCGTTGTTTTCCCCCTTGTGGCAACAGCACATCCCCTAGACTCATGTTTCTGTCACTCAAACTAGTCATCGAGGGGCATGAACCCACAATCAAGCATAACGTTCCCTCTTGGAGTTACTACCTACTACTCGGCCAAAGCAATAAACATCAACGGAGAACATGCAAGAATTACTCAAGAACATAAATATAAAAGAGGTGAATCAAATATATTACTCACACACAATCTGAACATAATCTCATAATCCATCGGATCCCAGCAAACTCAGCATAGCAACAGCAGAAAGATTACATATGTGCCTCGATCATGTAGGGCAGCTCACGAGGTCTAATCGATGAAGAACAAAGAGGGGAGGTGTAATGCCCAGGATGGAACTATACCTCCTACGTGTCGAGGCACGACTTAAAGGCATAAGTCCATCCTAGAATGATCTCAAGTTTGGTAATCTTTGCACATCTCATGTAAAAGAGGGGAATTGTAATCATAAAATAGTTGGCTTACACTCGCCACGTCACACAAATACAATACATGTCTCAAACATCATACATTAAGAACATCACAACCCTCTAAGGGCAAAATCCAAATGTCAAGATACCAAACTTAAATAAATAAAACCACAGGTCGGATCGAATCCTAGTAGAAGTCTCCACTACTGATCATCCGGATAACGAACATAGTATCGACTTCGCTCCTCGTCGTACTCCCAGTCAAGCTCGGTGCCATCACCTGGATAGCTCACTACTGGACCTGCATCTGGTGTGGTGAAGTAACTGTGAGCCACAGAGGACTCAGCAATCCCGTTCCCGGGTAACAAGACTATTTAAGCCTTGGGAGAGGATAAGGCTGAAGAAAAGAATAAGTGTCTGCAGCAGCAACTAGCAACTAGCTTACGTGAGAGAGAGCGAGAAGAGAAAGCCTCGGTCGAGAGATGATCACGAAGTGATCCTAGCTAAAGCTCAACAAACATAACCCCTCCGTGTTCAACTCCCGAATCCCCATTCGGAAATTGACAGTCACGGAACACACGCTGGTAGTGTATTAGAAACATTGTGTCAAGTTATCTACAACCGGATATTAACAAGCTCCCATCTGCCACATAACCGCGGGCACGGCTTTCGAAAGTTCATAACCCTGCAGGGGTGTTCCAACTTGACCCATTACAAGCCCACGATCCGCGGAGTCGCAACTCCAAAGTGGGAAGACCCGAGTATTCTCGGAATCCCGTGCTCAAGATAATCCGAACTAAGGTAAGGCTAATCCAGCAAATCATCCCGGCGTGCCGACACCCTGATAGTAGCCGCGCGTATCTCGTCTCAGGCCACGACCGGATGAGACGTCCTACAGGTGTATGCCAGATACCTCAGGTTGCCCCAAGGCGGCCCCGCAGTCCGCTCGTTTCGGACCAACACTCATGTGGAGCACTGGCCCGGGGTTGTTGATTAAGAAAGAGGGTTAATTACTCCCTATGCAAGTTTAGTTTGTTATTAGGCGAATAGTACCAATGTTGGGACTTGCTGGAAAAGACTTAGCACTTAGCGGTTTATCGAGGGGGTCCCATACACCCCAACCGTGTTAGGAACGCATAATCAAGGAACATAACACCGGTTTATACGGTTCCTAACGGCATGAGTGGAACAAATCACCAAGCAAAAGGCTTAGCCTTCCACCCTTGCCAATATATAGATGATTTCATTTAGCAATTATATAGTGTGATATAACCCAACCAAACTTCAACATGAAGCAAGCATCTTCGATCTTCACCTGCAACTAGCAATGCTATAAGAAGGGCTGAGCGAAGCGTACTTAGCCAAGCAACGGTTTGCATAGGTAGGGTGGTTAAACAAGGCAATGGTTACAAGTAGGAGGCTGACAGGAAGAACATGGGCATCGAGGCAAAACTATAGAGCAGAACTACTAGCAATAGGCAAAGATAGTAATGTTATCGGGGTTCGGTCATCTTGCCTGAAGAGAAGTCGTTCGGATCGTAAGAAGGGTCCTCGTGCTCAACCTCGTTGGAAACCTCGTGCTCGTACTCGTACTCGGTCTCAGCTTCCGGCTCTAAACAATACAATCACACCAAGCACAAATCAACAAGATGCAATGCGCACTCGAAAATGATGGATGCATGATGGATGCACTAAGAATGCACACGGAGCACGGAAAATAGCACTCAAGCAAAACACCTCAAAACATGATAACAATATGATATTATGAATCTACACAGAAAATCAATCAAGTTTCATATAAGACTCGCTTAAATCGGAGTTACGGGCTAAAAGTTATGCCCGAAACAAGAAATGAGCGAAAGCTGAAAATTACAGCAACATAGCAACTTCGGAGCACAAAATAATTAAGCTACAGCACTCAAACAACATGGCAAAGAGCATGAACATAGACTAGAGATATCCTACAGCAATTAAGTCCAAAGGTGCACCCCCAAAGGAGCCACAGATCAATAGCAATAAGCTTGGACATATTGAACTTGACAATAAAATTCTGACAGCAGAATTTTATTGAAACTTTGGAGCAAAAGATAAACATGCTACAACCACTTAAATAAACATGTGAGAACATGAATGGAAAGCCAACAATATATACTACAAGGAACAATCAAGATCCACTCCAAAACTATCATGGTTTGTCCTAGAGCAGCAAGCAAACATGGCATCGGAACGTTACATATTTCAGACTTAGTGAAAAACCACTAAGTCCTAAAACAGCAGTTTCATCATGGCATCTAAAAGAGCAAGTTTAAGTCACCTCGAAACTAAACATGGCAAGTGGTAAGCACCTCATTAAAGTACACATGATGGTGATCCCGAAACATACAAGCATGCATCATGGAGATAAACACAACGATAGCAACGAGCTCAACAAGATGGCATTTCATAACAAGTGAAACAACATCACAGCCACATGGCACTTTGCAACGATGATAAACATGGCAAGAATAAATCTATCATGCAACCTAACACAAGCAACATGTAGAGCATGGCAAGACGAACACGTGGACATGTCATTTGCATCATTCGGACAAACGAGCTAAAAGTTATCACATGGCAAAGAAGGCATAAAAACATCACATAGCAGCAGTTTTATCACGATGCTCTATTGCAACAGAAAAACAAGCATCTAGATGACTTCTATCATGCATGACACCAAAAGATGAAACGTAGTGCTAATCACCACGAACGTCTGGACATGCTATTTGCGCGAATCGGACAAACACACATAAAGTTACAGCAGTTCTAATAATGCATCACAGAATAAAACTACAGGGACTTAGGTGGAAAAGAGGTAAACCTTCTCAGGCAGATCTGGGAAAAACAAACAACGGGCCCGGGGCTGGATCCGGCCCGGCTGGACGGAGTGGTGCTGGATGGACCGGCCCACGCGGGGGATCTGGCGAGGCGGCGGTGCGGGAACCGGGCCCGCAGAGGTGGCGAGGCCCGCGGCCTGGAGGCGGCGGCTTCGGGTGGAGATGGCCTTCGGGCCTCCGGCGCGAAGGGGCTGGCAATTGGGGGGTCCCGGCTGGCGAACGGGCCGGCCCGGCTGCGGGGCTGGAGGGCGCGGAGGCCTCGGCCTGGCAAAGCGGGGTGGCGACGGCCGGGCCGCTGCGGCGGCGCGCGGGAGGCGGCCTGGTGGCGCACGGGCCGGAGGGAGGAACTGGCGAGGCCCGCTGAGGCGCTCGGGTGGTCGGCGAAGCTGGCGCGGGGTGGTGCGGTCGGCCCAGGCGGTGAAGTGGCGGCGGTGAGGCGATGAAGCTGGGCCGCGACGGGAGGGAAGGAAACGGCGAAGTGGTCCTGGCCTTCGACGCCAGAAGGAGGAATCGATCGGGCCCAGGCGCTGGAGACTTGGCCGATCGAAGGACTGCGGCGGCGGTCGGCTGGCTGGCTCGTGGAGGGATCGATGGATGCGGTGCGTTGACTTCGGGGATCGACGGGAAAAACACTGTGGCGGCTCGGTCGTTGGCTGGTTCCCTCGGGAACTGGCCAAGTGGCAGTGAGGTGGTGGTGGATCCAGAAATTTAGGGGGAGAAGGAGGAGGAAGAAGGGGCTAGGGTTAGGGATGCCAAAAATAGACTAGGGGGTCTATTATATAGCAGATTTTTAGGGTTAGGGGGGATTTAGGGGTGTTAGGAGCCCTCCGATCGCGATCCGATGGATCCGATCGCGGGGGTAGTTTAGATGGGCCTAGGAGAGGGTAGTGGGCTGCTGGAGGGGGGTGTTTCTGGGACACAAAGTGAAGGCACTTTGGGCCCACACGAATAATTGAAGGGATAGCAAACGGAGTCCAAACGCGACGAGATTTGAGAGGCGGGTTGCACACAACAAAACAACAACACACGACAAGTCTCGCGCTACACCGGTAACGTTACACGCCCAAACACCAAAGTAGGCCTACGGGACGTCACGGACACGTGAGGGAGCTCCGGAACGCGAAACGGACGACGGGAAGGAACGCGTGGAACCGGATGCAACCGACAACACAAATGCAATGCGATGCACATGTCTACATGATATGAATGAAAGCCACACACTCACACAACAAAACGACGAAAACCCGAAAGACAAAGAACCCGGAATGGAAATAGATGAAGCCGGAGATATATTATATACCCAAAAGGGAAAGTATTACATCCGGGGCATTACAAACTCTCCTCTACTACAAAAAGATCTCGTCCCGAGATCTAGGACTGGAAAAAGGAAGGGTACTCGGAACGAAGATGATCTTCTCGTTCCCACGTAGCTTCTCGGTCGGTGTGATGTGACCACTTGACTTTCAAGAATTTGATGGACTTGTTGCGGGTCTTGCGTTCGGTTTCTTCGAGAATGGCAACTGGATGCTCTCGGTAGGACAAGTCTTGTTGAAGATCAATCTCTTCAAACGGAATCATGCGCTCAGGTGCCTTGAAGCATTTGCGAAGTTGAGACACATGGAACACATCATGAACATTGGCGAAGTTGGGAGGGAGCTCAAGTTGATAGGCTAGATCGCCTCTTTTGCCAAGAATCTTGAAAGGCCCGACGTATCTAGGAGCAAGCTTTCCTTTGATACCGAATCTTTGGGTGCCTTTCATCGGAGACACACGGAGATAAACATGATCATCAATGTTGAATGCCAAATCACGATGCTTGCCGTCATAGTAGCTCTTCTGACGCGACTGAGCGGCCTTGAGATTCTCACGTATGACTTTGCACATTTCTTCGGCTTCTGAGATCAAGTCATTGCCAAGAAGTTGACGTTCGCCTGTTTCAGACCAGTTGAGAGGGGTACGGCACTTTCTGCCATAGAGGATTTCAAACGGTGCTTTACCTGCACTTGCTTGAAAGCTGTTGTTGTAAGAGAACTCGGCAAATGGAAGGCAGTCTTCCTATTTCATGCCAAAGGAGATGACACAGGCTCTGAGCATATCTTCTAGAATCTGATTCACTCGCTCGACTTGACCACTGGTCTGAGGGTGAAAAGCAGTGCTGAACCTGATCTTAGTGCCCATGGCGGACTGAAAGGAGTCCCAGAACCTGGATGTGAACAAACTTCCACGGTCTGAGGAGATAACTTGAGGAATGCCATGTAAAGACACAATTCTGGAAGTGTACAGCTCTGCCAATTGAGCTGCATTGATGGATTCTTTGACTGGCAGGAAGTGAGCGACTTTGGTAAGCTTGTCAATCACCACGAAGATAGAATCATTTCCTCGCTTGGATTTAGGAAAACCAGTGACGAAGTCCATTTCAATGTGGTCGAACTTCCACTCGGGAATAGGAAGAGGTTGGAGAAGACCGGCTGGACGTTGATGTTCTGCTTTCACTCTTCTGCAAACATCACATTCATTCACGAATTGGGCAATCTCCCTTTTCATGCGTGTCCACCAGTAAGATTGCTTGAGGTCTTGGTACATCTTGGAACTGCCAGGATGAATGGAAAGGAGAGAATCATGTGCTTCTTCCATTATGAGCTTCCTGAGATCACCTTTGGGAACAACGAGTCTGTCCTCGAAGAACAAGGTATCTCTCTCATCAACACGAAAGCACTTGTATTTCGGAATGCCCTTAGCAATAGCATGTTTCACCTTCTTCACCATGGTATCACTGAGTTGGGCCTCACGGACTTGATCTTCCAAGGTAGGAGCAATTTGAAGATTTGCAAGAAAACCCTGCGGAACAACTTGGAGGTTGAGCTTCCTGAAAGCTTCACAAAGCTCAGGCTGGTACGGCTTGATAAGAAGGCTGTTGCAATATGCCTTTCTGCTCAAAGCATCTGCAATTACATTCGCCTTGCCAGGAGTGTATTCAATGCTGGGGTTATACTCTTGGATCATTTCAACCCAACGAGTCTGGCGGAGGTTCAGATGCGGCTGTGTGAAGATGTACTTCAAGCTCTTGTGATCAGTGAAGATGTCGACTTTTCTGCCCAACAACAGATGTCTCCACGTAATCAAAGCATGTACCACAGCTGCTAGCTCGAGATCATGTGTGGGATAGTTCTTCTCACTTGGCTTAAGCTGACGAGAAGTGTATGCCACAATTCTCTTATCTTGCATAAGCACACCACCAAGACCTTGAAGAGAAGCATCACAGAATACTTCATAGGGCTTGGACTCATCTGGAGGAGTCAGAACTGGAGCAGAGACGAGCTTTTCTTTGAGAGTTTTGAATGCCACTTCACACTCTGGAGACCAAAAGTATTTGACATTCTTCTGAAGCAAGTTGGAAAGAGGCTTGGCAATCTTGGAGAAGTTCTCAACGAACCTTCTGCAATAGCTGGCAAGACCCAGAAAACTGCGGAGTTGCTTGACGTTCTGAGGAGCTTCCCAGTTGACAATTGCTTCAACTTTCTCGGGATTAACCGCAATACCGTCAGCTGAGATGATGTGGCCCAGGTACAAAACCTTATCGAGCCAAAACTCGCACTTGGAGAACTTGGCATAGAACTTATGCTCACGGAGTCGATTAAGAACCAGACGTAAGTGCTTTTCGTGATCTTCTTCATTCTTGGAAAACACCAGAATATCATCCAGATACACAAGCACAAACTCGCCAGTATAGGGGTTGAAGATGTAGTGCATCATCCTCGAAAAGGTAGGAGGAGCATTGGCGAGACCAAAAGACATGACAGTATACTCGTATGAACCGTAGCTCGTTCTGAAGGCCGTCTTGGGAATGTCTTCCTCGCGAATGCGAATTTGATGATAGCCCATTCGGAGGTCAAGCTTAGAGAACACTTTAGCTCCTTTGAGCTGCTCGAAGAGTTCGTTGATGTTGGGGAGCGGATATTTGTTCTTTATTGTCTTCTTGTTCAATGGCCGGTAATCAACACAGAGACGCTCCGTGCCATCTTTCTTCTTGACAAATAAGACACCACAGCCCCAAGGAGACGTACTAGGCCTGATGAGACCCATACTCTCCTGTTTATCAAGCTGCTTCTTCAATTCCTTCAATTCATCCGGAGAGAGCTTGTACGGACGCCGGCATGCTGGCTCAGTACCCGGCTCGAGTTCAATTACGAATTCCACCTGACGGTGTGGAGGCATGCCTGGAAGCTCTTCAGGAAAGACGTCTTGATATTCGTTCACCACCGGAATTTGAGATATGGCATTAATTTCGCCCTTATCATTGAGAGAGAAAAGCCTGATAGTGTTATCCCTTGAGGCAAAGATAATCACATCTTCATCAGGATGAGTCATCTTGACTTCCTTCTGTGCACAATCAATGTGAGCATCATGCTGAGAAAGCCAATCCATTCCGAGGATGAGGTCAATATCAGAATTACCAAGAACCACCGGAGAAGCCAAAAATCGATAATCACCCATGCGAATAGAAACATCCGGAGCATATAATCTAGAAGTCATGCATCTGCCCGGAGAAATCACTTGCAACTCCTTTGGCAAGGCCATGGTGCCCACATTATACTTGGATGCAAATGGGAATGACATGAAGGAATGTGAAGCACCCGAATCAAATAACACTTTAGCTGGAAAAGAGTTAACTGGAAGGTTACCCAAAATGACATCAGAAGAATTCTCCGCTTGTGCTGCATTCATCAGATTGACCCTTGCTGCCTTTGGATCATGCCTGACAATAGCTGAACTCACAGGTGGAGGAGGAGGAAGACGCTTTGGGTTCGGACATCTGTTGGCATAATGACCCTTCTGGCCACACTTGTTGCACACCACTTCAGAGAGAGGACGGAAATGAGAACCACTTGACTTGGAGCCTTGAGACTGAAACTGCTTCCTCGACTGGTTGCTCGGGTTGGGTGGGTGGGAGAAACCACGTCCACCAGAGTTCTTGTTGCTGTTGGAGTTGTTGGAGTTGTTGTATGGAGCTCGAATCACTGGAGGAGGAGGAAGCCAGAATTTCTGATGCTTCGAGACCATCTGAGACGATGAGGAAGAGTGAACGGCATCTCGAATTCTCTTTTTAGAAGCCTCCATCTTAAGCTGAGCTGCCTCTTGTTTCAAAGCCATGTTATAGAACTTGTCGAATTCATCGGGCTCAAACAAAGTGAGAGCAAGCTGAAGTTCATCTTTCAGGCCTCCACGGAACTGGTAGATTTTGCTCTTAGCATCAGGAATGTCTTGCTTAGCATAGCGGGCGAGGTTTTGGAACTTGACATTATACTGATAGACTGTCATAGAGCCCTGCTTCAGGTTGCGGAATTGCTCACGCATGCCCTCGATGACACTTGTAGGAATATGGTGAGAGCGAAAGTCCTTGCAGAAATTCTCCCAAGAGATCACTTGACCTGGCCTGAGTCTTTGTACTGCTACCACCAGTCAACTGCTTGGTCTTTGAGTTGGAAGGCTGCAAACTTCACATAATCATCTTCCTTCACGTTACTGCACTCAAAATGCTTCTTTATGTCGGTTAACCAATCTTCAGCATCAAGAGGGTCGACACAGTAACTGAAAGCTTTTGGATTATTGGCCAAGAACTGGTTGAGAGTAGCATGGTGCTGCTGGTTGAAGAAGTTGCCTTGATTCCCTGGAACACCCTGATTAGCTTGATTAGCTTGCATCTGCTGCATCATCTGCATCAACAACTGGGTGTTCTGAGCTGTAGTCTGCATAATCGCTCTCCAAGCCTCAGGCGGAGGAGGAGGGGAAGGAGGACGATCTGGAACCTCTTCCGCCTCTGGGTTAGCGTTGGGAACTTTTTTCGGAGCCATCCTGAAAGAGATGACCACGAATCAGCAATTGATTGACAGAAGGTATAAGCTGAATCAATGGAATGAATTGCAACAAGTCTTCACAATAATCATTCGAACAATAGGAACGAATGAAATCATTCGAACAAGAGGAACGAATGAAATTCTCAGTTAAATGATAACATCAATCTTCACGAGAAGCCACATAGGGATCAAAAGGTAAAATAAGAAAAACAACAAGGTACAGACGGGAACAAACACAAGATAGGAGTTTCGTTCTAACATCTTTGTGCTGAAAGCATATGAACACGTTACGAAAAGGTTTTGCAATCCCCGGATCAGCATAGCCAAGGACCCTTTAAGATGCAACTCCTGATAGTAACATCGGTCATAAACCACTTCACTCAATGTAGAACCCCGAACTCGCTAACCTGCATTCATTGGAAGAATGCCTACGATCTACTGGATAAACCCACCTATAAATTTCCGAAAGATTCCAGTTATGCAATCAGGTGTTGGGGATACACGGGAAGCACCGCGCAATCAACTCTAAACCTACATCCAGGTGTATCCATCCCTCAACACATAACTAGTCCTTCTCGGAAACTGTGTACCTCGGACCTTCGAAAAGCATCCACTATAACAAGCTATGGCAATACTCCCGAACTACCTCCCCAGTACTGGGTGATGTTGGGGTTATCTTGCCACTAACCGTATAGGAGAGATTTTCGATGTCGGCCGTCTTAAGTATTTAGTACTGCCGCGATATGCTTGTGACGACAATACCCCGAAGCTCAACTCCCCGGGACACTGCCACAACCCCTAATGTCAGGAGGCATCGAGAACAATATCCTCGTCACAAGAACATCGAAACAATCCCAGAATACTCGCGGGATTCCTAAAAAAAATTTGGTGCAATTTTGAAAGTAGAAGAGACAAGAGTAGTCGTCAAGAGTCCTCACCAGAGAGAAAGGGGATGAGAAGCAAAGAAATCCTACTCTCCGATATAATATAGGACTCAAAATATTTTCAGTGTGTGCCTAGACTCGACCGTCAATGATTCGATCAATCAGTGGGGGCTCCTAGGTCGGAGAAGGCTCTGAATACCAACTTGTAATGCCCAGGATGGAACTATACCTCCTACGTGTCGAGGCACGACTTAAAGGCATAAGTCCATCCTAGAATGATCTCAAGTTTGGTAATCTTTGCACATCTCATGTAAAAGAGGGGAATTGTAATCATAAAATAGTTGGCTTACACTCGCCACGTCACACAAATACAATACATGTCTCAAACATCATACATTAAGAACATCACAACCCTCTAAGGGCAAAATCCAAATGTCAAGATACCAAACTTAAATAAATAAAACCACAGGTCGGATCGAATCCTAGTAGAAGTCTCCACTACTGATCATTCGGATAACGAACATAGTATCGACTTCGCTCCTCGTCGTACTCCCAGTCAAGCTCGGTGCCATCACCTGGATAGCTCACAACTGGACATGCATCTGGTGTGGTGAATTAACTGTGAGCCACAGAGGACTCAGCAATCCCGTTCCCGGGTAACAAGACTATTTAAGCCTTGGGAGAGGATAAGGCTGAAGAAAAGAATAAGTGTCTGCAGCAGCAACTAGCAACTAGCTTACGTGAGAGAGAGCGAGAAGAGAAAGCCTCGGTCGAGAGATGATCACGAAGTGATCCTAGCTAAAGCTCAACAAACATAACCCCTCCGTGTTCAACTCCCGAATCCCCATTCGGAAATTGACAGTCACGGAACACACGCTGGTAGTGTATTAGAAACATTGTGTCAAGTTATCTACAACCGGATATTAACAAGCTCCCATCTGCCACATAACCGCGGGCACGGCTTTCGAAAGTTCATAACCCTGCAGGGGTGTTCCAACTTGACCCATTACAAGCCCACGATCCGCGGAGTCGCAACTCCAAAGTGGGAAGACCCGAGTATTCTCGGAATCCCGTGCTCAAGATAATCCGAACTAAGGTAAGGCTAATCCAGCAAATCATCCCGGCGTGCCGACACCCTGATAGTAGCCGCGCGTATCTCGTCTCAGGCCACGACCGGATGAGACGTCCTACAGGTGTATGCCAGATACCTCAGGTTGCCCCAAGGCGGCCCCGCAGTCCGCTCGTTTCGGACCAACACTCATGTGGAGCACTGGCCCGGGGTTGTTGATTAAGAAAGAGGGTTAATTACTCCCTATGCAAGTTTAGTTTGTTATTAGGCGAATAGTACCAATGTTGGGACTTGCTGGAAAAGACTTAGCACTTAGCGGTTTATCGAGGGGGTCCCATACACCCCAACCGTGTTAGGAACGCATAATCAAGGAACATAACACCGGTTTATACGGTTCCTAACGGCATGAGTGGAACAAATCACCAAGCAAAAGGCTTAGCCTTCCACCCTTGCCAATATATAGATGATTTCATTTAGCAATTATATAGTGTGATATAACCCAACCAAACTTCAACATGAAGCAAGCATCTTCGATCTTCACCTGCAACTAGCAATGCTATAAGAAGGGCTGAGCGAAGCGTACTTAGCCAAGCAACGGTTTGCATAGGTAGGGTGGTTAAACAAGGCAATGGTTACAAGTAGGAGGCTGACAGGAAGAACATGGGCATCGAGGCAAAACTATAGAGCAGAACTACTAGCAATAGGCAAAGATAGTAATGTTATCGGGGTTCGGTCATCTTGCCTGAAGAGAAGTCGTTCGGATCGTAAGAAGGGTCCTCGTGCTCAACCTCGTTGGAAACCTCTTGCTCGTACTCGTACTCGGTCTCAGCTTCCGGCTCTAAACAATACAATCACACCAAGCACAAATCAACAAGATGCAATGCGCACTCGAAAATGATGGATGCATGTTGGATGCACTAAGAATGCACACGGAGCACGGAAAATAGCACTCAAGCAAAACACCTCAAAACATGATAACAATATGATATTATGAATCTACACAGAAAATCAATCAAGTTTCATATAAGACTCGCTTAAATCGGAGTTACGGGCTAAAAGTTATGCCCGAAACAAGAAATGAGCGAAAGCTGAAAATTACAGCAACATAGCAACTTCGGAGCACAAAATAATTAAGCTACAGCACTCAAACAACATGGCAAAGAGCATGAACATAGACTAGACATATCCTACAGCAATTAAGTCCAAAGGTGCACCCCCAAAGGAGCCACAGATCAATAGCAATAAGCTTGGACATATTGAACTTGCCAATAAAATTCTGACAGCAGAATTTTATTGAAACTTTGGAGCAAAAGATAAACATGCTACAGCCACTTAAATAAATATGTGAGAACATGAATGGAAAGCCAACAATATATACTACAAGGAACAATCAAGATCCACTCCAAAACTATCATGGTTTGTCCTAGAGCAGCAAACAAACATGGCATCGGAACGTTACAGATTTCAGACTTAGTGAAAAACCACTAAGTCCTAAAACAGCAGTTTCATCATGGCATCTAAAAGAGCAAGTTTAAGTCACCTCAAAACTAAACATGGCAAGTGGTAAGCACCTCATTAAAGTACACATGATGGTGATCCCGAAACATACAAGCATGCATCATGGAGATAAACACAACGATAGCAACGAGCTCAACAAGATGGCATTTCATAACAAGTGAAACAACATCACAGCCACATGGCACTTTGAAACGTTGATAAACATGGCAAGAATAAATCTATCATGCAACCTAACACAAGCAACATGTAGAGCATGGCAAGACGAACACATGGACATGTCATTTGCATCATTCGGACAAACGAGCTAAAAGTTATCACATGGCAAAGAAGGCATAAAAACATCACATAGCAGCAGTTTTATCACGATGCTCTATTGCAACGGAAAAACAAGCATCTAGATGACTTCTATCATGCATGACACCAAAAGATGAAACATAGTGCTAATCACCACGAACGTCTGGACATGCTATTTGCGCGAATCGGACAAACACACATAAAGTTACAGCAGTTCTAATAATGCATCACAGAATAAAACTACAGGGACTTAGGTGGAAAAGAGGTAAACCTTCTCAGGCAGATCTGGGAAAAACAAACAACGGGCCCGGGGCTGGATCCGGCCCGGCTGGACGGAGTGGTGCTGGATGGACCGGCCCACGCGAGGGATCTGGCGAGGCGGCGGTGCGGGAACCGGGCCCGCAGAGGTGGCGAGGCCCGCGGCCTGGAGGCGGCGGCTTCGGGTGGAGATGGCCTTCGGGCCTCCGGCGCGAAGGGGCTGGCGATTGGGGGGTCCCGGCTGGCGAACGGGCCGGCCCGGCTGCGGGGCTGGAGGGCGCGGAGGCCTCGGCCTGGCAAAGCGGGGTGGCGACGGCCGGGCCGCTGCGGCGGCGCGCGGGAGGCGGCCTGGTGGTGCACGGGCCGGAGGGAGGAACTGGCGAGGCCCGCTGAGGCGCTCGGGCGGTCGGCGAAGCTGGCGCGGGGTGGTGCGGTCGGCCCAGGCGGTGAAGTGGCGGCGGTGAGGCGATGAAGCTGGGCCGCGACGGGAGGGAAGGAAACGGCGAAGTGGTCCTGGCCTTCGACGCCAGAAGGAGGAATCGATCGGGCCCAGGCGCTGGAGACTTGGCCGATCGAAGGACTGCGGCGGCGGTCGGCTGGCTGGCTCGTGGAGGGATCGATGGATGCGGTGCGTTGACTTCGGGGATCGACGGGAAAAACACTGTGGCGGCTCGGTCGTTGGCTGGTTCCCTCGGGAATTGGCCAAGTGGCAGTGAGGTGGTGGTGGATCCAGAAATTTAGGGGGAGAAGGAGGAGGAAGAAGGGGCTAGGGTTAGGGATGCCAAAAATAGACTAGGGGGTCTATTATATAGCAGATTTTTAGGGTTAGGGGGGATTTAGGGGTGTTAGGAGCCCTCCGATCGCGATCCGACGGATCCGATCGCGGGGGTAGTTTAGATGAGCCTAGGAGAGGGTAGTGGGCTGCTGGAGGCGGGTGTTTCTGGGACACAAAGTGAAGGCACTTTGGTCCCACACGAATAACTGAAGGGATAGCAAACGGAGTCCAAACGCGACGAGATTTGAGAGGCGGGTTGCACACAACAAAACAACAACACACGACAAGTCTCGCGCTACACCGGTAACGTTACACGCCCAAACACCAAAGTAGGCCTACGGGACGTCACGGACACGTGAGGGAGCTCCGGAACGCGAAACGGACGACGGGAAGGAACGCGTGGAACCGGATGCAACCGACAACACAAATGCAATGCGATGCACATGTCTACATGATATGAATGAAAGCCACACACTCACACAACAAAACGACGAAAACCCGAAAGACAAAGAACCCGGAATGGAAATAGATGAAGCCGGAGATATATTATGTACCCAAAAGGGAAAGTATTACATCCGGGGCATTACAGGAGGAGAACATCACATTGCTACTGGTCATGGACCCATGGTCCAAGGGGGACTACTCACAACTCATCCGGGAAGCGTCCATGGTGGTGGAGAAGCTCCCGGTGGTGATCCTCCCCTCCGGCAGGGTGCCGGGAAGAGTTCTCCTGGTGCTCCCGATCTTGGAAGCGCGGCGGCAGCGGAACAGAGATGAGATCGCGAAAAAGGGTTCCGTCCTCGAGGGTTTCGGGACGCGTGCTAAATATATGCCAAAGGGGGTCACCAGAGGCGGAGAGGGGGGCCCAGGCGCCCCCCCCCCCCGGCGCGGCCAGGAGGGGGGCCGCGTGGGCAGGCCGCCTGGGCTGCCCCTGGCTCCCCTCTGGCCCCACTTCTGGCGCGTGGAAGCTTCTGGAGCGTTGATTTTTTTATATATTTTTCCCGGAATTTTTCTGGCAATTTAAGTAATGGGAAAACCTGAAATACAAAAACAGCAAAAAACAAAAACTGGCACTGGGGTGCACTGAGTTAATAGGTTAGTCCAAATATGATCAAAAGTGTATAGAAGTGCATAAATATCATAGCAATATCACACAAAAGAAGCATGGAGCAAGCAGGAATTATAGATACGTTTTGGACGTATCAACATCCCCAAGCTTAATTGCTGCTCGTCCTCGAGTAGGTAAATGATAACAAGCATAATTTCTGTGGTGACATGCTATCAACCATATAAGAACTTTTAGGTAAAGCAATCAAGGCATGTAATCCAATTCAAGTCCTAACAACCAAGAGTCTATATTAGCATTGTAACAAGTAACATAAGAACATAATGGTGCAAGAGCTCTCGCTGTCCGTGACTCGAATGTCTCCAAATGGTGTTTGCGTGCAAGAAAGGGGATAGAGATATATATGAGAGAGTAAAACATAGTTTTTGTATTGTTGAGAACTTAATCTACTAAAGTTTCACACTTGGTCTTCTTTGGAATCTTATCTTGACTCATCCCCAGACCGTCAGCCAGGTACAAGTCAAAATGATCCACTCCCTTTCGACATTTTGAGCACTCATGCAATGGATGAGCGTAAGCAAGAAAGTCGACACTTAGGATGGCAAAGAGAGAAAAATGATAGAGGGGGAAGACAAAAAAGGTGTGAAAGGCTCACATCAATGAGGACAATCATCGGCGAGAGAAAGCCAAATGATAGATATGATGCTAGGAGTAGGGATTGCCATGCAACGGATGCACATATGAGCTAAGGTAAGCTCTCCAATGGAACTAGTGGGGGTGTATCCAACTCGCTTGCTCAAGAAGACCTAGAGCTCTTTTGAGGAGGCTCATCATTGGAATATACAAGCCAAGTTCTATAGTGTAAAGGTCCCCACATAGCTATATGCATAAATGATAATCTCTATGGAGTACAAGGTATAATATGGAGTACGAGTGTGGATCTCTCAAAAGAAATAGTAGTGTGCCCCCTTCTCTCTTTTTATTTCTTTTTCTCTTTTTCTATTTTTTTTATTTTTTGTGGCCTCAATGGCTCTTTCTATTTATCTCTCATTTGTCCTCTTTGGGATCTTTTGATTTTGTCCTCTTTGGGATCTTTTGATTTGTCCTCTTTGGGATCTTTTCCTCACTTTAGGGGCAACACTCTATGTATTACAAGAAGTATAGAAGATCTTTCACACTTTACAAAAGTACTCAACATAAAGAAAATGAAACTATCATGATGTATGCAAATGTATGCCTCTGCCAGTGTAGCAGGATATGCAATGATACTAGCGCGTCATGTAGCAATGATTAGGGCAAGGCCCAACTAGCATGCGGCTCATCGATCAAGCAAAAAGCATGTATGACATGAAGATCAAGTCATGAGAGGATGGATATTGCATGGCAATGTATCTCGGAAAGGCTATGGAAATGCCTTAATAGGTAGGTATGGTGGCTGTTTTGAGGAAGGATATAATGAGGCTTATGATGACAGAGCGTATCGTGCCAAGGATTTGGATGCACAGGCGAAGTATGCACCAACTCTCGAGGTGAGAAAGGGCAATGCACGGTACCGAAGAGGCTAGAAAAATATGGATAGGTGGAAGTGTCAACCTTCGAATACTCACATTAGTCCGAAGAACTCATGCACTTATTATCGGTAACTCTCAATCTAATTAGGAGGTTCTCAAAGAGACAAGTACCCCGAGGAGGTGTGTATGGGGGTTTGGTTACCCTTGCGCATCCTCGACCCATGGTATGTGAGTGTACTCTAATATTCGATCCCTCCAAAGATTAGTGATCCATTTAGTAGCTAAAGTTCTCAACTATTTTGTAGGTTTTCGAAAATAAACACGGATTGCCCAAAATACGACATCTATCACTAATAGGCTAAAGCTCTTGTCACCAAAAGTTCAGACATTACTCATGGCAATACCTCAAAACTATTGCAAGTTACTACTAAAATTAAATAGCAACCTCATTTACCTACTTTAAGTTAAGACACACAACTCAGTGCAACAGACAAACTCTCTTAACAAGATAATCATGAAAACTCAAGAGAGTTCAACAACCAACTAAACAAAAGCTCTTTAAAAAGAAAAGCATGAAAACTAAGAGCTAAACATGACAGTAGCTATTGAAAGACAAAGAACATACACAACAAAGATAAGCATGAAAATCCTATGTTGTGTTCTAGGTTGAAGTGGAGCGTGTTTCTCTCCCACACAAAGAAAGCTGGGTTCTAACTCGTTATGAACAGCAAGCAAAGCTAAAGAAAACTAAAAAGGAAACTAAAAGCAAGACGCTCCAAGCATAGCACATAACGCATGAAGTGATTAAAATATAGTGGAACGAAAGACGAACTGATAATTGTTAATGGAGAAGGGGATGCACGGGGGCATCCCCAAGCTTAGACGCTTGAGTCTTCTTGAATATTTCTTGGGGGTGCACGGGGGCATCCCCAAGCTTGAGCGTTTGACCCTCCTGAATCTTTGTATCATCTTCCCTCGCACACTTGAAAACTCCCTTCATACATAACTCATCATAATCTGATTAGCGAGGTTAGTGCCCATAATAAAATAATTTTTCCTTGCTGGAAATAAAGATAATCTTGAATAGCTACTGTTTCTCAAGATTGCCAAAAGGTTTTTGCAAAGAAAAAGCAAGCTCAAGGTTTGCAAAACGAAGAAAAGGCAAAACAGGACAGAATCTGTGAAAAACAGACCAGCAGGTAGTAAATAATTTTTTCGGGGCACTTCTGGAACTCAAATCAAAAAACTCAGAACAGAAGCCCGAAAGCCAATTGTATAGAGCACGCTGTCGAAAAAATTCAGACCAAAAAGATGATCTGGTGATTTTATACGGATTTTTTTGTCCAATGACAGAATCTGTTTCCTGGACAGCACGTCACAACTTTTGAACTTTCTTGCAATCAGAGGCTAAACTTGGCACAAAGCTGAAAAGTAAAGATACAATGATGATGCTACTGTAGTAACAAACATCAAGACACAACAAAAGCAAAATAAAATTTTATTCGTTGTGGGCTGCCTCCCAAAAGCGCTTTCTTTTATACCTTTAAGCTAGGCATAGTGCAAAGAGGAATCAAAAATCATCATAATAATCGGAGTTATAAATTGTTTCAAATGGTTCCTCAACAAGTTCATCCTTGTTCCTTCTAGGAAAGGGGTACGTACCTTTTGCCTTCCCACGTAGGCGGATTTGTCCCTTACCTATATCGATGAAGCCTTTTACGGCTCGGATGAAGTCCCTTCCAAGCACTATATTTCCTTGGTTTGGCTTCATGATGAAGAAATCAACCATTGCAATCCCTTTAAGGAATGTAACTGGCACGTCTTTTATTCTTCCCTGGATCTCAGAAATATCTCCATCAGCATGTTCATGATAGGATGATAATCTATCCATGTTAAATTTTAAAGAATCATGAACAATTTTTGGCATAGTAGAAACCATAGATCCAATATCACAATAAGCAAGGAAGTCTTGATTAGAGATGCTAATCCTAACAAAAGGCTCCCAATCATTGTCTATTGCCAAAATATCTCTCTTATTGGGTTTGGGTTTCTCTACCTTCATCAAGTCTAGAGCATCCATTCTTTTCTCAATAGTAGCAAGTCTATCTATGACAGTATCAAAACTATGATCATAAACAAAGTAACTAGATAGACCATGTATAATTTCAAGAGCTCTAGCTTCATCACACTCTAGGAAATCTCCTTCAGCTATAATATCAAGAGAGTGTCTACACCATTTAAAAAGACCATGGTAAAAATTTCTAAGCACAATTTTTATAGGTATCCAAGGCATAATTCTCCTATGTGCATCAGAAATTCTATCCCATGCCTTCTTCATATTTTCTCCATCCCTTTGATGGAAATCTAGAACTTCTGATTCCCTCAAAGTACCAAGTCCTAACATGCTTGACTAAACAGAAAGGACTGCTAACAGAAAAGCAAATATATTTTTTTGTGATTTTTGATAAAGGACACTAAAACAAAAACTGAAAGGTAAACTGACAAGACTAAAAAGCAAAGATAAAAGATAGCGTGCAACTCCCCTATCTTGAAGAGTGGAGTCCCCGGCAACGGCGCCAGAAACTTGCTTGATGGCTTCTCGCCCCTCGTTGGTTACCCCAAGTGGAAGGTTTGAGATGTAGCGTAGCGGCAAATTTCCCTTGGCAAAGATACCAAGGATCGAATCTCGTGAGACTCCGAGGGTCGACAAGAAGGTGTCAATAGCGCCAGAAACTTTTGCTTGACAGGACCTGCACACAGATACAAATAACTTTGCTCCCAACGAGTACAGAGAGGTTGTCAATCCCTCCGGCCTTGTCGTTTACAAAGGATCAAACGCAAGAGATAATAGTGATAGGTATGACTTCAACTAGGAAATAAGAACAGGAAGTAAATAGCGGGTGTGATCAGTGATGGTAATATGGACCGGGGTCCCATGATGTTCACTAGTGATGTCTCTCTCCCAAAAGACGATAAAACAGCTAAGCGAGGTAAACAAATTACAGCTGGGCAATTGTCAGGATTATGTGCGCAAACCAATGCTAACTATGCTGTACAGAAAGGTAGAGGCTCAAAAGCATGGGCGGTACGCCAAGGCAAGTAGACCGAAATCCATCTGCATCTACTACTAATCATCCACCTTGAGATATCTATCCAGAACATCTCGCTGGTATTAAGTTGCGAGTCCCACCCAAAGTGTAAACTCAAAGCAACAGACAACTGCATTAAAAGAACTTTGCGTAAAGTAAACAATCCTTGCACCCGCAAGTACAAGCACCGTTGTTTTCCCCTTGTGGCAACAGCACATCCCCTAGACTCATGTTTCTGTCACTCAAGCTAGTCATCGAGGGGCATGAACCCACAATCAAGCATAACGTTCCCTCTTGGAGTTACTACCTACTACTTGGCCAAAGCAATAAATAGCAACGGAGAACATGCAAGAATTACTCAAGAACATAAATATAAAAGAGGTGAATCAAATATATTACTCACACACAATCTGAACATAATCTCATAATCCATCGGATCCCAGCAAACTCAGCATAGCAACAGCATAAAGATTACATATGTGCCTCGATCATGTAGGGCAGCTCACGAGGTCTAATCGATGAAGAACAAAGAGGGGAGGAGAACATCACATAGCTACTGGTCATGGACCCATGGTCCAAGGGGGACTACTCACAACTCATCCGGGAAGCGTCCATGGTGGTGGAGAAGCTCCCGATGGTGATCCTCCCCTCCGGCAGGGTGCCGGGAAGAGTTCTCCTGGTGCTCCCGATCTTGGAAGCGTGGCGGCGGCGGAACAGAGATGAGATCGCGAAAAAGGGTTCCGTCCTCGAGGGTTTCGGGACGCGTGCTAAATATATGCCAAAGGGGGTCACCAGAGGCGGAGAGTGGGGCCCAGGCGCCCCCCCGGCGCGGCCAGGAGGGGGGCCGCGTGGGCAGGCCGCCTGGGCTGCCCCTGGCTCCCCTCTGGCCCCACTTCTGGCGCGTGGAAGCTTCTGGAGCGCTGATTTTTTATATATTTTTCCCGGAATTTTTCTGGCAATTTAAGTAATGGGAAAACCAAAATACAAAAACAGCAGAAAACAGAAACTGGCACTGGGGTGCACTGAGTTAATAGGTTAGTCCAAAACTCCAAATATGATCAAAAGTGTATAGAAGTGCATAAATAGCATAGCAATATCACACAAAAGAAGCATGGAGCAAGCAGAAATTATAGATACGTTTTGGACGTATCAAGGATGGTTCCAAACAAAGCAACCTATCTACAAAGTTTCATGATGGCACAAGTACCAAAAAGAAACGGCTTGCCTTCCATCAACACACACTTGATATGGATCACAAGATGAGTGTTCTATCGAAAATAGGATGGCTCCCCCACGAATTGTGCATTTAGAGAGAATTTGCATTCGAGTACAAAATGCACAAGGTGGGATCACCACTTTCACTATATCTAGAAAACACTCGACAAAAACAATAAAACATGAGATCCACAAGTGACATGGAAGGAAATGGGAGTTGACACAAACTTGGCAAGAGATAAGACAAATAAAACCAAAAGACAATGTAAAGATGATCAATAATTTCCACCACATAAATGATTACCAATTGTCAAAGACAAGAGGTATTTTGGAAATAATTCCCGGTGATAGATAGCACTGATATCCAACATCATCTTCACACCAAACACAAGCAAAATGCAACTTGTAGAGCTAACATGCCACCTAGGAACAACATAATTTATACTATCAACTCTAGGTGACAATATCTCAAATTTACACATTTTCTAGGCTTGTAATATGCACATAGAATATTACTCCCCCATAATGTGATACCAATGAAAAACTTACCAAGATGCAAAAGAGAACCAACAAGAGATAATTAATGGAACATTTAGAATTTGACTTTCTCATGAGAAGACATACCACATAGAGACTAGATAATCTTGTAATATCAATACTAGATGGTATTCCTCATGTACACACATTTATAGGATTGTGAGGTGCACAAAGCACATCACTCCCCCAAAATGGGATGTTCCATTAATCTCTCACAAGAGCCAACTAAGATAAAAGCAAGAAGCACAAAGGCTCCACGCACGACACACACATACATGATGTGCAAAACAATATACACATACTTGATTTCTCAAGACATACAAATTGGACGCACAGCATATACAAACACATGCAAGGAACAAAACCAAAACATGCAAAGTGGCAAGTAACTTTCAATGTAAACAATTTAAGCACGAGTTACCGCAAGGAGGAACATTGGATATAAGATAGAAATTTGATCATCCGAATGACTTGGCTTGAGACAATATGAATGATGAAGACCCCTTAATTCTTCATAATGTACCAAGTCTCCAATGCCCTCCAACAACGCCTATTGATCAAGCTTTAGCTTGTTGGTCCCCAACCAAGTTGGGTCCTAAGAGGTTAGTCACAATAGGCTTGGCCACCCAAATGGTTCTTTTCTTGACACCACTTTGAGTACCAAAAAACTTGGCAAACACATTGCCAACATTATCCTTCCCAAGAAAATAGACACCATCAATAGTAATTGGGTTGGATAAGTTACCACTAGTTCATGAAGAAGCAAGGTGACCCTTCTCACGGCATAGGTAGCAACATCTACTCTTCACTTTCTTCTCATTTGATTTCTCAAAATGAGAAGCATTACCATGAGTCTTCTTGGGAAGTGGCCTTTCTCCAACTTGCGGTTGAGCATGAGATTGAACTTGTGGCCTCTTCCCTTGTTGCTTGTCACTAATGGCCTTCTTCTTCAATGGGCAAGATCTAACATGATGCCCTTCAATTTTGCACTTGAAGCAAATAATCTTGGCCGAATTCTTGAGTTGTTCTTGGCCCTTAGTCTTGTTAATGATCTTGGACCTTTTCTTCTTGTTGGAGTTGAATCCAAGTCCACCTTTGTCATTGGGGGATTTTTGCACACTCAAGATATTGTTGAGTGTGGACTTCCCTTCATGACACTTTTCCAAGTCTTTCTTCAAAGAAGTGACTTGGGCCTTGAGCTCTTTGATTTCCTCTACATGGTTAGTATCAACAAAAGTACTAGAGGAAGTATAATCTTCATTGTTAGAGCAACAAGGCAAGGAGAGCAATTCATCACAAGATGTACTAACATTGTGAGTAGATGAATTACGAGGACTAGCACATGACAAGATAGCATTTCGACTTGAAGTAGTGCTAGTATCCACATGAGGCTCACTAGATGTTACCTTGATACTCATAGCCTCATGAGCTATATTTAGCACATTATGGGATACTAGAAGATCATCATGAGAGCTTGTGAGCTTTACATGACTTTCTTCCAATTTCCCATAATTGCCAGATAGCAACTCAAGTTGAGACCTTAGCTCAACATTCTCCTTCAAAATGGATGCTTCACTAGAAATAGAGTTAGTAGCACAAGCATCATCAATAATAGCAAGAGGAGAAGGCAACTTGGCAAGCTCCTTAGAATATGAAGCTTTAAGTTGAGCATGAGATTCGGTGAGTTTTATGAGCTCACCCTCAATGACCCTTGTGCCATTTTTGAGGTGCTCAAAATCCTCAAGGAGTTTAGCATGTGCAACTTTAAGCTTCTCATTTTTAGTTTCAAAATCATTAACCACCTCGAGAGCTCTATCACGGGATTCCTTTATTCTAGATAGTTCTAGAGCAAAAGTCTCCTCAAGAGATTCCTTGGTGGTTTGTTCAAGTTCAAGAGCTTGCGAGAGGTCGGCGATCTCATTAGCGTAATCACGCTCATGACCTTCCATTTTCTCAATGGTGACCTCATGCTCCTCTAGATGAGATTCCAACTCCTCTATATATTTCTTGCCCTCAATGGCAATAGACATGATTTCCATGAAGTTGGAACGAGCAATTTTATTCTTATGAAGAGCTTTAAAAATCATTTCCCCCTTAATTTTTAAGGAGGCAACATTGTCATTCTCTTCATCATTTTCTACATCATCATCATTCTCATCATCACTATCATGACAAGATATATTGGGGTTCAAAGTGGGAGATACCTTTGAAGCCTTAGCCATAAGGCAAAACGCAATAGATGATGATGTAGGATCCCTTGAAGCACCATTCAAGACTACATCTTGTTCCATGGGGTGTTGGGTTTCCTCTACATTGTTAGCACAACAATTCGAGGAAATAGATGCATTTTTATCATGGCAACAAGACATAGCAAGCATATCATCATGAGTTTTAGTCAAGCAATTTCTACATGATATGCAAGGACTATCAACACAAGCATGTGAAACATGTAGGGTGCTTGAAGTGTTAAAGTCCAAAGAAGATGCATTGCAATAAGATAGTGATGAAGGATCATCCACAATAAGCATACTATCATCATTGCAATGACCAACACTACTCACCATATCATTACCTTGTGGCAATCCACATGTAGGCGAAGTAGAAGAAGTTGAGAAAGCAACATGGTCGGAGGTGGAGGGAGAACAATCATCCCCATAATCCTTGGACACACCATATTTATCTTGAAGCTTTGTCCACAACTCATGAGCATCCCGGAACGGCATGAGTTGACATATAACTACATTGCTCAAAGCATCGAAAAGCACATTAGAAGCTTGAGCATTGAGATAAGAGTTTTTCTCATCCTCTAAAGATAATCTTTGGGGATCCTTAGGAGGAGAAAAACCCATATCTACAATTCGCTTTAAATTTGGGTCCATGACCCTAAAGAGATTGAGCATGCGAATTACCCAAGAATCAAAATTTGTGCCATCAAAACTAAGAGTGTCAGAGAATCCTAAACCCCTAGTCGACATCCTTACTCTCTAGGCGGTTAAGCCCTATAAAGAGAGACGAGGCTCTGATACCAATTGAAAGATCGTGGATGTCGCCTAGAGGGGGGGTGAATAGGCGCTTTAAAATAATTACGGTTTAGGCTTTAACAAATGCGGAATAAACCTAGCGGTTAATTTGTCAAGCACAAAACCTACAACAATTAGGCTCACCTATGTGCACCAACAACTTATGCTAAGCAAGATAAACAACTAGGTGATAGCAAGATATATGACAAGAAACAATATATCTATCACAAAGTATAGTGCATAAGTAAAGGGCTCGGGTAAGAGATAACCGAGGCACGCGGAGACGACGATGTATCCCGAAGTTCACACCCTTGCGGATGCTAATCTCCGTTTGGAGCGGTGTGGAGGCACAATGCTCCCCAAAAAGCCACTAGGGCCACCGTAATCTCCTCACGCCCTCGCACAATGCAAGATGCCGTGATTCCACTAAGGGACCCTTGAGGGCGGTCACCGAACCCGTACAAATGGCAACCCTTGGGGGCGGTCACTGAACCTGCACTTTGGCAACCCTTGGGGGCGGTCACCGGAACCCGTCAAATTGCTCGGGGCAATCTCCACAACCTAATTGGAGACCCCGACGCTTGCCCGGAGCTTTACACCACAATGATTGAGCTCCAAACACCAAGGTTGGGGCTATCTCCCCAACGACACCACGAAGCTTCACCACAATGGAATATGGCTTCGAGGTGACCAAAACCGTCTAGGGCGCCCAAGCACCCAAGAGGAACAAGCTCAAGGGTACCAAGCACCCAAGAGTAATAAGCTTCTCAACTTGTAACTTCCACGTATCACCGTGGAGAACTCAAACCGATGCACCAAATGCAATGGCAAGGGCACACGGAGTGCCCAAGTCCTTCTCTCCCAAATCCCACCGAAGCAACTAATGCTAGGGAGGGAAATGATAGGAAGAACAAGAAGGAGAACACCAAGAACTCCAAGATCAAGATCCAAGGGGTTCCCCTCACCTAGAGGAGAAAGTGATTGGTGGAAATGTGGATCTAGATCTCCTCTCTCTTTTCCCCCAAAAACTAGCAAGAATCCATGGAGGGATTGAGAGATAGCAAGCTCTAAGAAGGTCAACAATGGGGGAAGAACACGAGCTCAAAGGATTAGGTTCATTGGGGAAGAAGACCCCCTTTTATAGGTGGGGGAAAATCCAACCGTTATGCTCACAGCCCGCACAGAGCGGTACTACCGCTCCAGGAGCGGTACTACCGCTAGGGCAGTAGAACCCCTTTGAAAAACAATAGCGAGGAGGCAAAAAGGTCAGAAGAACCGTCGGAGTGGTAGTACCGCTTGACCTCACGGTACTACCGCTACGGGTAGCGGTACTACTGCTAAGGGTAGCGGTACTACTACTTGCGAGCGGTACTAAAAAATTACATCCGTGCCTACCACCACTGGAGTTGTGACGAGTTTTTGGTCCCGAGCGGAAGTAGCCACGGAAGTAGCCGCGGTAGTACTGCTCCAAGCGGTAGTACCGCTCCCGAAAGCGGTAGTAAAAAATTACTTCCGCTCCAACCCGCGGTAGTACCGCCGCAGCCTTTTCAGTACACCAAAACGACAATAACTTTTGCATACGGACTCCGAATTTGATGAAACCAAGTTTGTTGGAAAGCTAGTGACAAGGGCTAACACAATCTTGATAGAAATATCAATTAGAAGCAAATTAGAAAAGTCCCAAAAGAAAATGGTGAGAACCCTTCCTCGGATAAGACCGGTAAAACATCCAACACCGAAAACATCATAGAAGACGCATGTGAACTTCGTTTTCGATGAACTCAAGCTTGTCATCAAGATGACCATAAGCTCTAAGACTCACAAAGAGAACCAAACAAGAACCAAGAAACATGATGCAAGGATGCAATGGTTTGAGCTCTCTACTAACGATACGATCAAGCTACCAACTTGAGAGCCCCCCTTGATAGTACGGCAAACAATCCTATAACCCGGTCTCCCAACTACCACCACGAGACCGGTAAAATAGAAAACCTATCAAGGGCAAACCTTTGCTTTGCACAAAGTCCACTTGAGCTAGATGTAGATGATCTTGACTTCCTCACGTTGGACGATCTTTCTTGATTGCGTTGTCTCGGTGAAGACTAGTAGATTGCTCCCCCATACTCCTCTATGGGTGAGCCACTCTTCGGCATATCTTCACAAGTCCATTGTCACGACAATGGACGGCAAGCTTCAAGCACTTGATTTCTTCGTGATGCTCCACTTGAACTTGCACACCGCAACCTAACCCCACAAAGAACTCTCACGAAGAACATGGGTTAGTACACAAAGCGTGATTGACAATTCTTACCATACCATGGGATTGCTTGATCCCTCTCGGTAAATCTTCTACACTTTGTGTGTTGATCAACTTGATTCATTCTTTGACTTAGATTTGATCAACCTTGAATCTTTCCAACTCTCTTCATTTGGATGATGTCTTGAAGGTAAACATGAATGCTCACAAACTCTTCTTCTTCAAGACATGCTTGCAATAAGATCAACACCCACAAGACCAATCTTTGGATAATTCCTTAATAGCACCTTGGTCATCACAAACTCTCCTTGAAACCAACAAATGAACTCCAAGAAAAGCCTATGGACAAACCCTTCAAATATAACTCAAGGCAACCATTAGTCCATAGAGATTGTCATCAATTACCAAAACCAAACATGACGGCACCGCATGTTCTTTCACCGAGCACGGTCAGACATCAATGCAATGAACTCCAGTGATTTGAGGTCGTCAGCAAAGATGGCCGCGACACTCATTCATGGCGACAGTCACCGAGGTCATGCCTACTATCATCCTTTGCTTGTGACCCAGTTGCAGTCGGCATCGCTTGCTCGCCGATCACCGCCACCGTCGCGAATTTCTTGCCCGCTTCTTGCTCGAGTCACTTTCCTCTCTCGAACGGGAAAGTATAAGGTGCTCCAGACGCTCCGGTGTTCCTGTGATAAAGGCTCCTAGACTGTTGGATCTCAGTTGGACAACATCTGAAGCGTTGTTGGGCTTTTGCGCAATTATTGGGCTCTAAGGGGGGTTTCGCAAACAAATCACGAGCTTTTGGGAGCCGTTGGATCTCGAATCCAAGGGCTCCCAAATGCTTGTATCACCGTAGCACCTGAGCGCCCACAACACTCGATATTTCCCCCTCTCAAACGCATCGAACCAGTGGAACGTTGCTGCTCTGATAAATCCATAATGTGGAAGGGGCGAAAGGCAAAAAATCACATGACATCAAGTTTTCTCATAAACACATCTGCATACGCAAATGCTTAATACACACACATACACCCATCTTATGAACACACACATACCTTACCCTTATGAGCACCTCCGAAAGACTGAGCCGACATGTCTTAAAATTGACAAAGTCATCATAAGTGTCTCGCTATCGACGAAAACGTTGTCTCCCACTGAATAATATTGTGTCTTTATGTGTCAAACATGTGTTTGATCATCGGTGGATTGAGAGCACAACCATCCATCTAATCATCTTCAATTGCAAAGTGGTGGGGTGTTGTCGGCGCTGTTGGTGAGTGTTGCAATCATGAGACGGCGAAGGCGAACCAGAATGACGATGGATTGGGCAAATTTGACAATTTTGACCTCTCGGCGAAATCAATTCATAGAATGAACTGTCCGTGAAACAATTTCACATCTCTGACCTTTTTGTGTAGCGCCCGCCACGACGGCGTCACACTACACTGTGCAACGCCTAACTCGGGGGGCTACACGCCTGGCCAGCGTCGCACCCCGAACTGCCTAAAAATTACTAAGTCATTGTGCAGAGCCTACAAGCTAGGCGCCACACTATACAGTGTAGCGTCTACCGCTAGTGCAACGCCTAGGAGCTAGACGCTACACTGTATAGTGTGGCGCCTAGCTCTCAGGCGTTGCACACTGACTTATTAATTTGTTGGATCACCCGGATGCGATGTTGGCTAGGCGTGCAACGCCCCCGAGCTAGGCGCTGCACCGTAGGGTGCGGCGCCGTCGTGGCGGGCGCTACACAAAAAGATCAGGGGTGTGAAATTGTTTCACGGGCAGTTCATTATGTGAATTGATTTCGTCCAAAGGTCAAAATTGTCAAATTTGCCGATGGATTGGTGTTGCGAGGGCGGCGGCGGTGAGCGTTGGTGCTCCGACGAGTGAGACACGCGTCGCAAGCCCCGCACAGCCGCACCCCGACCCCGACTTTGCATTTGTCGCAAGGTCTAGTGGCCGGTGGTTCCAACGACAGCGCTGCTAGCTCATCGATGGGTGCTTCAATCTTGCCGACCGCAAGGATGGCGGCGAGTGACGCAAGAGGAGTGTAGATGCATGCGGAAGGAAGAAGAAGATCGGACGGCTAGGACGAAGGTCATCCGAGTGCTCGTGATACCGATCGGTCGACCGCCTAGAAGTGGCCATGATTCAAACCAAAGACATGGGTCGTAGTACCACGCTAGGTAATAGCACTAGGCAAATAATAAACCCACCTGTCAGTGACCCAGCACGAGCAGATTCCAGAGTCTCCGACCCACTCCACCTCTTTCTCCACGCCAAAACTAAACTAAAAAGATTCGTCTTCACCTAATCTCTCCTTCCTCCACCCACCCACCCACCCCCCAGCCGGAAACCCTAGCTCGCCCTCGCCGCCGGCGATGGCCGCATGAGCGATGCCCCTCCGAGGAAGCGCCCACCAGCCAGCTCCGTAGCTCGAGCCGCCGCCGCCGTCGTCGTAGCCGCCCTCGCGTCCTCCTTCGTCGCCCTGTCCCCTCGCTGCGCTCCGGCCGCCGCGGGATCCAGGCCCGGCATGTCGAAGGCGAGGGTCTACACCGACGTCAACGTGGTGCGCCCCAAGGAGTACTGGGACTACGAGGCGCTCACCGTCCAGTGGGGGTAAGACGCTGACGTCACGTCCTAATCAGCAGCCATTGCTAAGTTCTGTGGTCACTTCGCTGATGCTTGTAAATTTCGGTTAGTGCTGGGTGTGGGTTATTCGTTAAGGCTGCAAGGTTAGGCGTGCGTTCAGTAGAAGTTTAGTGAGGTTCGCGGATTTTTCTTCATCCCTGTCAATTTCAGGGTGTGATTGCTGATTAGGGAATCACAGTTTGTCTGTGCGTGCGTGCACTCGACAATACGAGCAATATAGTTCTTGTGTTCTTATAAAACCGTGTGTTAAATATTGCTTCATCCCCATCGATTGCAGCCTGTGATTAGGGAATTGCAGCATGGGTGCGTGCTGCGTGGACAATACGAGCAAAATAGTACTTGTTCTGATAAAACCGTGTGTTAAATGTTGCTTTGGTAGCTTTGGCAATAAATCTTATGAAATTAAGAAGTTACTTTGAGCAAATAACTTTGAGTTAAAGATTGTTGTTTGATTTCCCATGTCCATGTTCAGAAATATATATAGATTGGAGGATGGGAGTTTTCTTACCAGTATAGTGCTTTTGAGCTTGTCTAGCATTATGTTTCACCCAATATATTGTTAAATATTCTATTTAAAGTTCGGTAAATTGTGCCACATTTGTTCTTTGTCTCACCATGGAAATATGCATTTTTTTCCACCTAATTCATTTGGGCATGCCAACATGTACGCTGTTCTTACTAGTCCACTTCTTTCCAATTAGCGTTGTGGTCCTAGTATACTTAAAATTTTCGGTGCAAGCCTGCGGTAGCTCCAAGCAACCACCATGATGTACTTATATTGTCCATCCTATTGAGATCATTAAAATACATAATGAATAGACAGAGGTCCTGCTGGTTTCTCGGAAAGATAAAAATCATTATATTTGAACCTTCGGAGGAATGTGTTTGTTCAGTGGATATACCAGCAAGTGTATTCATTGTATTCTCTTTCTCTGCGTCAACTTATTTTGACTATTGTCAGTTATTTTAATTGTATATTTAAGTGCGAAAAAGCATCATGATTAATTGTAGCTGATTCTCTGGCCCTCCTTGTTCCATCTGAACTTCATAAGAGACTGTCAGGAAAAAGTGTGAATGCTTTCTGCAACATGGTGATATGAACGTCTTTTCCAAGAATACCTGTCTTCTCTTTGCGAGTTCTAATCAGTAACGATTTACTTTATAAATTAACTCTTAAGATTTATCCTCACTATCCCTTTCTGTGTTAGTTTTATTCTTTTGGCGAAAGGTAATTGGAACCCTAGCCTCTTATGCTTTTCATGTTTCCACTGAACTAATACCGTGCTAACCATTGTTACATCTCTAACCAGTGAGCAGGATGACTATGAAGTTGTCAGGAAAGTTGGAAGAGGTAAATATAGTGAAGTGTTTGAAGGCTTCAGTGTTAACAATAGCGAGAAATGTGTCATTAAGATACTCAAGCCCGTAAAGAAAAAGAAGGTACTGTATGAAGCTTTGTGTTTTATATTGGGATGTGAATTACTCATTTGCATGTTGAACTGTAGATTTTTTTTTGATCCAGTAAGAATCCTTTATGGATTATACAGAACCAAAAAGATTTCCATCAAGAGTAGAGCATGTAACCAAGAAAATATGGGCTAGGAACATAAAATAAATTGAGTAAACAGTAGTAAAAAATCAGAACTTCTCTAAAACTTACAGAATTTGCTTGAGTGCCAGGTCAGTAGTGTCCAGAAACTCTTTTAGTGTGAGGCCAGAAAGTGTCACATTCTTTCTCTTAGCAACCTCAACAAGTCTCAGCATTGTCTTTTGACCACTCTTAGCTGTCTCTTCGTCACTGTGTGATGGAGACTTGCGAGTTGCGAGTGTGTCATCATACCTGCCACGTCTCAGAAAGACACATAAGATGCTTGGCATCTTGGTCGCAAAATTTATCTGTTCAGGCACCTTTGGAGGAACCTGGTTGGAGCACTGCCCATTCATGCAGAAGCATGAAAGGTGTGACTGTAATAACAAAGTGACTTGTTTTTAAGGGGAACAAAATAAGAGAACTCACAAACACTAGCATTGATCCCCTTTACCCACTCTCCTGGCTAAATCCCGTTGGGCAACATCTTCAAAGGAAAGGGACACTAGCCCTCCTGCAAAGTAACATGTTTTGTTGAGAAGAGCCAATAGGAAAATGATCAGATCCATGAAATGGAAAATCTGATTGACGATGCCAGCCTTGTTTGATCATAAATCTGGATCTGTTTTAATGATTAGAATAACCATCTGTTTGCTCATAAATTCCCAGAAAAGAGAAGATTAAGTCCATAGTTAATGCCCACACATGCATTATTCTTACCATGTCATGCCTTGCACTTCCATTAAATAAAAATGCATTTCTTGGTGATGAAGCTCTTAACCTACTTGTCATATGTTTATACAGATCAAAAGGGAGATAAAAATACTTCAGAACCTCTGTGGAGGCCCAAATATTATCAAGCTGCTCGATATTGTCAGGGATCAACATTCGAAAACTCCCAGCTTGATCTTCGAATATGTCAACAACACAGATTTTAAAGTGCTCTATCCCACGTTGACAGATTATGATATTCGCTACTACTTGTACGAGCTACTAAAGGTTTTGTTTACCATCCTAATAACTTATTTTGCTGTGATATTCAACAAAATGCTTTGTCCTCTGGATATGCAGAAATATGTGTGGAATACCTTTAGATATCAGGAATATTGTTCTTCTGGAAATGTTGAAATTACATATTAGTTTATTTATTTATGCTCTAATTACACCTGGTGTTCTAGATCAGTATCATTAATCCAAAGTCTAAACTTCTTGAAAGGTTATCTGTGTAGCAAGCTCAAATGCATTAGCAACTAAAGTTCAGAATTAACGTCTGATAAAATAGTTGGCCATGAATTTTACTGTGCTTTATGATCTAGGATTTAGTGAAACACCGTTTTATGAAGTTCTAGTATTCTTAAAAGTGCTGGTTTCAAGATATCAGTGATTGTTGAGCATTTGTTTGTGCAAGATAAGTGCTAGGTCTCTGCTATATATTTTGAAGCCAAAGTCATGGTTTTAAACATGCAAGGAGTTGCTTATTTGTGACATATTTCCTTTTTTGTTTATGGTTACCATTCCAGGCATTAGATCACTGCCATTCACAAGGCATTATGCATCGAGATGTCAAGCCCCATAATGTTATGATTGATCATGATCTTCGAAAACTTCGCTTGATAGACTGGGGCCTGGCGGAGTTTTACCATCCAGGCAAGGAATACAATGTCCGTGTTGCTTCAAGGTTTGTGTAGATACAGTAAACTACTTGGTTGGTTATGTTATTTATTACTACCCATAAAAAAAATACTCACTCCAATCCATATTAAATGACGCACACTTAGTATAACTTTATACTAAGTGCGCCATTTTTCTTGCTCCATAACTTATTTGGATTGAACCCTTTTGATCGTGTGTATTGCGCTATGACGACAATTTAAGAATATGACTTATTGTTGAAGTTGGCTCCAGAAGCAACATATGAGCAGATAAATTTACTTGATTTGAACCCTGTATTCCTGTTTGAGCTGCCTAATGGACTTCTTTCGGTGATGTGCATGCTCTAAAATTTAAGTGATGAAGTAGTTCAATCATTATAATTATATAATCTGAGAAAATTATTAAAAAAACATGTTCTATCACTACAAAACAATTCGTTTTATGACTACCAACATATTATTCATGTTAGCATGTTAGCACTGACCTATATACCCTGCAATTTATTGCTTAGTCCAAGCCGCATGTTCTGATTTTCATTTATATTTCATTACATATGCTTTTTAATATCTGAGCATAGCATTTGTTTCCCCATTTGATCCAGGTATTTCAAGGGACCTGAACTTCTAGTTGATTTGCAAGATTACGATTATTCTCTGGACATGTGGAGCCTTGGGTGCATGTTTGCTGGGATGGTATGTATGAATTACGAATACCTGTATATGTATCCTCTACTTAATGGGGTATTGACATTAGGTCCGTAACTGATTCATTTGCTACTTGTTTTTATGGCTGCAGATCTTCCGCAAGGAGCCATTCTTCTATGGCCATGATAACCACGACCAACTCGTGAAAATTGCAAAGGTGAGCCCCACTTTGATTCCGGCATCTCTCATATCTCTAGTAATAGAAGGCTTGTACTTCTTGCTAAATGTGTTTTAGTGATGCAACCCATGGTTTGGACTTTTTGCTAAAAACCTTTCCATCACGAAACATGTTTTCTGTAGCATGCAGTGGGCACCATGTTTTTCAGTTCAGTTAGGGTTAAGATTGCTCAATCTGATTGGATAAGATTGTATTGTAAGAAAGACCTATATCCTATATCAGAGTTAAGGCAGTTTGCTCAATAATCAAGGAATAAGTCACCCCTCATCTTCCTTTCCACGGTAGCTCCTTTCTGTTGAGGCCTATGGCTATGACCGCCCACTCCCGAATTAAAAATGCTCTGTACAGGACCCAATTTGCTGTTGAGATGACACTAAACCCAACAACCAGATAATATACAGTGATATTTCTCCTAAGGAGCTTCGCCTATGTTACACACACCTTGCCCATTGTGTTCATAGGAATTTTTCCATTGAGTCTACGCTAATGTTTTTTTAACTTTGAAATGTGAAGGATTGATTCCTATCCTACGTAGGAATAGGAATTCATTCCTACAAACCAAAGGGCTCCAAAGGAATTTTTTCTACAAAATTCCTATAAACTAGAGGTCTTACCCTGAATACATGGATACTTTGTCCAGCATAGTAGTGTCTTATTCGTGCCACTTACCATTATTCTCAGGTACTTGGAACAGACAGCCTGAATGCTTACTTAAAGAAGTACCACCTTGAGCTTGACCCTCAGCTTGAACATCTTGTTGGAAGGTAAGTTGCATACTTGGGGATGTCGATACCTTCTTCCTTTGTGTTTAAAGATTAAGAGATCTGACCTTTCCATCATTCCATGTATGTCATGCGCAGACACAGTAGAAAACCCTGGTCAAAGTTCATTAATGCTGATAACCAGCATCTAGTATCTCCCGAGGTTAGTTAATGGCACTTGTATAACCAGTATATGTCTAATCGTGAGTTGTCTGCTTGACTGCATCATTTCATGTGTATTTGTAGGCCATAGATTTTCTTGACAAGCTTCTTCGCTATGATCACCAAGATAGGCTCACTGCCCGTGAAGCTATGGTAAGTCAAAGACCGATAAACTTTGTTACAGTTCAAGACGATACTATAGTTTTGTTTCCTGGACCTGTCTTAATGAAGTTGCTCAGCCATGCATGTCGTCATTTGAACACATCATGTTGCGTGCTCTTGACCATATGTCGAGTCTTACTTATCTGTTTTGAGTTCCAATAAAGTATTTTCACACATCCAAGGTTCTAATATAACTAACCGCTGATCAGTAACAATCATTTACTCTTAAGAGTTAATATGCTGCAACCGTGTATGTAGGCACATCCATACTTCCTCCAAGTGAAAGCAGCGGAGAACAGCAGGGCACGGCCACAATGACATTCAGTGTGAACCGTGTAAAAGTGGAGCAGTTGCTGATTGTTACTGATCATCACATGATGGAACTGTTACAATGGCAACTTGGTCCAACTAGCCGTCCTACGACTGAGATGACGGTCTGAGTCGCTGTGCGCGGACAACCCAGAAAGAGCTTGTAATCTTGTATTTGTATAAACTTCAGGGCACACTGTTTATACTCCAGTGATAGTGGTTGATGAATGTGGCGACATGCACATCACCATTTCTGTAACAGGGTATAAGTGAATTGTCTACATTGGGCAGTCCTAAGATCCAACAGTATTAGAGTTGCAACAGTGAAATGTATGGGTTATTTTTATTGGGATTAATCTGTATTGTCTTTGAAATACAAAATGTGTAACATTAAAGACGAGTGTTTATTTGGAATATCAAACTTCAGTGGAGAAAACCTGTATGTGGTGTATCTTAAAAGATTTCTCTGAGTTGTGCCTGCACATTACATATCGAAAAACCCATATGCACTTAGAAAAAATGTTGGACTGTTCACAGAACCCGTTCGAGTGTCTAGCCATGCGACCCTTATGTGCAGAGTGATGAGCCATCACGGAACAGCGCAGAGTCCATCATATCTTTGCTGTACTGCCATAAGGATTAACAATCTACGATGGTACCATCTCTGCTTGTACTAAATCAAACAAGTTTGAACAAATTTGTAGAAGAACAGACTCCCTCCGATCCAAAGCAAGTGTTGTTGGTTTTAGTTCAAATTAGTACCATTATCTAATTTCTTTAGATTCACCATAAAACATACTCACTTACTTTCATGATATATGTAGTTGATGTTCACATATTTTTCTATAGAGTTGGTCAAACATAGACATGTTTGACTTAGGAGAAAGCTACAAGTTCAGGTATATTTTGGAACGGAGGAAGTAGAAAAGAAGAGATACATGACCCAGCCACCAAGATTAGACTAACACGGCTGTCAAATTAGCAAATGGAAACTGCAGGTTGTTTCCCCCCCTACCTCACTGGTTCATGAAGGCCGATGGAAATTGAACAAATGTAATGTACAGGTACAAGAACGTGTAGAAAAAAAATGATTACTATGTATGTGTGGATCTATTTAGGACGTGGAGCCTCTGTTTGTTAGCCTCATTTACAGCGTCTTGTCTCTAATCCATTTCGTGGCGACCCATTTCTCTCCTCTGACCACTGGGCAGCTTCCATGAAGTGAAGTCTGCAGCAGCACAGCCACAATTTAGTTAGAAAATCCACGACATATCTGGCTGTGGGGCCATACGGCACCAATATTAGAACAGCAAAGGCCATGCGAACTTGAGTGCCAAGAACCTACCGGATCAATGGTACCGTTTACCATAAGGGAGTAAAACAAGAGGCCATCCCCCTTCCTCGGTTTTACCTTTAAGCCGATGCACTGTTCGTAGTCGTAGCCTATGTTCATATTATCCCCATTCTGTAAATCAACAAAGAGTTCATTACAGTTCTACTGAAACAATGCGAAGCAAAATTTCCTAAGTGCGCACCTCATACGGGAACATGGTTTCTCCACCTTCCTCGACATCCGTGAGATAGAGCAAGAAAGATGCCACCTGTGGAAATGCAGTTCAATGGTTCCTTAATTACATTCACCAATTAAATCAAGTAACTGAAGTCCCTTTTGTTCAGTGTTCAATCAAACAGTTTCTTAAAAGGACTGATGCAGAGTGAGTCGTAGTTGTGGAAAACCAAAAAACCAAAAGCAAGGAGACAAACAGAAAGGAATGCAGAGGACAGACTATGTTGAGATAAAACTTGTCATGTCAGATGTAGGGTTGTATGAAGAAAACATACATGTGTTACGCACAGCAGTATGCTTGGTAAAAAAAACTTATCTCAAGTTGAAAAAAAGTACTATTCAACATAGAGCTCGAATTTAAGCAGAATGCAAGTGAAACTAGAACATACCCTTTGACTTTTTTGTGGACCATATTGAGCCGGGTCAAATGCATCATAGTGTGAAGCATACTTCTGTCCAATCTCATACCGAAGGACATTAAATGGCTGCAACATATGACAAACATAAAATCAGTGACATACTGTAACAGAGTTTTCTTAAATCAAAGAAACTTATTCCGAGACTACATGGCACTATACAAACCTGGATGTTCAATGAGGATGGAAGCCGATAATTTAGCACAATCAATAAATCAATGCGAGAAAAAGGTTCCAAGAAAAGTTCAAAAACCAGGTAAATGTTGATAACTTTAAAACCACAACACCGTGCAAGCTTCCTGCTAATCCTACCACGCAGAGAGTAAATTTATCTTTACATTATCATTTCATATGATGAAGACAATAATTTCGTTCTTTACACAGAAACTTGCTGTACGCCAACATCATGCTAAGAAGCCATTAAAAGCGCAAAACTATGTTTATTTTTTTAGACAAAGGTGTAATAATCTGGTCCAATAGGAAAGACTGGCAATAAATGAACTAGAATGTGGTATGCAATCACTACTTACAGAATAGTACCTCTCCATGACTTTTCGGCATCATGGTAGCCTTTGCAATCTTCGTTTCAATTTCTGCAAGGGCTCCAGTTGGATCTTCTTCGGCACTAAGGAATGTGCCTGAGCTGTTTGGCAATATGATACAACCATTAGCTCATTGCAGAATTAGATAGGGTTGTGAGCATTTAGTTTTTGTAACAACAAGAGGCAAAAATGGTAGCTATTTCACTGGTTGAAATAGGACCAAAACCGTGATGAACACCCCTAATAAGAATGTCAAAATGAAGTATACGCTCAGCACTCCTATATGTCAACACTCTACTCTAGTAAACCGCATGGGTTTTACACCATCACATAGTTTTGTCCCCTTCCCCAGTTTTTGACGCGTAGGTGGCCAATATCACACCGACACATCACCAGCTTTGTCAGATTTTCCATGTGCCCTGCAAAACCTCGCATGGACTCGGCTAAACCCAGCTCCCAGATCTTGTGATGCCTGGTTTCCCTCTTTTCTTTGCAACCAGGGTCTCCCAATGTCGAGCTCTGGTGCCTACTCTCCCCATATGTTCAACCTCAAATATCAAAGTTATCTGCTAAGGGTAATCATGAACTTACAGTAACAAGTAAGATTGGAGATTTGGTACAAAAATATGTAAGAATATCCCATCTTATCAAGCCCATTGAAAACAAAGCACAGATCTGATCTCGCTGTGTGTATTTGGCACCTCTCAATCCCTAATAAAACGGTTCAAAATATCAAAATCGTATAGAGACTAGGAGGTGAGTATTTGCACAACAGGTCAAGGGTTGACAGTAATAGTGGAGAGACAGCGTCAGTACTAAGAGAAGTAAACAATTACCAGATACCAGAACTGGACCAATTTGGTTTGCTTAGAATTTGTATCTTACACTTAAATTAAACCATGCGACTTAAAATAGCACTCCCTCCGTACCAAAATAAGTGTCTAAACTTTAGTACAACCTTGTACTACAGCTAGTACAAAGTTGAGACACTTATTTTGGGACGGAGGGAGTAATAATTACATGCTGGTCTCTAACTCACTGGTCCAGTTATCTAACCTTTATGATGAATGCTCTGGGACTGTAAGAAGTTATAGTAAGTAAGAGTTACCTTGTTCTTATTCCTTTGGTAGTCTCCTCGCTTTCTCCTTTCCTTAAGGCCAATGTTGATGGTCTAAGCCGTGCCTTCGCAGTTTTTACCACATTCTCACACTGTTCAGCTGTTGCAAATTGTGAAAAATATAATGCACGAGGTTGCCAGCTCAAAATCTGTTCAAGAGGATGAGAGTTACATTACTAAAGCAACATCGAGCAGATTCCTGGAGAAACTAAGAAGGGGTAAAGGCAGCATTGATTTATGTAGGTGAAATTGTGGTACAGGAAAAAGGAAATATACCACGCGCAACAAGAGGCTCAGTGCAACTTTTCAAAAGAATTTAGTGTTGCCATTCTTAATGGCTAGTATAGTAGGGACCGAAGTAAGGAGCTGAACATGAGATTAAAATCCACACAGTACACATGTGATTTTTTATCTCAACTTTTTGTACATGCACATAAATCAACATTTTGTGGCACCATAATTGTTTTAAGAAATTCTCAAAGCGTTTGAGATATGATTGTACAAGCTCACGAAAAGATGCATATGGACATATGTTAATATTATACTTTGCTGATATTGTACAAGCTCATGAAGTGACCAGGTACCCATTTGTTAGGTACATGGGTCACAGGAATGAAAACTAGCAGTTCCATCTTTCATTCGCAATGATGTCCTTCAAGTAACCAATTGCCAATGCAATTCTCCGACAAATAGATGAAACTAACTGGTAACAAAAGTCCAGATAAACAGTGTCCTTTTTCTATACAACTTTCTTTAAATGAGGGGTTACAGACGCTATGTAATGCTCACAGAGTCCACATGTCATTTGCTGGTAATGTCATCAGGCGCAAAGATTGTGATATTCCACATGTGTAACGATATTCCGTTAGGCATGTAATGTACACCCACAAGGCCACGATAATTGCGTGGGAGCTAAGCTAACAACCGGCAGTTGAGTTGCCCACAAAAATGCTAGTACGTATCAAACTATTCACACTAAATCCGTTGTACAGACAGTAGATACGGTATTCCAAATCGGAGGTACTTTGCACCGACAAATCACTCAACTGCAGTCTGCAAGCGACCGTCAGATTAGCAGACCACCGAGGCAAATTGCACGTCGCCACCAAATGCAGCGCGCATCCTCACACAAAAATTCACGAACGCCATCTTCCATCGTCCCCAGTGATAATCAGTGGTCAATGACACCGCAAGCCTAAACCGAATCCCCGAAGAACAAAATGGCAGGCAATGCGACGAAGGGAATCGGGGCGAGGCGTGACCTGGTAAGGGATCAGGGAGGGCGCGGGCTCGCCGGACTCCCCGTACGCCATCTCCGGCCAGACGGCCTCCATGAGCCGCTCCCTCCGCAGCGGCCGCTCCACGTCCTCCTCCCCCTGCGGATCCTGCCACGGAACAACCGCCGGATCAGAGGCCCGCGCGCGCGCGCGCGCGACGAAACGAATCTGCGGGCCGGGTAAGTTACCTGGGTGAAGAGGAGGGAGCCGAGGAAGCCGGCGAGGAAGAAGAGGGAGCAGGAGAGGAGCACCACGGGGAGCCGCAGCCGCGTCCGCATCAGCCCGCCGCCGCCCCCGCCGCCGCTCCGGATGGCCCCGCCGCCCTTCATGGCTCGCCGGTGCCGCTCGCTCGCGCCTGGCGAAGCGTGCCTGCGTGTCAACGTGTTGGTTGGGTGGGAGAGGGAGACGACGAGGACGGAGAGGGAGCTCGGGAGGAGGCGAGTGGTCTTCTCTGGGCGGTCGTGGAATGGCTGCTGAAACTGATGAGGAGCGAGCGAGCGTGCGATTGGTTTGTTATACGGACGCCGTGCGCTGATCTCAGACGCGTGCACGCGAGTCCATCGAGTGCGGCAGTAACAGCTTTTCTCCTCAAAAGAAAAGTGTGCCTGTAATTACCCTATACCAATTTTTTTTATCAGAAAATACAAACACACACAACCACCTTGGATATATCATAATCTTTGAGAGCACAATAAATGTTTAGACGAAACTATCATAAATGCACGAACTCATAAGTATCGTAAGTAGGAGTATCTAAATAGGCTTTCGTCATTTAGTTTGTTATTATGGGGTCAGTACTTGCAATCCACGTTATATATAGCCGACACTCCACATTATAGTCTATCCACGCGGATTGACAATGTGGAGTGCAAAAGAGGAAAATTGTGAAGTTTTAAAATTGACGAAGTCAAACCTGAATTTTTGATGGCCGGTGGCCAAAGTTTCTACGGTAGAAGAAAGCCGCAAATCCATCCGTATTCTGTTTACAGACATCTTCTCTTAAATTGTACTCCCTCCGTCTCATAATGTAAGATGCGCAACGTAAAACGCTTTTGCAAGCTGTTTTAGCTTGCAAAACTATTTTATATTGTGGGACGGAGGGAGTGCTACATGTTCTAAATTAATGCAAGTTCTGGCTTTGTCTTCAAGTCATTCTTCTTCAAGTTGGACTAAGTTTACAGAAAAGTACTACATCAACATCCACAATATCAAAATAGTTTCATCAGATTCTTTATACATACTCCCTCCGTCCGAAAATACTTGTCACCAAAATGGACAAAAAGGAATGTATCTAGAACTAAAATACATCTAGATACATCACATTTTATTCATTCTGATGACAAGTATTTCCGGACGGAGGGAGTACTTTTGTATTATATATATTTGATGTCGTAGATATCACCATACTTTTTCTATATGCTTGGTCAAATACAGATAGGTCTGACTTTGGACAAAGCTGAAATTTCAATTAATTTTGAACAGATGGAATACATTTCATATGGAACAAGTCCACATCAGAGCTGGCCAATATATATTAACCATTTACTCCCTTCGTTCCTAAATATAAGTCTTTTTAGGGATTCCAATAAGAGACTACATACGGAGCAAAATAAGTGAATCTACACTCTAAACTATGTCTATATACATCCGTATGTACTCCCTTCGTCCCAAAATTCTTGTCTTAAATTCATCTAGATAGGATAGTATCTAATTCTAAAACGTGACTAGATACATCCGTATTTAGACAAATTGAAGACAAGAATTTTGGGACGAAGGGAGTAGCTCATAATGAAATCTCTAGAAAGACTTATATTTAGGAACGAAGGGAGTACTATATTACTCCCTCCGTTCCTAAATATTTGTCTTTCTAGACATTCAAATTGACTGCAACATACGGATGTATGTAGACATATTTTAGAGTGTAGATTCACTCATTTTGCTTTGTATGTAGTCACTTGTTGAAATCTCTAGAAAGACAAATATTTAGGAACGGAGGGAGTAGAAAAAAGTGTAAGATCTGCAGACAGTTAAAAGCCCGTGGGAAATTTCAGCCGTTCAAATGCTTGTAAGGGGCTTCGCTGTTTCATCTTCGTCCATGATACCTGACAGTTCTCAAGTCAGTATATTTCATACTATTGAACAGTTTGTACACTAGTCCCCCAAGAGTCTGAGGCCACAACTTGGAGCACTAAATAATACAAAGCACAAACCAAGGGCCTAATCACACTTGCTGCCCGTTCATTGCATTTTTCAAACTCCAACGGTGGAGTATAATTGAAGGAAGAGGACGACCATTGTGATTTTTTATGTACTTTTATCCATTATATGATTTTTGATGTAATTTTATTCATTATTTATGTACTTTTATCCATTATATGAGTTTTGATGTAATTTTATTCATTATTGGTCGTTTCCTGCCATGTTATCTTTTCATTGTACTTTGAACTAAAATCAGACAGTACTCTCCCCACTGAACCCGTTCAGACTTGAAGTATTTAACTAGATTGATCACTGAGGAAAATTGTCTCAGTACTCTTCAGACGATGGTTAAACCGAAAATTTGTGAATCAACTATGTTGGGATCCTTCTGTATCCTTTACAGTACCCACAAGCAAAAGGTGAACATACTTCGAGACTTTGAGTGGACAAGGATAAAAGAAAAGGCAGTTTTTCATCAGGTGGAGTTCAATTCATTGACTCAAACATTAACAATCTATCAACGCATGTGTGAGTCAGTTCACTCCCGAGGGAATTCGCAAGACTTTCCCTGAGAACAGCACTTGCCATCAGACATACTCCCTCCGTAAACTAATATAAGAGCATTTAGAATACTAAAATAGTGATCTAAATGCTCTTATATTAGTTTACAGAGGGAGTACTACTTTATGTACTCATTATACTTTGGGAAACAGATAATCCTAATTCCAAAAAAAAAAACAGACCTTTTTTTTTTTGCGGGAAGGGAAATAGATAAACCTAACCCTAGGCACTCCAGAAATGCTAAAAACCAAACTTTAATAGCAGCTGAGAATGCAATGACTTTCGAAGTGGCATACTACCTTAGGATGTTAGTTCTAGCTCAGCCAGCTTTGCCTTGTCTTGCCGAATATAGCAGAGCCAGCAGGTGCTACCAACCTGCTGTCTACTGCTCTAGTGGTAAAATTAATATGCCATTAAACTGGCACCTCACTTTCTTCGCCAGAATATGATGAAAGAGCATGGCTGTAGGATATTCCACATAAGTTCGAATTAACATACTTTTGAACATACATACGCATGTGCAGTAATACAAGTGTAACATGTGCGCAATGTTGACACCAGTACTATGAAAAAACTACATGCCACTGCAAAATCAGCATACAAATGGTCAATTCCAGCATGCCACTGCTACTCTGTTAGACATGCAACTAAAATGCATAGATATGCAACAGCCAAATTCAAAGAAATTTTTATGCCACTGTAAAATACTCCCTCCGTCCCAAAATAAGTGTCGTGGTTAGTAACACATAAAATGTGCTTTGAAGATTTGTAGTGCATGTCAGCAATTATATGTTCCATGGAAACATATCCACAAATACAAACATTTACAGCAACATATAATTGATTTTCCTAGTTTAAGATTAAAGGGCAAAGTGACCAATTCACACCAAGGTTCAGAAAAGTGTCCCTATAAATCAGATTAACTTACGCACTATGAAAATGGCAGGTAGAGATGCTTACATAAATTTAGACTATAGTTCTTTCACCTTTGAACATATCATTTTCGATTCAGGGTTCTTAGTTGTATAGTGTCGGGTGCTCTTCTAAAGAATACATTATTCGCTAGTTCAAGCAAGGAACAAAGAACGTGATGCAAGAATGCCAAGGGGTAGCTAGCTTACCATCGTAAGATCATCTATTTCATGGAAATCGGTTTGTAATTGTATTTCCGGACATCAGACATCAGCCTGGTTTACGTCAACCATGCAGAACAGTGAACAGCCTCAGAAAGTTTTAGTAATCACAAAGATATTGTCAAACAAGAACATTGAATTCCTGAAACTGTTCTCGTTTCTCATGGTGCTCCCATATCAACTCCTTTTATACCACTAAAGATTTTTTTGCTTAACTGACGAATATGAGACAACTGCAGCTCTAGGAAACTCCTAAAGCTCCATTTTCTTCTTTGAGCATCCTCCAGATCTAAAGATCTGTATGCCAGAGCCACCAGATACAGTGCTGGATGCAATCTCCTGCCATTTCGGTTTTAAGTGCATAATGACGTAACAAATGAATAGATAGAATCAACAAAGTGACACATGTAAATTTTAACATACAATAATTAATAAGCATCTACTCCCTCCGTAAACTAATATAAGAGCGTTTATAGAATACTAAAATAGTGATCTAAACGCTCTTATATTAGTTTACAGAGGGAGTACTTAACATAAAGTAACATAAGTCATGATCTGCAGCCCTTGCAACTCAAGCTTCCATAAAAGAGAAGTTCTAGAAGCAAGAGTTTCAACATATTTTCATGTGAATGCATCCTATGAGGTTTTGTACAAATTAAATCTGGAAAGACATGTACTCCCTCCGTTCCAAAATAGATGACTCAATTTTGTACTAACTTTAGTACAAATTTAGTACATAGTGGGGTCATCTGTTTTGGAACGGAGGGAGTACCATATTATACAAGAGCTTGGCTAGACAAGAAAATATTGGACAGTAAGCTTGACTACAAAACTGTAGAGCTAGGAAATTACCAACATGGGTGAGATTATTATGTTTTGACTTTTTACGCAGATGTAAGTATGTAACCAAAAAAAATAAGAGACCTTATGAAGCTTACTTCTCAGAATGTTCATTGACACCATGCCAATGTCTCGGTGATGGAATCGTCCTCCCTTTCTTGTCCCTCCCAAATGTCTCGATGTACCAACCACCAGTGTCATGCATGTAACACCGTGGCTCAAAAAGCCAAAACCTGTAAACAAAGAACTTCACAGGTGAATATGCACTGAATCCATTTTGTTGAACAATTTACTTGTGAAAAGTTATAAAAAACCAGTACACTTGTTGAGTAGTAGTAGTACAATTCTTTAACGCACTACTGATTCTTTATCTTCTTTGCGCAAGAAGACCCTTAACTGACAAGACGTGTTTCACTTGGATGCTGCTGCTATGCTCCTATTCACTTTCAGAGAGCATTCAGAGTTTGCTAGTTTTGCGGCAATTCTTTTGCTAAGAACATTTTCACCAGTCAACAAATGGGATGAGAGAAAGAATTGCCTTAAGGTGGACTACAGTAGTGAACATGCATATCATTCCAACAATAGTAACTGTGAACTGAACACCTATGTAAGATTACCTATCCAGTCTTTTCACCAAGACAGTTGATGCATGGAACAAATCTCATGGTTCCACAAATATGCAGCATGACTACAACCCAACATAGAAAGGAATACATACCTGCTGGGTGGCAACCGAGCCCTGCTACATCGACACTCGCAGGGTGAAACTTCATCTCCAAATTGATACCAGTGCATGTGTTTAACCTACAACATACAAATTTGCAGCAATATCCAACAAAAAATGCCGTCTAAAATGTTCATTTAAATTCCACACTGAACCATACATATACTTGATCTAATAGAATGTGGGAAAGGTATGCATACCATCAGTGTCCTGTGCTTAACAATTACATGGGTCTGTATTCCATGTTTATCATAGACACAGCAAGATCCTTCCTCTCCACTGGTGTCCAACCCAGTGATTGTTCCAAGGAGGAGATGCTCTTGTATCACATCAGGTGCAACCACCTCATTTGGAACAAGAAATACATGTATGTGATCTTCCATGTCTGAATTCTCAATGCAATTGCACTTGAGCCTCCTATTTGCAGTGGCCACTACTCTCCCACATATCTGCAATTGAATGTCCTTGAAGGCATCTGATGGGATACTGTCACTATCCTCATTCTCTTGCTTGTGAATATCTGCATGCCTAGGCATTGAACATTTCTCCCCGTTTACTGCAACATTTGGACTAACGCCGCAGGTTCCAGAACCAGAACGTGTCAGCTTCTCACGACAAGCATCAGACAGCTCTCGGACGCTATCGACTAGACTGACAATACCAAGCAGATCACGGCCAGATACAAGGTGTAATAGCTCAGATGTCTCATACACAGACCTCTCCTCGGCTTCAAAGCAATCAGGAAGGAGATCCATGGACTCAACCTCGGGGCCATAGTATGCGGCATGGATCGCAGTGTACAGTTCACTCTCAAGTCTATCAAAATACCCTGAACCCGTCGCAATTCTCTTTTTTGTAACAATGTCACCAACAGTGAGCCTGTACCATTTAAGCCACTCGACAACATTACTTTCTCTAGGCATCACAATGCCTGAACTGTCTGGATAAACAGGATATACATATTGCGATGGCCTAGACTGCTTCTGTATGACTAGCCTCTGCGAGCGCAGGAAGCTGTCATAGTGCGCCCTTCGCTGGGAATCGGATAGGATCTGCGACATCGCAGAAAGGCTCATGAGTAATTTGCAAAATACTCCCTCCGTACTTTAGTGATCTAAATGCTCTTATATTACTTCCTCCGTTCCTAAATATAAGTCTTTGTAGAGACTTCATCATGAACCACATATGGATATATATAGATGCATTTTAAGTGTATATTCATTCATTTTGTTCCGTATGTAGTCCACCTAGTGGAATCTCTATAAAGACTTATATTTAGGAATGGAGGGAGTAGTTTACAGAGGGAGTACTACATTTCTGGGCTTCTAACTGATTGCTTCTCGGCGTTGTAGTGAAGTGACCTATGCTATGCAAATAGTAGTACTAAATTAGCACTGGAGCAATTTCCACCTCCCAAATGAACAATTGATTTGGGCGTATCCACAATCGGTGGCAAATTTAGAATCCACACGGTCATATATTCATACTAGAGGAATCGAACTGAACAGATACCTCGTAGGCCGCGAGGATCTGATGGAACCGTCGGGAACCGGCGGCGGCAGCGACGTCGGGGTGGGTCTCCTTCGCGAGGCGGTGGAAGGAGGCCTTGATCTCCGCGGAGGAGCTCGTCTCTCCCACCCCGAGCACGTCGTAGGCGTTGCTCCCTGCTCCCTCGTCGTCACGGGCGGCCGTGCTCGCCGGCCGGCAGCGCGACGCGAGCGGGAGCGGGAGGACCGCCCCGCCGCGGACGAGGAGGAGTCGCCGGAGCTCCGCCGCGCGAAGCGCCATTACTAACCTGCTGCCGGTGTTGTCTCTGTCGAATGGGGCCGGAGTGGCGGAGTGACACCGCTGACGTGTAGGATTCATTCAGTTGTAACGTTTTTTTAGGGGAGAATACACTCACTTATAAGGCCAATCTGCGGTGATGTTTAGTAAAAATTGCTCGGAGCAAACTAAGCTAGATATCAAAGGGGCGTTGGGAATACAAAGCGAGGCATATAATGAGAAATACCTGGGGCTGCCGGTGTACATTGGACGATCCAAACGCAAAGCTTTTGCTTATCTGAAGGATCGCATTTGAAATCATATGCAGGGCTGGAATGAGAGGACTTTGTCTAGGCAAGGAAAGGAAATTCTAGTTAAAGGAGTTGCACAAGCGATCCCAACCTTTGCAATGTCTGTGTTCTACCTCACAAAATCTTTCTACGAAGAGCTCAGTTCCATGATTGCCAGATACTGGTGGAGCCACCAGGATAAAGATAACAAGATCCATTGGATTAGTTGGCAGAGGCTCACTCGGTCGAAGGGAATGGGAGGACTTGGCTTCAGGGACATCCATGATTTCAATATTGCGATGCTTGCCAGGCAAGTTTGGAGACTGATTGAGAAGCCTGACAGTCTTTGCGCGCAACTCATGAAGGCCAAGTACTACCCGGACTGCTCTATACTGGATGCGACACCGGCCTCAAATATGTCATATGCCTGGCGCAGTATCACACATGGCATCGAACTGGTGAAGCAAGGGATGATCTGGAGGGTAGGGGACAGGCAGAACATTCACATATGGGACGACCCATGGATTCCCAGAGCCTGGTCTAGGCGAGTTATCACTCCGCGTGGGGCCAACCTCCTGACAAGAGTCGCAGAGCTTATTGACCCAGTAACCGGCAAGTGGGATGAGGTCTTGGTGAATGAGACGTTCTGGGAGGAGGACGCAAATCTGATCCTTCAGATGCCACTCAGAGATGGAGCTGACGATTTCCTGGCATGGCACTTCGATCCCAAAGGGGTCTTCTCAGTTAAGCAAGCGTATAAGCTAAAGAGGGCACTGTCCGACCCCGGACTCGCATTGGCCGATGGTAACTTGGACGGCGGGGGAGAGGTGAAATGGAAGAGGCTATGGGAAGTATCGTGCCCAGGGAAGGTCAAACATTTCATGTGGCGACTAGCGCATAACACTCTGGCCACAAAGGATATCCTGTGTCGGAGGGGTATGGCGATTGAGGATCACAAGTGCTTCCTATGCAATGCGAGGGATGAATCAGCAAAGCACCTATTTGTGGAGTGCAATGAGATAAAGCAGGTGTGGCGGGGGCTAGATCTTGAGCATGTGAGGCTGCGGCTCGCTGAGTGCGACAGCGTGGACAACACCTTGGACTGTCTGTGGCAAGTACCTGGAAAAGACCGGTTGGCCATCATCGTTATGTGGTGGCAATGGTGGAGTCAGCGCAACAAAGTTCGCGAGGGTGACAAGCCGATGGAGCACGCGCTCTTTGTGGTGAGAGCTGCATGCACGGCGGCGGAGTACGAGGGGTGTTTCTGTAAACCTCCTCCACCACCAAAGCGCACGGCCCGCTGGATCCCTCCACCACCGGACATACTCAAGTTCAACATCGACGGAGGCTTTCTGGTGGACGGATCACAGGGGGCCTGGGGCGTGATCGCAAGGACAGACACTGGCGACGTGGTGGCAGCGCGGGCTGGTCGTATTAACCATGTTGCCGATGCCTTCGGTTTTGAGTTGAGAGCGGTCGAACAAGCACTTGAACTTGCGGCTGAGTTGGGCGTGGTTCGGCTGATAGTGGAGATGGATGCTTTGACGCTTGAACAAGCCCTAAACAGACGTACCCCGGACTCCTCACGGCACGCCCCGACGATCGAGGACATCAAGGTGCAAGCACGACTTTGGTTCTCGTCCTGTGTATTCGCCCATTGTAAACGGGAGGCCAACATGGCCGCTCATCATATGGCTCAGCTAGGCCTGACTCTCCAACTGGGAGAAGTTTTAGATGCGGATTGTGTACTTCCAGCAATCGTTGCTGAATCTATAATGGGCGATCTTGCCCTCAACGTTTCGTAATAAAGCTCTTTGCTTACCCTAAAAAAAACTACAATACGCGACCGCATTTGGTCCGTCCCTGTCCGTTTGGTCGAAACAGATAGAAAAAGCTGCATATCAGCGATGGAGCAGCGTCGAGCTCGGGTGAGGAGGTGATCCATCATTCTTTTCTTCGGTGGCTGCTGTCGTGGTGCCGGAGGCAGGTGATGGGAGTTGGAGTCAAACTCAGAGATGTTCTGCTATCTTTTCAGTTTTGTCATGTCGGTCCTTACGTGACTTGTATTTTAATCTTTATGATATGAATGAGACACGTATTACCATGCAAAAAAAGATAGAAAAAGCGGGTCAACGTCCGATGCAAATGAAGGTGTCGGTTTCTGTTTGTCCCTGTCCATTTCTGATCCAAATTTGATCCGTGTTTGCGTCAAAACGAACAAGGCGCGGATGGGCGGGACGCGTGCCCTTGCCCTCCCTTGGTCCGCCCGTCAGAGAAACAACCCTCCCATTTCCCTCTTCTCTCGCAAAAACCATCCCATCATCTCGCCCTCCCTCCCGCTCCCTCCATGGCCACCTCCCAGCAGAGCCCCTCCACCGCCACCTCCGCTCGTCCCGCAACCCCGAAAAAGAAGAAACCAAAGACAGAGCTCTCATTGACGGAGCTCAGCTAAGAAACGACCAAGAGGAGAGGATAGAGGGTCGTTGCTTGGAGAGGAAAGTCGTTGCCCAGGCCGGCTTCGCCGCCGCCGATGTGCAACACAAGGCCACTGTCGTGGTTCTAAGTCTGACAGTACGAGTAGGGGGTACGTAGGAGGAGGCAAGGTCCTAACTACGGTGAGATTGTACACGAGATGTTTACGAGTTCAGACCCTTCTCGGAGGAAGTAAAAGCCCTACGTCTCGGTGCCCGGAGGCGGTTGACTGGAATGTACATGTGTGTTTGAGTTACAGGGGGTGCGAACCCTTGTACTGGGGGAGGGGGGTGGCTTATATAGAGTGCGCCAGGACCCCAGCCATCCCCACGTTACAAAGGGTTCAATGTACATAAAGACATGCCGTTACTGATAACGCCTGCAATAAAGGGTGATAAAGGCATTCATTACTGCAGAATGAATGCATGACCGTTGCTGGCCTAACGGGACTTTTGACCTTCGGGGGTCGAGTGTCTTTGTACGGTCGAATGTCCTCATCCTTCCGAGTGGAGTTGAGTCGTCTGAGTGGAGGTGTGCAGTCGAGTGAAATGTCCTCTTGGGCCATATCAGTCGACTGTGTCTGCTGTCTTCGTGTTGTCACTTGAGCTTCTAGGGTAGTGACCTTGGGTGGGGTATCTGGGTCAGGCCCGTGACCCTACCCTAGGTCTGTAGCATCATCAGTAGCCCCCGAATGGATTGAGGTCCAAGTGGATGAGAGTGTTGAAGTTGGCTTTGGTCCAAGTTTGATGTCCCTGGGGAGTCTCCCTTGAATCTGTGGGTCAAGCTGATCCTTCAACCTTGACTTATTCGCCTTAATCGATTCAAAAACTACCGAGTGTACTTGCTTGTGTAAACCGTCGAGTGAACTTTTGCGTGCGGCTCCGAGCGTCAGTGGGGCGCGAAACTTTCGGCGCGATTGGTTGTTCTCTGGTCTCCGGATTTCGTGGGATTTGAATTTTGCGAAAGTGCGCGGGACGGGCATGCCGCAGTAATCGGATCGGATACGCTCGGGGCGCCTCGATCCCCGCGCCGCCTTTTTCACCACGTATTGGGCGCACGCCTATTGCGGGATTTGACAGGATAGCTTGGGGCCACCAGTCAGTCACTCGACCACCGTGCTATAAATAAGCACCGCAGCCGAGGCGAAAGCAATGTGCGCCCAATCTCTGCCTCTTCTTCCTCCGCTCCTCCACCGCGCCTTTGCTCTCCGCTCTCCACCGCTCAGCTCGCGCCGGCTCGTCCCCCATGGGCAAGGACAAGACGGCGGCTCTGGAGCGCTCGAAGAAAGCGGTGGCGATGGGGAAGGGGAAGAGATCCAATCGGGGGTCGTCGTCGAGGTATGGGCTCCTGCCTGGCTGGATCCAGGGGGACTGGATCAGGTCCATGATGCAGCCGGAGGACATGGAGGAGCTGGTGGAGGAGGGCCTGATCGTTCACGACTCCTGGCGGCTGCCGGAGGACGAGCTCGAGCCCCAGCCGCAGGAGGGCGAGTGCGTTCTCCTCGCAACCCACCTCGACCGAGGTTTCTCCTTGCCCCCACACCCTTTCTTTCGCGGTTTCCTGGCTTTCTATGGCGCCCAGCTGCACCACTTCACCCCCAACACTATCACGTACTTGGCTGCCTTTGTTTCGCTGTGTGAGAACTTCCTCGGGTGTCGACCGCATTGGGGCCTATTTAAGCATATCTTCACCTGTTGCTCCCAAACTGTCAAGAAAGCAAACCCGAGCGACGAGAAGACACACGTTATCTAGATGTGCGGTGGATTGGGTATCCAGGCTAGGGGTAGGAGCACTTTCCCTGCCATGGTCCTTCCTAAGTCGGTCCGGGGATGGCAGTCGACTTGGTTCTATTGCAAGGACGTCCTAACTTCAGGCCAGTCGATCGGACTCCCTCCATTGTCTTTGGATTGAGTCGGCCAGCCATCGACGCTGCTTGTGAGTCGGGTTGAGAAGGTAGAGATGGACATGTTGGTAGAGCGGGTCGTTCAGCTGGTCCGCGACGGGCTCACTGGGATGGATCTGTTGGAGGTGTTCCTCAAGCGGAGGATTCAGCCTCTCCAAGCTCGGGACCATCTGATGTGGATGTACTCGGGCATCGATGACACGTCTCGGGTCCACCCAAAGGAGGCCGCTGCGAAGACGGTGGAACAATGCCTGAAGTGCATGACGGGGAACAAGGACAATCCTCGGGGGACCGAAAGGGTTCGCCCGTTCGACGCAGACCACCAACCAGACAAGGTTCGGCCCTAGTTTCCGAGTGAACTTTCTGTTTCTTGCTTGCAGGCGTTTGATGATTCTGACTGGTGTACGACTGTTTCTTCTTTCTGTAGATCTTTACCGATATGTACTCCGTGCCCAATGGTGAACAAACCCAAGAGGGGCAAGAGGGCGTAGGTGAAGCTTCCGACTGGAAGTCCGGCAAGGAGTCGGTGGAGGAGAGTGAGGATTCCAGCAGCGGCGAGGAAGTCGAGTCACCGCCCCGCGTCGAGAAGCGTTCCAAGGAGAAGCACGACCCGGAGACCGCGCGTGCCAGGACAGGTCCTTCTAGCTCCTAGGTGCAGAAGCGCACTCGGATGTCTACCCCAAATCCGACTGAGAAAGTGCCAAAACATCCCAAGGTCACCGCCTCCAAGCCTCTCAAGGCCTTGCCAAAGATCAAAGTGGACGTCCCGATTGCTTCCATGTAAGTGCTGCTCCGCTTCGTTCTTCTTTTATCTTAGAAATCAGTTTTGCCTTTGTCGACTCACCTTCCGTGAAATCTTCAGCGCTGCTGCTTCTCTGACCTGGATGTCGATAAGGTTCGTGACGACGAGGAGACCGCAGACGCTGCCACGTCCCACGCGGGTACGGCTTCTTGGCTATGCTTCGACTTTCGTTATTTGGATTGTCAGTCGACTGAATTTCTTCTTAATTGTTCTCTGAAGGGCCGCACAATGTAATCGAACTTCCTGATGACGATGATGATGAGGAGGACCGCATGGAGGTGTCTCGAAGAGGCACAGGAAGGAGGGATCGGAAGACACCCTCTGGCTCTCAGGCCCAGCAACAAGGGGACGTGGCTCGAACCATGGTCTCTTTTGCTGTTCCCGTGTCGACTGAGAGTCCCTCCGCGTCGACTGTTCCAGCTGCTGACCATGTGACTTCTCCGACTGCTCCACCGTCCGTGCTTTTCGCTACCCATCACGTCCCAGAGGACCCCGTGAGTGCGGCCAAGGAGGCCATTTGACAGGCGGGGTTGATGATGGAGCGGACGAAAGCGACGTATGAGGCTAGTATGGCTGCCTATAATGCTAGTTCGGCTCTTCGAACCAATGTCCAGGTTCGTCTTTTCCGACTGACTTGCTGTGTTGTTGGGGTCTTCATTCGGAAAACTGTCGCTTTGTTCGTAAGATGATGTTACTGCTTTGTTCGTAAGATGATGTTACACCCACTGGGTGTTCCCGATCTCCTTGTAGCTTTAGCTCTTGTAATCCAATCGGTCTTTCTGTGTCGATTGGACCGGTGGGGGCACGCTGAGTGCACCCATTGGGTGTAGTCCCCGAGGCCATGGTCGACTGAAGTCAGTCGGCCGTGGTCTTAGAATTTGTCTTGTTTACTTGTTTCGAACTCTTCTCACTCGCGCAGGACAGATCCGGTTGAGTGAGAACCGGTGGGGGCACGCTTAGTGCATCCACTGGGTGTAGTCCCCGAGGCCGTGGTCGACTGCTGGTAGTTGGCCATGGTCTAAGAACAAAATGCACCTCTTTTTTTTTAGCTCGGGCAGGACTGATCCGGCCGAGTGAGAACCAGTGGGGGCACGCTTAGTACACCCACTGGGTGTAGTCCCCGAGACTACTGTTGAATATTTGGCTCGGGTGTAGTCTTAGAATTCTGTCTTCTTTTGTTGGCTACAAAAATCTTGCGAGTTTGGAGCCAAATTCGCGGATCTTGAGAAGAAGCATGTCCAACTCAATCTTGACCTGGAGCTGGCCAGGGAGCATTTGAAGAAATCCTAGGACGAAGCGTCTGGTAATAAGAGTGTTTAACTTGTCGACTGAATTCCAGTGAATGTGCCATGTGCATCCTTATGTCCATCTGTCTAGTAATGTCTCTTGTAGATCAAATGAAGGCAGCTCTGGAGCAGAAGGACCTTGACCTGACGGCAGCGCAGCAGAGGGCACATGAGAAAACTGAACTCGCAGAACAGAAGCTGGCTTCAGTCGGCAAGCTTGCGATGGCCTAGACTGCTTCTGTATGACTAGCCTCTTCGAGCGCAGGAAGCTGTCATAGTGCGCCCTTTGGCGGGAAACGGATAGGATCTGCGACATCCCAGAGAGGCTCATGAGTAATATGCAAAATACGTACTACATTTCTGGGCTTCTTATTGATTGCTTCTCGGCGTTGTAGTGAACTGACCTATGCTATGCAAATAGTAGTACCAAATTAGCACTGGGGCAATTTCCACCTCCCAAATGAACAATTAATTTGGGCGTATCCACAAGCGGTGGCAAATTTAGAATCCACACGGTCTGATATTGACTAGTACCACATCATATATTCATACTAGAGGAATCGAACTGAACAGATACCTCGTAGGCCGCGAGGATCTGATGGAACCATCGGGAACCGGCGGCGGCAGCGACGTCGGGGTGGGTCTCCTTCGCGAGGCGGTGGAAGGAGGCCTTGATCTCCGCGGAGGAGCTCGTCTCTCCCACCCCGAGCACGTCGTAGGCGTTGCTCCCTGCTCCCTCATCCTCACGGGCGGCCGTGCTCGCCGGCCGGCAGCGCAACGCGAGTGGGAGCGGGAGGACCGCCCCGCCGCGGACGAGGAGGAGTCGTCGGAGCTCCACCGCGCGAAGCGCTATTACTAACCTGCTGTCGCTGTTGTCTCTGTCGAATGGGGCCGGAGTGGCGGAGTGACACCGCTGGCCGCCTAGCGGACGTGGTAGGATTCACTCGGTTGTAACGTTTTTTTAGAACACACAGTTTTTTTAGGGGAGAATACACTCACTTGTAAGGCCAACTACAACGCGCGACCGCATTTGGTCCGTCCATGCCCGTTTGGTCGAAACAGATAGAAAAAGCGGGTCAACGTCCGACGCAAATGAAGGCGTCTGTTTTCTGTTTGTCCCGATCCATTTTCAACCCAAATTTGATCCGTGTTTGCGTCAAAACGAACAAGGCGCGGATGGGCGGGACGCGTGCCCTTGCCCTCCCTTGGTCCGCCCATCCGAGAAACAACCCTCCCATTTCCCTCTTCTCTCGCAAAAACCATCCCATCATCTTGCCCTCCCTCCCGCTCCCTCCATGGCCACCTCCCGGCAGAGCCCCTCCACCGCCACCTCCGCTCGTCCCGCAACCCCGAAAAAGAAGAAACCAAAGACGGAGCTCTCGTCGACGGAGATCGGCTAAGAAACGGCCAAGAGGAGAGGATAGAGGGTCGTTGCTTGGAGAGGAAAGCCGTTGCCCAGGCCGGCTTCGCCGTTGCCGATGTGCAACACAAGGCCGCCATCGTGGTTCTAAGTCTCACAGTACGAGTAGGGGGTACGTAGGAGGAGGCAAGGTCCTAACTACGGTGAGATTGTACACGAGATGTTTACAAGTTCAGGCCCTTCTCGGAGGAAGTAAAAGCCCTACATCTCGGTGCCCGGAGGCGGTCGACTGAAATGTACATGTGTGTTTGAGTTACAGGGGGTGCGAACCCTTGTACTGTAGGAGGGGGTGGCTTATATAGGGTGCGCCAGGACCCCAGCCATCCCCATTTTACAAAGGGTTCAATGTACATAAAGACATGACGTTACTGATAACACCTGCAATAAAGGGTGATAAAGGCATTCATTAATGCAGAATGAATGCATGACTGTTGCTGGCCTAACGGAACCTTTGACCTTCGGGGGTCGAGTGTCTTTGTACGGTCGAGTGTCCTCATCCTTCCGAGTGGAGTTGAGTCATATGAGTGGAGGTGTGCAGTCGAGTGAAATGTCCTCTTGGGCCGTATCAGTCGACTGTGTCTGCTGTCTTTGAGTTGTCTCTTGAGCTTCTGGGGTAGTGACCATGGGTGGGGTATCTGGGTCAGGCCCGTGACCCTACCCTAGGTTTGTAGCATCATCAGTAGCCCCCGAATGGATTGAGGTCCGAGTGGATGAGAGTGCTGAAATTGGCTTTGGTCCAAGTTTGATGTCCCTGGGGAGTCTCCCTTGAATCTATGGGTCAAGCTGACCCTTCAACCTTGACTTATTCGCCTTAATCGCTTCAAAAACTATCGAGTGTACTTGCTTGTGTAAACCATCAAGTGAACTTTTACGTGCGGCTCCGAGCGTCAGCGCGGCGCGAAAGTTTCGGCGCGATTGGTTGTTCTCTGGTCTCTGGATTTTGCGGGATTTGAATTTTGGGAAAGTGCGCGGGACGGGGCGTGCCGCAGTAATCGGATCGGATACGCTCGGAATGCCTCGATCCCCGCGCTGCCTTTTTCGCCACGTATTGGGCGCGCGCCTATTGCGGGATTTGACAGGATAGCTTGGGGCCACCAGTCAGTCACTCGACCACCGTGCTATAAATAAGCACCGCAGCCGAGGCGAAAGCACTGTGCGCCCAATCTCTGCCTCTTCTTCCTCCGCTCCTCCGCCGCGCCTTTGCTCTCCGCTCTCCACCGCTCAGCTCGCGCCGGCTCGTCTCCCATGGGAAAGGACAAGACGGCGGATTTGGAGCTCTCGAAGAAAGCGGCGGCGAGGGGGAAGGGGAAGAGATCCAATCGGGGGTCACCATTGAGGTCTGGGCTCCCGCCTGGCTGGATCCAGGGGGATTGGATCAGGTCCACGATGCAGCCGGAGGACATTGAGGAGCTGGTGGAGGAGGGCCTGATCGTCCGTGACTCCTGGCGGCTGCCGGAGGACGAGCTCGAGCCCCAGCCGCAGGAGGGCGAGTGCGTTCTCCTCGCAACCCACCTCGACCGAGGTTTCTCCTTGCCCCCACACCCTTTCTTCCGCGGTTTCCTGGCTTTCTACGGCGCCCAGCTGCACCACTTCAGCCCCAACACCATCATGTACTTTGCTGCCTTTGTTTCGCTGTGTGAGAACTTCCTCGGGTGCCGAACACATTAGGGCATGTTTAAGCATATCTTCACATGTCGCTCCCAAACTGTCAAGAAAGCAAACCCGAGCGATAAGAAGACGCACGTCATCTAGATGTGCAGTGGATGGGGTATCCAGACTAGGGGTAGGAGCACTTTCCCTGCCATGGTCCTTCCTGAGTCGGTCCGGGGATGGCAATCGACTTGGTTCTATTGCAAGGACGTCCTGACTCCCGGTCAGTCGACCGGACTCCCTCCATTTTCTTTGGATCGAGTCGTCTAGCCATCGACGCTGCTTGTGAGTCGGGCTGAGAAGGTAGAGGGGGACATGTTGGTAGAGCGGGTGGTTCAGCTGGTCTGCGATGGGGTCATTGGGATGGATCTGCTGGAGGTGTTCCTCAAGCGAAGGATTCAGCCTCTCCAAGCTCGGTACTATCCGATGTGGATGTACTCGGGCGTCGATGACACGTCTCCGGTCCACCCAGAGGAGGCCGTTCGACAGGCGGGGTTGATGATGGAGCGGACGAAAGCGATGTATGAGGCTAGCATGGCTGCCTATAATGCTAGTTTGGCTCTTCGAACCAATGTCCAGGTTCGTCTTTTCCGACTGACTTGCTGTGTTGTTGGGGTCTTCATTCGGAAAACTGTCGCTTTGTTCATAAGATGATGTTACTGCTTTGTTCGTAAGATGATGTTACACCCACTGGGTGATCCTGATCTCCTTGTAGCTTTAGCTCTTGTAATCCAATCGGTCTTTCTGTGTCGATTGGACCGGTGGGGGCACGCTGAGTGCACCCATTGGGTGTAGTCCCCAAGGCCATGGTCGACTGAAGTCAGTCGGCCGTGGTCTTAGAATTTGTCTTGTTTACTTGTTTCGAACTCTTCTTACTCGCGCAGGACAGATCCGGTTGAGTGAGAACCGGTGGGGGCACGCTTAGTGCATCCACTGGGTGTAGTCCCCGAGGCCGTGGTCGACTGCTGGTAGTCGGCCATGGTCTAAGAACGAAATGCACCTCTTTTTTTTTTAGCTCGGGCAGGACTGATCCGGCCGAGTGAGAACCAGTGGGGGCACGCTTAGTACACCCACTGGGTGTAGTCCCCGAGACTACTGTTGAATATTTGGCTCGGCTGTAGTCTTAGAATTCTGTCTTCTTTTGTTGGCTACAAAAATCTTGCGAGTTTGGAGCCAAATTCGCGGATCTTGAGAAGAAGCATGTCCAACTCAATCTTGACCTGGAGCTGGCCAGGGAGCATTTGAAGAAATCCCAGGACGAAGCGTCTGGTAATAAGAGTGTTTAACTTGTCGACTGAATTCCAGTGAATGTGCCATGTGCATCCTTATGTCCATCTGTCTAGTAATGTCTCTTGTAGATCAAATGAAGGCAGCTCTGGAGCAGAAGGACCTTGACCTGACGGCAGCGCAGCAGAGGGCACATGAGAAAACTGAACTCGCAGAACAGAAGCTGGCTTCAGTCGGCAAGCTTGCGATGGCCTAGACTGCTTATGTATGACTAGCCTCTTCGAGCGCAGGAAGCTGTCATAGTGCGCCCTTCGGTGGGAATCAGATAGGATCTGCGACATCCAGAGAGGCTCATGAGTAATATGCAAAATACGTACTACATTTCTGGGCTTCTTATTGATTGCTTCTCGGCGTTGTAGTGAACTGACCTATGCTATGCAAATAGTAGTACAAAATTAGCACTGGAGCAATTTCCACCTCCCAAATTAACAATTAATTTGGGCGTATCCACAAGCGGTGGCAAATTTAGAATCCACACGGTCTGATATTGACTAGTACGACATCATATATTCATACTAGAGTAATCGAACTGAACAGATACCTCGTAGGCCGCGAGGATCTGATGGAACCATCGGGAACCGGCGGCGGCAGCGACGTCGGGGTGGGTCTCCTTCGCGAGGCGGTGGAAGGAGGCCTTCATCTCCGCGGAGGAGCTCGTCTCTCCCACCCCAAGCACGTCGTAGGCGTTGCTCCCTGCTCCCTCGTCCTCACGGGCGGCCGTGCTCGCCGGCCTGCAGCGCAACGCGAGTGGGAGCGGGAGGACCGCCCCGCCGCGAACGAGGAGGAGTCGCCGGAGCTCCGCCACGCGAAGCGCTATTACTAACCTGCTGCCGGTGTTGTCTCTGTCGAATGGGGCCGGAGTGGCGGAGTGACACCGCTGGCCGCCTAGCGGACGTGGTAGGATTCACTCAATTGTAATGTTTTTTTAGAACACACAATTTTTTTAGGGGAGAATACACTCACTTGTAAGGCCAACTACAATGCGCGACCGCATTTGGTCCGTCGATGCCCGTTTGGTCGAAACAGATAGAAAAAGCGGGTCAACGTCCGACGCAAATGAAGGCGTCCATTTTCTATTTGTCCCGATCCATTTTCAACCCAAATTTGATCCGTGTTTGCGTCAAAACGAACAAGGCGCGGATGGGCGGGACGCGTGCCCTTGCCCTCCCTTGGTCCGCCCGTCCGAGAAACAACCCTCCCATTTCCCTCTTCTCTCACAAAAACCATCCCATCATCTCGCCCTCCCTCCCGCTCCCTCCATGGCCACCTCCCGGCAGAGCCCCTCCACCGCCACCTCCGCTCGTCCCGCAACCCCGAAAAAGAAGAAACCAAAGACGGAGCTCTCGTCGACGGAGCTCGGCTAGGAAATGGCCAAGAGGAGAGGATAGAGGGTCGTTGCTTGGAGAGGAAAGCCGTTGCCCAGGCCGGCTTCGCCGTTGCCGATGTGCAACACAAGGCCGCCGTCGTGGTTCTAAGTCTCATAGTACGAGTAGGGGGTACGTAGGAGGAGGCAAGGTCCCAACTACGGTGAGATTGTACACGAGATGTTTACGAGTTCAGGCCCTTCTCGGAGGAAGTAAAAGCCCTACATCTCGGTGCCCGGAGGCGGTCGACTGAAATGTACATGTGTGTTTGAGTTACAGGGGGTGCGAACCCTTGTACTGGAAGAGGGGGTGGCTTATATAGGGTGCGCCAGGACCCCAGCCATCCCCACGTTACAAAGGGTTCAATGTACATAAAGACATGACGTTACTGATAACACCTGCAATAAAGGGTGATAAAGGCATTCATTACTGCAGAATGAATGCATGACCGTTGCTGGCCTAACGGAACCTTTGACCTTCGGGGGTCGAGTGTCTTTGTACGGTCGAGTGTCCTCATCCTTCCGAGTGGAGTTGAGTCGTATGAGTGGAGGTGTGCAGTCGAGTGAAATGTCCTCTTGGGCCGTATCAGTCGACTGTGTCTGCTGTCTTCGAGTTGTCTCTTGAGCTTCTAGGGTAGTGACCATGGGTGGGGTATCTGGGTCAGGCCCGTGACCCTACCCTAGGTCTGTAGCATCATTAGTAGCCCCCGAATGGATTGAGGTCCGAGTGGATGAGAGTGCTGAAATTGGCTTTGGTCCAAGTTTGATGTCCCTGGGGAGTCTCCCTTGAATCTGTGGGTCAAGCTGACCCTTCAACCTTGACTTATTCGCCTTAATCGCTTCAAAAACTATCGAGTGTACTTGCTTGTGTAAACCATCAAGTGAACTTTTACGTGCGGCTCCGAGCGTCAGCGCGGCGCGAAACTTTCGGCGGGATTGGTTGTTCTCTGGTCTCCGGATTATGCGGGATTTGAATTTTGGGAAAGTGCGCAGGACGGGGCATGCCGCAGTAATCGGATCGGATACGCTCGGAACGCCTCGATCCCCTCGCTGCCTTTTTCGCCACTTATTGGGCGCGCGCCTGTTGCGGGATTTGACAGGATAGCTTGGGGCCACCAGTCAGTCACTCGACCACCGTGCTATAAATAAGCACCGCAGCCGAGGCGAAAGCACTGTGCGCCCAATCTCTGCCTCTTCTTCCTCCGCTCCTCCGCCGCGCCTTTGCTCTCCGCTCTCCACCGCTCAGCTCGCGCCGGCTCGTCTCCCATGGGCAAGGACAAGATGGCGGATTTGGAGCGATCGAAGAAAGCGGCGGCGAGGGGGAAGGGGAAGAGATCCAATCGGGGGTCACCGTCGAGGTCTGGGCTCCCGCCTGGCTGGATCCAGGGGGATTGGATTAGGTCCACGATGCAGCCGGAGGACATGGAGGAGCTGGTGGAGGAGGGCCTGATCGTCCGCGACTCCTGGCGACTGCCGGAGGACGAGCTCGAGCCCCAGCCGCAGGAGGGCGAGTGCGTTCTCCTCGCAACCCACCTCGACCGAGGTTTCTCCTTGCCCCCACACCCTTTCTTCCACGGTTTCCTGGCTTTCTACGGCGCCCAGCTGCACCACTTCAGCCCCAACACCATCACGTACTTTGCTGCCTTTGTTTCGCTGTGTGAGAACTTCCTCGGGTGCCGACCACATTGGGGCCTGTTTAAGCATATCTTCACCTGCCGCTCCCAAACTGTCAAGAAAGCAAACCCGAGCGATGAGAAGACGCACGTCATCTAGATGTGCAGTGGATTGGGTATCCAGACTAGGGGTAGGAGCACTTTCCCTGCCATGGTCCTTCCTGAGTCGGTCCGGGGATGGCAATCGACTTGGTTCTATTGCAAGGATGTCCTGACTCCCGGTCAGTCGACCGGACTCCCTCCATTTTCTTTGGATCGAGTCGTCTAGCCACCGATGCTGCTTGTGAGTCGGGCTGAGAAGGTAGAGGTGGACATGTTGGTAGAGCGGGTGGTTCAGCTGGTCTGCGATGGGGTCATTGGGATGGATCTGCTGGAGGTGTTCCTCAAGCGGAGGATTCAGCCTCTCCAAGCTCGGTACTATCCGATGTGGATGTACTCGGGCGTCGATGACACGTCTCCGGTCCACCCAGAGGAGGCCGATGCGAAGACGGTGGAACCATGCCTGAAGTGCATGACGGGGAACAAGGACAATCCTCGGGGAATCGGAAGGGTTCGCCCGTTCGACGCAGACCACCAACCAGACAAGGTTCGACACTAGTTTCCGAGTGAACTTTCTGTTTCTTGCTTGCGGGCGTTTGATGATTCTGACTAGTGTACGATTGTTTCTTCTTTCTGTAGATCTTTACCGATATGTACTCGGTGCCCAATGGTGAACAGATCCAAGAGGGGGAAGAGGGCGTAGGTGAAGCTTCCGACTGGAAGTTCGGCGAGGAGTCGGCGGAGGAGAGTGAGGATTCCAGTAGCGGCGAGGAAGTCGAGTCACCGCCCCGCGTCGAGAAGCGTTCCAAGGAGAAGCACGACCCAGAGACCGCACGTGGCAGGATGGGTCCTTCCAGCTCTGAGGTGCAGAAGTGCACTCGTACGTCTACCCCAGATCTGACTGAGAAAGCGCCAAAACAGCCCAAGGTCGCTGCCTCCAAGCCTCGGAAGGCCTTGCCAAAGATCAAAGTGGACGTCCCGATTGCTTCCACGTAAGTGCCGCTCCGCTTCGTTCTTCTTTTATCTTAGAAATCAGTTTTGCCTTTGTCGACTCACCTTCCGTGAAATCTTCAGCGCTGCTGCTTCTGCGACTTCAATGTATGTCGATAAGGTTCGTGACGACGAGGAGACCGCAGATGCTGCCACGTCCCACGCGGGTACGGCTTCTTAGCTATGCTTTGACCTTCGTTATTTGGATTGTCAATAGACTGAATTTCTTCTTAATTGTTCTCTGAAGGGCCGCACAATGTCATCGAACTTCCTGATGACGATGATGATGAGGAGGACCGCGTGGAGGTGTCTCGAAGAGGCACGGGAAGGAGGGGTCGGAAGACACCCTCTGGCTCTAAGGCCCAGCAACAGGGGGACGTGGCTCAGACCATGGTCTCTTTTGCTGTTCCCGTGTCGACTGAGCGTCCCTCCGCGTCGACTGTTCCAGCTGCTGACCCTGTGACTGCTCTGACTGCTCCACCGTCCGTGCTTTTCGCTACCCATCACGTCCCAGAGGACCCCGTGAGTGCGGCCAAGGAGGCCATTCGACAGGCGGGGTTGATTATGGAGCGAACGAAGGCGGCGTATGAGGCTAGCATGGCTGCCTATAATGCCAGTTCGGCTCTTCAAACCAATGTCTAGGTTTGTCTTTTCCGACTGACTTGCTGTGTTCTTGGGGTCTTCATTCGGAAAACTGCCGCTTTGTTCGTAATATGATGTTTCTGCTTTGTTCGTAAGATGATGTTACACCCACTGGGTGTTCCTGATCTCCTTGTGGCTTTAGCTCTTGTAATCCAATCGGTCTTTCTGTGTCGATTGGACCGGTGGGGGCACGCTGAGTGCACCCACTGGGTGTAGTTCTCGTGGCCATGGTCGATTGAAGTCAGTCGACCGTGGTCTTAGAATTTGTCTGGTTTACTTGTTTCGAACTCTTGTCACTCGCGCTGGACAGATCCGATCGAGTGAGAACCGGTGGGGGCACGCTTAGTGCACCCAATGGGTGTAGTCCCCGAGGCCGTGTTCGACTGCTCGTAGTCAACTATGGTCTAAGAACGAAATGCACATCTTTTTATTTTTGAGCTCGGGCAGGACTGATCCGGTCGAGTAAGAACCAGTGGGGGCACGCTTAGTGCACCCACTGGGTGTAGTCCCCGAGACTACTGTTGAGTATTTGGCTCGGCTGTAGTCTTAGAATTCTGTCTTCTTTTGTTGGCCGTAGAAATCTTGCGAGTTTGGAGCCAAATTCGCAGATCTTAAGAAGAAGCATGTCCAACTCAATCTTGACCTGGAGCTGGCCAGGGAGCATTTGAAGAAATCCCAGGATGGAGCGTCTGGTAATAAAAGTGTATAACTTGTCGACTGAATTCCAGTGAATGTGCCGTGTACATCCTTATGTTCATCTGTCTAGTAATGTCTCTTGTAGATCAAATGAAGGCAGCTCTGGAGCAGAAGGACCTCGACCTGGCGGCAGCGCAGCAGAGGGCACAGGAGAAAACTGAACTCACGGAACAGAAGCTGGCTTCGGTCGGCAAGCTTGAAGAAGAGATCGCCAGACTGAAGGACTCTCTTGGTGCGGCCAACAAGGAAGTGACTCGACTGAAGAGGGCCAATATCGCTCTGGACGAGAAGGTAGGGGCCATTTTCCAGAAGAAGAACGAGTTGGAAGCTTATCTGGGTGACCTCACAAAGAAGTGGTACCTCATGCTTGAAGGTATGTTCCTTTTGTCCGACTGAATCAAGGCGGGCGACTCATATCCTGCTCGCTAACTCATCATGTTTTCGCCTATGTAGAATTCTATCGTAACTTCGAGGAGGAGACTGGGCTGGTCGAGCCGGGTCGTGACCCCGCCAACTCTCTTGTCAAGGATGAAGTGGCGATGAACGTCTTGCGACTGGAGTCCCGCCTAACCAGCGCCACAGGCTATCTCGCTCGACTGAAGGCAGTGATGTCTCGGATCGACGCTGCACTCTGGAGGGGAACGGTGCAAGAGAATGACCTCGAGTCTCTAATGGCTCAACTCAATGAGATCCCCAGTCGAGTGCAGGAGTGGAAGAAATCATCTGCCCGTTGTGGTGCTGATGTTGCACTATCTCTGGTCCGTGTGCACTACAAGGAAGTGAAGGAGGAGAGGCTGGCCGTGCTCAAGGTTGCCAACACGAAGAAGCTTCAGTTCCAGTCGTTCATGGAGACCTTCCTAGAAGCTGCTACCCGTATTGTTGACGGGATCGACTTGGACGAGTACGTCGCGCCCGCAAGCCCTCCCCCCCCTGAGGAGTGAACAAACTTTGATACTCTGATTCAATTTTCCTCGGAATGCCGAGTGATTTTGTAACCATTTAAACTCTCGCGGGCTTGATGCCCGAGTACTTCTGCCCAAATCTTGCGGGGCTTTATCTGCACTTGATTCCCTTTTAGGACGTGTTTGCTTTGCTTCTGATTCCCTTCGATCTCTTTTGCATTTTGAGTCGGTGTCGCGTTTGTGACGTGTTAGCAGTGTTGTGGAAGTTTTTTCCCTTAGCAAAGATGCCAAGGATCGAATCCCCAGAGACTCCTAGGTTCAACAAGTAGGTGTCAACTGCTAACGGCGCGGATTAGCAATCAACGTGGACCTGCACACAGATACAAATAACTTTGCTCCCAACGAGTACATAGAGGTTGTCAATCCCTCCGGCCTTGTAGTTCACAAAGGATTAAACGCAAATGATAGTAGTGATAGATAATGTTTGCAATAGTAAGTAAAAGCGAAAATTAAATAGCGGATGTGATCAATGATGGTAATATGGACCAGAGTCTCATGATGTTCACTAGTGATGTCTCTCTCCCAAAAGACGATAAAACAGCTATGTGAGGTAAACGAATTACAGCTCGGCAATTGACAAGACCACGAACGCAAACCAATGCTGACTACATTGCAAGAAAGGTTGAGGTTCAAAGCATGGGTGGTACGCCAAAGTAAGTAGACCGAAATCCATCAATATCTACTACTAATCATCCACCTTGAGATATCTATCCAGAACATCTCGCTGGTATTAAGTTGCGAGTCCCACCCATAGTGTAAACTCAATGCAACAGACAACTGCATTAAAAGAACTTTGCGTAAAGTAAACAATCCTTGCACCCGCGGGCACAAGCACCGTTGTTTTCCCCCTTGTGGCAACAGCACATCCCCTAGACTCATGTTTCTGTCACTCAAGCTAGTCATCGAGGGGCATGAACCCACAATCGAGCATAACGTTCCCTCTTGGAGTCACTACGTATTACTTGGCCAAAGCAATAAATAACAACGGAGAACATGCAAGAATTACTTATGAACATAAATATAAAAGAGGTAGATCAAATATATTACTCAAGACCAATCTGAACATAATCTCATAATCCATCGGATCCCAGCAAACTCATCATAGCAACAGCATAAGGATTACATATGTGCCTCGATCATGTAGGGCAACTCACGAGGACTAATTAGTGAAGCACAAGAACGGGAGGAGAACATCACATAGCTACTGGTCATGTACTCATGGTCCAAGGGAGACTACTCACAACTCATCCGGGAGGCGTCCATGGTGGTGGAGAAGCTCCCGATGGTGATCCTCCCCTCCGGCAGGGTGCCGGGAAGAGTTCTCCTGGTGCTCCCGATATTGGAAGCGGCGGCGGCGGAACAGAGATGAGATCGCGAAAAAGAGTTCCCGTCCCGAGGGTTTCGAAGGACGCTCTAAATATATGCCGAAGGGGGGCACCAGACGGGGCTCGGGGGGCCCCGGGGGGGGGGGGGCGTCGCCAGGGCGCCTGGAGCCCTGGTGGCCCCCCCGGCTGTCTTTCGAGCGCAAGGTAGGTTCTGGAACGCTGATTTTTTATATGATTTTTCTGGATTTTTCCTGGCAGTTCTCGTAACGTGAAAACCTGAAATACAAAAACAGCCGAAAACAGAAACTGGCACCGGGGTGCACTGGATTAGTAGGTTAGTCCAAATAATCATGCAGAGTGACAAAGCAACACTAAATCAGGCCTGGTAGTTATACCGCTACTCAAAAATAAAAGATCATCAAGGCTTGACAGACTTTCTTTACAGTCTTAAATATGCGTGAGCATACGCCAAGTCAATCAAAATAAATTCTCGAAGGAAGATATTACTAAACCATACCACATCATCGGCAAACAAATCAAGTTGGTACTCCAATAACACATTGGGAATCTGAAAGTGCAACTAATCCCCGGGTGGTTTTGGTAATTAATAACAACATATATATCATTGAACTAATATTATCTTGAGAATCATTTCAGAGAAGTTCGATGATATGGGTATGGAAATGTCTGAAGAAGTGGACCCCTCAAAATGCTAAGACAAGCATTGGCAAAAGCTCAAGACTCCATTTTTGGTTTAGTGATCAAAGATCACATTGAGTCCATAGGAAAAGCCAATACTATTAAAAGGGGATGAGGTTGTGTTAATGTTCTTGTTGCTCAAGTGCTTGGTGATCTAACTCCCTCAACTATCAGCACTATTCACTACTTAACACACACCCATAAGTAATCTCGGTCAAACCAACTCTGTCTCACCGAGATGAAGTTATCTCTACAAACCCTAACATCTCGGTCACACCGATTTATCCAACTCAGTCCCACCGAGATGAACCTCTTCAGTTGTTTCTCCAAACCCTAGCTTCTCGGTCAAACCGATTCTGAGTTTCGGTCTCACCGAAAAAGGGCTGCCAACCTTCTGTGATCAGTTGACATCAATTCGGAATATCCGAGTTTATATTTTCGGTCTCACCGAAATGGCAAACCCTAACCTTTGACTCACTTCAGTCTCACCGAGATGGTATTTTCGGTCCCACCGAAAATCCCAACGTTCACTATATTTGAACTTTCGGTCTGACCGAGTTTTCACTTCGGTCTCACCGAGATTGGTCAAATGTGTGTGTAACGGTTGGATTTTGTGTGGAGGCTATATATACCCCTCCACCCCCTCTTCATTCGTGAGGAGAGCCATCAGAAAGTACTACCATTCCTACCATACACTTTCTGAGAAGTGAACCACCTACCCTTGTGTTGAGATCAAGCCATTCCATTCCTACCATATGAAACTTGATCTCTAGCCTTCCCAAGTTGCTTTCCACTCAAACCTTTCTTCCACCACAGCCATATCAGTGAGGAGAGTTGAGTGTTGGGGAGTTTATCATCTGAAGCACAAGAGCAAGGAGTTCATCATCATCAACACTGTCTATTACCTTTTGGGGGGTGGTGCCTCCTAGATTGGTTAGGTGTCGCTTGGGAGCCTCCGTCTTGATGATGTGGAGTTGAACCAAGAAGTTTGTAAGGGCAAGGAGATCGCCTACTTCGTGAAGATCTACCCCGAGTAAGGCTAGTCCTCCGTGGGCGTAGGCCGTGATGGAATAGACAAGGTTGCTTCTTCGTGGACCCTTCGTGGGTGGAGCCCTCCGTGGACTCGCGCAGCCGTTACCCTCCGTGGGTTGAAGTCTCCATCAACGTGGATGTACGATAGCACCACCTATCGGAACCACGACAAAAATCTCCGTGTCACCAAACTGCGTTTGATCTTCTCCACCTCTCTTTTACATGTGCAATTTACTTTCCGCTGCATAAACTCTAGAATTGCATGTGTAGGGTGTTACTTGAACTGATCTTGTTTGTGAAACTGCCAAAAACATTGCATGACCTAAAGGCAGATTTTTTATATTGTCAAGTAGTCTAATCACCCCCCCTCTAGACCTACTTCGATCCTACACCTTGCCCCCCAAGGACTCTGGGGTGCGGCTCCCTAGGGGGGGCCAGCCCCCATGCGCAGGTGGAGAGGGCCCAAGGGGGGGGGCGCACAGCCCCATGAGGGCTGTTGCGTCTCCCACTTATGGCCCATAGGGCCCGTAACAATTACCGTGCCCCCCCCCGAAACACCTTTCGGCACTCCGATTTCTTCCCGATGATCCCCGGAACAATTCCGGACTCCGTTCACTCTCATCCCATATATCAATCTTCGTCCCCGGACCATTCCGGAGACCCTCGTCACGTCCGGGATCTCATCCGAGACTCCGAACAACCTTCGGTTACCATGCACCGTTCTCACTAACAACCCTAGCGTCACCGAACCTTAAGTGTGTAGACCCTGCGGGTTCGGAAACTATGCAGACATGACCGAGACACTCCCAGGTCAATAACCAATAGCGGGATCTGGATACCCATATTGGTTCCCACACGTTCCTCGATGATCTCATCGGATGAACCACGATGTCAAGGATTCAGGCAATCCCGTATACAGTTCCCTTTGTCTCGTCGGTATGTTACTTGCCCGAGATTCGATCGTCGGTATCTCTATACCTAGTTCAATCTCATTACCGGCAAGTCTCTTTACTCGTTCCGTAATACATAATCCCGTGACTAACTACTTAGTCACTTTGAGCTCATTGAGATGACGTATTACCGAGTGGGCCCGGAGATACCTCTCCGTCACACGGAGTGACAAATCCCAGTCTCGATCCATGTCAACTCAACAGACACCTTCGGAGATACCTGTAGAGTACCTTTATAGTCACCCAGTTACGTTGCGATGTTTGGCACACACAAGGCACTCCTACGGTGTCAGTGAGTTACATGATCTCATGGTCATAGGAACTTATACTTGACATGCAGAAAACTATAGCGATAACTGATACGATCAAAAGCTATGTTTAACGTTTGGGTCTCGTCCATCACATCATTCTCCTAATGATGTGATCCCGTTATCAAATGACCACTCATGTCTATGACCTGGAAACCGCGGTCATCTTTGATCAACGAGCTAGTCCTAAAGAGGCTTACTAGGGACACAAAGTTTGTCTATTTATCCACACATGTATTTAAGTTTCCAATCAATACAATTATAGCATGGATAATAAACGATTATCATGAACAAGGAAATATAATAATAACTCTTTTATTATTGCCTCTAGGGCATATTTCCAACAATATGAACGAAACGGTGGAAAGTTGCATGGAAATATATCTCGGAATGGCTATGGAAATGCCATGATAGGTAGGTATGGTGGCTGTTTTGAGGAAGATATATGGTGGCTGTTTTGAGGAAGGATATATAGTGGGTGTATGATATCGGCGAAAGTTGTGTGGTACAAGAGAGGCTAGCAATGGTGGAAAGGTGAGAGTGTGAAAGTGCAACTAATCCCCGGGTGGTTTTGGTAATTAATAACAACATATATATCATTGAACTAATATTATCTTGAGAATCATTTCAGAGAAGTTCGATGATATGGGTATGGAAATGTCTGAAGAAGTGGACCCCTCAAAATGCTAAGACAAGCATTGGCAAAAGCTCAAGACTCCATTTTTGGTTTAGTGATCAAAGATCACATTGAGTCCATAGGAAAAGCCAATACTATTAAAAGGGGATGAGGTTGTGTTAATGTTCTTGTTGCTCAAGTGCTTGGTGATCTAACTCCCTCAACTATCAGCACTATTCACTACTTAACACACACCCATAAGTAATCTCGGTCAAACCAACTCTGTCTCACCGAGATGAAGTTATCTCTACAAACCCTAACATCTCGGTCACACCGATTTATCCAACTCAGTCCCACCGAGATGAACCTCTTCAGTTGTTTCTCCAAACCCTAGCTTCTCGGTCAAACCGATTCTGAGTTTCGGTCTCACCGAAAAAGGGCTGCCAACCTTCTGTGATCAGTTGACATCAATTCGGAATATCCGAGTTTATATTTTCGGTCTCACCGAAATGGCAAACCCTAACCTTTGACTCACTTCGGTCTCACCGAGATGGTATTTTCGGTCCCACCGAAAATCCCAACGTTCACTATATTTGAACTTTCGGTCTAACCGAGTTTTCACTTCGGTCTGACCGAGATTGGTCAAATGTGTGTGTAACGGTTGGATTTTGTGTGGAGGCTATATATACCCCTCCACCCCCTCTTCATTCGTGAGGAGAGCCATCAGAAAGTACCACCATTCCTACCATACACTTTCTGAGAAGTGAACCACCTACCCTTGTGTTGAGATCAAGCCATTCCATTCTTACCATATGAAACTTGATCTCTAGCCTTCCCAAGTTGCTTTCCACTCAAACCTTTCTTCCACCACAGCCATATCAGTGAGGAGAGTTGAGTGTTGGGGAGTTTATCATCTGAAGCACAAGAGCAAGGAGTTCATCATCATCAACACCGTCTATTACCTTTTGGGGGGTGGTGCCTCCTAGATTGGTTAGGTGTCGCTTGGGAGCCTCCGTCTTGATGATGTGGAGTTGAACCAAGAAGTTTGTAAGGGCAAGGAGATCGCCTACTTCGTGAAGATCTACCCCGAGTAAGGCTAGTCCTTTGTGGGCGTAGGCCGTGATGGAATAGACAAGGTTGCTTCTTCGTGGACCCTTCGTGGGTGGAGCCCTCCGTGGACTCGCGCAGCCGTTACCCTCCGTGGGTTGAAGTCTCCATCAACGTGGATGTACGATAGCACCACCTATCGGAACCACGACAAAAATCTCCGTGTCACCAAACTGCATTTGATCTTCTCCACCTCCTTTTTACATGTGCAATTTACTTTCCGCTGCATATACTCTAGAATTGCATGTGTAGGGTGTTACTTGATTTGATCTTGTTTGTAAAACTGCCAAAAACTTTGCATGATCTAAAGGCAGATTTTTTATATTGTCAAGTAGTCTAATCACCCCCCCTCTAGACCTACTTCGATCCTACAAGTGGTATCAGAGCTTTGGTCTCCATTGCCTTGGTTTCCATTGCATTGGACTCCATAAGCTTGGTTTCACAACCTAGGAGAGTATGGCGTCTAGTGAGGGTAATTATCGTAGAGGTCCTTACTTTGATGGTACAAATTTTGCTAGTTGGAAGCATAAAATGAAAATGCATATTCTTGGTCATAACCCTGCCGCATGGGGCATTATTTGTGTTGGCATGCAAGGTGATTTCTTTGAAGAAGGAAAAGTTCCGGATCGCGAAGCTACACCCGAAGAGTTGCGGATGTTGCAAAACAATGCTCAAGCTTGTGACATTCTCTTCAATGCTTTGTGTCCCGAAGAGTTCAACAAAATCAGCTGTCTTGAGAATGCTAAAGAGATTTGGGATACTTTGGTTGAAATGCACGAAGGTACTGAATCTGTGAAGGAATCAAAGCTAGACATTCTTCAAGGTCAACTTGACAAGTTCAAGATGAAGGATGGTGAAGGAGTCGCTGAAATGTACTCTAGGCTTGCTCTCATCACAAATGAGATTGCAGGCTTAGGAAGCGAAGAAATGACCGACCGATTCATCATTAAGAAGATTCTCAGAGCTTTGGATGGAAAGTATGACACCGTGTGCACTTTGATCCAAATGATGCCAAACTACAAGACTCTCAAGCCAACTGAAGTCATTGGAAGAATTGTTGCTCATGAGATGACACTTAAGGATAAGGAAGAGCTTCACAACAAGTCAAGTGGTGCTTACAAAGCTTCAAGTGATGCTCCTACTACCTCAAGTGACAAGCTAGTTTCCAATGAAGAGATAAGCCTAATGGTCAAGAACTTCAACAAGTTCTACAAGAATAGAGGCAAAGAAAGAAGCTCAAAGTCTAGATCATATGATGGAAAGAGATCTTCTAGTCGTGATCGAAACTGCTACAATTGTGGAAGACCCGGACACTTCTCAAATGAGTGTACGGCTCCCCACAAGAGAAGAGAAGAATCTCCAAGAAGAAGAGCAAGAGATGAGTCACCTCGGAGAGAGAGAAGGAGTAGAGATGATCGTTATGAACGAAGACCCTCTCGGAGAAGCAAGGATTCGGAGAGGAAAGACAAGTCATCAAGGAGCTACACAAGAACAAGACATCAAGCTCATGTTGGTGAATGGGTCTCCGGCTCCGACTCTGACAGTCAATCCGATGGAAGCTATCACTCCGACTCCGACTATAGTCAAGATGAAGGTGTTGCCGGACTTGCACTCGTATCCTCCAACTCCAACTCCTACGACTTATTTGATTCACCAAATGAGGGAATTGGAAGATGCTTCATGGCTAAAGGCCCCAAGGTAACACACCCTGAATTCATTGACTTTGATAGTGATGAGGATGACTTACTTGGTGAAGATGAGCTCTTGCATGATAAATCTAGTGAGCTTAGTAATGATGAAAATGCTAGTAGTCTTTATAGTCGAGAAGAGTCGAATGACAATGCTATGAAGGAGATTGAGCGTCTAACTAAAGAACTAAACACTCTTAAGTTAGCTCATGAAACAACTCAAGAAGATCATAGAGAGCTCCTAAGATCTCATGAGAAGCTACGCTTCGAGAAGCTCACTCTGGAGCAAGAACATGAGTTTCTAAAAGCGATCAATGACGATCTTCGAAAGAAGAGTTCTTCATATCTTGCCAAACGACTTCTCTTGTCTAATTTCTTGCCACCTATTAAGACTAAGCATGACAAGCATAAGAAAAATTCTTCCTCTAGTAGTAACAATAACAATGTTAAATCAAATGTTGTTACTTCTAGTAGTTCTCTTGATTCCACTAACAATGTTTCAAGCCAAGTTACACTTGAGCAAGAAAATAGCTTATTGAAGGAAATCATAGAGAAAGGTGTCTACAAGAGTCTTGCCGGAAGCAAGAACTTTGAGGAGATTGTTCGAAAACAAGGAAGACACCGGAAGAATCAAGGGATTGGTTTTGAGCGAAAGTTCAACGCCGAAGGTGTTGAGTGGGAAGAAGGTCAATACCCTACTCCACAGTTTGTCTCACAAAAGGAGAAGTATGATCCTACTTCTTCCAATGTGGAACAAGCTCAAGATGACCTTCCACCACAAGACCACAAGCTAAAGGCCAAGGACAAGCTTCAAGAGGAGATTGATGCATTCATTGAAGCACCTCAAGCCATGGTCAAGTGGGTTCCCAAGGACAAACCAAGTTCTACTTCGTCAAGCTCAACTACAACACCAAGGATTCCCATCAAGATGATGTGGATCCCAAAGAAGAAGAACTAGTAGGTTCTTGAGGGTGACTCCGCCAACAAACTTCACTCATATTCGTTTTGGCAAGAACTTGTGCAATCAACTTCCACATCATGCACTAGTTCATGGAGTCACAAACCCTCTTGTTGGTAAGTCAAGGGACAAGGTAATCATTGCTTTCATGGACATCATCTCTTGTGTACTTCACTCTATGTCCATGGATATTCTTGCTTGTTCCTTGTGGGACTAACCCATGTAGGTATTGAAAGTGCCCTAATCCAAGGATAGCTCTCAACTCTTGATGATCTACATCAACATTGAGCATCCACATCTTCAACATCTACATGAAGTCTTCTACGACAACCCAAGGTTAGTTTGACCCTTTAAAAGGGGTTCTCACATCTAGGGGGAGCCTTGCTCTAAAAATTGAGCTAAAGCATCTCCAAATGATGTGAACACATAAATGCTTTATGTAAAAGTGGTAACCCCACTTGTGCTTAAACGATGAGTATGACCTATGATCAAATGTTCTCATTTGGCTCCTAAGTCAATATACTCATATATAGATGACCTAGTCATCGACAATTTGTGTGCTAGTAGCTAGAGTTTTGGTTGTGCATGTTTGACACATATTTCAGTTGCTATCTTATTGTGTGAGCATGTTGAATGCATGATTCTATTCATTCAAGGACATCCATTTGTGGTTTTGATTGTTTTGGTTTCTTTTTCTGGCCAAATGGATGAACAAGAATGCCTAAGCACCTTCCCTAGCTATCTATGCTATCTAGTCTCAAATTCTATTCATGCTTATATCACAACTTTGAACAAGTCTTTTTCGGACAGTCCGAGTGAGGAGCACTCGGAACCACCGATTCGTCTAAGGCTGACTTCCAAAACCTTCTAAGTCCATTTCGGTCTGACCGGCTTCCCAATCTCGGTCCAACCAAAACACTTAGATTGATCTAGGTTTCATCTCGGTGAAACCGAGTTCAAAATCTCGGTCTGACCGATATGCGTAACTGCACTGCAATTATGCATCTCGGTGACACCGAGTTTTTCAACTCGGTCCCACCGACAGCACGGGGTTATATATACTGAGGGCTGCGCGCGATCTATTCCTTTCAAACGTTCGCCCTCCAAGACCCCTGCTGCCGCCGCCCTGGTCTACGGATCGTCGCCTTCATCACCTGTGCGTCCTCGCCGCAGGTCTCCGCCGCCGTCAACGGTAATCTTCTCCGCCGTTGCCGCCGTAGAGGGACACCACCAAGTTAGGGTGTGTCCCGATCCCTTTCATGCTCCACTTCTGATTCTTGAATGATAGGACTGCCCTGATTCAATCCAAGTTTGATATGATCCCAATACATTGTTCAGATCTTCTAGTTTCGAGGAAAATTCTTAGGTTTAGGTTTCCACGGAATGCATCTCGGTGAAGCCGATTCCTGAAACTCGGACTGACCGATTTGGTCTCTGACCATTGCACTACATAGTTCGGTCTGACCGAGTTGTGAAAATCGGAATGTCCGAATTGAAGTTTCTGTGAAACCCTAAGTTTTCGGTAGGACCGAAACCCATTTCGGTCTGACCGAAAGTGGTGTGTAGGTTCTGTTGAACACTTCGGTTACACCGAAACTTGAAATTGGTTTGACCGAAATACATTCTGTGAAAACTCAAAACTAAGTTTTTAACTCATTTTTTTTCAAAAACTTCTGCAATTGTGATAACTCTTCCATTCTGCCTATACCTTATCTTTTCACAGGTCTTTCAGCCATGTCAGATGTCAGTGACAGCCAGAACAGGTCTGAATCACCGTTTGCTGAAATTCCAGAGGCAGATACAAGTCCTGCAAGCAGCTCTAGTGATGATGGTGAGAGGAGCACCCCTAGTGGTTTGCCTCCCGCAGCTACGAGAACCAGGAAGAAGAGAACCTCTGATGATGAGGATTCCGACTTTGTTGCTGAGGAAGTTACCTCCAAACCCAAGAAGAATGTGGTTGCCAAAGAGCACCAAGGGCAGCAAACAAGGAAAGGCACAAGTAAAGTGAAGCAATCAGCAGTTGCCAAGAAGCTCATCTTGGAAGAGCCAGCTCCAAGCAAGGTGAAGAAGACTTCCAAGAGGAAGAGAGTTGTATATGCTGAATCTCAAGTTGATGTTGCTGAAGAAGAAGAAGAAGAAGATGCACCCCAGCCTCCTCCTCAGAAAGCTAAGTTCATGGGTGATGCTATTCGGGCTCAAGCCTCCTCCAAGCCCAAGAAGCCTGCTCAAGCTAAGGCAGCTCCAGCGAAGCCCAAGAGGACAACCAGAAGCATTCCAGCTTCTGAGAAGAACAAAGGTGAGATGCCACCTTCTGAGTCAGATGAAGAGCATGTGTTGCTCAAGCTCCGTCCCAAGTTGCCACTCCACAATGATGCTCATCCTCAAGCTGAGGACATGAAGGCAAGGAAGGACAAAGGTCTCAGGCTATGGAGACAGTCTGATCCATATGCCGTAAGAAGAAGGACTGCTGTGGACCCCAGATTCCACACCAGAGAGCAGCAGGATTTCTATGAGACCGTGCTAATGGATAAGAAGCCCATTGTTTCTGACACCAGGTATGTTGACTGGGAGTACATTGACAGTGAAGAGCACCGGTACTTCTTTCCCCATGTGCATGAGAGCTTTACTGCATGTGGAGTTGCTGATTTTGTGGGTCAAGAACTGACAGCATGGAATGACGAGATGATCATGCAGTTCTATGCCACTGCCCACTTCTACCCTGATGGCAAGATCACCTGGATGACTGAAGGTCAACGGTTTTCTTCGACTGTTGCAGAATGGGCAGAACTTCTGAACGCTCCTGTGCAGAGAGAAGACGACATTGATGTCTATGGGATTCCTAAGAAGAGTCATGATTCTATGAAGAATATGTACAAGGAGATCCCAGCTGCTGATTTGGAGGGATGGAAGCTCGGCTCAGTGTATTATCTCCAGGCTGGTCTGACCACCACTAACACTATTCTAAGGCATACTTTGATGCCTAAGTCAGGTGACCACCGGATGATACGAGGCTATTCTATCAACATGCTGCACATTCTCGATGAGAAGGCACCTTTTAAGGTGATGGACTTGATGGTAGAGACCATTAAGAGGACTGCAGCTGACCAAAAGAGGTCGTGTGGGTTTGCACCGCAGATACAGATGCTCATCAACGCCAAGTTTGGCACGGGCAAATTCATGTTGGATAGGAAGCACTTGCCACTGCAGCCAGAGCATGAGGACAACGTAGTTGTGATGGATGAAGAGGATCCTACCTCAGTTGAAGGACAAGCCAAGATCGAAGCTGCAAAGAAAGCCAAAGCTGACAAAGAGGCAGCAGCAGCAGCAGCTAAGCCAAAGAGCTTTGGAGAACAGATTCTTGAAGCAACCCAGAGAATTGAACAACGCCTGGCCAGCATTGAGCAATCTCAGGAGAGCCTTGAGAGGATTGTCGAGGACAAGATCCACGCTCTAGACGTGAAGCTGACTGAGATTCAGGTGTCTGTCAACAAGCTTGAGGCAGACATGGAGGAGACTAGGCAGGAGAGAGCAGAGCTTATGCAGGATGATCTAGTCCAGGACTCTCATCGCCAGGCTGCTCAGGTTCCCAGAGGATCCAGATCTGTAGCTATCCCAGTGACAGACTCCAGGGCTACCACTTCAGCACCAGCTACAGCTCCAGCAGTTCCTACAGCTCCAGCATCCACTCCTCCACCGCAGACATCAGCAGAGGTCTTCGCAGATGCAGCTATCTCTACACCGACATCGACCCAGACGGGAGCAGCCAGCCGAGCCCGCAGTGACGTTTAGCTCTATACCTTTTCGAACTTTTTGGTAACTTGTTGCCAAAGGGGGAGAAATTGTTATAGATCATAGGGCTTCGAGAGAGAGAGTGCTCTTTCGTCTTTTCGTTCTTTTGCCGGTTTCTCTGTGATACATTGGTTTCTTTTGGTTCCTGAAACTTTAAGTGTGCTTGCTACTACGTTTGATGCTACCTTAATGAGTGCTTAGCCATACTATGCTTTAATGTGTGCTTATTGCTTATCCTGTGCTATTCCTTATTGTATGGCTATTTACTTTTGTCTTGGTGATTAAGTGCATGTTATTCATTCTTATCATTTTGTGCGCTCCACCAAGATGTATGTGACATGGAAGAGTGACCCATAATCCTAATCGATTGTGCATTTGCATTCAAACGCAAATTTTAAATAATGCACAAATTTAGGGGGAGCTCTTGTTTATCACATACTTCTCAAAGCGACGATATTATTCATTGATTATATCTTTTGTCGAAGCTTTGATCTATATGTTGTCATCAATTACCAAAAAGGGGGAGATTGAAAGTGCAACTAATCCCCGGGAGGTTTTGGTAATTAATAACAACATATATATCATTGAACTAATATTATCTTGAGAATCATTTCAGAGAAGTTCGATGATATGGGTATGGAAATGTCTGAAGAAGTGGACCCCTCAAAATGCTAAGACAAGCATTGGCAAAAGCTCAAGACTCCATTTTTGGTTTAGTGATCAAAGATCACATTGAGTCCATAGGAAAAGCCAATACTATTAAAAGGGGATGAGGTTGTGTTAATGTTCTTGTTGCTCAAGTGCTTGGTGATCTAACTCCCTCAACTATCAGCACTATTCACTACTTAACACACACCCATAAGTAATCTCGGTCAAACCAACTCTGTCTCACCGAGATGAAGTTATCTCTACAAACCCTAACATCTCGGTCACACCGATTTATCCAACTCAGTCCCACCGAGATGAACCACTTCAGTTGTTTCTCCAAACCCTAGCTTCTCGGTCAAACCGATTCTGAGTTTCGGTCTCACCGAAAAAGGGCTGCCAACCTTCTGTGATCAGTTGACATCAATTCGGAATATCCGAGTTTATATTTTCGGTCTCACCGAAATGGCAAACCCTAACTTTTGACTCACTTCGGTCTCACCGAGATGGTATTTTCGGTCCCACCGAAAATCCCAACGTTCACTATATTTGAACTTTCGGTCTGACCGAGTTTTCACTTCGGTCTGACCGAGATTGGTCAAATGTGTGTGTAACGGTTGGATTTTGTGTGGAGGGTATATATACCCCTCCACCCCTCCTCATTCGGGAGGAGAGCCATCAGAAAGTACTACCATTCCTATCATACACTTTCTGAGAAGTGAACCACCTACCCTTGTGTTGAGATCAAGCCATTCCATTCCTACCATATGAAACTTGATCTCTAGCCTTCCCAAGTTGCTTTCCACTCAAATCTTTCTTCCACCACAGCCATATCAGTGAGGAGAGTTGAGTGTTGGGGAGTTTATCATCTGAAGCACAAGAGCAAGGAGTTCATCACCATCAACACCGTCTATTACCTTTTGGGGGGTGGTGCCTCCTAGATTGGTTAGGTGTCGCTTGGGAGCCTCCGTCTTGATGATGTGGAGTTGAACCAAGAAGTTTGTAAGGGCAAGGAGATCGCCTACTTCGTGAAGATCTACCCCGAGTAAGGCTAGTCCTCCGTGGGCGTAGGCCGTGATGGAATAGACAAGGTTGCTTCTTCGTGGACCCTTCGTGGGTGGAGCCCTCCGTGGACTCGCGCAGCCGTTACCCTCCGTGGGTTGAAGTCTCCATCAACGTGGATGTACGATAGCACCACCTATCGGAACCACGACAAAAATCTCCGTGTCACCAAACTGCGTTTGATCTTCTCCACCTCCTTTTTACATGTGCAATTTACTTTCCGCTGCATATACTCTAGAATTGCATGTGTAGGGTGTTACTTGATTTGATCTTGTTTGTAAAACTGCCAAAAACTTTGCATGATCTAAAGGCAGATTTTTTATATTGTCAAGTAGTCTAATCACCCCCCCTCTAGACCTACTTCGATCCTACAGAATCCCCCAGCTATTTGAGACTAACCATAAGAAAACCTGAACTACTAAGCACCATTATGCACGTAGCATCTTTATCATAGACATATTAACCAATGCAACGGAAGCAAACTCTCTTAATAAGATAAGCATGATAATTAAAGAGAGTTCAAGCAACCAACTAAACAAAATCTATTTGAAAAGATAAGCATGAATACTAAGAGCAGAGCATGATAGTAGCTATTAAAAGACAAAGAACACACACAGCAAAGATAGACATGAAAATTCTATGTTATGTTCTAGGTAGAAGTGGAGCGTGTTTCTCTCCCACATAAAGAACGCTGAGTTCCGACTCGTTATGAAAAACTAAAAAGAAAACTAAAAGCAAGACGCTCCAAGCATAGCACTTAACACATGAAGTGATAAAAATATAGTGGAACGAAAGACGAACTGATAATGTTGATGGAGAAGGGGATGCACGGGGGCATCCCCAAGCTTAGACGCTTGAGTCTCCTTGAATATTTCTTTGAGGTGCACGGGGGCATCCCCAAGCTTGAGCGCTTGACACTCCTGAATCTTTTTATCATCTTCCCTCGCACACTTGAAAACTCCCTTCATACATAACTCATCATAATCTGATTAGCGAGGTTACTACCCTTAATAAAATAATTATACCTTGCTAGAAATAAAGATATTCTTGAAGTTCTACTGTTTCTCAAGATTGCCAAAAGGTTTTTGCAAAAAAAAAGCAAGCTCTTGATTTGCAAAATGAAGGAAAGGCAAAACAGGACAGAATCTGTAAAAAACAGAACAGCAGGTAGTAATTGATTTGTTCGGGGCACTTCTGCAACTCAAATCAAAAAAATCAGAACAGAAGCACGAAAGACAATTATATAGAGAACGCTGTCGATAAAATTAAGACCAAAAAGATGATCTGGTGATTTTATACGATTTTTTCTATCCAAGGACAGAATCTGTTTCCTGGACAGCACCTCACAACTTTTGAACTTTCTAGCAATCAGAGGCTATACTTGGCACAAATATGAAAAGCAAAGATACAATGATGATGCTACAGCAGTAAACAACATCAAGACACAACAAAAGCAAAATATAAAAATTTATTCATGTGGGCTGCCTCCCAAAAGCGCTTTCTTTTATGCCTTTAAGCTAGGCATAATGCATAGAGATCAAGTTTTATCAAGAGTAAAAGAATAGCTAGCCCGTACAACGGACTCAAAAGGTAACTTGATCTTCTTACGAGGGAAGTGTTCCATCCCTTTCTTGAGAGGAAACTGAAATTTTATATTACCCTCTTTCATGTCAATGATAGCACCAACGGTGCGTAAAAAGGGACGTCCCAAAATAATTGGACATGAAGGATCACATTCAATATCCATAATAGTAAAATCAACGGGAACATAATTATCATTGACAACGACAAGAACATCGTCGATCCTCCCCAAAGGTTTCTGTATGGAAGAATCAACGAGACGAACACCAAAAGAACAAGAATCAAAAGGTTTCAATTTAAGCATATCATATAGTCTTTTGGGCATAATAGAAGTACTGGCTACATTATCACATAAAGCATAGCATGAGAAGTTGTTTATCTTAATTTTAATCATAGGATCCCAACCATCTTCTAGCTTTCTAGGTATGGAGGCTTCTACTCTAAGTTTCTCCTCCCTAGCTTTGATAAGAGCATTAGTGACGTGCTCTGTGAAGGCAAGATTAAGCATGCTAGTGTGGGGATCTTTGGCCATTCCTTGTAGAAAGGTGACAACTTCTGAAATACTACAATTATCAAAATCGATTTCATCATTAGTGGGCAGAATTGTAGTGTCATCCTCTTTGTTTGAATCGCTCTCTATTATGAGAGTTTGAACATCTTCCCAAGTTTGGGGAAGCTTAGGAGCAATTTTAAACTGAGGCTCATACTCTTTTCCTGGAAGACCATGCCATGGGCATAACCCTCCGTCAAGACTAATATAATCACAATGTTTATTACTTTTGTAGATCCCGACAGTGGTAATTGGGGTAATGGAAGAAGGGGTGTACTCCTCCCATTTAGTGTTTTTGGTAGAACCCATAATAGCAAGCAAGCAAGATAACTATTTTTGTGATTTTCGATAAAAGGTACTAAAGCAAAAACTGAAAGGTAAACTAACAAGACTAAAAGCAAAGGTAAAAGATAGCATGCAACTCCCCTATCCTGAAGAGTGGAGTCCCCGGCAACGGCGCCAGAAAATACTCCTTGATGGGCCTCGAACCCCTCGTTGGTTACCCCAAGTGGAAGGTGTAAGATGCAGTGTTGTGGAAGTTTTTTCCCTTAGCAAAGATGCCAAGGATCGAATCCCCAGAGACTCCTAGGTTCAACAAGTAGGTGTCAACTGCTAACGGCGCGGATTAGCAATCAACATGGACCTGCACACAGATACAAATAACTTTGCTCCCAACGAGTACAGAGAGGTTGTCAATCCCTCCGGCCTTGTAGTTCACAAAGGATTAAACGCAAATGATAGTAGTGATAGATAATGTTTGCAATAGTAAGTAAAAGCGAAAAGTAAATAGCGGATGTGATCAATGATGGTAATATGGACCGGAGTCTCATGATGTTCACTAGTGATGTCTCTCTCCCAAAAGACGATAAAACAGCTATGTGAGGTAAACGAATTACAGCTGGGCAATTGACAGGACCACGAACGCAAACCAATGCTGACTACATTGCAAGAAAGGTTGAGGTTCAAACCATGGGCGGTACGCCAAAGTAAGTAGACCGAAATCCATCAATATCTACTACTAATCATCCACCTTGAGATATCTATCCAGAACATCTCGCTGGTATTAAGTTGCGAGTCCCACCCATAGTGTAAACTCAATGCAACAGACAACTGCATTAAAAGAACTTTGCGTAAAGTAAACAATCCTTGCACCCGCGGGCACAAGCACCGTTGTTTTCCCCCTTGTGGCAACAGCACATCCTCTAGACTCATGTTTCTGTCACTCAAGCTAGTCATCGAGGGGCATGAACCCACAATCGAGCATAACGTTCCCTCTTGGAGTCACTACGTATTACTTGGCCAAAGCAATAAATAACAACGGAGAACATGCAAGAATTACTTATGAACATAAATATAAAAGAGGTAGATCAAATATATTACTCAAGACCAATCTGAACATAATCTCATAATCCATCGGATCCCAGCAAACTCATCATAGCAACAACATAAGGATTACATATGTGCCTCGATCATGTAGGGCAGCTCACGAGGACTAATTAGTGAAGCACAAGAACGGGAGGAGAACATCACATAGCTACTGGTCATGGACTCATGGTCCAAGGGAGACTACTCACAACTCATCCGGGAGGCGTCCATGGTGGTGGAGAAGCTCCCGATGGTGATCCTCCCCTCCGGCAGGGTGCCGGGAAGAGTTCTCCTGGTGCTCTCGATCTTGGAAGCGGCGGCGGCGGAACAGAGATGAGATCGCGAAAAAGAGTTCCCGTCCCGAGGGTTTCGAAGGACGCTCTAAATATATGCCGAAGGGGGGCACCAAACGGGGCTCGGGGGGCCCAGGCGCCCCCCCGGCGCGGCCCAGGGGGGGGGCGCCGCCAGGGTGCCTGGAGCCCTGGTGGCCCCCCCGGCTGTCCTTCGGGTGCAAGGTAGGTTCTGGAACGCTGATTTTTTATATGATTTTTCTGGATTTTTCCTGGCAGTTCTCGTAACGTGAAAACCTGAAATACAAAAACAGCCGAAAACAGAAACTGGCACCGGGGTGCACTGGATTAGTAGGTTAGTCCAAATAATCATGCAGAGCGACAAAGCAACACTGAATCAGGCATGGTAGTTATATCGCTACTCAGAAATAAAAGATCATCAAGGCTTGACAGACTTTCTTTACAGTCTTAAATATGCGTGAGCATACGCCAAGTCAATCAAAATAAATTCTCGAAGGAAGATATTACTAAACCATACCACATCATCGGCAAACAAATCAAGTTGGTACTCCAATAACACATTGGGAATCCCCCAGCTATTTGAGACTAACCATAAGAAAACCTGAACTACTAAGCACCATTATGCACGTAGCATCTTTATCATAGACATATTAACCAATGCAACGGAAGCAAACTCTCTTAATAAGATAAGCATGATAATTAAAGAGAGTTCAAGCAACCAATTAAACAAAAGCTCTTTGAAAAGATAAGCATGAATACTTAGAGCAGAGCATGATAGTAGCTATTAAAAGACAAAGAACACACACAACAAAGATAGACATGAAAATTGTATGTTATGTTCTAGGTAGAAGTGGAGCGTGTTTCTCTCCCACATAAAGAACGCTGAGTTCCGACTCGTTATGAAAAACTAAAAAGAAAACTAAAAGCAAGACGCTCCAAGCATAGCACTTAACACATGAAGTGATAAAAATATAGTGGAACGAAAGACGAACTGATAATGTTGATGGAGAAGGGGATGCACGGGGGCATCCCCAAGCTTAGACGCTTGAGTCCCCTTGAATATTTCTTGGAGGTGCACGGGGGCATCCCCAAGCTTGAGCGCTTGACACTCCTGAATCTTTTTATCATCTTCCCTCGCACACTTGAAAACTCCCTTCATACATAACTCATCATAATCTGATTAGCGAGGTTAGTACCCTTAATAAAATAATTATACCTTGCTGGAAGTAAAGATATTCTTGAAGTTCTACTGTTTCTCAAGATTGCCAAAAGGTTTTTGCAAAGAAAAAGCAAGCTCTTGATTTGCAAAATGAAGGAAAGGCAAAACAGGACAGAATCTGTGAAAAACAGAACAGCAGGTAGTAATTGATTTGTTCGGGGCACTTCTACAACTCAAATCAAAAAAATCAGAACAGACGCACGAAAGACAATTATGTAGAGAACGCTGTCGAAAAAATTAAGACCAAAAAGATGATCTGGTGATTTTATACGAATTTTTCTATCCAAGGACAGAATCTGTTTCCTGGACAACACCTCACAACTTTTGAACTTTCTAGCAATCAGAGGCTATACTTGGCACAAATATGAAAAGCAAAGATACAATGATGATGCTACAGCAGTAAACAACATCAAGACACAACAAAAGCAAAATATAAAAATTTATTCATGTGGGCTGCCTCCCAAAAGCGCTTTCTTTTATGCCTTTAAGCTAGGCATAATGCATAGAGATCAAGTTTTATCAAGAGTAAAAGAATAGCTAGCCCGTACAACGGACTCAAAAGGTAACTTGATCTTCTTACGAGGGAAGTGTTCCATCCCTTTCTTGAGAGGAAACTGAAATTTTATATTACCCTCTTTCATGTCAATGATAGCACCAACGGTGCGTAAAAAGGGACGTCCCAAAATAATTGGACATGAAGGATCACATTCAATATCCATAATAGTAAAATCAACGGGAACATAATTATCATTGACAACGATAAGAACATCGTCGATCCTCCCCAAAGGTTTCTTTATGGAAGAATCAACGAGACGAACACCAAAAGAACAAGAATCATAAGGTTTCAATTTAAGCATATCATATAGTCTTTTGGGCATAATAGAAGTACTGGCTACAATATCACATAAAGCATAGCATGAGAAGTTGTTTATCTTAATTTTAATCATAGGATCCCAACCATCTTCTAGCTTTCTAGGTATGGAGGCTTCTACTCTAAGTTTCTCCTCCCTAGCTTTGATAAGAGCATTAGTGACGTGCTCTGTGAAGGCAAGATTAAGCATGCTAGTGTGGGGATCTTTGGCCATTCCTTGTAGAAAGGTGACAACTTCTGAAATACTACAATTATCAAAATCGATTTCATCATTAGTGGGCAGAATTGTAGTGTCATCCTCTTTGTTTGAATCGCTCTCTATTATGAGAGTTTGAACATCTTCCCAAGTTTGGGGAAGCTTAGGAGCAATTTTAAACTGAGGCTCATACTCTTTTCCTGGAAGACCATGCCATGGGCATAACCCTCCGTCAAGACTAATATAATCACAATGTTTATTACTTTTGTAGATCCCGACAGTGGTAATTGGGGTAATGGAAGAAGGGGTGTACTCCTCCCATTTAGTGTTTTTGGTAGAACCCATAATAGCAAGCAAGCAAGATAACTATTTTTGTGATTTTCGATAAAAGGTACTAAAGCAAAAACTGAAAGGTAAACTAACAAGACTAAAAGCAAAGGTAAAAGATAGCATGCAACTCCCCTATCCTGAAGAGTGGAGTCCCCGGCAACGGCGCCAGAAAATACTCCTTGATGGGCCTCGAACCCCTCGTTGGTTACCCCAAGTGGAAGGTGTAAGATGCAGTGTTGTGGAAGTTTTTTCCCTTAGCAAAGATGCCAAGGATCGAATCCCCAGAGACTCCTAGGTTCAACAAGTAGGTGTCAACTGCTAACGGCGCGGATTAGCAATCAACATGGACCTGCACACAGATACAAATAACTTTGCTCCCAACGAGTACAGAGAGGTTGTCAATCCCTCCGGCCTTGTAGTTCACAAAGGATTAAACGCAAATGATAGTAGTGATAGATAATGTTTGCAATAGTAAGTAAAAGCGAAAAGTAAATAGCGGATGTGATCAATGATGGTAATATGGACCGGAGTCTCATGATGTTCACTAGTGATGTCTCTCTCCCAAAAGACGATAAAACAGCTATGTGAGGTAAACGAATTACAGCTGGGCAATTGACAGGACCACGAACGCAAACCAATGCTGACTACATTGCAAGAAAGGTTGAGGTTCAAACCATGGGCGGTACGCCAAAGTAAGTAGACCGAAATCCATCAATATCTACTACTAGTCATCCACCTTGAGATATCTATCCAGAACATCTCGCTGGTATTAAGTTGCGAGTCCCACCCATAGTGTAAACTCAATGCAACAGACAACTGCATTAAAAGAACTTTGCGTAAAGTAAACAATCCTTGCACCCGCGGGCACAAGCACCGTTGTTTTCCCCCTTGTGGCAACAGCACATCCTCTAGACTCATGTTTCTGTCACTCAAGCTAGTCATCGAGGGGCATGAACCCACAATCGAGCATAACGTTCCCTCTTGGAGTCACTACGTATTACTTGGCCAAAGCAATAAATAACAACGGAGAACATGCAAGAATTACTTATGAACATAAATATAAAAGAGGTAGATCAAATATATTACTCAAGACCAATCTGAACATAATCTCATAATCCATCGGATCCCAGCAAACTCATCATAGCAACAACATAAGGATTACATATGTGCCTCGATCATGTAGGGCAGCTCACGAGGACTAATTAGTGAAGCACAAGAACGGGAGGAGAACATCACATAGCTACTGGTCATGGACTCATGGTCCAAGGGAGACTACTCACAACTCATCCGGGAGGCGTCCATGGTGGTGGAGAAGCTCCCGATGGTGATCCTCCCCTCCGGCAGGGTGCCGGGAAGAGTTCTCCTGGTGCTCCCGATCTTGGAAGCGGCGGCGGCGGAACAGAGATGAGATCGCGAAAAAGAGTTCCCGTCCCGAGGGTTTCGAAGGACGCTCTAAATATATGCCGAAGGGGGGCACCAAACGGGGCTCGGGGGGCCCAGGCGCCCCCCCGGCGCGGCCCAGGGGGGGGCGCCGCCAGGGTGCCTGGAGCCCTGGTGGCCCCCCGGCTGTCCTTCGGGTGCAAGGTAGGTTCTGGAACGCTGATTTTTTATATGATTTTTCTGGATTTTTCCTGGCAGTTCTCGTAACGTGAAAACCTGAAATACAAAAACAGCCGAAAACAGAAACTGGCACCGGGGTGCACTGGATTAGTAGGTTAGTCCAAATAATCATGCAGAGCGACAAAGCAACACTGAATCAGGCATGGTAGTTATATCGCTACTCAGAAATAAAAGATCATCAAGGCTTGACAGACTTTCTTTACAGTCTTAAATATGCGTGAGCATACGCCAAGTCAATCAAAATAAATTCTCGAAGGAAGATATTACTAAACCATACCACATCATCGGCAAACAAATCAAGTTGGTACTCCAATAACACATTGGGAATCCCCCAGCTATTTGAGACTAACCATAAGAAAACCTGAACTACTAAGCACCATTATGCACGTAGCATCTTTATCATAGACATATTAACCAATGCAACGGAAGCAAACTCTCTTAATAAGATAAGCATGATAATTAAAGAGAGTTCAAGCAACCAATTAAACAAAAGCTCTTTGAAAAGATAAGCATGAATACTTAGAGCAGAGCATGATAGTAGCTATTAAAAGACAAAGAACACACACAACAAAGATAGACATGAAAATTGTATGTTATGTTCTAGGTAGAAGTGGAGCGTGTTTCTCTCCCACATAAAGAACGCTGAGTTCCGACTCGTTATGAAAAACTAAAAAGAAAACTAAAAGCAAGACGCTCCAAGCATAGCACTTAACACATGAAGTGATAAAAATATAGTGGAACGAAAGACGAACTGATAATGTTGATGGAGAAGGGGATGCACGGGGGCATCCCCAAGCTTAGACGCTTGAGTCCCCTTGAATATTTCTTGGAGGTGCACGGGGGCATCCCCAAGCTTGAGCGCTTGACACTCCTGAATCTTTTTATCATCTTCCCTCGCACACTTGAAAACTCCCTTCATACATAACTCATCATAATCTGATTAGCGAGGTTAGTACCCTTAATAAAATAATTATACCTTGCTGGAAGTAAAGATATTCTTGAAGTTCTACTGTTTCTCAAGATTGCCAAAAGGTTTTTGCAAAGAAAAAGCAAGCTCTTGATTTGCAAAATGAAGGAAAGGCAAAACAGGACAGAATCTGTGAAAAACAGAACAGCAGGTAGTAATTGATTTGTTCGGGGCACTTCTACAACTCAAATCAAAAAAATCAGAACAGACGCACGAAAGACAATTATGTAGAGAACGCTGTCGAAAAAATTAAGACCAAAAAGATGATCTGGTGATTTTATACGAATTTTTCTATCCAAGGACAGAATCTGTTTCCTGGACAACACCTCACAACTTTTGAACTTTCTAGCAATCAGAGGCTATACTTGGCACAAATATGAAAAGCAAAGATACAATGATGATGCTACAGCAGTAAACAACATCAAGACACAACAAAAGCAAAATATAAAAATTTATTCATGTGGGCTGCCTCCCAAAAGCGCTTTCTTTTATGCCTTTAAGCTAGGCATAATGCATAGAGATCAAGTTTTATCAAGAGTAAAAGAATAGCTAGCCCGTACAACGGACTCAAAAGGTAACTTGATCTTCTTACGAGGGAAGTGTTCCATCCCTTTCTTGAGAGGAAACTGAAATTTTATATTACCCTCTTTCATGTCAATGATAGCACCAACGGTGCGTAAAAAGGGACGTCCCAAAATAATTGGACATGAAGGATCACATTCAATATCCATAATAGTAAAATCAACGGGAACATAATTATCATTGACAACGACAAGAACATCGTCGATCCTCCCCAAAGGTTTCTGTATGGAAGAATCAACGAGACGAACACCAAAAGAACAAGAATCAAAAGGTTTCAATTTAAGCATATCATATAGTCTTTTGGGCATAATAGAAGTACTGGCTACAATATCACATAAAGCATAGCATGAGAAGTTGTTTATCTTAATTTTAATCATAGGATCCCAACCATCTTCTAGCTTTCTAGGTATGGAGGCTTCTACTCTAAGTTTCTCCTCCCTAGCTTTGATAAGAGCATTAGTGACGTGCTCTGTGAAGGCAAGATTAAGCATGCTAGTGTGGGGATCTTTGGCCATTCCTTGTAGAAAGGTGACAACTTCTGAAATACTACAATTATCAAAATCGATTTCATCATTAGTGGGCAGAATTGTAGTGTCATCCTCTTTGTTTGAATCGCTCTCTATTATGAGAGTTTGAACATCTTCCCAAGTTTGGGGAAGCTTAGGAGCAATTTTAAACTGAGGCTCATACTCTTTTCCTGGAAGACCATGCCATGGGCATAACCCTCCGTCAAGACTAATATAATCACAATGTTTATTACTTTTGTAGATCCCGACAGTGGTAATTGGGGTAATGGAAGAAGGGGTGTACTCCTCCCATTTAGTGTTTTTGGTAGAACCCATAATAGCAAGCAAGCAAGATAACTATTTTTGTGATTTTCGATAAAAGGTACTAAAGCAAAAACTGAAAGGTAAACTAACAAGACTAAAAGCAAAGGTAAAAGATAGCATGCAACTCCCCTATCCTGAAGAGTGGAGTCCCCGGCAACGGCGCCAGAAAATACTCCTTGATGGGCCTCGAACCCCTCGTTGGTTACCCCAAGTGGAAGGTGTAAGATGCAGTGTTGTGGAAGTTTTTTCCCTTAGCAAAGATGCCAAGGATCGAATTCCCAGAGACTCCTAGGTTCAACAAGTAGGTGTCAACTGCTAACGGCGCGGATTAGCAATCAACGTGGACCTGCACACAGATACAAATAACTTTGCTCCCAACGAGTACAGAGAGGTTGTCAATCCCTCCGGCCTTGTAGTTCACAAAGGATTAAACGCAAATGATAATAGTGATAGATAATGTTTGCAATAGTAAGTAAAAGCGAAAACTAAATAGCAGATGTGATCAATGATGGTAATATGGACCGGAGTCTCATGATGTTCACTAGTGATGTCTCTCTCCCAAAAGACGATAAAACAGCTATGTGAGGTAAACGAATTACAGCTGGGCAATTGACAGGACCACGAACGCAAACCAATGCTGACTACATTGCAAGAAAGGTTGAGGTTCAAAGCATGGGCGGTACGCCAAAGTAAGTAGACCGAAATCCATCAATATCTACTACTAATCATCCACCTTGAGATATCTATCCAGAACATCTCGCTGGTATTAAGTTGCGAGTCCCACCCATAGTGTAAACTCAATGCAACAGACAACTGCATTAAAAGAACTTTGCGTAAAGTAAACAATCCTTGCACCCGCGGGCACAAGCACCGTTGTTTTCCCCCTTGTGGCAACAACACATCCCCTAGACTCATGTTTCTGTCACTCAAGCTAGTCATCGAGGGGCATGAACCCACAATCGAGCATAACGTTCCCTCTTGGAGTCACTACGTATTACTTGGCCAAAGCAATAAATAACAACGGAGAACATGCAAGAATTACTTATGAACATAAATATAAAAGAGGTAGATCAAATATATTACTCAAGACCAATCTGAACATAATCTCATAATCCATCGGATCCCAGCAAACTCATCATAGCAACAACATAAGGATTACATATGTGCCTCGATCAAGTAGGGCAGCTCACGAGGACTAATTAGTGAAGCACAAGAACGGGAGGAGAACATCACATAGCTACAGGTCATGGACTCATGGTCCAAGGGAGACTACTCACAACTCATCCGGGAGGCGTCCATGGTGGTGGAGAAGCTCCCGATGGTGATCCTCCCCTCCGGCAGGGTGCCAGGAAGAGTTCTCCTGGTGCTCCCGATCTTGGAAGCGGCGGCGGCGACGGAACAGAGATGAGATCGCGAAAAAGAGTTCCTGTCCCGAGGGTTTCGAAGGACGCTCTAAATATATGCCGAAGGGGGGCACCAAACGGGGCTCGGGGGGCCCAGGCGCCCCCCCGGCGCGGCCCAGGGGGGGCGCCGCCAGGGCGCCTGGAGCCCTGGTGGCCCCCCCGGCTGTCCTTCGGGCGCAAGGTAGGTTCTGGAACGCTGATTTTTTATATGATTTTTCTGGATTTTTCCTGGCAGTTCTCGTAACGTGAAAACCTGAAATACAAAAACAGCCGAAAACAGAAACTGGCACCGGGGTGCACTGGATTAGTAGGTTAGTCCAAATATGATCAAAAGTGTATGGAAGTGTATGAATATCATAGCAATATCACCCAAAAGTGGCATGGAGCAAGCAGAAATTATAGATACGTTTTGGACGTATCATGGCATAGCTCGAAGGGTCGAGCTACTTCTTACTTGTGGCGTAGCTCGGAGGACAGACCCATGTTGTACTTGTGGCGTAGCTTGGAGGACGAAGCCACATTGTACTTGTGGCGTAGCTCGGAGGACAGAGCCATGTTGTACTTGTGGCGTAGCTCAGAGGGTCGAGCCACTTCATACTTGTGGCATAGCTCGGAGGACAGAGCCACGTTGTACTTGTGGCGTAGCTCGGAGGATAGAGCCTCATTGTACTTGTGGCGTAGCTCAGAGGACAGAGCCATGTTGTACTTGTGGCGTAGCTCGGAGGGTCGAGCCACTTCATACTTGTGGTGTAGCTCGGAGGACAAAGCCACGTTGTACTTGTGGCATAGCTTGGAGGACTGCGCCACGTTGTAACTTACACGATTGCGGGGTCGTAGCTAAGCCCCCGAGTGAGAGGGTTGCTCTTCACTTGGAGTGATTTTTTTGTAACTTATGCGATTACGGGGTCGCAGCTAAGTCCCCGAGTGAGAGGGTTGCTCTTCACTCGGAGTGATTTTTTGTAACTTAGGCGATTACGGGGTCGCAGCTAAGCCCCCGAGTGAGAGGGTTGCTCTTCACTTGGAGTG
>LR738713.1:723236458-723290200 GCA_902687465.1 Secale cereale | reverse complement strand
TTAACTTAGGCGATTAGGAGGTCGCAGCTAAGCCCCCGAGTGAGAGGGTTGCTCTTCACTCGGAGTGGTTTTTGTAACTTCGGCGATTACGGGGTCGCAGCTAAGCCCCCGAGTGAGAGGGTTGCTCTTCACTCGGAGTGTTTTTTTTTAACTTGGGCGAATCGGATTCGCGGCTAAGCACCCACTGGGGGATTTGAGAACAGGCATCTTTGTAATCAGCAATCATTACGGAATTTTTGCGAACTTGTCTATGAAAAAGCAAACTGGAAGGTTCTTATTACAACTCGACTGGTCAAGTGCTTCAAGTATAGAAGCGGCGGAGCAGATCCGCGTTCCACGAACGAGGCTCATATTTCTTCTTGGCTACGTTGTAGATGTGGTACACCCCATTGTGTAGTACCTTGGTGACAATGAAGGGGCCTTCCCAGGCTGGGGCAAGCTTATGAGGTCGCTTCTGACGTACTCGGAGAACTAGGTCTCCTTCCTGGAATGCCCGGCTTCGAACATTGCGGGCATGGAATTGACGCAGGTCCTGTTGGTAAATGGTCAAGTGGATCAAGGCCATCTCGTGTTCTTCCTCCAGGAGGTCGACTGCATCTTGACGGGATTGCTCTGCTTCTGCTTCGGAGAAGAGTTCCACTCGAGGGGCGTTGTGCAACAAATCACTCGGCAGCACGGCCTCAGCATCATAGACCATGAAGAAGGGGGTACAGTTAGTCGATCGGTTCGGAGTTGTCCTTAGCCCCCATAAGACAGACGGCAGTTCAGTCACCCAAGCTCCAGGGCGTGCTTGAGGTCGCGCATAAGCCGCGGTTTCAGGCCTTGGAGGATCAAACCATTTGCCCTTTCTGCTTGTCCATTCGACTGCGGATGCGCTATGGATGCGTAGTCGACCCGAGTACCTTGGGAGGAACAGAACGCTCTGAATTCGTCTGAGTCAAAGTTGGGGCCCTTATCCGTGATGATGCTGTGGGGGACTCCGTATCTGAATATCAACTCTCCGATGAAGCTAATGGCCGTGCTCGAGCCGAGGTTCTTGATGGGCTTCGTTTCGATCCATTTGGTAAACTTGTCGACTGCTATGAGCAAGTGAGTGAATCCTCTCCTACCGGTTTTGAAGGGACCGACCATGTCCAACCCCCAAACGGCAAATGGCCAAACCAACGGGATGGTCTTCAAGGCAGACGCGGGTTTGTGAGACATGTTGGAGTAGAACTGGCAGCCTTCGCACTTGTCTACGATATCCTTTGCCATCTCATTCACTCGGGGCCAGTAGAATCCAGCTCGGTATGCCTTGGTCATGATAGTCCGAGAGGAAGCATGGTGGCCACAAGTTCCCGAGTGAATCTCATTCAGAACCATTCGACCTTCTTCCGGGGTGATGCAGCGCTGAGCGACTCCCGTGACACTCTCTTCGTAGAGTTGACCCTGAATGACAGTGCAGGCTTTGGATCGACGGACAATCTGACGCGCCTCCTCTTCATCCTCTGGGAGTTCTTGCCTGAGCAAGTATGCTATGTACGGCACAGTCCTGTCGGGCGTGATCACCAAGGTCTCCATGATTAAGTCGACCACCACAGGAACTTCGACTTCAGTCAGATCAGATGCGCTTATTGGGTGCGGGGGTGCTACTTCTTGAGCTTGTGTTCTATTCCCTCGAAGAGGAAAGGGTGATGCAGCACAGTAGCGTAAGTATTTCCCTCAGTTTTTGAGAACCAAGGTATCAATCCAGTAGGAGACCCCACGCGAGTCCCTCGCACCTGCACAAACAAATAAGAACTTCGCAGCCAACGCGATAAGGGGTTGTCAATCCCTTTACGGTCACTTACTAAAGTGAGATCTGATAGATATGATAGTTTGATATTTTTGGTATTTTTGGATATAAGAACAGAAAGTAAAAACAACAAAGTAAAGTAGATTGTAGATTGATATGTTGAGAATAGACCCGGGGGCCATAGGTTTCACTAGTGGCTTCTCTCATGATAGCAGAATTCTACGGTGGGTGAACAAATTACTGTCGAGCAACTGATAGGAAAGCAAATAATTATGAGAATATCTAGGCATGATCATTGTATATAGGCATCACGTCTGAGACAAGTAGACTGACTCTTGCCTGCATCTACTACTATTACTCCATACATCGACCGCTATCCAGCATGCATCTAGTGTATTGAGTTCATAAGAACAGACTAACGCCTTAAGCAATATGACATGATGTAGAGGGATAAAATCAAGCAATATGATATAAACCCCATCTTTTTATCCTCGATGGCAACAATACAATAGGTGCCTTGCTGCCCCTGGTGTCACTGGAAAAGTACACCGCAAGATTGAACCCAAAGCCAAGCACTTCTCCCATTGCAAGAACTATAGATCTAGTAGGCCAAACCAAACCGATAATTCGAAGAGACTTGCAAGGATATTATAATCATACATAAAAGAATTCAGAAAAGAACCAAATATTTCTCATAGATAATCTTGATCATAAACCCACAATTCATTGGATCTCGACAAACACACCGCAAAAAGATTACATCGAATAGATCTCCTCAAAGACCGAGAAGAACTTGGTATTGAGATCCAAAAAGAGAGAATACGCCATCTAGCTAATAACTATGGACCCAAAGGTCTGTGGTAAACTACTCACAACTCATGGTGAGGAAATGGTGTTGATGTAGAAGCACTTTGTGGAAGATCCCCCCTCCGGCGGAGCTCCGGAACAGGCCCCAAGATGGGATCTCACGGGAACAGAAGGTTGCGGCGGTGGAATTAGGGTTTTCTCTGTTGCCTCGATGTTTTCAGGGTATATGGGTATATATAGGAGGAAGAAGGGCATCGGGGGAGCCAGAGGGGGCCCACGAGGGTGGGGGGCACACCCTGTAGGAGGGGGCGCGCCCTGGACCCTCGTGGCCACCTCCCTCGTTCCCTCGCATGTACTCCAAGTCTTCTGTGTTGATTTTGTTCCAAAAATAACTCTCGCGAAGGTTTTATTCCGTTTGGACTCCGTTTGATATTCCTTTTCTGCGAAACCCTGAAATAGGCAAAAAAAACAGCAATCTGCACTGGGCCTTTGGGTTAATAGGTTAGTCCCAAAAATAATATAAAAGTGTATAATAAAGCCCATTAAACATCGAAAACATAATATATAATAGCATGGAACAATAAAAAATTATAGATACGTTGGAGACGTATCAAGCATCCCCAAGCTTAATTCCTGCTCGTCCTCGAGTAGGTAAATGATAAAAACAGAATTTTTGATGTGGAATGCTAACCAACATAATTTTCAATGTTAATTCTTTATTGTGGCATGAATGTTCAGATCCGAAAGATTCAAGACAAAAGTCTATATTGACATAAGAAATAATAATACTTCAAGCATACTAACAAAGCAATCATGTCTTCTCAAAATAACATGGCCAAAGAAAGTTATCCCTACAAAGTCATATAGTCTGGCTATGCTCCCTATTCATCACACAAAATATTCATATCATGCACAACCCTGGTTTCAACAAAGCACTTGTTTTCATACTCAATTTTTCAAACCTTTCAACTTTCACGCAATACATGAGCGTGAGCCATGGACATAGCACTATATGTGGAATAGAGTGGTGGTTGTGGAGAAGACAAAAAGGAGGAAGATAGTCTCACATCGACTAGGCGTATCAACGGGCTATGGAGATGCCCATCAATAGATATCAATGTGAGTGAGTAGGGATTGCCATACAACGGATGCACTAGAGCTATAAGTGTATGAAAGCTCCAAAAGAAACTAAGTGGGTGTGCATCCAACTTGCTTGCTCACGAAGACCTAGGACATTTGAGGAAGCCCATTGTTGGAATATACAAGCCAAGTTCTATAATGAAAATTCTCACTAGTATATGAAAGTGACAAAACAAGAAACTCCCTATCATGAAGATCATGGTGCTACTTTGAAGCACAAGTGTGGAAAAGGATAGTAGCATTGTCCCTTCTCTCTTTTCTCTCATTTTTTTGGAGGGGATTTCTCTTTTTTTATTTAGCCCCTCTCTATATTTTTTTGGGCCATCATTTTTTAATTTGGCCTTTCCTCACATGGGACAATGCTCTAACAATTAAGATAATCACACTTTTATTGACTTACAACTCAAAGATTACAACTCGATAGCTAGAACAAAATATGACTCTTATATGAATGCCTCCGGTGGTGTACTAGGATGTGCAATGAATCAAGAGTGACATGTATGAATGAATTGTGGTGGTGGCTTTGCCACAAATACGATGTCAACTACATGATCATGCATGTCAATATGACAATATGAAGCGTGTCATATGAACGGAACGGTGGAAGGTTGCATGTCAATATATCTCGGAATGTCTATGGAAATGCCATGATAGGTAGGTATGGTGGCTGTTTTGAGGAAGGTATATGGTGGGTGTAAGATACCGGCGAAAGTTGCGCGGTACAAGAGAGGCTAGCAACAGTGGAAGGGTGAGAGTGCGTATAATTCATGGACTCAACATTAGTCATAAAGAACACATATACTTATTGCAAAAATTTACGAGTCATCAAAACAAAGCAATCAACGCATGCTCCTAGGGGGGAGGTTGGTAGGAGTTAACCATCGCGCGCCCCCGACCTCCACACAAAGGATGACACTCAATAAATACCTCATGCTCTAACTGTTGGGGAACGTAGCAGAATTCAAAAATTTTCTACGCTTTCACCAAGATCCAACTATGGAGACATCTAGCAACGAGCGAGTAAGAGTGCATCTACATACCGTTATGGATATTGCGAGCGGAAGCTTTCGAAGAAGCGTGGATGAAGTAGTCGTACTCTTCGCGTTCTTCGTCACCGATGATCTAGCGCTGAACGGACGGCACCTCCGCGTTCAACACACGTCCGGTGCAGCAACGTCACCTCCTTCTTGATCCAGCAAGGGGGGAGGAGAAGTCGTCAGAGATCCGGCAGCACGACGGCATGATGACGGATGCAGTGGAGATCGCAGCAGGGCTTCGCCGGGCGCCCTGCGTTGGAGTATGGAGGTGTGACGGGAGGGGGAGAGGCGCCAGGGCAAGGGGTGCGGCTGCCCTCTCCCTCCCCACATATATATAGGGGGCCAGGGGGTGCGCCAGCCCCCTGCAGATCCAATCTGCAAGGGGGGGCGGCGGCCAGGGGGGAGTCCTTGCCCCCCAAGGCAAGTGGTGGCCCCCCTCCCCCTTAGGGTTTTAACCCTAGGCGCATGGGAAGGTGGGCCCCTAGTGGTGTGCCAGCCCAGAGGGGCTGGACACTTCCCCTCGCGGCCTAGGGGCCCCACCGGGATGGGTGGCCCCACCCGGTGGACCCCCGGGGCCCCTCCGGTGGTCCCGGGACGCTCCCGGTGACCCCCGGAGATCACCCGATGGCCGAAACCTGACTTCATATATATATCAATCTTTACCTCCGGACCATTCCGGAACTCCTCGTGACGTCCGGGATCTCATCCGGGACTCCGAACAACTTTCGGGTTTCCACGTGCATTTATCTCTACGACCCTAGCGTTACCGAACCTTAAGTGTGTAGACCCTACGGGTTCGGGAGACACGTAGACATGACCGAGACCACTCTCCGGTCAATAACCATCAGCGGGATCTGGATACCCATGTTGGTTCCCACGTGTTCCTCGATGATCTTCATCGGATGAACCACCGTGTCAAGGATTCACTCAATCCCGTACGTTATTCCCTTTGTCCATCGGTACGGTACTTGCCCGAGATTCGATCATCGGTATTTCCGATACCTTGTTCAATCTCGTCATGGCAAGTCTCTTTACTCGATCCGTAATCCATCATCCCGTGACTAACTACTTAGTCACATTGAGCTCATTATGATGATGTCTTACCGAGTGGGCCCAGAGGTACCTCTCCGTCATACGGAGTGACAACATCCCAGTCTCGGTTCGTACCAACTCAACAGACACTTTCGGAGATACCCGATGCGTACCTTTATAGCCACCCAGTTACGTTGTGACGGTTGGCACACCCAAAGTATTCCTACGGCATCCGGGAGTTGTACAACCTCATGGTCTAAGGAATAAATACTTGACACCGAAAAGCTTATGCATTACGAACTATACGATCTCGTGTTATGCTCAAGTTTGGGTCTTGTCCATCACATCATTCTCCTAATGATGTGATCCCGTTATCACTGACATCCCATGTCCATGGTCAGGAAACCGTGACCATCTGTTGATCAACGAACTGGTAACTAGAGGCCTACTAGGGACTCATTGTGGTCTATGTATTCACACATGTATCGCTATTTCCGTACAATACAATTCAAGCATGAATAACAGACGATTATCATGAACAAGGAAATATAATAATAATACTTTTATTATTGCCTCTAGGGCATATTTCCAACAGTCTCCCACTTGCACTAGAGTCAATAATCTAGTTACATTGTGATGAATCGAACACCCATAGAGTTCTGGTGTTGATCATGTTTTGCTCGTGAAAGAGGTTTAGTCAACGGGTCTGCGACATTCAGATCCGTATGCACTTTACAAATATCTATGTCTCCATCCTGAACATAATTCCGGATGGAGTTGAAACGGCGCTTGATGTGTTTGGTCTTCTTGTGAAACCTGGGCTCCTTGGTAATAGCAATAGCACCAGTGTTGTCACAGAAGAGAGTCATCGGGCTTGACGCGCTTGGAATGACTCCTAGGTCGGTGATGAACTCCTTCATCCAGACTCCTTCCTGCGCTGCTTCAGAAGCAGCTATGTACTCCGCTTCACATGTAGACGCTGCCACCACGCTCTGTTTGCAACTGCACCAGCTGACTGCCCCTCCATTCAAAATATACACGTATCCGGTTTGAGACTTAGAGTCATCCAGATCTGTGTCGAAGCTAGCATCGACGTAACCCTTTACGACGAGCTCTTCGTCACCTCCATAAACGAGAAACATATCCTTAGTCCTTTTCAGGTACTTTAGGATGTTCTTGACCGCTGTCCATTGTTCCATACCGGGATCACTTTGGTACCTCCCTACCAAACTTATGGCAAGGTTCACATCAGGTCTGGTACACAGCATGGCATACATGATAGAACCTATGGCCGAGGCATAGGGAATGACACTCATCTTTTCTCTATCTTCTGCCGTGGTCGGCGACTGAGCCTTGCTCAATCTCATACCTTGTAAAACAGGCAAGAATCCCTTCTTGGACTGATCCATATTGAACTTCTTCAATATTTTGTCAAGGTATGTACTTTGTGAAAGACCAATGAGGCGTCTTGATCTATCTCTATTGATTTTGATGCCTAATATGTAAGCAGCTTCTCCAAGGTCCTTCATTGAAAAACTTTTATTCAAGTAGGCCTTTACATTTTCCAAGAATTCTATATCATTTCCCATTAGCAATATGTCATCTACATATAATATGAGAAATGCCACAGAGCTCCCACTCACTTTCTTGTAAATACAGGCTTCTCCATAAGTCTGTATAAATCCAAACGCTTTGATCACTTCATCAAAGCGAATATTCCAACTCCGAGATGCTTGCACCAGCCCGTAAATCGAGCGCTGGAGCTTGCATACCTTGTTAGCGTTCTCTGGATCGACAAAACCTTCCGGTTGCATCATATACAACTCTTCCTTGAGGAAGCCGTTAAGGAATGCTGTTTTGACGTCCATTTGCCATATCTCATAATCATAGAATGCGGCAATACCTAACATGATTCTGACTGACTTCAGCATCGCTACGGGAGAGAAAGTCTCGTCGTAGTCAATCCCTTGAACTTGTCGATAACCCTTAGCGACAAGCCGAGCCTTATAGATGGTCACATTACCATCTGCGTCTGTCTTCTTCTTAAATATCCATTTGTTTACTATGGCGTGCCTATCATCAGGCAAGTCCACCAAAGTCCACACTTTGTTTTCATACATGGATTCTATCTCGGATTTCATGGCTCTAAGCCATTTATTGGAATCCGGGCCCGCCATCGCTTCTTCATAGTTCGAAGGTTCACCGTTGTCTAACAACATGATTTCCAGTACAGGGTTTCCGTACCACTCTGGTGCAGAACGTGCCCTTGTGGACCTTCGAAGTTCAGTAGTAACTTGATCTGTTTCTTCATGATCATTATCATCAACTTCCTCCCTTGTCGGTGCAGGCACCTCAGGAACAGTTTCCTACGCTGTGCTACTTTCCGGTACAGGAGGGGTGACTGTCACCTCATCAAGTTCTACTTTCCTCCCACTCACTTCTTTCGAGAGAAACTCTTTCTCCAGAAAGCATCCATTCTTGGCAACAAAGATTTTGCCTTCGGATCTGTGGTAGAAGGTCTACCCAATTGTTTCCTTTGGGTATCCTATGAAGACGCATTTCTCCGATTTGGGTTCGAGCTTTTCAGGTTGAAGCATCGCAACCCCAAACTTTTAGAAACGACAGCTTCGGTTTCTTGCCAAACCAAAGTTCATACGGAGTCGTCTCAACGGATTTTGATGGAGCCCTATTTAAAGTGAATGCGGCAGTCTCTAAAGCATAACCCCAAAAAGATAGCGGTAAATCGGTGAGGGACATCATAGATCGCACCATGTCCAACAGAGTACGATTTCGACGTTCGGACACACCGTTACGTTGAGGTGTTCCGGGCGGTGTCAATTGTGAAACAATTCCACAGCTCCTAAGGTGTGTGCCAAATTCATGACTTAAATATTCACCCCCACGATCTGATCGCAAGAACTTTATTTTTCTGTCACGTTGATTCTCAACCTCATTCTGAAATTCCTTGAACTTTTCAAAGGTCTCAGACTTGTGTTTCATCAAATAGATATACCCGTATCTACTCAAGTCATCCGTGAGGGTGAGAACATAACGGTAGCCTCCGCGAGCCTCAACACTCATCGGACCGCACACATCGGTATGTATGATTTCGAACAAGTTGGTTGCTCGCTCCATTGTTCCGGAGAATGGAGTCTTGGTCATCTTGCCCAAGAGGCATGGTTCGCACGTGTCAAATGATTCATAATCAAGAGACTCTAGAAGTCCATCCGAATGGAGCTTCTTCATACGTTTGACACCAATATGACCAAGGCGGCAATGCCACAAGTATGTGGGACTATCATTATCAACTGTACATCTTTTGGCATCTACACTATGAATATGTGTATCACTACGTTCGAGATTCATCAAAAATAAACCATTGACCAGCGGGGCATGACCATAAAACATATCTCTCAAATAAATAGAACAACCATTATTCTCCGATTTGAAAGAGTAGCCATCTCGCATAAGACGAGATCCAGATACAATGTTCATGCTCAAAGCTGGTACTAAATAACAATTATTGAGGTTTAAAACTAATCCCGATGGTAGATGTAGAGGCAGCATGCCGATGGCGATCACATCGACCTTGGAACCATTCCCGACGCGCATCGTCACCTCATCCTTCGCCAGTCTCCGTTTATTCCGCAGCTCCTGTTTTGAGTTACAAATATGAGCAACTGCACCGGTATCAAATACCCAGGAGCTACTACGAGTGCTGGTAAGGTACACATCAATAACATGTATATCATATATACCTTTGACGTTGCCGGCCTTCTTGTCTGCTAAGTATTTGGGGCAGTTCCGCTTCCAGTGACCCGTTCCCTTGCAATAAAAGCACTCTGTCTCAGGCTTGGGTCCATACTTTGGCTTCTTCCCGGCAACAGGCTTGCCAGGCGCGGCAACTCCCTTGCCGTCCTTCTTACACTTGCCTTTCTTGAACTTAGTGGTTTTATTGACCATCAACACTTGATGTTCTTTCTTGATGTCAACCTCCGCTGATTTCAGCATCGAATACACCTCGGGAATGGACTTCTCCATCCCCTGCATATTGAAGTTCAACACGAAGCTCTTGAAGCTTGGTGGGAGCGACTGGAGGATTCTGTCAACGACCGCTTCATCTGGGAGATTCATTCCCAGCTGAGACAAGCGGTTGTGCAATCCTGAAATCTTGAGGATGTGCTCACTGACAGAACTGTTCTCCTCCATCTTACAGCTGTAGAATGCGTCGGACACATCATATCTCTCGACTCGGGCATGAGCTTGGAAAACCATTTTCAGCTCTTTGAACATCTCATATGCTCCGTGGTGCTCAAAACGTTTTTGGAGCCCCGATTCTAAACTATAGAGCATGCCGCACTGAACCAGGGAGTAATCATCACAACGCGACTGCCAAGCGTTCATAACGTCTTGGTTTGCCGGGGCGGGAGCGTCACCTAGTGGTGCTTCTAGGACATAAGTTCTCTTGGCAGCTATGAGGATAATCCTCAGGTTACGGACCCAATCCGTATAGTTTCTACCATTGTCTTTCAGTTTGGTTTTCTCTAGGAACGCGTTGAAGTTGAGGGAAACCTGAGCGTGGGCCATTTGATCTACAAGAGATATTGTAAATAATTTAGACTAAGTTCATGATAATTAAGTTCATCTTAATCAAATTTCAATGAAGTCCCACTCAGAATGACATCTCTCTAGTCATCTAAGTGATACACGATCCGAATCGACTAGCCCGTGTCCGATCATCACGTGAGACGGACTAGTCATCAACGGTGAACATCTTCATGTTGATCGTATCTTCTATACGACTCGTGTTCGACCTTTCGGTCTTCCGTGTTCCGAGGCCATGTCTGTACATGCTAGGCTCGTCAAGTGAACCCTAAGTGTATCGCGTGTGTAAATCTGTCTTACACCCGTTGTATGCGAACGTTAGAACCTATCACACCCGATCATCACGTGGTGCTTCAGAGCAACGAACTTTAGCAACGGTGCACAGTTAGGGGAAACACAATACTTGAAATTTTAGTGAGAGATCATCTTATTTACTACCGTCGTTCTAAGTAAACAAGATGCAAAAACATGATAAACATCACATGCAATCAATTAAAGTGACATGATATGGCCAATATCATTTTGCTCCTTGGATCTCCATCTTCGGGGCACCATGATCATCTTGTCACCGGCTCGACACCATGATCTTCATTATCATGATCTCCATCATCGTGTCTTGAAGAAGTCGTCACGCCAACAATTACTTCTACTACTATGGCTAACGTTTAGCAATGAAGTAAAGTAATTTCATGGCGTTATTGAGTGACACGCAGGTCATACAATAATTAAGACAACTCCTATGGATTCTTCCGGTTGTCAAGTTCATCGACATGCAAGTCGTGATTCCCTATTACAAAAACATGATCAATCTCATACATCACATATATCATTCATCACATCTTCGTTTTGGCCATACCACGTCACATAGCACATGCTGCAAAAACAAGTTAGACGTCCTCTAATTGTTGTTGCAAGTTTTACGTGGCTTCTATAGGATTTCTAGCAAGAACGTTTCTTACCTACGCCAAAACCACAACGTGATTTGTCAACTTCTATTTACCCTTCATAAGGACCCTTTTCATCGAATCCGGTCCGACTAAAGTAGGAGAGACATACACCCGCCAGCCACCTTATGCATCTAGTGCATGTCTGTCGGTGGAACCAGTCTCACGTAAGCGTACGTGTAAAGTCGGTCCGGGCCGCTTCATCCCACAATACCGCCGAATCCGGATTGACTAGTAACGGTAAGAAAGTTGAACAAACTCAAACGCCCACAACTGCTTTGTGTTCTACTCGTGCAAGATGCTACGCATAAAACCTGGCTCAGATGCCACTGTTGGGGAACGTAGCAGAATTCAAAAATTTTCTACGCTTTCACCAAGATCCAACTATGGAGACATCTAGCAACGAGTGAGTAAGAGTGCATCTACATACCGTTATGGAGATTGCGAGCGGAAGCTTTCGAAGAAGCGTGTATGAAGTAGTCGTACTCTTCGCGTTCTTCGTCACCGATGATCTAGCGCCGAACGGACGGCACCTCCGCGTTCAACACACGTCCGGTGCAGCAACGTCACCTCCTTCTTGATCCAGCAAGGGGGGAGGAGAAGTCGTCAGAGATCCGGCAGCACGATGGCGTGATGACGGATGCAGTGGAGATCGCAGCAGGGCTTCGCCAGGCGCCCTGCGTTGGAGTATGGAGGTGTGACAGGAGGGGGAGAGGCGCCAGGGCAAGGGGTGCGGCTGCCCTCTCCCTCCCCACATATATATAGGGGGCCAGGGGGTGCGCCAGCCCCCTGCAGATCCAATCTGCAAGGGGGGGCGGTGGCCAGGGGGGAGTCCTTGCCCCCCAAGGCAAGTGGTGGCCCCCCTCCCCCTTAGGGTTTTAACCCTAGGCGCATGGGGAGGTGGGCCCCTAGTGGTGCGCCAGCCCAAAGGGGCTGGACACTTCCCCTCGCGGCCTAGGGGCCCCACCGGGATGGGTGGCCCCACCCGGTGGACCCCCGGGGCCCCTCCGGTGGTCCCGGGACGCTCCCGGTGACCCCCGGAGATCACCCAATGGCCGAAACCTGACTTCCTATATATCAATATTTACCTCCGGACCATTCCGGAACTCCTCGTGACGTCCGGGATCTCATCCGGAACTCCGAACAACTTTCGGGTTTCCACGTGCATTTATCTCTACGACCCTAGCGTTACCGAACCTTAAGTGTGTAGACCCTACGGGTTCGGGAGACACGTAGACATGACCGAGACCACTCTCCGGTCAATAACCATCAGCGGGATCTGGATACCCATGTTGGTTCCCACGTGTTCCTCGATAATCTTCATCGGATGAACCACCGTGTCAAGGATTCACTCAATCCCGTACGTTATTCCCTTTGTCCATCGGTACGGTACTTGCCCGAGATTCGATCATCGGTATTTCCGATACCTTGTTCAATCTCGTCATGGCAAGTCTCTTTACTCGATCCGTAATCCATCATCCCGTGACTAACTACTTAGTCACATTGAGCTCATTATGATGATGTCTTACCGAGTGGGCCCAGAGGTACCTCTCCGTCATACGGAGTGACAACATCCCAGTCTCGGTTCGTACCAACTCAACATACACTTTCAGAGATACCCGATGCGTACCTTTATAGCCACCCAGTTACGTTGTGACGGTTGGCACACCCAAAGTATTCCTACGGCATCCGGGAGTTGTACAACCTCATGGTCTAAGGAATAAATACTTGACACCGAAAAGCTTATGCATTACGAACTATACGATCTCGTGTTATGCTCAAGTTTGGGTCTTGTCCATCACATCATTCTCCTAATGATGTGATCCCGTTATCACTGACATCCCATGTCCATGGTCAGGAAACCGTGACCATCTGTTGATCAACGAACTGGTAACTAGAGGCCTACCAGGGACTCATTGTGGTCTATGTATTTACACATGTATCACTGTTTCCGTACAATACAATTCAAGCATGAATAACAGACGATTATCATGAACAAGGAAATATAATAATAATACTTTTATTATTGCCTCTAGGGCATATTTCCAACACTAACTTCGTCACATAGCGATTCACCATACGTGCATGCTACGGGAATCACAAACTTTAACACAAGTATTTCTCAAATTCGTAATTAATACACTAGCATGACTCTAATATCACCATCCTCATATCTCAAAACAATCATCAAGTATCAAACTTCTCATCGTATTCAATGCACTTTATATGAGAGTTTTTACTATATTCATCTTGGATGCCTATCATATTAGGACTAGTTTTATAACCAAAGCACATTACCATGCTGTTCTAAGAGAATATCAAAAGGATATAAGTGAAGCATGAGCGATCAACAATTTCTACAAAATAAAATCACCACTGTGCTCTAAAAGATATAAGTGAAGCACTAGAGCAAAACTATCTAGCTCAAAAGATATAAGTGAAGCACATAGAGTGTTCTAACAAATTCTAGACCATATTTATCTCTCTCAAAAAGTTGTGTCCAGCAAGGATGATTGTGGCACACTAACAAGCATAGACTCAAATCATACATGACGCTCCAAGCAAAACACATATCATCTGGTGAGTAAAAATATAGTCCCGAGTATAGTTACCGATAGATGAAGATAAAACAGGGGATGCCTTCCGGGGGCATCCCCAAGCTTAGGATTTTGGTTGTCCTTGAATTTTACCTTGGGGTTCCTTGGGCATCCCCAAGCTTAGGCCCTTGCTACTCTTTGTTCCATAGTCCATCAAAGCCATACTCAAAACTTGAAAACTTCACAACACAAAACTTAGCCAAAAATCTCGTGAGCTCCGTTAGTATAAGAAAACAAACCACCACTCAAAGGTACTGTAATGAACTCATTATTTGTTTATATTGGTGTTAAACCTACTATATGCCAACTTCTCTATGATTCATACTCCCCAATACTACTCATAGATTCATCAAAATAAGCAAACAACACACGAAAAACAGAATCTGTCAAAAACAGAACAGTCTCTAGTAATCTGTAACTTTTGAATACTTCTGTAACTCCATAAAACTTGAAATAAATTGGTAAAAATGAGGAATTTGTCTATTAATCATCTGCAAAAAGAATAAAATAAATAGCACTCTCCAGTAAAATCTGGTGACTATTCTCGTGAGCGCTAACGTTTCTGTTTTTTACAGCAAGATCATATAAACTTCACACAAGTCTTCCCAAAGTTTCTACTTGGCACAAACACTAATTAAAACACAAAACCACATCTAAACAGAAGCTAGATGCAATATTTATTCCTAAACAGAAGCAAAAACAAAGAAAATAAAATTGTGTTGCCTCCCAACAAGCGCTATCGTTTAACGCCCCTAGCTAGGCACGATACAAGGATAGATCTAGGTATTGCCATCTTTGGAAGGCAATCCATAAGTGGCTCTCATAATGGATTCATAAGGTAATTTGATTTTATTTCTAGGAAAGTGTTCCATGCCTTTCCTTAATGGAAATTGGAATCTAATATTTCCTTCCTTCATATCAATAATTGCACCAATCGTTCTAAGGAAAGGTCTACCAAGAATAATAGGATATGAAGGATTGCAATCTATATCAAGAACAATGAAATCTATGGGCACATAATTCCTATTGGCAACAATAAGAACATCATTAATCCTTCCCATAAGTTTCTTAATAGTAGAATCCGCAAGATGCAAATTTACAGAACAATCATCAAGCTCATGGAAACCTAACAAATCACACAAAGTTTTTGGGATAGTGGAAACACTTGCACCCAAATCACACAAAGCAAAGCATTCATGATCCTTAATTTTAATTTTAATAGTAGGTTACCATTCATCATAAAGCTTTCTAGGGATATAAACTTCTAGTTCAAGTTTTTCTTCATAAGATTGCATCAAAGAATCAACTATGTGTTTGGTAAAAGCTTTATTTTGACTATAAGCATGCGGAGAATTTAGTACGGATTGCAACAAGGAAATACAATCAATCAAAGAGCCATTATCATAATTGAATCCCTTGAAATCCAATGTAGTGGGTTCATCACTATGCAAAGTTTTAATCTCTTCAATCCCACTTTTAACAATTTTAGCATCAAGACCTAAAAACTCCGAATCATTGGGACGCCCTTTAATTAAAGTAGACTCATCTCCAGTCCCATCTTTATCAAGATTCATACTAGAAAACAAGGATTTAATAGGAGACACATCAATAACTTTCAGATCTTCATCTTTATTTTCATGATAACTAGAAGAACATGCTTTCATAAAGCACTCTTTTTTAGCACGCATCCTAGCGGTTCTTTCTTTGCATTCATCAATGGAAATTCTCATGGCTTTGAGAGACTCATTGATATCATGCTTAGGTGGAATAGATCTAAGTTTCAAAGAATCAACATCAAGAGTAATTCTATCCACGCTTCTAGCCAACTCGTCAATCTTCAGCAATTTTTCTTCAAGCAAAGCATTGAAATTCTTTTGTGAATTCATAAACTCCTTAACACTGGTTTCAAATTCAGAAGGCATCTTTCCATAAGAGTTATTGTAGGAATTACCATAATTATTAGAGGAATTGCTAGGAAAAAGTTAAAGCTTCCTCTGTAAGCATTGTTACCAAAATTATTCCTACCAACAAAATTCACATCCAAAGATTCATTATTATTGTCAATCAACGTGTATAAAGGCATATCATTAGGATCAGAAGAAGCACTCTTAGCAGCAAATATTTTCATAAGTTCATCCATCTTTTCACTCAAAACACTAATCTCTTCAATAGCATGCACTTTTTTACTAGTAGATCTTTCGGTGTGCCATTAAGAATAATTAAGCATAATATTATCTAGGAGTTTGGTAGCTTCTCCTAAGGTAGTTTCCATGAAAGTGCCTCTTGCGGCCGAATCTAAAAGGTTTCTAGAAGCAAAATTCAAGCCAGCATAAAAGTTTTGAATAATCATCCATAAGTTCAAACCATGTGTAGGGCAATTACGTATCATTAATTTCATTCTCTCCCAAGCTTGTGCAACATGCTCATGATCTAGTTGCTTAAAATTCATAATGTGGTTTCTAAGAGAGATAATCTTAGCAGGGGGAAAATACTTAGAGATAAAAGCATCTTTGCACTTATTCCACGAATCAATACTATTTCTAGGCAAAGAGGAAAACTAAGTTTTAGCACGATCTCTAAGTGAAAATGAAAATAGCTTCAATTTAACAATATCATTATCCGTATCCCTCTTCTTTTGCATATCACACAAATCAACAACGTTGTTCAGATGGGTAGCGACATCTTCACTAGGAAGGCCGGAAAATTGATCTTTCATGACAAGATTCAACATAGCAGCATTGATCTCACAAGGTTCAACATCGGTAATAGGAGCAATCGGAGTGCTAATAAAATCATTATTGTTGGTATTGGAGAAGTCACACAATTTGGTATTGTTCTGAGCAATAGTGACAAGCAAGCAATCCAACACACAAGCAAACAAGAAGCAAGCGAAAGGTAAACACACGGCAAAAAGAAGGGCAAATAAAACAACAAGGGTGAAGTGGGGGAGAGGAAAACGAGAGGCAAATAAATGTAATACGAAGGATAAGGGTTTGTGATAGGTACTTGGTATATGAATTTTGCGTAAGTCTCCTCGGCAATGGCGCCAGAAATTATTCTTGCTACTTCTCGAGCTTGCATTGTATTCCCCCGAAGAGGAAAGAGTGATGAAGCATAGTAGCGTAAGTATTTCCCTAAATTTTTGAGAACCAAGGTATCAATCCAGTAGGAGACCACGCGCGAGTCCCTCGTACTTGCACAAACAAATAAGAACTTCATAGCCAGCGCGATAAGGGGTTGTCAATCCCTTTACGGTCACTTACGAAAGTGAGATCTGATAGATATGATAGTTTGATATTTTTGGTATTTTTGGATATAAGAACAGAAAGTACAAAGAGCAAAGTAAAGTAGATTGTAGATTGATATGTTGAGAATATACCCGGGGGGCATAGGTTTCACTAGTGGCTTCTATCATGATAGCAGAATTATACGGTGGGTGAACAAATTACTGTCGAGCAATTGATAGAAAAGTGAACAATTATGAGAATATCTAGGCATGGTCATTATATATAGGCATCAGGTCCGTGACAAGTAGACCGAAACGATTCTGTATCTCCTACTATTACTCCACACATCGACCGCTATCCAGCATGCATCTAGAGTCTTAAGTTCATAAGAACAGAGTAATGCCTTAAGCAAGATGACATGATGTAGAGGGATAAACTCAAGCAATATGATATAACCCCATCTTTTTATCCTCGATGGCAACAATACGATACGTGCCTTGCTGCCCCTGCTGTCACTGGTAAAGGACACCGCAAGATTGAACCCAAAGCCAAGCACTTCTCCCATTGCCAGAACTATAGATCTAGTAGGCCAAACCAAACCAATAATTCGAAGAGACTTGCAAAGATATTATAATCATACATAAACGATTTCAGAAAAGAATCAAATATTGTTCATAGATTATCTTGATCATAAACCCACAATTCATCGGATCTCGACAAACACACCGCAAGAAGATTACATCGAATAAATCTCCTCGAAGAACGGGGAGAACTTTGTATTGAGATCCAAAAAGAGAGAAGAAGCCATCTAGCTAATAACCATGGACCCGAAGGTGTGTGGTAAACTACTCACAACTCATTGGTGAGGCTATGGTGTTGATGTAGAAGCACTCCGTGGTAGATCCCCCCTCCGGCGGAGCTTCGGTAAACCACTCACGGGAACAGAAGGTTGCGGCGGTCGAATTAGGGTTTTCTCTGTTGCCTCGATGTTTTCAGGGTATATGGGTATATATAGGAGGAAGAAGGGGATCAGGGGAGCCAGAGGGGGCCCACGAGGGTGGAGGGCGCGCGTGGACCCTCGTGGCCGCCTCCCTCGTTCCCTCGCGTGTACTCCAAGTCTTCTGTGTTGATTTTGTTCCAACAATAACTCTCGCGAATGTTTTATTCCGTTTGGACTCCGTTTGATATTCCTTTTATGCGAAACCCTGAAATAGGCAAAAAAAAAATAGCAATGTGCACTGGGCCTTTGGGTTAATAGGTTAGTCCCAAAAATAATATAAAAGTGTATAATAAAGCCCATTAAACATCCAAAACATAATACATAATAGCATGGAATAATCAAAAATTATAGATACGTTGGATATGTATCAGGGGGCTCCTCCGTGAAGGGGTCTTCTTTGACTGAGGGGGTGTGCAGATGCTCTAAGAACACATTCTTGGGTATAGGTTTCCGAGTGGATCCTATCTTCGTGAGATCATCAGCAAGCTGGTTCTTCATTCTGGGCACGTGGTGGAGCTCTAAACCTTCAAATTTCTTTTCCAGCTTCCGCACCGCACTGCAATAACTGGTCATTGCTGGGCTTCTGACATCCCACTCCTTCATCACCTGATTGACTACTAAGTCTGAGTCACCGTATACCATCAAGCGACGGACGCCGAGTGAGATGGCCGTACGCAACCCTTACAAAAGAGCCTCGTATTCAGCCTCGTTGTTTGAAGAATCGAAGTGGATTTGAAGGACATATCTGAGCTTGTCACCTCTGGGGGACACCAAAACCACACCTGCGCCAGATCCATTCAACATTCTTGGATCCATCGAAGAACATGGTCCAGTGATCCGACTGGATCTGACTCGGTTGCTCCTGCTCGATCCATTCGGCCACAAAATCTGCTATTGCCTAAGACTTGATAGCTTTCTTCACCTCAAACTTGATATCCAGCGGAAGGAGTTCAATCGCCCATTTGGCCACTCGACCAGTTGCATCTCGGTTGTTCAGAATTTCCAATAGTGGGGCGTCGCTGACGACTGAAATCGAATGATCCGAGAAGTAATGAGCAACTTTCTTTGCGGTCAAGTAAATCCCATACACAAGCTTCTGGTAATGCGGGTATCTTTGCTTGGAAGGGATCAAAACTTCGGAAATGTAATAGATTGGGCGTTGGAATTTGTAGGCTTTGCCTTCTTCTTCCCGCTCGACCGTGAGTATAGTGCTGACAACTTGTCTGGTGGCTGCGATGGATAGTAAAAGAGGCTCTTTGCTGACTGGGGCAGCAAGCACCAGCTGGGTGGAAAGCAGGTCTTTGAGCTCCTCAAACGCTGCTTCAGCTTCAGAATTCCACTCGAACTTTTCAAATTTCTTCATCAGTCGGTAGAGAGGTAATGCCTTCTCACCGAGACGAGAAATGAACCGACTCAATGCGGCCAAGCAACCAGTTAACTTCTGGACGTCGTGTACACGCACGGGGCGCTTCATTCGGAGGATGGCACTGACTTTCTCTGGGTTGGCATCGATTCCCCGTTCTGAAACAAGGGAACCGAGCAACTTGCCGCCTGGAACTCCGAATGTACATTTCGACGGGTTAAGCTTGATATCATAGCTTCTTTGGTTTGCGAATGTCTCAGCGAGGTCAGTCAGTAGGTCGGAACCTTTACATGACTTGACCACGATGTCATCCATATACGCTTCCACATTCCGAATGATTTGTTTCAGCAGACACTTTTGAATCATGTGCATGAAGGTAGCGCCGGCGTTCTTGAGACCGAAAGGCATAGTGACATAATAGTAACACCCAAATGGGGTGATGAAGGCTGTCTTGATTTCATCGGGTCCAAACAGTCAGATCTTATGGTACCCGGAATATGCGTCCAGAAAAGACAAACACTCGCATCTCGCAGTCGAGTCGACTATTTGATCGATGCGGGGGAGAGGAAAATGATCTTTAAAGTAGTCCCGATTGATATGCTTGAAATAGATGCAAATGCGAGGATTTTCCTTCTTGGGGACCATGACCACATTGGCGAGCCACTCGGAGTGGTAGATCTCGCGGATGAACTCAGCCGCCAGAAGCCGAGCCACCTCTTCACCAATTGTTTTTCTCTTCTCCGCGGCGGACCGACGGAGATGTTCCTTCACGGGTTTCACTTTTGGGTCGACTCGCAAACGGTGTTCAGCCAGTCCCCTGGGTACACCTGGCATGTTGGATGGTTTCCATGCGAAGATGTCCCAGTTCTCACGGAGGAACTGGATGATCGCTTCTTCCTATTTGTTGTCGAGTGTAGTTGAGATGTGGGTCGGAGCCGCATTGGGGTCGGTGGGGTGAATCAATGTTGGGGATATCGCTTATCGGGAACTTATCGATCGACCCATGATAAGGGGTAAATCGGCTAGTTTATCGGCATATCGGCCGATTTATCGCCATATCAGCTCATTTATCAGCCGATTTATCTTATCGGTCAGATAACGGTAAGCGATAAATCGGCCGATTTATCGGCATATCGGAAGATATCTTGAACAATGGGTGAATGTGCACAGGCTTCATCTCCCTCGCCGACTGGAATGCTGACTCGGAAGCTGGCTTCTTAGCACGCAACAAATCACTCGGATCCACATTCTTTTGGTACTCCTCCATCTCCACTGCTGCCATCTGCTCGTCAGCAATTTTCGAGCCTTTCTGGAAGCACTCTTCTGCCTTCTGCCGGTTCCCCGTGACGGTTATCACGCCGTTGGGTCCCGGCATCTTCAGTTTGAGGTACACATAACACGGTCGATCCATAAAACGGGCGTAGGCAGGCCTGCCTAGTATGGCATGATAGGCGCTGTGGAAGTCCGCCACCTCAAACGTCAGCTTCTCTTTGCGGAAATTCTTCGAATCGCCAAAAACCACGTCAAGTGAAATCTGGCCAAGTGAGTCGGCTTTCTTTCCAGGGATGACCCCATAAAATCTCATGTTGCTCTCACTTAGCTTGGACATCGGAATGCCCATCCCACGGAGGGTTTCAGCATACAGTATGTTCGGGCCACTGCCGCCATCCATCAGAACCTTGGTCAAACGAGTACCATCGACAACTGGGTCGACCACTAACGCTTGCCGCCCAGGGGTTGCAATGTGTGCGGGGTGGTCGGACTGGTCGAATGTAATGGGAGTCTTGGACCATTTTAGGTACGTCGTTGTTGCCGGAGCAACCATGCTGACTTCTCTGTTGATAACTTTCAGTCGACTTTTGCTTTCAACATCAGCAAAAAATCATCAAGGTGGAGTTGATCTAGGGGTAACCTCGATCCCCCTCTTTGTCCTCGGTCTCCTCCGATTCCTTCTCTTTATCAGTCGGTTGATCTTTCTGGAAATTCTGGATCAGGAGCCGGCACTGTCGAGTGGTATGCTTGGGAGAGACCAAGTTCCCCCCTTCATCTTTCTTCGTGTGGATAGGACATGGAAGGTTGAGCATATCATTCCCGGCTTGATCTTTCACTTTCTTGGGGATCCAAGGGCCTTTAGGCTTTCCTTTGCCTTTCCCTTGGGTAACGGCTGCGGCTTCACCTTGAACTGCTGGTTCTGCTTTGTGTTTCGGCTTCCGATTGGAATTCTGGTCATCTTAGCCGACTGGTTTCTTGCCGCTACGGAGTCGATCGGCTTATTCTTCGTTAGCATACCGACTGGCTATTTCCATCATCCGAGTCAGGGACATATCTCTTGTCCGACTTAATTTCAGGTTCAGCTCTCTGTACCGCACGCCCTCCTTGAGGGCGCAAACTGCTTGATGCTCGGACACGTTTTCCACCGTGTGATGCAAGGTGGTCCACCTTTGGATGTAATCTCTCAGGGTTTCATTCGGCTTCTGAACGCAATGCTGTAACTCCGCCAACCCTGCAGGTCATTTGCAGGTGCCTTCGAAGGTCCTGACAAACACTCGGGCCAGCTCTTCCCAACTGTAAATGCTCACAGGGGCCAATTGATTCAGCCACACCCGGGCCGAGCCACCTAACATCAGGGGGAGATGCTTCATAGCCACATCATCATTGCCACCACCAATCTACACAGCTACACGATAATCCTCGAGCCAAGTGTCCGGCTTCGACTCACCGGTGAACTTACTCACTCCCGCCGCCAACCTAAAGTTGGGGGGAATCTCAGCAGCCCTGATGGCATTGCTAAAACACTTGGGCCCAGAGAAAAACGCTCGGCCGCCACTCGGGCGATCTCTGCCTTGCTCTTCTCTATACGCTCGGTTCCTGTCGACCAGGCCTTGCACAAGAATCGATCTTGCATCAAAGCCGGGCCATCTCGGATCTGGGGGAATCCTCCGCTCGTCGTCGCGCAGACGCCTGCCGTCGTGTCGCCTGGGCGAATACGATCTGCTTCTCGGAGGAGGAGTAGGCACTCGGCGGCGATCGTTATGACCGGGTCGACGATCGCACTGTTCGTCATTCCTACCCAGATGCCGGTCTTGACGGGGTCCACGGCCCTCACGCCTCGGAGGCGACCTTGGGCTGTGAGCCGACCAGACAGTGTCTACCGCCACTGATCTGCTGTGAATTCTGTTACGTGACTGAGAAACGGCCGCGTTCTGGTCTCCTGCTGTCCGGAGCAGCGCCCGGATCTGCTGCAAGCCTCTCCCAGCCTCCAACTGGGACGGCTGGATAGAATCTGCGATGCGGGCCGCAGCTTCGAGGTTCTAGATCGTCGTTCAAAATACCTGAGGTTCGCGCGGGAACGGTTGCCGCAGCCATCGACTGGATTCGAGGATCAGTCGGTGGGCCCGATCGTCGAGTGCACGCTGGATATTTTCCAGTCGCGCGCGCTCAGCCACGGTGGCTAGGCGTGTGGCTTCCAGAGCGCGAGCCTCTACGGAGTCCCCCACGATAGGGGTGTAAAGTGCATCTTCATTGCGGCGGCAGAGCTCGTCCCTTTGCTCGGCGGTGAGGGGCTGGGGAATGTACCCATCGTGGTCATAAGACTGACCATCGCCACTGCCGCCGTTTCCGCCGCGAGGGTATCCCGGCGGACTGCGCCGTGAGTCGACCATGAGGACTTCAACCGCGGGGTCACTGCTCCCGCACTCGGAAAGCGAGTCTACGGACTCAGTCGATGGATCAACCGGCCCGTAGTGGTATTCGTCGGGCTCGATGGCCGCAACTTGAGGGGTGGCCGTTTGGCGAGCCACTGCGTGCTTCACCCACCCCTGGAGCCGCGACCGACCGGACCGCGTGCGGCGGCGTCCAGCGGGGACGACAGACGATGAAGGAGCCGGCCGATACTGAGTCGACGGCTGCCGGAGAAGGACGCCGCAGGCGCTGGCAAGGAAGTGTGCGGCCCCGCGGATGGGTAGCGCCTCGACATCGAGGGGGGCCTCCTGGAGCCAAACGGAGTCGTCGACGACGAAGACGAGCGCGTCGAGTCGGATCTCGCGGCCCAGCGCCAAACCACCGCCGGAAACCATGATGACGGAGGTTGGAGAAAAAACCTTGCAACCTCACCGGAAGTCGCTAAGACACCCGCCCCACGGTGGGCGCCAACTGTCGTTGTTCTAAGTCTGACAGTACGAGTAGGAGGTACGTAGGAGGAGGCAAGGTCCTAGCTACGGTGAGATTGTACACGAGATGTTTACGAGTTCAGGCCCTTCTCGGAGGAAGTAAAAGCCCTACGTCTCGGTGCCCGGAGGCGGTCGACTGGAATGTACATGTGTGTTTGAGTTACAGGGGGTGCGAACCCTTGTACTAGAGGAGTGGGGTGGCTTATATAGAGTGCGCCAGGACCCCAGCCATCCCCATGTTACAAAGGGTTCAATGTACATAAAGGCAAGACGTTACTGATAACGCCTGCAATAAAGGGTGATAAATGCATTCATTACTGCAGAATGAATGCATGACCGTTGCTGGCCTAACGGGACCTTTGACCTTCGGGGGTCGAGTGTCTTTGTACGGTCGAGTGTCCTCATCCTTCCGAGTGGAGTTGAGTCGTCTGAGTGGAGGTGTGCAGTCGAGTGAAATGTCCTCTTGGGCCGTATCAGTCGACTGTGTTTGCTGTCTTCAAGTTGTCTCTTGAGCTTCTGGGGTAGTGACCTTGGGTGGGGTATGTGGGTCAGGCCCGTGACCCTACCCTAGGTCTGTAGCATCATCAGCCGCCATTGAGGACAACGAGTCGCTCGTCGCCAAGGCCACACAGGGAGCGACGACCCACACCCTCCTCATGCTAGGGTTTAGCTGACCCGTGTTGGCCATTCTTTGCGCCGTCGCCATGGCCGCGGCGAACACATGTTCGTCAGCAGTTTGCCCTCCATAGAGATAGTCGACAAGCTCATCTACAACATGATAACCCATAAGTATACGGGGTCGTTTGTAGCCTTTTTTGATAAGTAAGAGTGTAGAACCCAACGGGGAGCTAAATATAGAACAAATATTCTCTCAAGTTCTATCGACCGCTGATACAACTCTACGCACACCAACATTTGCTTTACCTAGAAACAAGTAATAAAACTAGAGGTACTTTGTAGGTGTAGTAGGATAAGTTTGCAAGATAATAAAGAAAGTGAAAATAGAAGTTAGTTATGTTCTAATAAAATTACAATTAGGTTAGTATAGCGAGTGTGAAAAACTGGTGTCAGGATTTGCGGAATTGTCCCTAAGCAATTGGCTAAGTTTACTAGACCGATATCAGGTTTTTATGTGGGAGAGGCCGCTGCTACCATGTCATCCCTTACTTGGAATTCTATGCACTTATGATTGAAACAATTAGCAAGCATCTGTAGCTACTAAAGCTCATTATGGTAAAACCCTACCATAGCATTAAGATATATTGGTCCCCTTCAATCCCATATGAATCAATTTCTATGGTAGGAAGAAGTTTCCGCTACTCTTGCCCTCAAATGCATGATCCTATCAACATACAACTAACCATATGATGTGATCCGCACGCGCGCTCATATGATTGGCACCAATGGACAGCAACATAACCACAAGCAATTTAAACCAATCATAGCAATTCACCAATCACCCATAGGACAAAAAAATCTACTAAAACATCATAGGATGGTAACACATCATTGGATGATAATATGAAGTATAAAGCACCATGTTCAAGTAGGGGGGGGGGGGGCAGCGGGTTGCGGGAGAGTGGACCGCTGAATATATATGAGGCAAGGTGATGGCATGAATCACTAGTGTAAAAACGACTAGCCACAACTTTCGTTTGTGGCACGTCGTTTTTCAACAAAGCCAACACTTTTTTAAATAGTGATGGCATCTGCCAAATTGGTACGCCAGCTATAACTTGCTATTGCTGATGTTACCAATACTTCCTACGCCACTACTAAATGGGCCCAGTTGTCGTGACCAGTTGCAATATATTGTTGTTGTGCGATTTATAAACATGCCATAGATACTTAACCTTGTGCTGTCGCGTCTTCGTCCGGAATGCCATCACTAAGTTGTGCCTATATATAGATATGTGATGTCTACTACACAACCTTCTTATTGTAGACGTTGTTGGGCCTCCAAGTGCAGAGGTTTGTAGGACAGTACCAAATTTCCCTCAAGTGGATGACCTAAGGTTTATCAATCCATGGGAGGAGTAGGATGAAGATGGTCTCTCTCAAACAACCCTGCAACCAAATAACAAAGAGTCTCTTGTGTCCCCAACACACCCAATACAATGGTAAATTGTATAGGTGCACTAGTTCGGCGAAGAGATGGCGATACAAGTGCAATATAGATGGTAGATATAGGTTTTTGTAATCTGAAAACATAAAAACAGAAAGGTAACTAATGATAAAAGTGAGCACAAACAATATTGCAATGCTTCGAAACAAGGCCTAGGGTTCACATTTTCACTAGTGCAAGTTCTCTCAACAAGGATAACATAATTAGATCATATAACAATCCCTCAACGTGCAACAAAGAGTCACTCCAAAGTCACTAATAGCGGAGAACGAACGAATAGATTATTGTAGGGTACGAAACCACCTCAAAGTTATTCTTTCTGATCGATCTATTCAAGAGTCTGTAGTAAAATAACACGAAGCTATTATTTCCGTTCGATCTATCCTAGAGTTCGTACTAAAATAACACCTTAAGACGCACATCAACCAAAAGCCTAATGTCACCTAGATACTCCAATGTCACCTCAAGTATCCGCGGGTATGATTATACGATATGCATCACACAATCTCCGATTCATCTATTCAACCAACACAAAGAACTTCAAAGAGTGCCCCAAAGTTTCTACCATAGAGTCAAGACGGAAACGTGTGCCAACCCCTATGCATAAGTTCACAAGGTCACTAAACCCGCAAGTTGATCACCAAAAAATACATCAAGTGAATCGATAGAATACCCCATTGTCACCACGGGTATCCCACGCAAGACATACATCAAGTGTTCTCAAATCCTTAAGGACTTAATCCGATAAGATAACTTCAAAGGGAAAACTCAATCCATTACAAGAAGGTAGAGGGGGAGAAACATCATAAGATCCAACTATAGTAGCAAAGCTCGCGGTACATCAAGATCGTGCCAAATCAAGAACACAAGAGAGAGATCAAACACATAGCTACTGGTACATACCCTCAGCCCTGAGGGTGAACTACTCCCTCCTAGTCATGGAGAGCGCCGGGATGATGAAGATGGCCACCAGTGATGAATCCCCCCTCTGGTAGGGTGCCGAAACAGGGTCCCGATTTTGTTTTTGGTGGCTACAGAGGCTTGCGGCAGCGGAACTCCTGATCTAGGTTTCTTTTCGGGGGTTTATGTATCTATAGGAATTTTTTGCGTCGGGAACAAGTCAGGGGGGGTCTCCGAGTCATCCACGAGGTAGGGGGCGCGCCCAGGGGGGGTAGGGCGCGCCCTCCACTCTCGTGGATGGCTCGGGACTCTTCTGGCCCAACTCTTTTACTTCGGGGGCTTCTTTAGGTCCATAAAAAATCCACAAAAATTGGCAGGTCAATTGGACTCCGTTTGGTATTCCTTTTCTATAAAACTCTAAAACAAGGAAAAAATAGAAACTGGCACTGGGCTCTAGGTTAATAGGTTAGTCCCAAAAATAATATAAAAGAGCATATTAAAGCCCATTAAACATCCAAAAAAGATAATATAATAGCATGGAATAATAAAAAATTATAGATACGTTGGAGACGTATCAAGCATCCCCAAGCTTAATTCATGCTCGTCCTCGAGTAGGTAAATGATAAAAACAGAATTTTTGATGTGGAATGCTACCTAACATAATTATCAATGTAATTTTCTTTATTGTGGCATGAATGTTCAGATCCGAAAGATTCAAGACAAAAGTTTAATATTGACATAAAAATAATAATACTTCAAGCATACTAACAAAGCAATTATGTCTTCTCAAAATAACATGGCCAAAGAAAGTTCATCCCTACAAAACCATATAGTTTGGCTATGCTCCATCTTCGTCACACAAAATATTCAAATCATGCACAACCCCGGTTTCAGCCAAGAAATTGTTTCATACTTTAGTATTCTCAAACTTTTTCAACTTTCATGCAATACATGAGCGTGAGCCATGGATATAACACTATAGGTGGAATGGAGTGGTGGTTGTGGAGAAGACAAATAGGAGGAAGATCGTGTCACATCAACTAGGCGTATTAATAGGCTGTGGAGATGCCCATAAATAGATATCAATGTGAGTGAGTAGGGATTGCCATGCAATGGATGCACTAGAGCTATAAATGTATGAAAGCTCAACAAAAGAAACTAAGTGGGTCTGCATCCAACTTGCCTGCTCACGAAGACCTAGGGCATTTTGAGGAAGCCCATTGTGGGAATATACAAGCCAAATTCTATAACAAAAAATTCCCACTACTATATGAAAGTGATAAAATAAGAGACTCTCTATCATGAAGATCATGGTGCTACTTTGAAGCACAAGTGTGGAAAAAGGATAGTAGCATTGTCCCTTCTCTCTTTTTCTCTCATTTTTTGGAGACTCCTCTTTTTTTGGAGACTCTTTCTCTTTTTTTGGCCTTTCTCTTTTTTTATTTGGCCTTTTTTATTCTCACACGAGACAATGCCCTAATAATGATGATCATCACAGTTCTATTTATTTTCAACTCAAGGATTACAACTCGATACTAGAACAAAATATGACTCTATATGAGTGCCTCCGGCGGTGTACCGGGATGGCAATGAATCAAGAATGACATGTATGAAAAATTATGCATGTTGGCCTTGCGACAAATACGATGTCAACTACATGATCATGCAATGATGAAGCGTGTCATAATAAACAGAACGGTGGAAAGTTGCATGGCAATATATCTCGGAGTGGCTATGGAATTGTCATAATAGGTAGGTATGGTGGCTGCTTTGAGGAAGGTATATGGTGGGTGTATGGTACCGGTGAAAGTTGCGCGACACTAGTTTCAGATCCTTTTGACGTTCCAGTAAAAATGTAAAATCGCGCACTACAGCCAAAGTTTTTGTTTTTGCACCGCACAAACCATCAAGCAGTTTAATCATCCTAAAGGGAACTCTTGGCACATTATTTTTATAATACAATGGAATTACAAGGGGATAATTATTTTTGTTGAAAAGTTTTTGTAATCAAGGTTCACAAAGTTTCCATGGGCATGAACAAAGTTCAAGGCTAGCTCCCACTTTAACAGTGCTTATCTTTCTCACTTTCGCTTTTCTTTTTTGAAAATTGTTTAGGTTCCCCTTTTTTTTAAACTTTATCAATGCACACAACAGAAATAAATGACTCTCTAAAACTTCCGGGTTGTCTCCCTGGCAACGCTTTCTTTAAAGCCATTAAGCTAGGCATATAGTGCTCAAGTAATGGATCCACCCGGATCCCTAGGTATATCAAAGCCAATTTTAATTAACAATGATTTGTGATTTAGTAGTGAGCACAATGTAACATATATCATGCAACAATGAAGTCTAACTCTCTTCCTATGCATCGGCATGTCATAAAAGAACAATTCATGTACACATAGTAAATAACTACTCTAAGTACTGTTGCAAACCAATTCATATTTTGTTTTTGCATTTTATCTACTGTAATATATCTTTTCCATGGCTTAATCCACTGATAGAAATTGATAGTTTCATCAAAACAAGCAAATTATGCATCAAAAACAGAATCTGTCTAAAACAGAACAGCCTGTAATAATATGAACATTCACCATACTTCTGATACTTGAAAAAATCTTCCAAAATTAGGAAAAATCAACAATTTGTATAGAAAGACAGTGCAAAAAGCTCCAGAACCATTTGACGTTCCAGCAAAAAATGTAAAATCGCGCACTACAGCCAAAGTTTCTGTCCTGCACCGCACAAACCAACAAGCATTGTAAACATCCTAAAGGCAAACCTTGGCACATTATTTTTATAATACAATGGAATTGTACAAGGGGATAATTATTTTTGTTGAAAAGTTTCTGTAATTAAGATTCACAAAGTTTCCATGGGCATGAACAAAGTTCAAGGACGTCCCCCACTTTCACAATGCTCGTCTATCTCACTTTCACTTTTCTTTTTGAAAAGTTTTGGGTTCCCCTCTTTATTATTTTGTTTTTAAACTTTATAAAAGAACACAACAGAAATAAATGACTCTCTAAAACTTCCAGGTTGTCTCCCTGGCAACGCTTTCTTTAAAGCCATTAAGCTAGGCATATAGTGCTCAAGTAATGGATCCACCCGGATCCCAAGGTATATCAAAGCCAATTTTAATTAGCAATGATTTGTGATTTAGTAGTGAGCACAAAGTAATATGTGTCATGAAACAACGAAGTCTAACTCTCTTCCTATGCATAGGCATGTCATACAAGAACAATTCATGCACATCAAGTAAAGGCCAATGCATAGTATAAGCAATTTCTTGCAATTTTATCATATTGGAAACATAGAGAGGCGGAGATGTAGTTCCTCTCTCATAATAATTGCAAGTAGGAGCAGCAAGCACATGCATATTATATCTATCAAAATCATCATGCGTAGTAGTTGAACGCAACCCATCAATATAGTCCTTAATAAGTGCAAACTTCTCCGATATAGTGTAGTTGGGAGAATACAAAAAAGATAATAGGACTATCATGTGTGGGTGCAATAGCAACAATTTCATTCATAACATAGGGAACTATAGAAAGTTCATCTCCCTAAGAATATTTCAGATTGGCATCTTGGCCACAAGCATAGCAAGCATTAATTTCATCAAAAAGGGATATTTCGAATGAATCAAAGGGATCATAGCAATTATCATAGCAGTCATCCTTTGGTAAGCACGGATGGAAGTTAAACAATGTATGCGTTGAAGAGTTACTCTCATTACAAGGTGGGCACGGGTAGCTAATCCGCTCTTCCTCCTTTTGTTCTTCACTGTCCTCCTCATCTTTTTCATGTAATGAGCTCACAGTGTCATCAATTCCTTCTTCCATAGTTTCCTCCAAAATATTAGTCTCTTCTTGGACAGCGGAGACCTTCTCAATAAACGCATCAATATTGACATTGTATTTATAATTCAAATAGCAATATTTCAATATAGCAAGATTTTCAGATCTATAAACAACATCATCATAATTTTCGTACTCTTCAAACAAACATTTAATTTCACAAGCACCCTTAAAAGCAACAAATTCTTCTATTTGTTCCACATCATAGTAATCATTAGCATAAGAAGCAAAGGTTTTATTATCATTAAATTTACATGAAAAGGGTAGGTGTGGAGCATTCATCCTAGAGCAACAAGTATAGTCATATCTCAAGCATAATTCCTGAGCATACCAACGCAACATATAAATTTGATCTCATAATAGTTTCCCTTTTTGTGTCAAGCGATAATCCCTAAAGTATTCACGTTGATCCAACGTTACTACCATTATATAGTTGAATGGGGTCTTCTCAAGATTATCAAAGTAGTACATAATATCTTTCACATAATGAGCATCGAGAGTTTTAGGAGGTTCCCCATCTCCATGAGTAGCAAGTACACCTATTTTTTTGGTATTTCGTGTTCCATATCCATAACTAAAGATAGAGAACAACTTAGAACAACAAATAAAATCTACTTAGTGATAAAGCAAACAAGCACACATGAGAATATTCACCCCACGCTATTGCTCCACGGTAGCGGTGCCAGAAAAAGGTCTTGATAACCCGCAAGTATAGGGGATCAATGCCTCTTTCGATAAGTAAGAGTGTCGAACCCAACGAGGAGCTAAAGGTAGAACAAATATTCCATCAAGGTCTATCGACCACCGATACAACTCTACGCACACTTAACATTTACTTTAACTAGAACAAGTATGAAACTAGAAGTACTTTGTAGGTGTTGTGGGATATGTTTGTAAGAATATAAAGAACACGTAAATAAAAACTTGGGGCTTTTTAGGTAAAGAAGCAATAAAGTTAGTATAGCAAGTGTGGAAAAGTGGTGGTAGGAGTTGCGAAATTGTCCCTAAGCAATTGACTACGTTACTAGACCGATAGTAAGTTTAAGTGGGAGAGGCTACTGCTAGCATGTCATCCCTGACTTGGAATTCTATGCATTTATGATTGGAACTATTAGCAAGCATCCGCAACTACTAACGTTCATTAAGGTAAAAACCCAACCATAGCATTAAGATATATTGGTCCCCCTTCAATCCCGCATGCATCAATTTCTATGCTAGGTTGAAGCTTCTGTCACTCTTGCCCTCCAATACATACTCCTATCAACATACAACTAACCCTACGCGCGCGCTCATATGATGGGCACCAAAGGACATCAACATAACCACAAGCAAATTAAACCAATCATAGCAATTCACCAATTACCGATAGGACAACGAAAATCTACTCACACATCATAGGATGGAACACATCATTGGATAATATTATGAAGCATAAAGCACCATGTTCAAGTAGAGGGTATAGCGGGTTGCGGGAGAGTGGACCGCTGTAGATAGATGGGGGAAGGTGATGAAGATGTTGGTGAAGATGACGGAGGTGTTGGTGTAGATCGCCGTCGCACGATGATGGCCCCGGTGGCACTCCGGCGCCACCGGAAGCGAGGGGGAGAGAGCCCCCCTCCTTCTCCTTCTTCCTTGGCCTTCTCCCTAGGTGGGATAAGGGTTCTCCCTCCGGTCCCTGGTCTCCATGGCATGGGAGGGGTGAGAGCCCCTCCGAGATTGGATCTGTCTCTTTGTCTCTCTCTGTTTATGTGTCCCAGATTTTGGCCTTTCAGCGTTTCTTATATTCCCGGAGATCCGTAACTCCGATTGGGCTGAAATTTTAACACGATTTGTATCCGGATATTAGCTTTCCTGTGGCGAAAGTGTTGGGGAACGTAGTATTTTTAAAATTTTCCTACGATCACGCAAGATCTATCTACTAGATGCATAGCAACGAGAGGGGAGAGTGTGTCTACGTACCCTCGTAGACCGGAAGCGGAAGCGTCAAGTGACGCGGTTGATGTTGTCGAACTTCTTCGCGATCCAACCGATCAAGCACCGAACGTACGGCACCTCCGCGTTCAGCACACGTTCAACTTGATGACGTCCCACGAGCTCTTGATCCAGTTGAGCTTCACGGGAGAGTTTCGTCAGCACGACGGCGTGGTCACGGATATGATGTATTCACCGGCGCAGGGCTTCGCCTGAGCTCCACGACGGTATGACCGAGGTGTGTTTCTGTGGAGGGGGGCACCGCACACGGTTAAAACAATTCAACTTGTGTGTCTATGGGTGCCCCCCTGCCCCCGTATATAAAGGAGCAAGGGGGGAGGCCGGCCGGCCCTTGTTTGGTGCGGCTAGGGGTGCAATCCTACTAGGAATAGGATTGCAATCCTATTCCTAGTAGGAACCACCAAAGAAGGAAGAGAGGGAAAGGAAAAGAGGGAGAGGTGGCGCCCCCCCAATCCTAGTCCAACTAGGAACCCTAGGTGGGGCGCCGGCCAGCCCTATGGGCTGCCTCTCTCTTTTCCATAAGGCCCACTATGGACCATCCCCCCTCGTAGGGGGTTCCGGTAACCCCTTCCGGCAATCCCGTTAAATCCGAAACTTTTCCGGAACACTTCCGGTGTCCGAATATAGTCGTCCAATATATCAATCTTTATGTCTCGGACATTCCGAGACTCCTCGTCATGTCCGTGATCTCATCCGGGACTCCGAACTACCTTCGGTACATCAAAACTCATAAACTCATAATACCGATCGTCATCAAACGTTAAGCGTGCGGACCCTACGGGTTCGAGAACTATGTAGACATGACCGAGACTCATCTCCGGTCAATAACCAATAGCGGAACCTAGATGTTCATATTGGCTCCTACATATTCTACGAAGATCTTTTATCGGTCAGAACCGCATAACAACATATGTTGTTCCTTTTGTCATCGGTATGTTACTTGCGCGAGATTTGATCGTTGGTATCTCTATACCTAGTTCAATCTCGTTACCGGCAAGTCTTGTAACACATCATCTCGTGACTAACTCATTAGTCTTTTGCTTGCAAGGCTTATTGTGATGTGTGTTACCGAGAGGGCCCAGAGATACCTCTCCGACACTCGGAGTGACAAATCCTAATCTTGATCTATGCCAACACCACGAATACTTTCGAAGACACCTGTAGAGCATCTTTATGATCACCCAGTTACGTTGTGACGTTTGATAGCACACAAGGTGTTCCTACGGTATTCGGGAGTTGCATAATCTCATAGTCATAGGAACATGTATAAGTCATGAAGAAAGCAATAGCAGTAAAACTAAACGATCATAGTGCTATGCTAACGGATGGGTCTTGTCCATCACATCATTCTCCTAATGATGTGATCCCGTTGATCAAATGACAACTCATGTCTATGGCTAGGAAACATAACCATCTTTGATCAATGAGCTAGTCTAGTAGAGGCATACTAGGGACATACTGTTTTGTCTATGTATCCACACATGTACTAAGTTTCCGGTTAATACAATTCTAGCATGAATAAAAGACATATATCATGATATAAGGAAATACAAATAACATCTTTATTATTGCCTCTAGGGCATATTTCCTTCAGAAAGAAGGGCACCAACCGCCTTACGGGGTGGCCACGAGGGTCAGGGGCGCGCCCCCTGCCTCGTGCCCCCCTCGGGCATCGTCTCGCGTTGATTCTGCTTCCCAAAAATCACATATATTCCAAAAAAATCTCCATCAATTTTTATCCCATTTGGACTCCGTTTGATATGGATTTTCTGCGAAACAAACAACATGCAACAAACGGGAACTGACACTGGGCACTGGATCAATATATTAGTCCCAAAAATAGTATAAAAAGTTGCCAAAAGTATGTAAAAGTTGTATAATATTGGCATGGAAAAATCAAAAATTATAGATACGACGAAGACGTATCAGCCATCCACGAAGCAGGGGGCGCGCCCAGGGGGGTAGGGCGTGCCCTCCACCCTCGTGGATGGCTCGGGACTCCTCTGGCCCAACTCAGGGCTTCTTTTGGTCAATAAAAAAATCTAGAAAAATTGGCAGGTCAATTGGACTCCGTTTGGTATTCATTTTCTGTAAAACTCAAAAACAAGGAAAAACAAAAACTGGCACTGGGCTCTAGGTTAACATGTTAGTCCCAAAAATAATATAAAAGGGCATATTAAAGCCCATTAAACATCCAAAACAGATAATATAATAGCATGGAACAATAAAAAATTATAGATACGTTGGAGACGTATCAATATGTTGGCCACCCCTTGTTCTCAAATACATTCACTTCCATTCTCCACAAAATTCTACTCCCTCTTAATCAGCTGCTTTGGTGACAATGGACCCACCGGAGTTTGTCGAATCGGCAGGAGCCCCCCGTTCGAGCCCATGTCGGTGGGGCATGTCGCAAGTTCGGGACTCCGCCGCCTTGGCCGAGCTCTCATCTGGCCTCGTTGGCCACGATATGCGCTCGCCATGGCCAATGCAGTGCGAATCATCCCATTGTAGCGCGACGTCCATTCGACGATTTGGTAGCTCTGCTACCGCCACCGAAACTGCCAGGAATCGAGCGAGGGCACCTATGCTGCTTTTTTGCGGCTGTGGACGCCCTGCTGATAAGCATATGTCGCACACACAAAGTAATCCAGAGCGAGAGTTCTACATATGCGGTAACCGTGGAAAGGTAATATGACAAAAAATACATTGATATTTATCTATTCTGCTGATTTACACAATGCGCGATCATTAATATATGTGTGTGTATATTCTGATGCATAGGCTTTAGAGACAAAATATTGCTACACATGGATATGGGCTGATCTCGTGCAGAAGTACGTGAGCCAGTTGCTCGAGTACTACATTGGTAAACTAAGACAACAAATAGATGAGATGCAGCTGAAGACTAATGTGATGCGTGGCCAAATCCAAAAATTCAAGATGCTTTGATATGCCCTTTTAGCTATTGTTATGCTTGGCGTCGTTCTCCCTGCTGGATCGACGATAGTTTTTTTTCTGATGGGAATCATTACACTCATGATATTCTTAGTCTATATCAAGAGTGTGTAGTACTGGAAGTTATATATATGTGTTATTATTTTCATCCTTCAACTATTATGTATCTATACTAGATTAATGAGATCGATGTTGGTGTTCTCTAATTATTGGTTTCCCTTGTATGGTTACATATTTACACAATAATTGGTAAAGATTACGATATAATAAATAATAGGAAAATAAACCAATAAAATAATAAACTAAACATCTATATAAATATAAAAAACAATATGTCTAACACATATTAAAAGTAAAAAATAATGTGTGTAACAAATAGCAATCGCATTGGCCGCGTTGGCCAACGCCAGCAATTACCCCGCCGCCCTCGGTAGGACATATTAATTAAATTAAACCCCCCCCCCACACACACATACACAACCGTCGATCCCCATTAGATCACCGTCGCCCACGTTGCCCTTGCCTCTGCTTATCCCGCCCCCGCCTCCGCCTTCGCCTCCACTACCGAAGTCCCCGTCACCGTATCCAGTCGCCTCCGTCCCCGTCCCCGTCACTGTCGCCTCCGTTGAAGCCCCCGTCACCGTCGCCTTCGCCTCCACCCCCACCACCGCCCCCGGACCCGTCGCACCCAGCAACACCTCCTTGCCGTCTATCGCCACCGTGGGTGAGTTGGGGTAAAATAATGTAGTGTAGTTGTAGATTATGATTTTAGATAGTGTAATTTTATTGTATTTCTAGTAATGTACTTGTGGTGAAATAATGTAGTGTAGTTGTAGACTATGATTTTAGATAGTGTAATTTTATTGTATTTCTAGTAGTGTACTTGTGGTGAAAGAATGTAGTGTAGCTGTAGACTATGATTTTAGATAGTGTAATTTTATTGTATTTCTTGTAGTGTACTTGTGGTGAAAGAACGTTTTATACATTGTAGGTTTTGCAGGTACTCGTTAATGTGCTCATTTTTTACTAACCTGTTAGTTATATATGCATCGTCATAGATGGCTCCGAAGTTTTGTGGTGAGCGACAGAAGGGAAATAAGTACTATGCCACAATCAGGAAGGACACTGTCGTCCACGAAGTTGGCCATTGGGACACCCCGGAGTTAGCGGCGCATACTTATGAGGCCATGGCAGTAGAGTTCTTTCAGGAAGGGGCGAATCTGAACATCCCTGAGTGTCGTGAGTTCGCGATGTTCCTCGCGCCCGAGGACATGAGGATATGCACTAGGGTTGAGGAAAAAGAGAGCAAAGAGGCCGAGATGCGGTTATTCGACCCATTGGTGAGTGAGCTTGCGAGAGATGACGAACTCACAGAGGTCAACAAAATGATGTTACTTTAGTATGCAGCCAGGAAGAGCGCAGATGAGGATCCCATAGACTGGGATGCCTTGGAGCGTGAGGAGGAGGGTCAGTAGGGGTGTCATCGTAGGTCGACTAGGAAAGACCATGAGGCCGGTCACTCTGGCCACTAGCTTAGCACACACTGCCTATTTCATATGAATTGTTTAACTTTATGCATGTTTTATGTTTAAACTACAGATGGTTTGTAGAACTATTTTATTACAAGTACGTATGTGTTAATAACTAGATGGGCGGATAGCGTTGGTTCGTACTAACTGCTTATGTTGCATTATTTTTATGTGCATCTGTAATGTATGCTTATTTTTCTCAACTTCATGAAAGCAGTAAATGGATGCCCCATGTGTGACCTGTGGTTCGGTGATATGCCAAAGGGATAAGAAGTTCTTCACAGATCTGCCGAATGACTTCCTCACTAGGACATTACGTTTTTGTTGAACATGTTTTGATTGAGTTTCATATGATGTATACGGTTGTGCCCAAAATTGTGTAACTAGCTAGCTACTTATTTATTTCAATTTTTCTCAGGTCATCCCTTGCGGGGCAAGGCATGACTTCTTAGAGAAGTTTAAAGTTCCAGTTGATGCCCGAGGACCCCTCAATCTAGGACTCCCTCACAGGGTGAATGGAAGATTTTTAGAAATTCATCAAATTCTGAAGAATTTGACGAAGATCCGAGTGAAGAAAAAGAAACACGAAGAAACTAAATCATCACAGAATCAATGTACATGCATACAAGATTCATAAGGGTGAAGAACATGCAATCATTCAATCATATAAGCATGAAGAATATGTACTGAAGAAGTGTAAGACATCATGATGAAAGTCTTCGGTTCAAATTCATCAGAGGGTAGATCATAAATTCTTCAGCAGCGGAATAATGTAAGGGAGGGTGAGGAATTTGAAACCAGGTTGGCTCAGTGAAGACACATAGATTTGGTAGACCAATTCCAGTTGTTGTATCAACTATACATCTTGTTGAGGCTACTGAGACGAACTCAAAGTTCACACAGTCCTCACTCTATTCCTCTTGAGCTAAGGTCACTTAATCCTCGCCCAATCACCTATGGTAAGTCTTCAAGATAGACTTCTGAAACTTTCACAGCCTTGTTCACTGACACACCACATACTCTTGGTGCGCTCGGAATGTGACGCCTAACCGTTTGGAAGAATGACAGTCTTCAATGGTAATAGGCGTCAGATCACACAGATCAATCTCTTCAGTGATGCTCAATCACTTCGGCTCTGGGTTTTTCCTCACTTAGGATTCTCTCAAAGTCGTGAGAGGATGGGTTGCTCTCAAATGACAAGTAGATCTTGCGTGTGTGTAGAAAATTGTTGTTTTCCATGCAACGTTCCCCAACAATGGTATCATAGCCAGGTCTATGCGTAGATGATATGCACGAGTAGAACACAAAGGAGTTGTGGGCGGTGTTGTTCATACTGCTTACCACCAACTTCTTATTTTGATTCGGCTGCATTGTGGGATGTAGCGTCCCACATCAACCTTACATGTCCACGTACATGAGACCGGTTCCACCGAGAGACATGCAACTTGTTTTGCATAAAGGTGGCTGGCGGGTGTCTGTTTCTCCTACTTCAGTTGAATCAAATTTGACTACGACTGGTCCTTGAAGAAGGTTAAAACAGCAAACTTGATAAATCATCGTTGTGGTTTTGCATAGGTAAGAACGGTTCTTGCTAGAAGCCCGTAGCATACACGTAAAAACTTGCAACAAGAAAGTAGGGGACGTCTAACTTGTTTTTGAAGGGCATGTTGTGATGTGCTATGGTCAAGACGTGATGTCATATACGTTGTTGTATGACATGATCATGTTTTGTAATATCGACAACCGTAAGGAGCCTTAGGGATGTCTTTTAATTTTTGTATGACCTGTGAGTCAATCATTAAACGCCATGTAATTGCTTTACTTTATCGTAGTGCATTAGCAATGGTTGTAGAAGTAATAGTTGGCGAGATGACCCCGACGCAACGATGGACATCAAGGTGTCGAGCTGGTGATGATGGAGATCATGACGTTGCTTCGCAGATGGAGATCAAAAGCACAAGATGATCATGGCCATATCATGTTACATATTTTGATTGCATGTGATGTTTATCCTTTATGCATCTTATTTTTCTTAGATTGACGGTTGCATTATAAGATGACCCCTTCACTTAATTTCAAGATAAAAGTGTTCTCCCTGAGTATGCACCGTTGCTACAGTTCATCGTTTTGAGACTCCTCATGATGATCGGGTGTGGTAGAATCTACGTTCACATACAACGGGTGTAAGCCAGTTTTACACACGCATAATACTTAGGTTAAACTTGATGAGCCTAGCATGTACAGACATGGTCGCAGAACACTAGAGACCAAAAGGTCGAACATGAGTCATATAGTAGATATGATCAACAAGTAGATGTTCACCATTGAAGACTACTCCATCTCACGTGATGATCGGATAAGGTTTAGTTGATTTGGATCATGTATCACTTAGACAACTTGAGGGATGTTGATTTAAGTGGAAGTTTTTTAGCAATTTGATTAATTGAACTTAAATTTATCATGAATTTACTCTTAATAGTTCTTGTATATCTATGTTGTAGCTCAATGGCATGTGCTACTGTTCCTTTGAATTTTAATGTGTTCCTAGAGAAAGCTAAGTTGAAAGAAGATGGTAGCAACTACACAGACTGGGTCCGTAACTTGAGGATTATCCTCATTGTTGCACAGAATAATTATGTCCTTGATGCACCGCTATGTGACCAACCCGCTCACGCTAGTCTAGAAGTTATGAACGCCTGGCAAACGCGGACTCATGACTACTCGATAGTTCAGTGTGACATACTTTACAGCTTAGAACCGGGGCTTCAAAAGCGTTTTGAACACCACGAAACATATGAGATGTTCCAAGAGATGAAACTGACATTTCCAGCTAATGCCAGGGTTGAGAGATATGAAGTATCCAACAAGTTCTTTAACTGTAAGATGGAGGAGACCAGTTCTGTCAGTGAACACATACTCAGAATGTCTAGGTACCACAACCACTTGACTTGGCTGGGAATTGAGCTCCCAGATGAGTGTGTTATTGATAGAGTTCTTCAATCACTGCCACCAAGCTACAAAGGCTTCGTGATGAACTATAATATGCAAGGGATGACGAAAATGATTCCCGAGCTCTTCGCAATGCTGAAATCGGTGGAGGTAGAAATCAAGAAGGATCATCAAGTGTTGATGGTTAACAAGACCACTAGTTTCAAGAAAAAAAGCAAGGTAAAGAAATGGAACTTCAAGAAGAATGGCAGGCAAGCTGTCACTCCCGTGAAGAAGCCCAAAGCTGGACCCAAACCTGAAACTGAGTGCTTCTACTCCAAAGGAAATGTTCACTTGAAGCGGAACTGCCCCAAATACTTGGCAAGTAAGAAGGATGGCAAAGTGAACAAAGGTATATTTGAGATACATCTTATGTACCTTACTAGTATTCGTATTAGCCCCTGGGAATTTGATACTGTTCAGTTGCTAAGATTAGTAACTCGAAACAGGAGTTGCAGAATAAATGGAAACTAGTTCAGAGTGAGGTGACGAAGTGTGCTGGAAGTGGTTCCAAGATTGATATGATCATCATCTCACACTCCCTATACTTTCGGGATTAATGTTGAACATAAATAAATGTTATTTGGTATTTGCGTTGAGCATGAACAAGATTGGATCGTGTTTACGGCAATACGATTATTCATTTAAATCAGAGAATAATTGTTGTTCTGTTTACACGAATAAAACCTTCTATGGTCATACACCCAATGTAAATGGTTTATTGAATCTCGATCGTAGTGATACACATATATATAATGTTGATGCCAAAAGGTGCAAAATTGATAATGATAGTGCAACATACTTGTGGCACTGCCGTTTAGGTCATATTGGTGTAAAGCGCATGAAGAATCTCCATGCTGATGGACTTTTGGAATCACTTGATTATGAATCATTTGATACTTGCGAACCATGCCTCATGGGCAAGATGACTAAACCTCCATTCTCCGAAACAATGGAGCGATCTAATGACTTATTGGAAATAATACATACCAATGTATGCGGTCCGATGAGTGTTGAAGCACGCAGCGGGTATCGTTATTTTCTAACCCTCACAGATGATTTCAGTAGGTATGGGTATATCTACTTGATGAAACACAAGTCTGAAACATTCGAAAAGTTCACATAATTTCAGAATGAAGTGGAGAATCATCGTAACAAGAAAATAAAATTTCTACGATCTGATCGCGGAGGCGAATATTTGAGTTACGAGTTTGGCCTTCATTTAAAAACAATGTGGAATGGTTTCACAACTCATGCCCCCTTGAACACCATAGCGTAATGGTGTGTCCGAACGTCATAACCATACTTTATTGGATATGGTGCGATCTATGATGTCTCTCACTGATTTGCCACTATCGTTTTAGGGTTATGCATTAGAGACAGCTGCATTCACGTTAAATAGGGCACCATCTAAATCCGTTGAGACGACACGGTATGAACTGTGGTTTGGCAGTAAATCTAAGTTGTCGTTTCTTAAAGTTTGGGGATGCGGCACTTATGTTAAAAGGCTTCATCCTGATAAGCTCGAACCCAAAGCAGAGAAGTGCGTCTTCATAGATACCCTAAAGAAACTATTGGGTATAATTTCTACCACAGATCCGAAGGCAAGATATTTGTTGCTAAGAATGGGTCCTTTCTAGAGAAGGGTTTCTCTCTAAAGAAGTGAGTGGGAGGAAAGTAGAACTTGATGAGGTAGTTGTACCTTCTCTCGAATGGGAAAGTAGCACATCAGAGAAAACCGTTCCCGCGATACCTACAACAAATAGAGAAGAAGCTAATGATGATGATAATGAAACTTCGGATCAAGTTACTACTGAACCTCGAAGGTCGACCAGAACTTGTACCACACCAGAGTGGTATGGTAATCCTGTCCTGGAAGTCATGTTGTTAGACAAGGATGAACCATCAAACTATGAAGAAGCTATGATGAGCCCAGATTTCAATAAATGGCTTGAGGCCATGAAATCTGAGATAGGATCCATGTATGAGAACAAAGTGTGGACTTTGGTGGACTTGCCCGATGATCGGCAAGCCATTGAGAATAAATGGATCTTCAAGAGGAAGACAGACGCTGATGGTAATATCACTGTCTACAAAGCTCGACTTGTTGCGAAAGGTTTTCACCAGGTTCAAGGGGTTGACAATGATAAGACTTTCTTAGCCGTAGCGATGCTTAAGTCTGTCCTACTCATGCTAGCAATTGCCGCATTTTATGATTACGAAATCTGGCAAATGGACATCAAAACTGCATTCCTTAACGGGTTTCTTAAAGAAGAGTTGTATATGATGCAACCAGAAGGTTTTGTCGTACTAAAGGTGCTAACAAAGTGTGCGAACCCCAGCGATCCATCTATGGACTGGTGGAAGCATCTCGGAGTTGGAATATACGCTTTGATGAGGTGATCAAAGCATATGGTTATATACAGACTTACGGTGAAGCTTGTATTTACAAGAAAGTGAGTGGGAGCTCTGTAGCATTTCTGATATTATATGTGGATGACATATTGTTGATTGGAAATGATATAGAATTTCTGGATAGCATAAAAGGATACTTGAATAAGAATTATTCAATGAAAGACCTCGGTGAAGCTGCTTATATATTGGGCATCAAGATCTATAGGGATAGATCGAGATGCTCAATAGGACTTTCACAAAGCACATACCTTGATAAAGTTTTGAAAAAGTTCAAAATGGACCAGTCAAAGAAAGGGTTCTTGCGTGTGTTACAAGATTTTAAATTGAGTCAGACTCAAAGTCCAACCACAACAGAAGATAGAGAGAGAATGAAAGTCATTCCCTATGCCTCAGCCATAGGTTCTATAATGTATGTCATGTTGTGTACCAGACTTCATGTGTGCCTTGCCATAAGTTTGGCATGGAGGTACCAAAGAAATCCAGGAATGGATCATTGGACAGCGGTCAAGAATATCTTGAAGTACCTGAAAGGACCAAGGATGTTTCACGTTTATGGAGGTTTCAAAGAGCTCGTCATAAAGGGCTACGTCGATGCTAGCTTCAACACAGATACAAATGACTCTAAGTCACAAACCGGATACCTATTTATATTAAATGTTGAACCTGTCAGTTGGTGCAGTTCCAAGCAGAGTGTCATTGCGGGATCTACGTGTGAAGCGGAGTACATAGCTGCTTCGGAAGTGATGTCTACTACGCAGCCTTCTTCTTGTAGACATTGTTGGGCCTCCAAGTGCAGAGGTTTGTAGGACAGTAGCAAATTTCCCTCAAGTGGATTACCTAAGGTTTATCAATCCGTGGGAGGTGTAGGATGAAGATGGTCTCTCTCAAACAACCCTGCAACCAAATAACAAAGAGTCTCTTGTGTCCCCAACACATCCAATACAATGCTAAATTGTATAGGTGCACTAGTTTGGCGAAGAGATGGTGATACAAGTGCAATATGGATGGCAGATATATGTTTTTGTAATATGAAAATATAAAAACAACAATGTAACTAATGATGAAAGTGAGCGTAAATTGTAACACCACATATGTGATACCTTCCGTTTTTGGCAATATATGAAACATTGACTTCATCAATTCCATTCTAGGCTCTTCTTTCATTTCGTGTTTCTTCGTTTGTCGCGTGCGTGTGTGCATGTCAGGCCCAAGATGCGATTCTATCCCGATCACGTGACACTTACGTGATTGGGGCACAACCACATTTCGGGCGCTTAGCAAGATGGATATCATTACATCGTACCATTACATACATACATAGGGGATACAACATTACATACAAGTCAAATGAATACAACAACATCAATACAAGTATCCGACTACGGATACAAACATGAAAAGCACAAAGACATCCATCTGCTATCCCAGGCTGCCGACCCGGAACCTAACCCAAGACTGAAGAAGAAAGAAGAAGAACTCCAACACAATCGATCAACGCTCTCACATTAAGACATCGGAAACCTGCACCTGCAACTGTTGTTGTAGTATCTGTGAGCCACGAGGGCTCAGCAATCCCATAACCATGGGTAACAAGGCTATCAAAGCTTAATAGGTAGGAAGAGGTAAAGTGGTGAGGTTGCAGGAGCGGCTAAGCAAATGTATGGTGGCTAACTTATGAGTACAAGAACAAGATGAGCATCTACGCAAACGGTCGCAAACTAGTAGTGATCGCTAAAGATCCTGAACTACATACGAGTCAAACATAACCCCCACCGTGTTCTCTTCTCAAAGTGAAAAGAGACAGTCACGGTTACTCACACAGTTGTGTGTTTTACTTTGGATCCTCTGTCAAGTTTTCTACAACCGGACATTAACAAATTCCAATCTGCCACATAACCGCGGGCACGGCTTTCGAAAGATCATAACCCTGCAGGGGTGTCCCAACTTAGCCCATCACAAGCTCTCACGATTAGCTGAAGTGATAAATATAATATCATCACCCCTTATCTTAGGGAAATCCGATCAGGCTCGGCTTCCACCCATGCCCAGTATATAGGTGTGTTATTATATATATAACATATTGTGATATTGCTAGGCTTCTCGCCCCTCGTTGGTTACCCCAAGTGGAAGGTGTGAGATGTAGTGTTGCGGAAGTTTTTCCCTTGGCAAAGATACCAAGGATCGAATCCCCAGAGACTCCTAGGTTCAACAAGAAGGTGTCAACTGCTATGGCGCCAGATATTAGCAATCAACGTGGACCTGCACACAGATACAAATAACTTTGCTCCCAACGAGTACAGAGAGGTTGTCAATCCCTCCGGCCTTGTAGTTCACAAAGGATTAAACGCAAGTGATAGTAGTGATATATATAATTGCAATAGTAAATAATAGCAAAAAGTAAATAGCGGATGTGATCAATGATGGTAATATGGACCGGAGTCTCATGATGTTCACTAGTGATGTCTCTCTCCCAAAAGACGATAAAACAGCTATGTGAGGTAAACGAATTACAGCTGGGCAATTGACAGGACCATGTGCGCAAACCAATGCTGACTACATTGCAAGAAAGGTTGAGATTCAAAGCATGGGCGGTACGCCAAAGTAAGTAGACCGAAATCCATCAATATCTACTACTAATCATCCACCTTGAGATATCTATCCAGAACATCTCGCTGGTATTAAGTTGCGAGTCCCACCCATAGTGTAAACTCAATGCAACAGACAACTGCATTAAAAGAACTTTGCGTAAAAGTAAACAATCCTTGCACCCGCGGGCACAAGCACCGTTGTTTTCCCCCTTGTGGCAACATCACATCCCCTAGACTCATGTTTCTGTCACTCAAACTAGTCATCGAGGGGCATGAACCCACAATCAAGCATAACGTTCCCTCTTGGAGTCACTACCTATTACTTGGCCAAAGCAATAAATAACAACGGAGAACATGCAAGAACTACTTACGAACATAAATATAAAAGAGGTAGATCAAATATATTACTCAAGCACAATCTCAACATAATCTCATAATCCATCGGATCCCAGCAAACTCATCATAGCAACAGCAGAAGGATTACATATGTGCCTCGATCATGTAGGGCAGCTCACGAGGACTAATTAGTGAAGCACAAGAACGGGAGGAGAACATCACATAGCTACTGGTCATGGACTCATGGTCCAAGGGAGACTACTCACAACTCATCCGGGAGGCGTCCATGGTGGTGGAGAAGCTCCCGGTGGTGATCCTCCCCTCCGGCAGGGTGCCGGGAAGAGTTCTCCTGGTGCTCCCGATCTTGGAAGCGGCGGCGGCGGCGGAACAGAGATGAGATCGCGAAAAGAGTTCCTTCCTTGAGGGTTTCGGGAGACGCTTTAAATATATGCCAAAGGGGGGCATCGGAGGAGCCTCGGGGGGCCCAGGCGCCCCCCCGGCGTGGCCCAGGGGGGGCGCGCCGCCAGGGCGCCTGGAGCCCTGGTGGGCCCCCCGGCTGTCCTTCGGGCGCACGGTAGTTTCTGGAACACTGATTTTTTATATAATTTTTCTGGATTTTTCCTGGCAGTTCTCGTAACGTGAAAACCTGAAATACAAAAACAGCCGAAAACAGAAACTGGCACTGGGGTGCACTGAGTTAATAGGTTAGTCCAAATATGATCAAACGTGTATGGAAGTGTATAAATATCATAGCAATATCACCCAAAAGAGGCATGGAGCAAGCAAAAATTATAGACACGTTTTGGATGTATCAACATCCCCAAGCTTAATTCCTGCTCGTCCTCGAGTAGGTAAATGATAACAAGAATAATTTATGTGGTGACATGCTATTAACCATATAGGACTTTTTCATAGTCATATGACAAAAGCTTACTGAGACACTGAATCTATAGTAATTAAGTTGCCTCATGAGAAAATCACAAAGGACTGAAAGTTTTACAATATGATACTGAAACATCAAATAGATTTGCAATGAACATGATGTGCAAATATGATAAAGTGATATCTAGCTTGCCCCCTTTAGTGAAGCAAAACATAAATGCAGGGGCACCTCCAAGGTTTAAGTGATGACTAGATACAATGATTTCAGAATAAACGATATCACAATCATGCAAAAGACAATGCTACTTTGGGACAATGCACATTACACTCAGAATGACAATCATGCTCTCAGTAGTTGGTGCTTTTAAAAGAAGGTGGAGACTCTCGAACCGTGGCTTTTGTTGGCAAGGTTGAAAACCCGTAGTCGGAAACAAAGACAAAACATGTACCAGAGCTCTTGGTTTTAAAACAGAGGTAATAATTTCTTTTAGATCATGCATGTTTCGTCAACAAATGATAGCGGACAACTCAATCACTTTTCGAGATGGACAAGTTTCGAGGAAGGGCTCCCGAATGAGGACGATCACATCCTCTTAATCTCCTTTGTTTATCACTGCCAAAGTTTTCTGATTTCTCATGAACAAAGCGTGAAGGAGGGTTTGTTTGTTATATTATCTTTTTGAGCCGGGCGCACTCAATGCCAGTTCCTTCTCGTATTATGGGTTTGCACATTATACATGCAATCCCGGGGTGAAGCTTGTCCAACTTAAAAAAGTCATGAATTAACCACTACTTCCTCATGAACTTACAACAGAGGCACAAAATAAGAATGCTTTTTCTTTGAATAATTTCGAGATGGCACATGCAAGTCTCCGTTAGGAATGGCAGGTAAATACCATGTAGGAAGGTATGGTGGACTCATATGGCATAACTGGATTAAAGGATGTGGATGCACAAGCAGTCAGTCCGCTTAGTACAGGCGAAGGTTAGCAAAAGACTGGGAGCGACCAACTAAGAGAGCAATGACGGTCATAATCATGCAGAGCGACAAAGCAACATTGAATCAGGCATGGTAGTTATATCGCTACTCAAAAACAAAAGATCATCAAGGCTTGACAGACTTTCTTTACAGTCTTAAATATGCGTGAGCATACGCCAAGTCAATCAAAATAAATTCTCGAAGGAAGATATTACTAAACCATACCACATCATAGGTAAACAAATCATGTTGGTATTCCAATAACACATCGGGAACCCTCCAGCTATTTGAGACTAACCATAAGAAACATGAACTACTAAGCGCCATCATGCACGTAGCATCTTTATCATAGACATATCAACCAATGCAACGGAAGCAAACTCTCTTAATAAGGTGAGCATGGTAATTAAAGAGAGTTCAGGCAACCAACTAAACAAAAGCTTTTTGAAAAGATAAACATGAAAGCTAAGAGCTGAACATGATAGTAGCTATTAAAAGACAAAGAACACACACAGCAAGGATAGACATGAAAATTCTATGTTATGTTCTAGGTAGAAGTGGAGCGTGTTTCTCTCCCACGTAAAGAAAGCCGAGTTCCGACTCGTTATGAAAAACTAAAGAAAACTAAAAGCAAGACGCTCCAAGCATAGCACATAACACATGAAGTGATTAAATATAGTGGAACGAAAGACGAACTGATAATGTTGATGGAGAAGGGGATGCACGGGGGCATCCCCAAGCTTAGACGCTTGAGGCTCCTTGAATATTTCTTGGGGGTGCATGGGGGCATCCCCAAGCTTGAGCGCTTGACACTCCTGAATCTTTTTATCATCTTCCCTCGCACACTTAAAAACTCCCTTCATACATAACTCATCATAATCTGATTAGCGAGGTTAGTACCCATAATAAAATAATTATACCTTGCTGGAAATAAAGATATTCTTGAAGGTCTACTGTTTCTCAAGATTTCCAAAAGGTTTTTTTGCAAAGAAAAAGCAAGCTCTTGGTTTGCAAAATGAAGGAAAAGCAAAACAGGACAGAATCTGTGAAAAACAGAACATCAGGTAGTAATTGATTTGTTCGGGGCACTTCTGCAACTCTAATCAAAAAACTCAGAACAGACGCACGAAAGAAAATTATATAGAGCACGCTGTCGAAAAAATTCAGACCAAAAAGATGATCTGGTGATTTTATACGAATTTTTCTATCCAAGGACAGAATCTGTTTCCTGGACAGCACCTCACAACTTTTGAACTTTCTAGCAATCAGAGGCTACACTTGGCACAAAATTGAAAAGCAAAGATACAATGATGATGCTACAGTAGTAACAACATCAAGACACAACAAAAGCAAAATAAATTTATTCATGTGGGCTGCCTCCCAAAAGCGCTTTCTTTTATGCCTTTAAGCTAGGCATAATGCATATAGATCAAGTCTTATCAAGAGTAAAACAATAGCTAGCCCGTACAACGGACTCAAAAGGTAACTTGATCTTCTTTCGAGAGAAGTGTTCCATCCCTTTCTTGAGAGGAAACTGATATTTTATATTCCCCTCTTTCATGTCAATGATAGCAACAACGGTGCGTAAAATGGGACGTCCCAAAATAATTGGACAAGAAGGATCACATTCAATATCCATAATAGTAAAATCAACGGGAACATAATTATCATTGACAACGATAAGAACATCGTCGATCCTCCCCAAAGGTTTCTTTATGGAAGAATCAACGAGACGAACACCAAAAGAACAAGAATCATAAGGTTTTAATTTAAGCATATCATATAGTCTTTTGGGCATAATGGAGGTACTAGCTATAATATCACATAAAGCATAGCAAGAAAAGTTGTTTATCTTAATTTTAATCATAGGATCCCAACCATCTTCTAGCTTTCTAGGTATGGAGGCTTCTACTCTAAGTTTCTCCTCCCTAGCTTTGATGAGAGCATTAGTGACATGCTCTGTGAAGGCAAGATTAAGCGTGCTAGTGTGGGGATCTTTGGCCATTCCTTGCAGAAAGGTGACAACTTCTGAAATACTACAATTATCAAAATCAATTTTATCATTATTGGGCAGAATTGTAGTGTCATCCTCTTTGTTTGAATCGCTCTCTATTATAAGAGTTTGAACGTCTTCCCAAGTTTGGGGAAGCTTAGGAGCAATTTTAAACTGAGGCTCATACTCTTTTCCGGGAAGACCATGCCATGGGCATAACCCTCCGCCAAGACTAACATAATCACAAGGTTTATTACTTTTGTAGATCCCGACAGTGGTGATTGGCATAATGGAAGAAGGGGTGTACTCCTCCCATCTAGTGTTTTTGGTGGAACCCATAATAGCAAGCAAGCAAGATAACTATTTTTGTGATTTTCGATAAAAGATACTAAAGCAAAAACTGAAAGGTAAACTAACAAGACTAAAAGCAAAGGTAAAAGATAGCGTGCCACTCCCCTATCTCGAAGAGTGGAGTCCCCGGCAACGGCGCCAGAAAAACTCTTGCTAGGCTTCTCGCCCCTCGTTGGTTACCCCAAGTGGAATGTGTGAGATGTAGTGTTGCGGAAGTTTTTCCCTTGGCAAAGATACCAAGGATCGAATCCCCAGAGACTCCTAGGTTCAACAAGAAGGTGTCAACTGCTACGGCGCCAGATATTAGCAATCAACGTGGACCTGCACACAGATACAAATAACTTTGCTCCCAACGAGTACAGAGAGGTTGTCAATCCCTCCGGCCTTGTAGTTCACAAAGGATTAAACGTAAGTGATAGTAGTGATAGATATAATTGCAATAGTAAATAATAGTGAAAAGTAAATAGCGGATGTGATCAATGATGGTAATATGGACCGGAGTCTCATGATGTTCACTAGTGAAGTCTCTCTCCCAAAAGACGATAAAACAGCTATGTGAGGTAAACGAATTAAAGCTGGGCAATTGACAGGACCATGTGCGCAAACCAATGCTGACTACATTGCAAGAAAGGTTGAGGTTCAAAGCATGGGCGGTACGCCAAAGTAAGTAGACCGAAATCCATCAATATCTACTACTAATCATCCACCTTGAGATATCTATCCAGAACATCTCGCTGGTATTAAGTTGCGAGTCCCACCCATAGTGTAAACTCAATGCAACAGACAACTGCATTAAAAGAACTTTGCGTAAAAGTAAACAATCCTTGCACCCGCGGGCACAAGCACCGTTGTTTTCCCTCTTGTGGCAACAACACATCCCCTAGACTCATGTTTCTGTCACTCAAACTAGTCATCGAGGGGCATGAACCCACAATCAAGCATAACGTTCCCTCTTGGAGTCACTACCTATTACTTGGCCAAAGCAATAAATAACAACGGAGAACATGCAAGAATTACTTACGAACATAAATATAAAAGAGGTAGATCAAATATATTACTCAAGCACAATCTGAACATAATCTCATAATCCATCGGATCCCAGCAAACTCATCATAGCAACAGCAGAAGGATTACATATGTGCCTCGATCATGTAGGGCAGCTCACGAGGAATAATTAGTGAAGCAAAAGAACGGGAGGAGAACATCACATAGCTACTGGTCATGGACTCATGGTCCAAGGGAGACTACTCACAACTCATCCGGGAGGCGTCCATGGTGGTGGAGAAGCTCCCGGTGGTGATCCTCCCCTCCGGCAGGGTGCCGGGAAGAGTTCTCCTGGTGCTCCCGATCTTGGAAGCGGCGGCGGCGGCGGAACAGAGATGAGATCGCGAAAAGAGTTCTTTCCTCGAGGGTTTCGGGAGACGCTTTAAATATATGCCAAAGGGAGGCATCGGAGGAGCCTCGGGGGGCCCAGGCGCCCCCCCCCCCCCCGGCGCGGCCCAGGGGGGGCGAGCCGCCAGGGCGCCTGGAGCCCTGGTGGCCCTCCCGGCTGTCCTTCGGGCGCACGGTAGTTTCTGGAACGCTGATTTTTTATATAATTTTTCTGGATTTTTCCTGGCAGTTCTCGTAACGTGAAAACCTGAAATACAAAAACAGCCGAAAACAGAAACTGGCACTGGGGTGCACTGAGTTAATAGGTTAGTCCAAATATGATCAAAAGTGTATGGAAGTGTATAAATATCATAGCAATATCACCCAAAAGAGGCATGGAGCAAGCAGAAATTATAGATACGTTTTGGACGTATCAGATATTCCAACAACAAGTTCCCTCCTGGAACGGACTTCATCTTCACCTGCAACTAACAACGCTATAAGAGGGGCTGAGCAAGCGGGTAACATAGCCAAACAGTGGTTTTGCTAGGAAGGTTTCAAAGGTTAGAGGTTTCATGGCAACAAGGAGAGGCTGACAATAAAGATGGGTAGCGTGACATGTAACGATAGCATCGAGACACTAAGAATGGCAATGATAGTAAAGGTATCCAAGGGTATGGTCATCTTGCCTGAGATCCCGCAAGGAAGAAGAACGGTTCCGTGAAGAAGACGGAGAAGAAGCCTTGAAGAAGAACCACGAGTAGACGATCGAATCCTCACGAACGCAACGGAACAAGCACTAACGAGAAGAAGCAAGCAATACGGTAAACAAACCACTCAAGACATAACAATTTGCACTACCAAGTATGATGCAAAACAGGTCTACTTATGATGCACAGAAAGTCTACACAGGAAGCAAATCATAGCAAGGTAGGAAGCAAGTCAAAACTAAACAGGAAGCATGGCTGATGCACTATGGAAGCACTGCAGATGCACTTAGGAAGCACAGAAAGTCTACAAAGGAAGCACAGTGTTACAGCACAAGGAGCATGGCAATTTGCATTCAAGCAAAATACTTCAAAACATGATAACAATAGGATAATATGAATCTACATGCAAAAACACACAAGTTTCATATAGGACTTGCCCAAAACGGAGCAACGGGCTAAAAGATACACATGATACAAGATATAACAACAAGCTGAAAATAACAGCCACATAGCAACTTGGGAGCATGATAAATATAAGCTACAGCACTCAAACATCATGGCAAGAAGCATGAACATAAAGTAGACATATCCTACAGCAAACAATTCCATTGGAGCATCTCCAAAGGAGCCATGGATCAATAACAACAAGCTATGACATTTTGAACTTGACAAAAAAATCCTGACAGCAGTATTTTATAGCAACTTGGGAGCAAGAGTTAAATATGCTACAGCCACTCAATTAAGCATTTGAGAGCATGAATGGATAGCCAACAATATATACAACAAGGAATCATCAATAGTCACCCCAAAACTATCATGGATTGGCCTAGAACAACAAGCAAACATGGCATCCGGATATTACAGATTCCAGACTTAGTGAAATTTCACTAAGTGTTAAAACAACAGTAATATCATGGCATCTTTGTGAGCAAGTTTAAGTCAACACAAGGCATATCATGGAAATATAAAAGCACCACATTAAAGAACACATCATGGGGAGTCCAAAACATCTAAGCATGTGACATGGAGACAAACACAACAATAGCAAAGGGCAATTGAAAACAGCACCTCATAACAAGTTTCAGGACATAACAGCCAAATGCGCTTTTGCAAAGGAGATAAACATGGCAAGAAGAAAACTAGCATGCAAGCTAAAGCAATCAACATGTAGAGCATATCATGATGAACATGTGGACATATCATTTGCATCATTTGGATAAACATGCACCAAGTTATCATAACTCAAACATAGCAACAAAACAATAAGTAGCATCAGTTTATAATAAGTAGCACTCTTGCAACAGATTTTTAAGCATCTAGATGAATTCAAATGAGCATGGCACAATGGAACAAAATGTAGAGCATAACTCCACGATCATTTTGACATGTCATTCACTCAAAACGGATAAGCACACAAAAGGTTATTAGCAGTCAAAGTAAGCATCAAATTACAACAGCAAAAGACTTAGCAGAATTTGACTTGGAAAAAATAACAACACAGGCGCAGAAAAACTATGTGACGCCCGGGGCAGGATTTAGGAGAGGCTCACCCTAGCGGGCTGAGGCCCAGATCTGGAGGAAGGAGATGCAGCTGGGCCACGCTGCAGATGGGCCTGGGCCCAGGTCGGCTGGAGGAGGAGGCCACGGAAGTTGGGCCGGCAGCTGGGGGGGAGGCCTCGGCCTGGCTCGATGCTGGCTGGGCCTTGCGTGGCTGGCCCAGGAGGCGGCGAGGAGGAGGCCCAGGCGGGGCGCTCGCTCCCGACGGCGACGCTCGGAGGCGGAGCGAGCTGCTGCTCGCGCGGCGGCGCGATGGGGAGGGCCGAGGAGGCTGGGGTCCGGCTGGATCCGGCCGATCTGGCCGGTGGGGCGCCGGATCCGGCCACCGGCGGCGAGCTGGCGACGGCAGCTGCGGCGAAGTGCGGCGAGGAGGAGCGCAGGCGCACAGGGAGCGGGGGCTCGCGCATGACGGGAGCGGCGAGGACGGGCGCGCTAGCGCGGGCGAGCGACGGACCGGCTCGGGCCTAGATCTGGCCCGGGCGGGCCTGGCTCGGGCCCGGCGGCTGGGAGGTGGGA
>LR738713.1:723095859-723236332 GCA_902687465.1 Secale cereale | reverse complement strand
GGTGGCTAGGGGAGGGGTTAGGGTAGTTTTAGGCCAAAATTGGCAGATTGGGGTGTCTATTTATAGACATGGGCTAGGTTAGGGGAGTTTTGGACTGATCCGGAGCCATTGGATCGTGATCCAACGGCAACGGAGCGAAGGGGAATAGGCTGGGACTAGGTGGGCTGTGAATAGGGGTGTGGGCTGAGGTGAGAGGAGAGGGAGAGAGGCCCGCGGGGTTTTTCGGAGACCGAAAACGTCCGACGAAATAACCGGTGACTAGTGCCGCTATATCTATCCGTTGGGCTATCAAACGAGCTCCGAATGCGGTGAAATTTGGCAGGAGGCCTGTCTACACTATAATAAGACCACATGACAAGTTTCATCCCATTCCGAGAACATTTTCGGCCACTCACAAAATAAAAAATTCGGAGGCACCGCGGGCGCGTGCAAGTGTGTCTGGGCTCAAAACGGACAACGGAAAGGACGAGGAGACTCGGACGGATGCAAGTTTTGAAAACATGCTGATGCAACACACAAGATGACAAGGCAAGGATGCACACGCAAGCAGATGACATGGCACTGAACAACGAATAACTGGCTGACACCTGGCGCACCGGTCTCGGGGCGTCACAATGCATTTCATCCATGTCATGTTATTATGTGCATTGCATTGCATTCGTGTTGTCACTTGCACCCGGTTCCGCTCGCTTCTTCCCGTTTTCCATTTCAAGTTCGGACACTCACACACGTGCCCGAGGCACCCCTGAGTCCTTCTTTCGTGTTTGGCCGTGTAACGGTCCCGGAATGAGGCGAGACTAGTCGTGCGTTGCTGTTTTGGTACGTGTACGCCGCCTGTCAAGTTTCGTCGCGTTTGGAGTTCGTTTGGTACTCCAACGGTTAACCTAGTGGGCTAAAAGCTCCTCTTCCTTTTGGCCCAAGACCCCCTCCACAATAGCCCACTAACCCAGCACAACCACTCCCATCCTCTCGGTCGTCGGATCGTGATCGTGTGGGCGAAAACCGCACCCCATTTGGACCTTCCTAGCTCCCAGAATCTATAAACACGCCCTCTCCCCCGAATTTTTCGGCCAAAACCCTAGTCTCCTCCCTCCTCGCGCCACCGGACACATCCGGGACGGACCGGACACGTCCGCCCGGACGCGCCCAGCCAACCGCCGCCTGCCACGTGTCCCTCCCTGCCGCCGGATCTCCACCGCGCCGCCGAGGCCCGCCAGGCCCGGATCGACCCCCTCGGCCCGTCGCCTCCGCCGCCGCGGGCGCCTCCCCGGTCCGTGCGCGCCGGTGGGATCTCCTCGTCCGCCGCCGCCCGCCACCGAGCCGTCCGCCGCCGCCGGCCCCGAGGTCCGCCTCCGGCCACCCCTTCGTCGGCCGCCGCGCCTCCTCGCCGGCCCGCCGTCTCCGGCGAGCCGCTTCCCCCTCTCCGGCCATCCTCGATCCGCGTGCCAAACCCTAGATCTGTGATTGAGGTTGACCCTGTTTTTTCTCCAAGTCCCCAGTTTCCGTAAATTTGTTGCGCTCTTTGACATGCAATAACTTCGTGCTCGTAGATCCGTTTTGAGCGTGTAATATATCAAAATGTTCGTTGAGATGTGCTCTTCATTTTGTTCCACTGTGACATGCTCATTTGAGTACATCTTGATGACCTAATCATCGTTGCAAGAGTGATATATGTTTAAAACTGCTGTTATCCGTAATTTTGTTGCATGCTTGTGGTGTTGATAACTTTGTGCATGTTGGTCCAAATGGAGCATATGATATGTCAAAATGTTCATTATGAAGTGATCTACATGATGGTTGCTGTAGCATTCATGTTAGGCGTCATATTTCCATGTTAATCTCTGTTGCAAAAGTGCATATGGCTGTTAAGTGCTGAAACTTGATATGAGATGTTGATTTGACTTGCTCATTGCTATTGGTGTGTTTGTCTTCATGCCACATGTCAATATGTTTTAGAAGCACAATCATATGGTCTTTGCTGTGGTGTAATCGACTTTCCGTGATATGCCTTGAGGTGACTTACACAAGCTTGTAAACAGGCCATGCCAATGTTGCTGTTTTATACTTGGTGAAAAACTGCCAAGTCTGGAATCTGTTAAACCTGATGCTATGTTTGCTTGATGCCTCACTCAAATCCATGCATGTTTTAGTTTGTCAAATGATTATGTCTTGTTGTCCATGTTATTCTCTATCCATCCATGCCCTTGTTTGCATATATGGCCTGCTGTAGCTTATTTATTTCTTGCTCTCAAGTTGCTATAAATTTACCTGTCAGGTTTTTATCAGCATGATCAACTTGGTGAAGCTTGTTGTTATTGATCCGTGCCTCCTATGGAGTTGCTCCAATGGAGTTGTTTGATGTATGCTATGTCTATTACATGTCCATGATCTTTATATACTTAGTAGAGTTGATATGCTTGTTGTTTTGTGCCTCTGAAGGCAGCATCTTGATGATGTTTTGCCTTCCCAGATTTTGACTAAGTCTAGATAAATTTATTGCAACTTGCCATGCTTGGTTAATAGTGTTCCAGTAGGTTTTTGCGTGTGTTCTAAGTTCATGCTTGTTAAGTATCATGTCTACTTCGCATCCATGCCCTTTGTCTCCATGTTTGAGTGTTGTAGCATAATTATTGCTTGCTCCAAAGATGCCATGTTGCTGTAAACTGCACTTTTGCGTGAATATTGTTTTGCTTGCCATTTGCAAACCGTGCGTCTATTTCCGGTGATCTTTATATCGATTTCAACCGAAATCTTCCCCTCTATCCAGTGGCTTGCTTGGTTTTCCAATATAAGGCCTTTTCCATCACCTTCTCCTTAGGCTCAAGTGCTTCCACATGCATACGCACATCTTACTCGCATCCCCTGTTTTGACTTGCATCATGTTGATTGTGCATCGCACCGTGTTTGATGTTGTGCCGTGTTGTGTTCTTGTGTTGAGTAGAGCCGGGAGCCGATTCTGAGTACGATGTTTCTACCGAGGTTGAGTGTGAGGAGCAAGGTTACGATCCCTCCGTGGAATCAACATGCAAGATGACCTTACCCAGATATCACTACTATCTTTGCCTATGCTAGATGTCTCACTCTTTAGCTTATTGCCTCGATGCCTATGTCTGTTTGTCAGCCTCCTATTGTTGCCATGAACCTCTCTAACCACATAACCTAGCAAACCGTTGTTTGGCTACGTAAGCATCGCTCAACCCCTCTTATAGCGTTGTTAGTTGCAGGTGAAGATTTGAAGATTCTTGCTTCATGATGAAGTTATTGTTGGGATATCACAATATATAATCTGTTAAGCTAAATCACATATATATTTGGCAACGGGTGGAAGGCTAAGCCTTTGCTTGGTGATTTGTTCCACTCATGCCACCCTAGAAACCGATTAAACCGGTGTTATGTTCCTTGATTTTGCGTCCCTAACACGGTTGGGGTTTATGGGCCCCCCTTGATAACCCGCTTAGCGCTAAAGCTTTTCCAGCAAGGCCCAACATTGGTTTTACATTTGCCTATTAACTAAAACTTGCATAGGGCGTTGCAAACCCGAGTTCTTAATTAACAACCCTGGGCCAGTGCTCCACATGAGTGTTGGTCCAAACTGGGCAGCATGCGGGGCCACGTCGAGGAAACTCAAGGGCTGGTAAAAACCTGTAGCTTGTCCCATCCGGTCGTGGCCTGAGACGAGATACGCGCGGCTACTATCAGGGTGTCGGCACGCCGGGAGGTCTTCCTGGATTAGTTTTACCTTTGCCGGAATATCTTGAGCACGGGATTCCAAGAATACTCAGGTCTTCCCATCTTGGAGTTGCGACTCCGCAGATCGTGAGCTTGTGATGGGCTAAGTTGGGACACCACTGCAGGGTTTGATCTTTCGAAAGCCATGCCCGCGGTTATGTGGCCGATGGGAATTTGTTAATATCCGGTTGTAGAAAACTTGACACCATGTTCATAATACACTACCAGCGTGAGTAACCGTGACGGTCGCTTTCCGAAGGGGTTCAGAAAGTGGACACGGTGGGGTTATGTTTGACGTGCTTAGATTGGATCACTTCGTGATCACTTTGTCGATCATTGGCACTTTCTCTTCTCGCTCTAAACACGTAAGCTAGTGCTAGTGCTGCTGCAACCTTGTTTAAGCCTTTTCCACACCTAAGGCTTTGATAGTATTGCTACCCGGGAACGGATTGCTGAGTCCTCCGTGGCTCACAGATTCTACACAACACCAGATGTAGGTACCGTTGAGAACTACACAGCTGGTGGTTCAGAGTTGTATTGGGAGTTCGACGAAGAACATGGACGTTACTATGTGTCTTATCCCGACGATCAGTAGTGGCTTCTACTAGGGGTGATCAGACCTTGTGTTGCTTTATTTATGGTATCTTTCATTTGGATTTTCGTCCGTAGTCAGACCCTGATGTTATTGGATGATGTATGTTAATGTATTACATTGTGTGATGTGGCGAGTGTATGTCAACTACTCTTTTACATTTTCATCCCCTCTTTTACATGAGTCGTGCAAAGATACCATACTTGAGATCATTCTATTATGAGATTGATGAGGACATGACTACCTTGGATACGACCAAAAATATTACATACATTTATATTTGTGAGGTGATTTCTAATGCAAATTGTGCAACAATTTATTTGTGTCATACAGAACAAAAATACTTCACAGAATTTTGTGCCATGTCTAATTCCAGGTGTATGGGACATTTTTAAAATCCACATATGAAGATAAGGGAAAAAGAGAAGCTTAGGTGCTGTTCAAAAAGATCTCTCACGTCACTTTTGGGCCAAGAGAAGATAGAGTCCAAGTCTCTCACGTTCTGCATCCAGATTCGGACTGCACAGACATACCTGACTCAAAACGGCAAGAACACCTTCATACGGACTCCGAATTGGGTGATTCTTTTTTTTGTTGGAAACTAGATTTCGTACACTTTCCAACCCAATTGGATTCACCTTAAAATTTGTCCGGAGCGTTGAGATATCGGCGAAACAATATGACGCTAGAGCAGAATCCGAGTCAAACTACAAGTCCAAAGGTGTTGCATCACCTCCACTTGGGCGCATGAGCCTTGTACGACCTAGGGTTAGTTTTTGGCCGCCAGCCCTTGCTCCTATATAAGTAGATCCATCTAGTAGCTTTTTCTTTGGGATTTGTTTAGTCAAAAGTTAGCCATTGCAACATCGTGTACTTCGTTTGTGTCCAACGACCGGACCAAGACCGCTTACGGATCCCCACCTTTATCAATATATTATTTATATTTGCAATATTCAGATTGCTTTATCATATTCTTGCTTGTTATTCGATTGCATGCAGGAATAGACCTTCGTGGTCAGGCTGATCGTGCTTCTGGCATTGTCAGTAACCCCTGGAGATTGGTTTAGCGATTGCTAAGGCGCAACGCCGTGCATGTTTGTAGTCGGATCGTCAAAGTCGTCTCCACCAAATCGATAGTTATCATCTCATTGAAAGATCGGGCCCCTCACCTCTATCAGAGATTATGCCTTTAAGTCGTGCCTCGACACGTAGGAGGTATAGTCTCATACTGGGCATTACATAAATGGTATTGCAATGCTAGAAAACAAGGCCTAGGGTTCATACTTTCACTAGTGCAAGTTCTCTCAACAATAATAACATAACTGGATCATATAACTATCCCTCAATATGCAACAAAGAGTCACTCCAAAGTCACTAATAGCGGAGAACAAATGAAGAGATTATTGTATGGTATGAAACCACCTCGAAGTTATTCTTTCGGATCGATCTATTCAAGAGTCCTAGTAAAATATCACGAAGCTATTATTTCCGTTCGATCTATCTTAGAGTTCGTACTAGAATAACACCTTAAGACACACATCAACCATAACCCTAATGTCACCAAGATACTCAATTGTCACCTCAAGTATCTGTGGGCATGATTATACGATATGCATCACACAATCTCATATTCATATATTCAACCAACACAAAGAACTTCAAAGAGTGCCCCAAAGTTTCTATCAGAGAGTCAAGATGAAAACGTGTGCCAACCCCTATGCATAGATTCCCAAGGTCACAGAACCCTCAAGTTGATCACCAAAACATACATCAAGTGAATCAATAGAATACCCCATTGTCACCACGGGTATCCCATGCAAGACATACATCAAGTGTTTTCAAATCCTTAAAGACTCAATCCAATAAGATAACTCCAAGGGGAAAACTCAATCCATTACAGGAAGATAGAGGGGGAGAAACATCATAAGATCCAACTATAGTAGCAAAGCTCGCGATACATCAAGATCATGCCATGTCAAGAACACGAGAGAGAGAGAGAGAGAGAGAGAGAGAGAGAGAGAGATCAAATACATAGCTACTGGTACATACCCTCAGCCCCGAGGGTGAAATACTCCCCCCTCATCATGGAGCGCGCCGGGATGATGAAGATGGCCACCGGAGAGGGATTCCCCCCTCCGGCAGGATGCCAGAACGGGTCTAGATTGGTTTTTGGTGGCAACAGAGGCTTTCGGTGGCGGAACTCCCGATCTAGGTTATTTTCCGGAGGTTTCTGTATATATAGGGGGTGTTGGAGTCACGAACAAGTAAAGGGGGTCTCCGGGTTGTCCACGAGGCAGGGGGCGCGCCCAGTGGTAGCCCCCTACCCTTGTGGGAAGCCCATGGACCTTCTAGTCCTCCTCCGGTACTCTCTGGTCTTCTTCTGGTCCAAAAACGTCCCCCGCTGAGTTTTAGGTCAATTGGGCTCCGTTTGATATTCCTTTTCTGCGATACTCTAAAACAAGGGAAAAACAGAAACTGGCACTGGGCTCTGGGTTAATAGGTTAGTCCCAAAAATCATATAAAAGTGTATATAAAAGCCCATAAAACATCCTAGAAGGGTAATATAATAGCATGGAACAATCAAAAATTATAGATACGTTGGAGACGTATCAGAAGCAGCGCATGATGGAGTCTCGATGAAGGAGTTCATATCTGATTTGGGTGTAATACCTAGTGCATCGGGTCCAATGACAATCTTTTGTGACAACAGTGGAGCAATTGCCTTAGCAAAGGAATCTAGGTTTCACAAGAGAACAAACCACATCAAGAGACGCTTCAACTCCATTCTTGAACATTTCAAGGATGGAGACATAGAAATTTGCAAAGTACATACGGGTCTGAATGTGGCAGACACGTTGACTACACCTCTTCCGCGGGCAAAACATGATCAGCACCAAGACTCCATAGGTGTTAGATTCATTACAATGTAATCTAGATTATTGACTCTAGTGCAAGTGGGAGACTCATGAAAATATGCCCTAGAGGCAATAATAAAGCTATTATTATTTTATATTTCTTTATTCATGATAAAGGTTTATTATTCATGCTAGATTTGTATTGACCAGAAACTTAAATACATGTGTGAGTACATAAACAAATACCATGTCCCTAGCGAGCCTCTGCTAAACTAGCTCGTTGATCAAAGATGGTTAAGGTTTCCTAACCATAGACATCAGTTGTCATTTGATAATGGGATCACATCATTAGGAGAATGATGTGATGGACAAGACCCATCCGTTAGCATAGCATATGATTGGTCAGTTTATTGCTACTTCTTTCTTAATGTAAAATACATGTTTCTTCGACCATGAGATCATACAACTCCCGGATACCGGAGGAATACCTTGTGTGCTATCAAACATCGCAACATATCTGGGTGATCATAAAGGTGATCTACAGGTATCTCCGAAGGTGTCTGTTAAGTTGCCGTGAATCGAGATTGGGATTTGTCACTCTGTATGACGAAGAGGTATCTCTAGGACCTCTCGGTAATACAACATCACAAGAAGCTTGCAACCAAAGTGACTAAGGAGTTCGTTACAAGATGATGTATTACAGAACGATTAAAGAGACTTGCCAGTAACGAGATTGAACTAGGTATGGAGATACCGACAATCAAATCTTGGGCAAGTAATGAAGGAAATATGCCCTAGAGGCAATAATAAAGTTGTTATTTATATTTGCTTATATAATTATAAATGTCTTTCATTCATGCTAAAATTGTACTAACGAGAAACTTGATACATGTGTGGATACATAGACAAAACAGAGAGTCCCTAGTAAGCCTCTACTAGACTTGCTCGTTAATCAAAGATGGTTGAGTTTCCAAGCCATAGACATGTGTTGTCATTTGATTAATGAGATCACATCATTAGGAGAATGATGTGATGGACATGACCCATCCGATAGCTTAGCGTATTGATCGTTCAGTTTTATCACTACTGCATTCTTCATGTCAAATGCATATTCCTCAGACTATGAGACTGTGCAACTCCCAGATACCGGAGGAATGCCTTGTCTGCTATCAAACGTCACAACGTAACTGGGTGATTATAAATATGCTCTACAGGTATCTCCGAATGTGTTTGTTGGGTTGACATAGATCGATATTAGGATTTATCACTCCGAGTATCGGAGAGGTATCTCTGGGCCCTCTCAGTAATGCACATCATAAGAAGCCTTGCAAGCAATGTGACTAAAGAGTTAGTTGCAGGATGATGCATTACGAAACGAGTAAAGAGACTTTCCGGTAACGAGATTGAACTAGGTATGAAGATACTGACGATCGAATCTCGGGCAAGTAACATACCGAAGACAAAGGGAATAAAGTATGTTGTCATTACGGTTTGATCGATAAAGATCTTCTTAGAATATGTGGGAGCCAATATGAGCATCCAGGTTGCGCTATTGGTTATTGACCGGAGAAGTGTATTGGTCATGTCTACATGGCTCTCAAACACGTAGGGTCCGCACGCTTAACGTTCGATGATGATTTTTATAATGAGTTATGTGATTTGGTGACCCAAGATTGATTGGAGTCTCGGATGAGATCACGGACATGACGAGGAGTCTCGAAATAGTCAAGAGATAAGATTGATATATTGTATGATAGTATTCGGACATCGGAAGGGTTCCGCGGGGTACCAGGTACATATAGGAGTTTCAGGGGGTTACCGAAACCCCCCGGGGAAGTAATGGGCCACATGGGCCATAGGGGGGAGAGAGGACAGCCCACATGGGGGTGGCGCGCGCCGATGACCCACAAGTATAGGGGATCTATCGTAGTCCTTTCGATAAGTAAGAGTGTCGAACCCAACGAGGAGCAGAAGGAAATGAAAGCAGTTTTCAGTAAGGTATTCTCTGCAAGCACTGAAATTATCGGTAATAGATAGTTTTGTGATAAGGTAATTCGTCATGGGTAACAAGTAACAAAAGTAAACAAGGTGCAACAAGGTGGACCAATCATTTTGTAGCAAAGGACAAGCCTGGGTAAACTCTTATATAAAGGAAAGCGCTCCCGAGGACACATGGGAATTATCGTCAAGCTAGTTTTCATCATGCTCATATGATTCGCGTTCGTTACTTTGATAATTTGATATGTGGGTGAACAGGTGCTTGGGTAATGCCCTTCCTTGGACAAGCATCCCACTTATGATTAACCCCCCTCGCAAGCATCCACAACTATGAAAGAAGTATTAAGGTCAACCTAACCATAGCATGAAACATATGGATCCAAATCAGCCCCTTACGAAGCAACGCATAAACTAGGGTTTAAGCTTCTGTCACTCTAGCAACCCATCATCTACTTATTACTTCCCAATGGCTTCCCCTAGGTCCAAACAATGGTGAAGTGTCATGTAGTCGATGCTCACATAACACCACTAGAGGAAAGATAACATACATCTCATCAAAATATCGAACGAATACCAAATTCACATTTAGATACATTAAAACTGCACACTTTTCCAGCCCTCTCAGACCATCATCTTCCACGACCGTCGGATCTACAATTTTTGACGTTTTCAGTAGTCCGATCAAACTCTCAGCGCAGTAATTTTCTGCGACTGTACTGGGCAGCTGCTCTCACGACAAAATGAGGGGCCTATGGTTAATTGGGCCTCACACTCGCTCCAAGCTCGTTTAGACATCACGAGGAAAGCAAACCATCGATCGCCACCCCTTCACCCTTAGCTCGACGCCCTCATCGGGCCGCCTTGCTTTGTTTGCCACGACCGAGAGGTGTCCATGGCGGCCGAGCTCCCTCCCAACCGGCCAATCCTCTCACGCGCAACCACTTCGTCCAGCAGGAATACTTGGTGAACATGAAGATCCTTTGCTGCTACATCCGTTCCTTTCTCGACTGTCCATCGATTTGGAAGCGATGACAGTTGTTCAACGATCTAGCAGCCAGGTATTGTCGCCACCAGGCCCACCACCTACCCCAACGCGCCACCCGAGGTCTCCCTCCCTCCCACCTCCTCTTGACCCAACTCATCGTCTCGCTCGTCCACCCGCTCCTGATCCGGTTGTTGTGCAGGGCTACGGATCTCGCTCGGAAGCCCTTAGCGATTGTGCCGATGCCTCGTGTTCTAGTCGGTACCAAAGGTATTCCACCACAGCTCCCGCATGCCTCATTCCCCTCATTCTCTCTTCGGATGATTTGAAATTCAGGTCTGGTTAACTACTCACACATCATATTCATGTTCATAATCAGAGGGGTATTAATGTGCATAAAGGATCTGAACATATAATCTTCCACCGAATAAACATACTAGCATCAACTACAAGGAGTAATCAACACTACTAGCAACCCACATGTACCAATCTGAGGTTTTGAGACAAAGATCGGATACAAGAGATGAACTAGGGATTAAGAGGATATGGTGCTGGTGAAGATGTTAATGGAGATTGACCCCCTCCTAATGAGAGGATCGATGGTGATGACGATGGTAACGATTTCCCCCTCTCGGAGGGATGTTTCCCCGGCAGAACAGCTCCGCCGGAGCCCTAGATTGGTTCCGCCAAGGTTCCGCCTCGAGATGGTGGTGCTTCGTCCTGAAAGCTTCCTTCTGAATTTTTTCAGGGCAAAAGACACCTTATACCAGAAGATGGGCATCGGGGGGCTTCCAGGTGGCCCACGAGGCAGGGGACGCGCCCAGGGGGGTAGGGCGCGCCCTCCACCCTCGTGGACAGTGGGTGCCCCCCCCCTCTGGTGCTTTCTTCGCCTAATATTTTTAATATATTCCAAAACTGACTTTCGTGGAGTTTCAGAACTTTGGAGTTGTGCAGAATAGGTATCTAATATTTGCTCCTTTTCCAGCCCAGAATTCCAAATGCCAGCATTCTCCCACTTCATGTAAACCTTGTAAAATAAGAGAGAAAAGGCATAAGTATTGTAACATAATGTGAAGTAGCCCATCATGCAATAAATATCGATATAAAAACATGATGCAAAATGGACATATCAACTCCCCCAAGCTTAGACCTCGCTTGTCCTCAAGCAGAAGCCAATATCGAAAAATATGTCCACATGTTTAGAGATAGAGGTGTCGATAAAATCAAATACGGACATGAGGGCATCATGATCATTCTTATAATAACAACATATTGTTGGAGATATGCCCTAGAGGCAATAATAAAAGCATTATTATTATATCTCCTTGTTCATGATAATTGTCTGTTATTCATGCTTGAATTGTATTGTACGGAAACAGCGATACATGTGTGAATACATAGACCACAATGAGTCCCTGGTAGGCCTCTAGTTACCAGCTCGTTGATCAACAGATGGTCACGGTTTCCTGACCATGGACATGGGATGTCGGTGATAACGGGATCACATCATTAGGAGAATGATGTGATGGACAAGACCCAAACTTGAGCATAACACAAGATCGTATAGTTCGTAATGCATAAGTTTTTCGGTGTCAAGTATTTATTCCTTAGACCATGAGGTTGTACAACTCCCGGATACCGTAGGAGTACTTTGGGTGTGCCAACCGTCACAACGTAACTGGGTGGCTATAAAGGTACGCATCGGGTATCTCCGAAAGTATCTGTTGAGTTGGTACGAACCGAGACTGGGATGTTGTCACTCCGTATGACGAAGAGGTACCTCTGGGCCCACTCGGTAAGACATCATCATAATGAGCTCAATGTGACTAAGTAGTTAGTCACGGGATGGTGGATTACGGATCGAGTAAAGAGACTTGCCATGACGAGATTGAACAAGGTATTGGGAATACCGACAATCGAATCTCGGGCAAGTACCGTACCGATGGACAAAGGGAATAACATACGGGATTGAGTGAATCCTTGACACAGTGGTTCATCCGATGAAGATCATCGAGGAACACGTGGGAACCAACATGGGTATCCAGATCCCGCTGTTGGTTATTGACCGGAGAGTGGTCTCGGTCATGTCTACGTGTCTCCCGAACCCGTAGGGTCTACACACTTAAGGTTCGGTAACGCTAGGGTCGTAGAGATAAATGCACGTGGAAACCCGAAAGTTGTTCAGAGTCCCAGATGAGATCCCGGACATCACGAGGAGTTCCGGAATGGTCCGGAGGTAAAGATTGATATATAGGAAGTCCAGTTTCAGCTATCGGGTGATCTCCGGGGGTCACCAGGAGTGTCCCGGGACCACCGGAGGGGCCCCGGGGGTCCACCGGGTGGGGCCACCCATCCCGGTGGGGCCCCTAGGCCGCAAGGGGAAGTGTCCAGCCCCTCTAGGGTGGTGCACCACTAGGGGCCCACCTCCCCATGCGCCTAGGGTTAAAACCCTAAGGGGGAGGGGGGCCACCACTTGCCTTGGGGGGCAAGGACTCCCCCCTGGCCGCCGCCCCCCTGCAGATTGGATCTGCAGGGGCCCTGGCGCACCCCCTGCCCCCCTATATATATGTGGGGAGGGAGAGGGCAGCCGCACCCTTGCCCTGGCGCCTCTCCCCCTCCCGTCACACCTCCATACTCCCACGCAGGGCGCCCGGCGAAGCCCTGCTGCGATCTCCACTGCATCCGTCATCACGCCGTCGTGCTGCCGGATCTCTGACGACTTCTCCTCCCCCCTTGCTGGATCAAGAAGGAGGTGACGTTGCTGCACCAGACATGTGTTGAACGCGGAGGTGTCGTCCGTTCGGCGCTAGATCATCGGTGACGAAGAACGCGAAGAGTACGCCTACTTCATCCACGCTTCTTCGAAAGCTTCCGCTCGCAATCTCCATAACGGTATGTAGATGCACTCTTACTCGCTCGTTGCTAGATGTCTCCATAGTTGGATCTTGGTGAAAGCGTAGAATTTTTTTGAATTATGCTATGTTCCCCAACAGTGGCATCTGAGCCAGGTTTTATGCGTAGCATCTTGCACGAGTAGAACACAAAGCAGTTGTGGGCGTTTGATTTTGTTCAACTTTCTTACCGTTACTAGTCAATATTGATTCGGCGGTATTGTGGGATGAAGCGGCCCGGACCGACTTTACATGTACGCTTACGTGAGACTGGTTCCACCGACAGACATGCACTAGATGCATAAGGTGGCTGGCGGGTGTCTGTCTCTCCTACTTTAGTCGGATCGGATTCGATGAAAAGGGTCCTTATGAAGGGTAAATAGAAGTTGACAAATCACGTTGTGGTTTTGGCATAGGTAAGAAACGTTCTTGCTAGAAATCCTATAGAAGCCACGTAAAACTTGCAACAACAATTAGAGGACGTCTAACTTGTTTTTGCAGCATGTGCTATGTGACGTGGTATGGCCAAAATGAAGATGTGATGAACGATATATGTGATGTATGAGATTGATCATGTTTTCGTAATAGGGAATCACGACTTGCATGTCGATGAACTTGACAACCGGCAGGAGCCATAGGAGTTGTCTTAATTATTGTATGACCTACGTGTCACTGAATAACGCCATGTAATTACTTTACTTCATTGCTAAACGTTAACCATAGTAGTAGAAGTAATAGTTGGCGTGACGACTTCTTTAAGACACGATGATGGAGATCATGATGATGAAGATCATGGTGTCGAGCCGGTGACAAGATGATCATGGTGCCCCGAAGATGGAGATCCAAGGAGCAAGCTGATATTGGCCATATCATGTCACTTTAATTGATTGCATGTGATGTTTATCATGTTTATGGATCTTGTTTACTTAGAACGACGGTAGTAAATAAGATGATCTCTCACTAAAATTTCAAGTATTGTGTTTCCCCTAACTGTGCACCGTTGCTAAAGTTCGTTGCTCCGAAGCACCACGTGATGATCGGGTGTGATAGGTTCTAACGTTCGCATACAACGGGTGTAAGACAGATTTACACACGCGATACACTTAGGGTTCACTTGACGAGCCTAGCATGTACAGACATGGCCTCGGAACACGGAAGACCGAAAGGTCGAACACGAGTCGTATAGAAGATACGATCAACATGAAGATGTTCACCGTTGATGACTAGTCCGTCTCACGTGATGATTGGACACGGGCTAGTCGATTCGGATCGTGTATCACTTAGATGACTAGAGAGATGTCATTCTGAGTGGGAGTTCATTGAAATTTAATTAAGATGAACTTAATTATCATGAACTTAGTCTAAATTCTTTACAATATCTCTTGTAGATCAAATGGCCCACGCTCAGGTTTCCCTCAACTTCAACGCGTTCCTAGAGAAAACCAAGCTGAAAGACGATGGTAGCAACTATACGGATTGGGTCCGTAACCTGAGGATTATCCTCATAGCTGCCAAGAGAACTTATGTCCTAGAAGCACCGCTAGGTGATGCACCCGTTCTCCCAGCGACCCAAGACGTTATGAACGCCTGGCAGTCGCGTTGTGATGATTACTCCCTAGTTCAGTGCGGCATGCTTTACAGCTTAGAGTCGGGGCTCCAAAAACGTTTTGAGCACCATGGAGCATATGAGATGTTCGAAGAGCTGAAAATGGTTTTCCAAGCTCATGCCCGAGTCGAGAGATATGATGTATCCAACGCATTCTACAGCTGTAAGATGGAGGAGAACAGTTCTGTCAGTGAGCACATCCTCAAGATTTCAGGAGTGCACAACCGCTTGTCTCAGCTGGGAATGAATCTCCCAGATGAAGCAGTCGTTGACAGAATCCTCTAGTCGCTCCCACCAAGCTTCAAGAGCTTCGTGTTGAACTTCAATATGCAGGGGATGGAGAAGTCCATTCCCGAGGTGTATTCGATGCTGAAATCAGCGGAGGTGGACATCAAGAAAGAACATCAAGTGTTGATGGTCAATAAAACCACTAAGTTCAAGAAAGGCAAGGGTAAGAAGAACTTCAAGAAGGACGGCAAGGGAGTTGCCGCGCCTGGCAAGCCTGTTGTCGGGAAGAAGCCAAAGTATGGACCCAAGCCTGAGACAGAGTGCTTTTATTGCAAGGGAATGGGTCACTGGAAGCGGAACTGCCCCAAATACTTAGCAGACAAGAAGGCCGGCAACGTCAAAGGTATATATGATATACATGTTATTGATGTGTACCTTACCAGCACTCGTAGTAGCTCCTGGGTATTCGATACCGGTGCAGTTGCTCATATTTGTAACTCAAAACAGGAGCTGTGGAATAAACGGAGACTGGCGAAGGATGAGGTGACGATGCGCGTCGGGAATGGTTCCAAGGTCGATGTGATCGCCGTCAGCACGCTACCTCTACATCTACCCTCGGGATTAGTTTTAAACCTCAATAATTGTTATTTAGTACCAGCTTTGAGCATGAACATTGTTTCTGGATCTCGTCTCATGCGAGATGGCTACTCTTTCAAATCGGAGAATAATGGTTGCTCTATTTATTTGAGAGATATGTTTTATGGTCATGCCCCGCTGGTCAATGGTTTATTTTTGATGAATCTCGAACGTAGTGATACACATATTCATAGTGTAGATGCCAAAAGATGTAAAGTTGATAATGATAGTCCCACATACTTGTGGCATTGACGCCTTGGTCATATTGGTGTCAAACGTATGAAGAAGCTCCATTCAGATGGACTTCTAGAGTCTCTTGATTATGAATCATTTGACACGTGCGAACCATGCCTCTTGGGCAAGATGACCAAGACTCCGTTCTCCGGAACAATGGAGCGAGCAACCAACTTGTTGGAAATCATACATACCGATGTGTGCGGTCCAATGAGTGTTGAGGCTCGCGGAGGCTACCGTTATGTTCTCACCCTCACGGATGACTTGAGTAGATACGGGTATATCTATTTGATGAAACACAAGTCTGAGACCTTTGAAAAGTTCAAGGAATTTCACAATGAGGTTGAGAATCAACGTGACAGAAAAATAAAATTCTTGCGATCGGATCGTGGGGGTGAATATTTAAGTCATGAATTTGGCACACACCTTAGGAGCTGTGGAATTGTTTCACAATTGACACCGCCCGGAACACCTCAACGTAACGGTGTGTCCGAACGTCGAAATCGTACTCTGTTGGACATGGTGCGATCTATGATGTCCCTCGCCGATTTACCGCTATCTTTTTGGGGTTATGCTTTAGAGACTGTCGCATTCACTTTAAATAGGGCTCCGTCAAAATCTGTTGAGACGACTCCGTATGAACTTTGATTTGGCAAGAAACCAAAGCTGTCGTCTCTAAAAGTTTGGGGTTGCGATGCTTATGTAAAGAAACTTCAACCTGAAAAGCTCGAACCCAAATCGGAGAAATGCGTCTTCATAGGATACCCAAAGGAAACAATTGGGTACACCTTCTACCACAGATCCGAAGGCAAAGTCTTTGTTGCCAAGAATGGATGCTTTCTGGAGAAAGAGTTTCTCTCGAAAGAAGTGAGTGGGAGGAAAGTAGAACTTGATGAGGTGACAGTCACCCCTCCTGGACCGAAAGTAGCGCAGCGTAGGAAACTGTTCCTGAGGTGCCTGCACCGACAAGGGAGGAAGCTAATGATGATGATCATGAAGAAACAGATCAAGTTACTACTGAACTTCGAAGGTCCACAAGGGCACGTTCCGCACCAGAGTGGTACGGCAACCCTGTACTGGAAATCATGTTGTTAGACAACGGTGAACCTTCGAACTATGAAGAAGCGATGGCGGGCCCGGATTCCAATAAATGGCTTGGAGCCATGAAAACCGAGATAGAATCCATGTATGAAAACAAAGTATGGACTTTGGTGGACTTGCCTAATGATAGGCACGCCATAGATAACAAATGGATATTTAAGAAGAAGACAGATGCGGATGGTAATGTGACCATCTATAAGGCTCGGCTTGTCGCTAAGGGTTATCGACAAGTTCAATGGATTGACTACGACGAGACTTTCTCTCCCGTAGCGATGCTGAAGTCAGTCAAAATCATGTTAGCTATTGCCGCATTCAATGATTATGAGATATGGCAAATGGACATCAAAACATCATTCCTTAATGGCTTCCTCAATGAAGAGTTGTATATGATGCAACCGGAAGGTTTTGTCGATCCAGAGAACGCTAACAAGGTATGCAAGCTCCAGCGCTCGATTTACGGGCTGGTGCAAGCATCTCGGAGTTGGAATATTCGCTTTGATGAGGTGATCAAAGCATTTGGATTTATACAGACTTATGGAGAAGCCTGTATTTACAAGAAAGTGAGTGGGAGCTCTGTGGCATTTCTCATATTATATGTGGATGACATATTGCTGATGGGAAATGATATAGAATTCTTGGAAAATGTAAAGGCCTACTTGAATAAAAGTTTTTCAATGAAGGACCTTGGAGAAGCTGCTTACATATTAGGCATCAAAATCTATAGAGATAGATCGAGACGCCTCATTGGTCTTTCACAAAGTACATACCTTGACAAGATATTGAAAAAGTTCAATATGGATCAGCCCAAGAAGGGATTCATGCCTGTTTTACAAGGTATGAGATTGAGCAAGGCTCAATCGCCGACCACGGCAGAAGATAGAGAAAAGATGAGTGTCATTCCCTATGCCTCGGCCATAGGTTCTATCATGTATGCCATGCTGTGTACCAGACCTGATGTGAACCTTGCCATAAGTTTGGTAGGGAGGTACCAAAGTGATCCCGGTACGGAACACTGGACAGCGGTCAAGAACATCCTAAAGTACCTGAAAAGAACTAAGGATATGTTTCTCGTTTATGGAGGTGACGAAGAGCTCGTCGTAAAGGGTTACGTCAATGCTAGCTTCGACACAGATCTGGATGACTCTAAGTCTCAAACCGGATACGTGTACATTTTGAATGGAGGGGCAGTCAGCTGGTGCAGTTGCAAACAGAGCGTGGTGGCAGCGTCTACATGTGAAGCGGAGTACATAGCTGCTTCTGAAGCAGCGCAGGAAGGAGTCTAGATGAAGGAGTTCATCACCGACCTAGGAGTCATTCCAAGCGCGTCAAGCCCGATGACTCTCTTCTGTGACAACACTGGTGCTATTGCTATTACCAAGGAGCCCAGGTTTCACAAGAAGACCTAGCACATCAAGCGCCGTTTCAACTCCATCCGGAATTATGTTCAGGATGGAGACATAGATATTTGTAAAGTGCATACGGATCTGAATGTCGCAGACCCGTTGACTAAACCTCTTTCACGAGCAAAACATGATCAACACCAAAACTCTATGGGTGTTCGATTCATCACAATGTAACTAGATTATTGACTCTAGTGCAAGTGGGAGACTGTTGGAGATATGCCCTAGAGGCAATAATAAAAGCATTATTATTATATCTCCTTGTTCATGATAATTGTCTGTTATTCATGCTTGAATTGTATTGCACGGAAACACCGATACATGTGTGAATACATAGACCACAATGAGTCCCTGGTAGGCCTCTAGTTACCAGCTCGTTGATCAACAGATGGTCATGGTTTCCTGACCATGGACATGGGATGTCGGTGATAACGGGATCACATCATTAGGAGAATGATGTGATGGACAAGACCCAAACTTGAGCATAACACGAGATCGTATAGTTCGTAATGCATAAGCTTTTCGGTGTCAAGTATTTATTCCTTAGACCATGAGGTTGTACAACTCCCGGATACCGTAGGAGTACTTTGGGTGTGCCAACCGTCACAACGTAACTAGGTGGCTATAAAGGTACGTATCGGGTATCTCCGAAAGTGTCTGTTGAGTTGGTACGAACCGAGACTGGGATGTTGTCACTCCGTATGACGGAGAGGTACCTCTGGGCCAACTCGGTAAGACATCATCATAATGAGCTCAATGTGACTAAGTAGTTAGTCACGGGATGATGGATTACGGATCGAGTAAAGAGACTTGCCATGACGAGATTGAACAAGGTATTGGGAATACCGACGATCGAATCTCGGGTAAGTACCGTACCGATGGACAAAGGGAATAACATACGGGATTGAGTGAATCCTTGGCACAGTGGTTCATCCGATGAAGATCATCGAGGAACACGTGGGAACCAACATGGGTATCCAGATCCCGCTGTTGGTTATTGACCGGAGAGTGGTCTCGGTCATGTCTACGTGTCTCCCGAACCCGTAGGGTCTACACACTTAAGGTTCGGTAACGCTAGGGTCGTAGAGATAAATGCACGTGGAAACCCGAAAGTTGTTCGGAGTCCCGGATGAGATCCCGGACGTCACGAGGAGTTCCGGAATGGTCCGGAGGTAAAGATTGATATATAGGAAGTCCAGTTTCGGCTATCGAGTGATCTCCGGGGGTCACCGGGAGTGTCCCGGGACCACCGGAGGGGCCCCGGGGGGTCCACCGGGTGGAGCCACCCATCCCGGTGGGGCCCCTAGGCCGCAAGGGGAAGTGTCCAGCCCCTCTGGGCTGGCGCACCACTAGGGGCCCACCTCCCCATGCGCCTAGGGTTAAACCCTAAGGGGGAGGGGGCCACCACTTGCCTTGGGGGGCAAGGACTCCCCCCTGGCCGCCGCCCCCCCTGCAGATTGGATCTGCAGGGGCCCTGGCGCACCCCCTGGCCCCCTATATATATGTGGGTAGGGAGAGGGCAGCCGCACCCTTGCCATGGCGCCTCTCCCCTCCCGTCACACCTCCATACTCCCACGCAGGGCGCCCGGCGAAGCCCTGCTGCGATCACCACTGCATCCGTCATCACGCCGTCATGCTGCCAGATCTCTGACGACTTCTCCTCCCCCCTTGCTGGATCAAGAAGGAGGTGACGTTGCTGCACCGGACGTGTGTTGAACGCGGAGGTGCCGTCCGTTCGGCGCTAGATCATCGGTGACGAAGAACGCGAAGAGTACGACTACTTCATCCACGCTTCTTCGAAAGCTTCCGCTCGCAATCTCCATAACGGTATGTAGATGCACTCTTACTCGCTCGTTGCTAGATGTCTCCATACTTGGATCTTGGTGAAAGCGTAGAATTTTTTTGAATTATGCTACATTCCCCAACACATATATATATTGTCATATGATTTCTTATGCTGAAGTAACAATCTATTCACAATGTAAAGTTTGAATCTGAAACTTAATTGACATCTAACAAACTATGATCTCAGTCATTGAAGCAATTGCAATTTATCATAACATCGGAAAGAGTGAATATAAGAGCTTTACAGCAAGTTTGCATGCTCAACTATCATTTAGTCTTTCGCAATTGCTAAGACTCACGTAATACTTACGGGGATGAAGTTTTAATCGGACACAGAGAAAGATAGGGGCTTATAGTTTTGCCTCCCAACCTTTTACCTCAACGGTAACGTCAACAATAATGCCTTATGAAAACCCACATCCAATTGGATATATATATCAGATCTTTCCAACACATAGTGCTTGCCAAAGGATAAAGTGTAAAAAGGAAAGGTGAAGATCACCATGACTCTTGTATAAGGTATAAGAAAAATAAATAAAAGATAGGCCCTTCGCAGAGGGAATCAGAGGTTGTCATGTGATTTTATGGCTAGATCCACAAAATCTTAATGCAAAAGAACGTCACTTTATATTGCCACTTGTGATAAGAACCTTTATTATGCAGTCCGTCGCTTTTATTTCTTCCATATCACAAGCTCGTATAAAGCTTATTTTCTCCACACTAATAGATCATACATATTTAGAGATCAATTTTTATTGCTTACAACAATGACAACTTACTTGAAGGATCTTACTCAATCCATAGGTAGATATGGTGGACTCTCATGGCAAAACTGGGTTTAAGGATATTTGGAAGCACAAGTAGTAACTCTACTTGGTGCAAATAATTTGGCTAGCATTAGGGGGAAAGGCAAGCTCAAAATGTTGGATGATCCATGACAATATAATTTATTTTGGATATAAGAAAACATAACCCATTGCGTTGTATTCCTTGTCCAACATCAACTTTTTAGCATGTCATATTTTAATGAGTGCTCACAATCATAAAAGATGTCCAAGATAGTATATTTATATGTGAAAACCTCTTTTCCTTTATTACTTCCTATTAATTGCAACGATGACCAAAACTATGTTTGTCAACTCTCAACAACTTTTATTCATCATACTCTTTATATGTGAAGTCATTACTCTCCATAAGATCAATATGATCTCTTTATTTCTTGTTATTCTTTTCTTTTTCCTTTATTCCCTCAAGATCATAGCAAGATAACCAAGCCCTCGACTCAAGACTAATCTGTATTATATATAGCTCACGGACTCGATTACATAGATAAGGATCAACACAAAAACTCAAAGCTAGATCATACTAAACTTTATTCTACTAGATCAAGATATAACCAAAATGATTGAACTAAGAAAAATGGTAAAGATAGAAGTGTGATGGTGATAGGATACCGGGGCACCTCCCCCCAGCTTGGCAGTTGCCAAGGGGAGTGCCCATACCCATGTATTTATGTCTCTTTCTTCGGAGGTGGTGATGATGGAGTTGTTGATGACGTAGGCTTCTTCGTTAATTTGCGCTTTAGGATATAATTTTGCTCCCTTAGGTCATCGATCTCCTGCTGAAGGCTTAATATATTTTTGCATAGTTCTGTTTTGTTCTCCTGCAAGAGGCTAAAAGGGATAAACTCGATCTTAGGCTTCTAGGCTCGATCAGGGAGGCTTGACTTTTTGAACTTCACATGCATGTCCCCAGGTTGAGGTAATGGGACTTCTTCTTCATCTGAGCTCGTCTCCTCCTTTCCCCTAGGATCATAGTCTTCTTCTTCCTCTGTGGTCCAACCACAATGCTCCAAGTCCCCGTAGACCTTTGAGTCTCCAAGGTAATCAACCACATAGCTTTCTCCCTCTGAATCCTGGGACGACATATTGCTCTAATTTGTGGCAGAAACAACTCAAAACAAAAACAGACGATTTTGTCGTCGTATAGTGGTCAAAACCTTCAGGAGATTATATAATGAATTTTCGCCAACCAAAAGAAGTATCGTGCAAGAAAACGAAGTCCGGAGGGCACACGAGGTGCCCACGAGGCAGGGGGCCGGCCCAGGGGGGTAGGGCGCGCCCTCCACCCTCGTGGATGCCTCGTGTCCTTTCTGGACTACTTCTTATTTCCTATTTTCTTAAGTATTCCAAAACGGAGAAAAAATGATGTTAGAACTGTTTTGGAGTCGGTTTACTTACCGTACCACATACCTATTCCATTTCGGAGTCTGAAACATTCTAGAAACTGTCCCTTATGTACTCCTCCGGGGTTACGGTGTCAATAACATTGGTTTCAACATTTATGGGATTACCTGAGATATAATGTTCGATTCTTTCACCGTTCACCACCTTCGGATTTGTGCCTTTGAAGTTGTTGATTTTTATGGCACCGGAACGATAGACCTCCTCGATAACGTAAGGACCTTCCCATTTAGAGAGGAGTTTTCCTGCAAAAAATCTTAAACGAGAGTTGTATAACAAAACATACTCACCTACATTAAACTCACGCTTTTGTATCCATTTGTCATGCCATCTTTTACCTTTTTTCTTTAAACAGTTTGGCATTCTCATAGGCCTGGGTTCTCCACTCATCAAGTGAGCTAATATCTAATAGTCTCTTCTCACCGGTAAGTTTGAAATCATAATTGAGCTCTTTAATGGCCCAATATGCCTTGTGTTCTAGTTCGAGAGGTAAGTGACATGCTTTTCCATAAACCATTTTAAACGGAGACATACCCATAGGATTTTTATATGCAGTTCTATAGGCCCATAATGCATCATCAAGTTTCTTGGACCAATTCTTTCTATATCTATTAACAATCTTTTGCAAAATTAATTTAATCTCTCTATTACTCAGTTCTACTTGACTACTAGACCGTGGGTGGTATGGAGATGCAATTCTATGATTAACATCATACTTAGCAAGCATTTTACGAAAAGCACCATGAATAAAATGTGAACCACCATCAGTCATTAAGTATCTAGGGACTCAAAACCTTAGAAAAATAACTTCTTTAAGCATCTTAATACATGTGTTATGATCAGCACTACTTGTTGGAATAGCTTCTACCCACTTAGTAACGTAATCAACAGCAACAAAAATTACCAACTCTTTGACATTCATCACAAGACAAGACAAACTTACGGGCATCTTTGAAAAGAGTAGGCCAAAAAATCGGACTGCAATACATTATGTGCAGTTCTATCTCCAGCGTTGTGTCCTCCATAAGCCTCGGAGTGACACTTGCGTAAGATCTGTTCCTGTTCATGCTTAGGTACACAACGTCTAATAACACCATCTTCTCCTTCTTTATAAAGGTGTGGGTTATCCCATAAGTAATTTCTTAAATCATAGAAAAACTTTATCTTTTTCTGGTATGTGAAACTAGGTGGTATAATTTTAGCAACAATGTAATTAGCATAATCAACATACCATGGAGCAGTATGAGAAGCATTTATGACAGCTAATTATTCATCAAGAAAGCTATCATCAATAGGTAGTGGGTCATCAAGAACATTCTCTAACCTTGATAAGTTGTCTGCAACGGGGTTCTCAGCTCCCCTTCTATCAATAATATGCAAATCAAATTCTTGGAGCAAGAGAACCCATCTAATAAGTCTAGGTTTAGCATCTTTCTTTTCCATAAGATATTTAATAGCAGCATGATCAGTGTGAACAATTACTTTAGAATCAACAATATAAGGTCTGAACTTATCACAAGCAAATACAACTGCTAAAAATTCTTTTTCAATAGTAGCATAATTTCTCTGGGCACTGTCTAGAGTTTTACTAGCATATTGGATAACATTTAGTTTCTTACCAACTCTTTGTCCTAGAACAACACCTACAACATAATCACTAGCATCACACATAATTTCAAAGGGTAAATTCCAATTAGGTGGCTGAACAATAGGTGCAGAAATCAAGGCTTTCTTAAGTATTTCAAATGCTTCTGCACAATCATCATCAAAGACAAAAGGAACATCTTTTTGTAAGAGATTAGTCAGAGGCTAGAAATTTTTGAGAATTCTTTAATGAACCTCCTATAAAAATCAGCATGACCAAGGAAACTTCTTATACCTTTGATGTCCTTAGGACACGGCATCTTTTCGATAGCATCAACTTTAGCTTTATCAACTTCAATACCTCTTTCAGAAATTTTATGCCCCAAGACAATAACTTCATTAACCATAAAGTGGCACTTCTCCCTATTCAAGACAAGATTAGTTTCTTCACATCTCTGCAAAACTCGATCAAGGTTGCTTAAGCAATCATCAAAAGAAGTTCCATACACGGAGAAATCATCCATGAAAACCTCAACAATCTTTTCACAAAAGTCAGAGAATATAGCAGCCATACATCTTTGAAAGGTAGCATGTGCATTACATAAACCAAAAGGCAAACTTCTATAAGAAAAGGTACCGAAAGGGCAAGTAAAAGTGGTATTTTCCTGATCCTCTTTTGACACTGGTATTTGAGAGAAACCAGAATAACCGTCTAGAAAGCAATAATGTGTATGTTTGGATAATATTTATAGCATTTGATCAATAAAAGGTAAAGGCTAATGATCCTTTCTAGTAGCTTTATTTAATTTGCGGAAATCAATTACCATTCTATAACCTGTAACAATTCTTTGTGGGATCAATTCGTCTTTATCATTAGGAACAACAGTAATACCTCCCTTCTTAGGGACACAATGGACATGACTTACCCGCTGACTATCAGCAATAGGATAAATTATACCTGCCTCCAGAAGCTTTAGTATTTCATTTCTTACCACTTCTTTCATCTTAGGATTTAACCGTTGTTGGTGATCAACAACCGGTTTAGCGTCTTTATCCAATTTATTGTGTGATGGCATAGAGTGGGGCTAATGCCCTTAAGATCATTAAGAGTATATCCAATGGCAACATTGTGCTTCTTCAGAGTTTTCAATAATTTATCTTCTTCCTGCTCTGAATGGTTAGCACTAATAATAACAGGATATATCTTCTTTTCACCAAGATAAGCATATTGAAGAGTATCATGTAATGGTTTAAGCTCAAACATGAGATCACCCTTGGGTGGAGGTGTATCCCCTAGAATTTCAACAGGCAAGTTGTGTTTCAAAATAGGTCCCTCTTTAAAGAATACTTCATCCATTTCCCTTCTTTCATTCATAAACATATCATTTTCATGGTCTAGCAAATATTGTTCTAAAGGATCATTAGGAGGCACATCAATAGAAGCAAGACCAATACTTTCATCTTTACTAGCCAATTCTTTATCATGGGGTTGTCTATGAAATTTAGCAAAATTAAAATCATGAGACATATCCCCTAAACCAACAGTAACAATATCCTTTCCGCAATCTATCTTAGCATTAACAGTATTCATGAAGGGTCTACCAAATATAATGGGACAAAAATCATCTTGTGGGGAACTGATACGTCCAAAACGTATCTATAATTTCTGCTTGCTCCATGCCTCTTTTGGGTGATATTGCTATGTTATTTATACACTTCCATACACTTTTGATCATATTTGGACTAACCTATTAACTCAGTGCACCCCAGTGCCAGTTTCTGTTTTCGGCTGTTTTTGTATTTCAGATTTTCACATTACGAGAACTGCCAGAAAAAATCCAGAAAAATTATATAAAAAATCAGCGTTCCGGAAGCTTCCATGCGGCCAAAGTAGGGCCGGAGGGGACCCACTGGGGCTCCAGGCGGCCTGCCCACGCGGCACCCCTGGCCGCGCCGGGGGGGGGGGGGGGGCGCCTGGGCACCCCTGACCCCCTCTGATGCCCCCCTTTGGCATATATTTACACCGTGTCGCGGAAACCCTGATTCCAGACCCCTTTTCTCCAGACGCGATTCCGATCTCCGCCGCCATCGCCATCAAGCTTCGGGGGACCAGAATTCCTGCGCCGGCAACCTGCCGGGACGGGGAAGTGCCCCCGGATTCATCTCCATCGACGTTGCTTCCTCCCTCCATGATGCGGGAGTAGTTCCTCCTCGGGGCTGAGGTTCTTACCAGTAGCTATGTGGTCAATTCTCTCTCCCATGATGTGATCTTCGTTGTGATCATAGGCTATGTGAATCTAGGGTGATCCCATGATATTTCCCCTTCCTCTATGTATTGGATTGATGTACTCACTTGTCTTTATTTAGTATAATCCCCGAGACCAAGGTGACAGCGGTCTATTGGACATGGATTAGAAAAGTATTTTCATGAGTGATTTCCTCTCTTGTGTGTTGATTGAAGATTGAGAGTCTCTTGGTGCTTGTCTTTGACTATCCTTTAGATATGTTGTGGTGATTGTGGGACTCTCTTTGGATGGCCGCGGTGACATTGGGAAATCCTTAGATTGAGAACTACGAACTTTGAGATGTGCTTTTGTAGCCCTACATAATTCTCGTCCTCTCTTGACCACGAAGGAATGACCTCCGAGTGTGTCCCCTTTGCATGTTTTATGGGAAATATCATGTGATTCGATTATGTTAATGTTGTTGGGAGTTGCCACTAGTGAAAGTATGAACCCTAGGCCTTGTTTCCACCATTGCAATACCATTTGTGCTCACGTTTACCACTTGTTTGCTTGCTGCACTTTTTATTACAGATTTATATTACTTTGTTTTGCCATCCATATCACTTGCCATTTAACATCTCTTCGCCGAACTAGTGCACATATACATCTAACAAGTGTATTAGGTGTGTTGGGGACACAAGAGACTTCTTGTATCTTAGTTGCAGGATTGCTTGAGAGAGACCATCTTCAACCTCTACTTCCCTGAGTTCGATAAACCTTAGGTCATCCACTTGAGGGAAATTGCTGCTGTCCTACAAACCTCTGCGCTTGGAGGCCCAACATAGTCTACAAGAGTAGAAGCGTGTGTAGACATCAAGCTATTTCTAGCGCCGTTGCCGGGGAGGTGAGCGCTTGAAGGTATATCTTTAGATCTTGCAATTAAATCTTTTTGTTTCTTGTTTTTATTTCACTAGTTATGTTTATGGAAAACCTTGCTATTGGATCGTTGCTTGCGGGAAGACGCCCCACACCTGTGGTGGTTGCTCCTCGCCCTACTGAAATTGTGCCCTATAAAATACTAGCTGGTATTATCAACTATGTTTTGGCTAATCATTATGCAGGAGACAGACATCCCGGTGAACACTTGCTATATCTGTCACAATTATGTTCATTATTTAAGCTTGCAGGTGTATCAAGGGAGTTTGTCATGAGGAAATTGTTCGCCGTATCACTTATAGATAAAGCTTCAGATTGGTATAAGCTTCTCGATAACTCGCACTTGCTTGATTGGCAAGAGCTTATGTCTCTCTTTTACTCTAAGTTTTATCCTCTTCATGAAGTCCATAAGAATAGGAATTATGTTTATAATTTCTATCCTCATGACGTAGAGAGCGTAGCTCAAGCTTGGGGGAGACTAAAAACGTTAATGCTAAAATGTCCTAACCATGGGCTCCCCAAAGATATGATTATTACGAATTTCTATGCGAGGCTCTCTCGACAGGATAAAGATTTGCTCGATGCTTCCTCTATGGGTTCTTTCACAAACGAAAAGGTTGATGCTAAATGGGAACTCCTTGAAAGAATTCAACGCAACACTGAAGATTGGGAGATCGACAAAGGTAAGGAGTCAGGTATAATTTATGAGTATGATTGCATTAAGTCCTTTGTTGAAACTACGAGTTTTAATAAGTTTAGTGCTAAGTTTGGGCTTGATTCTCAACTCCTTGTTGATTTCCTCAAATCTTTTGCTTCACATCTTAATATGCCTAAGGAGGATTGGATCAAGTATCATAAACCTTTTAAAGAGACTTGCAAAGAAAATGAAATTGTTCATGATGATTGCAACATGCATGATCCAATTCCTAAAAATGAAGTTTTATATAAGCATGTTAATTTTTGTGGAGTGGATAGACCTTGTGAAAGGCCTATGATTGAAGAAGAGAAGTATTGTAAGCAACATAAGCATGAAAGAACAATCACTTGGGTCAGAGATTTAAATGAAATTGCTAGAGAATTGTGTGACCTTTATCCTTCTACTTGTGAACTTTTCCGTATAGAGGGTCACTTTAATTTTCAATGCATGAACTTTCAAAACATAACCGTTGACCGGTTGTGTGATAACATGATCACCTCTGATCTTTATGATGAGCTTATGTTATTTTTGATGTGTGAAGAGTTATCAGAAAAGACTTCATGGCTAGATGTTAATGCCATAGGAATAAAATCACTTTGCAAAATTGCCATCTCTATTGTGTTGTTAATTGCCATGAAAATGATTACATAGGTAAGATTATAAAGGAGGGAACTTTACCAAAGTATAAAAATGTCTCTTATATTTCTGCTAATAAAAAGGAGAGTTTCTCCCAAGTTTCCCCTATTGTTTCTAATGATAAACCAGGATATGTGGAGAAGCTTCATCTCCAACCACTCCCTCCTAAGGTTAAGAAGAAGAAAAAGAAGAGGAGGAGGAAGAGGATCAAGAAAGAAGAAGAATGGGTATCAACCTGGCCTGAGCATATTCCTCCCATCAACTTTTATCCTAACGATTGTAAGTTTAAAGAAGAAGGTGAAGTTTATTGCCTTAATTATCATCTTGATGATACGTCCGTAGGTACTATTGAAGATGATTTTGATTATGATATGGATGTTACTTATTGTGATTGGGAAAATGATGATAATGCTACTTATGATCTTGAAAATCTTTTTGGTACCAACTCTGAAAGTGATGATATGGGAAGCTCTAAGCTTGGGGATGATAGGATTGCAAACCCTTTACCCACTAGTGATGTGATAATTGATAATTCTTTTGCTAGTAAGAATAAAGACAACATGATTACAAATATAGTTGCTAGCAATGATAATGCTCTTCTCTACTATGATGATGTCATAACTCCAACCTATAGTGATTATAAAGGTACCTATGACATAAGGAGAAATTATCCTTATGAAACTTGTCATAATCATGGAGGGAATTACTCCCTTGTTGAACACCACCCTCCTAATACACAAGTAATCTATAGTGTTCAAGTTGTTTATGATAGTCCTACTCCCACTATTACCAATGAGAAAGATTATGCTTATGTGGAGAGTAAGAGTACCTTTTTGCCTGTGGATCATGGTAACAATGCTTTACATGATGCTTATATTGTTGAGTTCATCCATGATGCCACTGAAATTTATAATGAGAGAGGGAGACCTGGTTCTAAATATCTTAATAATAAGAAGTTTCCTCTCTTTATGGTGAATATTTTGAAGTTATGCTTGTTTTGCCTTCCTATGCTAGTTGCTTTGTGCTTCAATGAATTATTATATTGCAATATTCCTATGCATAGGAAGCATGTTAGGCTTAAATATGTTTGGTATTTGCTTCTTGATGCTCTCTTTTGTTCTTCAGCTATTATTCCTACGAGAGCATCATTAAAGTCTTAAGCCTATCTTTATGGCTATAAAGAAAGAGCTCTAGGGAGACAACCCTTGTTATGTTTACTTTCAGTTTTAGTGATCTTGATGTTTGTTACTACTGTAGCAACATCATTGTATCTTTATTTTTCAGCTTTGTGCCAAGTTTAGCCTCTGATTGCAAGAAAGTTCAAAAGTTGTGACGTGCTGTCCAGGAAACAGATTCTGTCCTTGGATAGAAAAAATCGTATAAAATCACCAGATCATCTTTTTGGTCTGAATTTTTTCGACAGCGTGCTCTATATAATTGTTTTTCGTGCGTCTGTTTTGAGTTTTTTGATTAGAGTTGTAGAAGTGCCCCGGAAAAATCATTTACTACCTGTTGTTCTGTTTTTCACAGATTTTGTCCTGTTTTGCCTTTGCTTCATTTTGCAAACCTAGAGCTTGCTTTTTCTTTGCAAAAACCTTTTGGCAATCTTGAGAAACAGTAGAACTTCAAGAATATCTTTATTTCCAGCAAGGTACAATTATTTTATTATGGGTACTAACCTCGCTAATCAGATTATGATGAGTTATGTATAAAGGGAGTTTTCAAGTGTGCGAGGGAAGATGATAAAAAGATTCAGGAGTGTCAAACGCTCAAGCTTGGGGATGCCCCCATGCACCCCCAAGAAATATTCAAGGAGACTCAAGCGTCTAAGCTTGGGGATGCCCCCGTGCATCCCCTTCTCCATCAACATTATCAGTTCGTCCTTCGTTCCACTATATTTTAATCACTTCATGTGTTATGTGCTATGCTTGGAGCGTCTTGTTTTAGTTTTCCTTTTAGTTTTCTTTAGCTTTTCATAACGAGTTGGAACTCAGCTTTCTTTATGTGGGAGAGAAACACGCTCCACTACTACCTAGAACATAACATAGAATTTGCATGTCTATCTTTGCTGTGTGTGTTCTTTGTCTTTTAATAGCTACTATCATGCTTAGCTCTTAACTTTCATGCTTATCTTTTTAAAGAGCTTTTGTTTAGTTGGTTGCTTGAACTCTCTTTAGTTATCATGTTTATCTTTTTAAGAGAGTTTGCTTCCGTTGCATTGGTTGATATGTCTATGATAAAGATGCTACGTGCATAATGGCGCTTAGTAGTTCATGTTTTCTTATGGTTAATCTCAAATAGCTGGGGGGTTCCCAATGTGTTATTGGAGTACCAACATGATTTGTTTGCCTATGATGTGGTATGGTTTAGTAATATCTTCCTTCAAAGAATTTATTTTGATTGACTTGGCATATGCTCACGCATATTTAAGACTGTAAAGAAAGTCTGTCAAGCCTTGATGATCTTTTGTTTCTGAGTAGCGATATAACTTCCATGCCTGATTCAATGTTGCTTTGTCGCTCTGCATGATTATGACTGTCATTGCTCTCTTAGTTGGTCGCTCCCCGTCTTTTGCTAACCTTCGCCTGTACTAAGCGGACTGACTGCTTGTGCATCCACATCCTTTAAATCCAGTTATGCCATATGAGTCCACCATATCTTCCTACATGGTATTTACCTGCCATTCCTAACGGAGACTTGCATGTACCATCTCGAAATTATTCAAAGAAAAAGCATTCCTATTTTGTGCCTCTGTTTTAAGTTCATGAGGAAGTAGTAGTTAATTCATGATCTTTTTAAGTTGGACAAGCTTCACCCCGGGATTGCATGTATAATGTGCAAACCTATAATACGAGAAAGAACTGGCATTGAGTGCGCCCGGCTCAAAAAGATAATATAACAAACAAACCCTCCTTCACGCTTTGTTCATGAGAAATCAGAAAACTTTGGCAGTGATAAACAAAGGAGATTAAGAGGATGTGATCGTCCTCATTCGGGAGCCGTTCCTCAAAACTTGTCCATCTCAAGAAGTGATTGAGTTGTCTGCTAGCATTCGTTAACGAAACATGCATGATCTAAAAAAAATTATTACCTCTGTTTTAAAACCAAGAGCTCTGGTACATGTTTTGTCTTTGTTTCCGACTACAGGTTTTCAACCTTGCCAACAAAAGCCACGGTTCGAGAGTCTCCACCTTCTTTTAAAAGCACCAACTACTGAGAGCATGATTGTCATTCTGAGTTTAATGTGCATTATCCCAAAGTAGCATTGTCTTTTGCATGATTGTGATATCGTTTATTTTGAAATCATTGTATCTAGTCATCACTTAAACCTTGGAGGTGCCCCTGCATTTATGTTTTGCTTCACTAAAGGGGGCAAGCTAGATATCACTTTATCATATTTGCACATCATGTTCAGTACAAATCTATTTGATGTTTCAATATCATATTGTAAAACTTTCAGTTCTTTGTGATTTTCTCATGAGGCAACTTAATTACTATAGATTCATTGTCTCAGTAAGCTTTTGTCATATGACTATGAAAAAGTCCTATATGGTTAATAGCATGTCACCACAGAAATTATTCTTGTTATCATTTACCTAATCGAGGACGAGCAGGAATTAAGCTTGGGGATGTTGATACGTCCAAAACGTATCTATAATTTCTGCTTGCTCCATGCCTCTTTTGGGTGATATTGCTATGTTATTTATACACTTCCATATACTTTTTATCATATTTGGACTAACCTATTAACTCAGTGCACCCCAGTGCCAGTTTCTGTTTTTTGGCTGTTTTTGTATTTCAGGTTTTCACATTACGAGAACTGCCAGAAAAAATCCAGAAAAATTATATAAAAAATCAGCGTTTCGGAAGCTTTCATGCGGCCAAAGTAGGGCCGGAGGGGACCCACAGGGGCTCCAGGCGGCCTGCCCACGCGCCCCCCCCTGGCCGCGCCGGGGGGGCGCCTGGGCACCCCTGACCCCCTCTGATGCCCCCCTTTGGCATATATTTACACCGTGTCGCGGAAACCCTGATTCCAGACCCCTTTTCTCCAGACGCGATTCCGATCTCCGCCGCCATCGCCATCAAGCTTCGGGGGACCAGAATTCCTATGCCGGCACCCTGCCGGGACGGGGAAGTGCCCCCGGATTCATCTCCATCGACGTTGCTTCCTCCCTCCATGATGCGGGAGTAGTTCCTCCTCGGGGCTGAGGTTCTTACCAGTAGCTATGTGGTCAATTCTCTTTCCCATGATGTGATCTTCGTTGTGATCATAGGCTATGTTAATCTAGGGTGATCCCATGATATTTCCCCTTCCTCTATGTATTAGATTGATGTACTCACTTGTCTTTATCTAGTATAATCCCCGAGACCAAGGTGACAGCGGTCTATTGGACATGGATTAGAAAAGTATTTTCACGAGTGATTTCCTCTCTTGTGTGTTGATTGAAGATTGAGAGTCTCTTGGTGCTTGTCTTTGACTATCCTTTAGATATGTTGTGGTGATTGTGGGACTCTCTTTGGATGGCCGCGGTGACATTGGGAAATCCTTAGATTGAGAACTACGAACTTTGAGGTGTGCTTTTGTAGCCCTACATAATTCTCGTCCTCTCTTGACCACGAAGGAATGACCTCCGAGTGTGTCCCCTTTGCATGTTTTATGGGAAATATCATGTGATTCGATTATGTTAATGTTGTTGGGAGTTGCCACTAGTGAAAGTATGAACCCTAGGCCTTGTTTCCACCATTGCAATACCATTTGTGCTCACGTTTACCACTTGTTTGCTTGCTGCACTTTTTTTTACAGATTTATATTACTTTGTTTTGCCATCCATATCACTTGCCATTTAACATCTCTTTGCCGAACTAGTGCACCTATACATCTAACAAGTGTATTAGGTGTGTTGGGGACACAAGAGACTTCTTGTATCTTAGTTGCAGGGTTGCTTGAGAGAGACCATCTTCAACCTCTACTTCCCTGAGTTCGATAAACCTTAGGTCATCCACTTGAGGGAAATTGCTGCTGTCCTACAAACCTCTGCGCTTGGAGGCCCAACATAGTCTACAAGAGTAGAAGCGTGTGTAGACATCAGGAACCAAGAACAAGAAAATCAGTGGGATATTTTATTTTCCCACACAAGACTTCAACATCTCTAACAATTCCAACTGGTGAAATAGTATCTCTATTAGCAAGCTTGATAGTAACATCAATTTCTTCTATCTCAGCAGGTGCAATTTCATTCATAATTTATTTATATAAAGTACAAGGTATTGCGCTGACACTAGCACCCATATCACATAAGCCATGATAACAGTGATCTCCTATTTTAACAGAAACAACAGGCATGCCAACAACAGGTCTATGTTTATTTTTAGTATCGGGTCTAGCAATTCTAGCAGCTTCATCACAGAAGTAAATAACATGCCCATCAATATTATCGACAAAGAGATCCTTAACCATAGGAATACTAGGTTCAACTATAATTTGCTCATAGGGTATATGTGTTCTACCATTACTCTTACGAACCACAGTTGAAGCTTTAGCATGATCCTTTATTCTAACAGGGAAAGGTGGTTTCTCAATATAAGCGGTAGGAACAACAGGATCAACATTATCAGTGATAGTCTTTTCTTAAACTTTAATAGGTTCAACTACTTTTACCTCAATGGGAGGATGATATTTAAACCACTTATCCTTAGGGAGATCAACATGAGTAGCAAATGATTCACAGAAAGAAGCTACTATCTCAGAGTCAAGTCCATATTTAGTGATTAATTCACGAAAAGCATCGGTATCCATAAAAGATTTAACACAATCAAACTTAGGTGTTATACCTGACCCCTTACCTTCGTCGAGTTCCCAATCTTCAAAGTTGCGTTTAATTATCCCATCTGAATTCAATAGTCTTCATCATAAAAGAACGAGTACAAGAAGTATCGAGAATGGAGCGATTATTGAGAGAAAGCCGAGCATAAATTTTTTGAATAATAATTTCTATGGAGAGCTCATGATTGGGGCATGAATATAACATTGACTTAAGCATCCCCCAAGCTTGAGCGATACTTTCTCCTTCGCGAGGCCAAAAATTATATATATACTTACGATCACGATGAACCCGATGCATAGGATAAAACTTCTGATGAAATTCCAGTTTCAATCAGTTGTAGTTCCATGATCCAATATCATCACATAGCCTAAACCATGTCAATGCCTTTCCCTTCAAACATAAAGGGAAGACCTACTTCTTGATAACATCCTCGGGCATGCCTGCAAGCTTAAATAATCCACAAACTCCATCCACATAGATTAGGTGCATATTCGGATGTAATGTTCCATCTCGTGTAAAGGGATTAGCTAGTAGTTTCTCTATCTGGCCCGAAGGAATTTCAAAGTAGACATTTTCAGTAGGTTCAGTAGGTTGAGGAGCAACTCTTTGCTCTACTGGTCGGGGTGAAGACACCCTGAACAAGCCCCTCAAAGGATTATTTTCCATAGTAACAAGTGACAGTAAATTTCAGCACACTATATAAATTTTTCCTCACCAAATTCCACCTACCAAAGGCGCTTCACTCCACAGCAACGACGCCAGAAAAGAGTCTTGATGACCCACAAGTATAGGGGATCTATCGTAGTCCTTTCGATATGTAATAGTGTCGAACTCAACGAGGAGCAGAAAGAAATGACAAGGAGTTTTTAGTAAGGTATTCTCTGCAAGCACTCAAATTAACGGTAACAGATAGTTTTGTGATAAGGTAATTCGTAACGGGTAACTAGTAACAAAAGTAAACAAGATGCAACAAGGTGGACCAATCCTTTTTGAAGCAAAGGACAAGCCTGGACAAACTCTTAAATAAAGGAAAGCGCTCCCGATGACACATGGGAATTATCGTTAAGCTAGTTTTCATCATGCTCATATGATTCGCGTTCGTTAATTTGATATGTGGGTGGACGGGTGCTTGGGTACTGCCTTTCCTTGGACAAGCATCCCACTTATGATTAACCCCCCTCGCAGCTTCCGCAACTACGAAAGAAGAATTAAGGTAAACGTAACCATAGCATGAAACATATGGATCCAAATCAGCCCCTTACGAAGCAACGCATAAATTAGGGTTTAAGATTCTGTCACTCTAGCAATCCATCATCTACTTATTACTTCCCAATGCCTTCCCCTAGGCCCAAACAATGGTGAAGTGTCATGTAGTCGACATTCACATAACACCACTAGAGGAAAGATAACATACATCTCATCACAATATCGAACGAATACCAAATTCACATGACTACTTATAACAAGACTTCTCCCATGTCCTCGGGAACAAATGTAACTACTCAAAAATCATATTCATGTTCATAATCAGATGGGTATTAATGTGCATAAAGGATCTGAACATATAATCTTCCACCAAATAAACCAACTAGCATCAACTACAAGGAGTAATCAACACTACTAGCAACCCACGGGTACCAATCTGAGGTTTTGAGACAAAGATCGGATACAAGAGATGAACTAGGGATTGAGAGGAGATGGTGCTGGTGAAGATGTTGATGGATATTGACCCCCTCCTGATGAGAGGATCGATGGTGACGATTCCCCCCTCCCGGCGGGATGTTTCCCCGGTTGAACAGCTCCGTCGGAGCCCTAGACTGGTTCCGCCCCGAGATGGTGGCGCTTCGTCCCGAAAGCTTGCTTCTGATTTTTTTCCAGGGCAAACGATACCTTATACTAGAAGATGGGCATCGGGGGGCTTCCAGGTGGCCCATGAGGCAGGGGACGCGCCCAGGGGGTAGGGCGCGCCCTCCACCCTCGTGGAAAGTGGGTGGCCCCCCTCTGGTGCTTTCTTCACCCAATATTTTTAATATATTCCAAAACAGACTTTCTTGAAGTTTCAGGACCTTTGGGGTTGTGCAGAATAGGTCTCTAATATTTGCCCCTTTTCCAGCCCAGAATTCCAACTGCCGGCATTCTCCCTCTTCATGTAAACCTTGTAAAATAAGAGAGAAAAGGCATAAGTATTGTGACATAATGTGAAGTAATAGCCCATAATGCAATAAATATCAATATAAAAGCATGATGCAAAATGGACGTATCACACACCCCCCATGGGGTGTCCGAATTGTACAAGGGGAGGGGGCGCGGGCCCCCTTCCTTCTCCCTCTCCCTCTCCTTCCCTCTTTAAATCTCCTAAGGATGGAAGGGGGGCTGACTAGGACTAGGAGTCCTAGTGGGTTCCCCCCCCCCCACTTGGCACGCCACTAGGTCCGGCCTCCTCCCCTCTCTTCCTTTATATACGTAGGCAAGTGGCACCCCAAAGCACATCAATTGTTCTTAGCCGTGTGCGGTGCCCCCTCCACAGTTTGCTCCTCGGATCATATTGTCATGGTGCTTAGGCGAAGCCCTGCGCAATCAACTTCACCATCACCGTCATCACACTAGTACGCGTTGGTGCTATAAAACGGTTTTTAACCCCTTTCCGTGACGACATTTGGAACCGTCGCCAAGTGAGTGTGGGCGATAGGGAGGTCCTTCCCACATGACCCAGAAACCGTCGGGGATATGCCCTCCTGGCACACACGCTCGGCAAAATGAGGTTGTGTGCGACCGTTGAGCGCTCAAATACAGAAATACGTACAGTAGAGCTAAAAAAATACATTTATACGGCGGAATTGTTACCGGTCGCAAGTACATCCCACACAGTCAGTCCCCGGTAAATGTTTCTGTTCATATGTACATCCCACACAGTCGCTCCAAGGAAAATGTTTCCGTTCACACGTACATCACACACAATTTTTCCCATTAAATCGTTTGCGTTATTGAATGTATCACACACGGTCCGTAGAAGAAACTATGTGGCAAAGGCTGTCCATCACACACAGTTTTTATGTGGTAAACGTTTGCGCAAGGTGGCCTAACAAAAACAGTCTCCAAGAGAAAGTCGTGCATGATTGTTCATTGACCCAACGCGGTTTATTCTTAGAAACTGTGTGCGTTGCCTGAGGTCATCACCCATGGTATTTTTTCAATAACCGTTTGTAATATCGAAAACCAATTAGCAGGTTAATTCGCCATTAGCAGGCTAATTGCCCTATTATTATTAATCCATTTATTAATCTAATTGACATTCATATTAAGCATACAATATATTTCATTTCCATATTAAGGAAGCAGAATTTCATAATTGAAATACATCAGAGTACAACATTGATATAGCTTCAGCACTCAGCTACCCCATTACACAACTGCACCAGCACCAAGTTCCACATGCAACATGTAGAACCTTTCGAAATTAGCATCATAGATGGTATATAGATAGATGCATCTTGTCGGGGGAAACTGTCCGCCACGAACACCTATGGGACCGGAGCCCCTTGTCTGTGCGGTACGAGGGCGGAGGGAGCACAAAGAGCAGATCGTAGCGAGCACGCGGGCAGTTTTACCCAGGTTCGGGCCGCGGTAGACGCGTAAAAACCCTACTCCTGCTTGGTTGTGTATTTGAGTTTGAGCGCTCGGGAGCTTGAAGAAGCAGCTACACCGTGCGTGAGAGTGATCTAGGTTCCGAACCCCCTCCACGTTGTGCATGGGCCTCCTTTTATAGTGCAAGGGGTCACCGACAGGTGTCAACGTAGGAGAAAGGGGTAAAAACGTAAAAGAGGTGGTAGTTGTAACAGTGCGGGAACAGTGGAGCTACAGTACAGAACAGTGGTCTATACCTACTTTAACAGTGGGGGACAAGGACATTTAATGCCCGTCGCCGTCGACCCCAAAAGCTCCCGCCCTGGCGTCTCCGTCTGCCACGGCGATGGATCCATCACCGTGGAGTGCCACCGTGTACCCCAGGCTGCACAGCCATCCGCCACGCGTCCCTGGATAGGCCCCAGGGCGACGCGTGGGCCGATGAGCGGGAGCGCGGGCACACAGCGCAGCCTTCCCGGCAAGCACCTTGCCGGGGCCTTGATCTTGCCGGGCCCGGGAGCTTGCCGCTCCCCGAGCCCTTGTCGGGGCGCATATAGCGCCGGGACGTGTCTTCTAGTCTTCCTGGCAAGCTCCTCTTGCCAGGGCCTTGTGTTAGTGGGGCAGTCTTGAGCCTGGTACGGCCTTCCCGGCAAGCTCCTCTTGCCGGGGTCTCGGTCTTCTTTCTTGTATACTTTGTTTTTGAATGGTTTAATAGGGAGCAGGAAGGTCTCCGGCGAGCACGCGGTAAACCCTGCCGCGGGAAGCTGCAACTGCCCGTGCACAAGTTGGGGTACTGAGGTACCCCTTCCTTAGTACACCGACAGGAGCCCCCGGGCCTGGGCCACACACGGTGCCGAGCGCTGTTGGGCCAGGCCCAAAACAGTGCACGGGCACCCGCGGCCCGCGGCGCGCCGAATCCACTTCTGTATCCGCCGCACCCCACTGTAACGGCACGCGTCGATCGCGGCGTCGTGGGATGGGACGTGCCCACGATCTCTTAATGGAAAGGGCGAAACGCCCCCCACTCCCCCATAAAAGCAGAGGAAGCGGGCGCGGTTCCCCTCCTTACGCTTTCATTGCATCGTCTTCCTTCTCCAAAGATTCTCTTGCGCTCTGCTTCCACGCCTCCGCCGCCGCCGTCTGCATCTCCGGCGTCGTCGGACCTTTCGCCCCTCTTTCCTTCCGCCGCGCCCGCCATGGCCCCGAAGACCGACAAGGCGAAGGCGGAGAAGGCCAAGAGGGAGAAATCGGAGCAAGCGGCGAAGCTCGCCGCGTACCGGAAGAAGCACCTCGTCTTCCCACCGAAGCTCGGCGTGCGGGAGCTCTGGAACAAGTATTACTTGTTCTGGGCCAAGGAAACCACCGCGCATCCCCGCATGCGAGCATATCCGGCCGCCGCCAAGGACAGCTATCCCGGCGGGTACTACTTCTTCGCAGCCTTTTTTCACTGTGGTCTCTGCCCTCCTTTCTCAAACTTCTTCTGCGACATTATGAACACATACGGCCTCCATCTGCTTGACTTCACCCCCAACGCCATCCTCACCATGGCGGTTTTCGCACACATGTGCGAAAACTTCATAGGAGTACACCCAAACGTAGCCCTCTTTAGGCACTTCTTCACTCCTAGAGCCGAGGCCGATGCCCCCCTCTCCGGAGGAATTTCTTGGGTTTTCCGTCTGAATAAAAAGGGAGCGTACTTGCCGGGGGAGCTCCGCGGCAAGTGGGAGGAATGGCGAGCGGAGTGGTGCTGGATCGTCGAAGACCAGCCGCAAGCCTTCACCGCGCCGCGCACAACGCCCATCGTGCGCGGCAGGGACTGGAGTGAGCTAGATTCTGACGACATCAAGCTCGACATCGCCCTCGTCCGGATTCTTCGTCTTCGGATGGCCAAGCTGTCAGTTGCAGAGGTGGGCGCAGATTTCCTCCGCCGGCGCATCGCCCCTCTCCAAGACCGGAAGAGGTCAGCCTGGGAGTACGGCGGCCCGGCAGACATAATGAGGCTGCGCCCCGGGCTCAACTTCAACTTCACCACGCTGGAGCTGAAGGGGATGGTCCGGGAACTCTTCAAGTACGACCCGGCACACCCTGAGTGGTCCAGGCCTCCCCGGGAAGTGGTGCCGCTCTGCAACAACATCGTCCGGGACCGGATCCTCGCCATGATGCCCATGTGTGACTCGCACGGCGTGGACCGCACGTGGATCGCTCCGAAGCCCATCGACGTCCTCAACTTCTACGACAACCTCGCAGAGGTGGCGAAGAACAAGAACGACCTCAAGGAGCACACGCGGGACACCACCGACCAGGAGATTGCCTATATGGCTTCTCGGGCTGAAGAGGCCGCCGCAGCCGCGGCGGCAGGAATTTTTGGATACTCGCCGGAAGAGGCGGAAGTTGCGGATGCGACCGCCCAGGCGGAGGAGGCGGAGATCCGCAGGTTGCTGCAGCTCCCTCCCGACGCGCTCGCCGGGGTCCCCTCGCTGAGGCACTCCGGGATCCACGGGATCGCGGCCGAGGCCGCGGCAATGGAGGGTACCGCCGGAGGGAGCAGAGGCGCCGCGAGGGGCGGAGGCGCCAAGGGAAAGGGGGCCGCAGCGCAGGACGCTGGGCCCAGTGAGCCGGCCGGGGAAGAGGAGGAGGAGGAGGCCGAGGACTCCGGCGGATCCACGGAGCTCTACGCCGACGACCTCTCCTCGTCGGAGAGCTCCCCGCCCCCGGCAAGCCCAAGGCAGTCCCCGGCGAAGCGTCTCCGCAAGACGGCGACGGGGGAGAGAGCGCAGGCGCCCCGGCAACAGCCAGCTCGCCGGGCAGCTCCCCGGGGGAGCCAAGCCGCGCCAAGGCCGTCCGGCGCACCAGCCACAGCGGAGGCGGCCCGTGCGCGGACCACGACGGAGGCGCCTCGCAGGCCGGCGGCGAGCCGGCAGGGGTCTTCTCGGAGCGGAGCAGCGGCTCCGCCCGCTCCTCGGGCGTCGGCTACCACGGGGGCTGGGTCTTCGCAGCCCCCAGCCCCGGTGAACACCAAGCGCGCGAGGGAGTCTTCGTCTTCCGCTCCTCGCGCCGACGCGCCCACGGTGGAGTATGATTTCTCCGCCCTGAGCGAGGACGACAAGGAGGACCAGGAGTAAGGATCCAAGACCTTACATCTTCTTGATTTTTGTCTTGGTTTTTTTGTTGATGCTGACTCTGTTCATTGCTCTGATTTCAGGACCCTGGCCCATCGCGCGGCGAAGAAGGCCAAGGCGCCCGAGGTCGAGGTCGCGGAAGACTCAGCAGCTGCGGCAACAGGGGGTGTGCCGGAGCCGAGCCTGCCGGACCCGAGCGCTGCTCCGAGGAGCAGCCCCCAGCGCAGCCCGCAGCGCAGCCCCCAGCGTAAGTCTGGGGTTTACTCTTTTCGCTTGTCGGGGTACGCCTGAGGATTTGGTCTTGTCTTCATATCTTGATGTTTCTTGTCTTGTTCTGTGCAGAGGTGGAGCCACAGCGGGAAGAGCGCCCGGAGACCGTCGTAGAGGAGCCGCGGGCCCCGCCGTCCCCGCCAAGGCAGAACTCTCCGGCAAGGGAGAGTGCTCCGCCAAGCGTGGGTACTCCGCCAAGGCAGAGTACCCCGCCAAGGGCGAGCAGCCCGGCGAGGGTGGCCACTCCGCCAAGGCCGAGCTCCCCGGCGAGGGAGCCCGCCGCCGAGGACGTCCGCCAAGGTATGTTCTGTGACTTGTCTTCTTGGCTTGCCTCTTTTTGGATATTTGCTTGAATCTTGAACTTCTTTTTCTTCTTCTTCTTTTTAGATCTTCCTCCTCCTGAGCCCATGGAGACGGAGGTTATCAACCTCGAGGAGGAGGGCGCGCAGGGCGGCGGCGGCGACGCTCCTGTCGTCGAGGAGATGGCCGAGGCCGCCGAGCCGGCCGCGCAGGAGACTGCCCCGGCTGCGGACGCAGCGGCTGGGGAGGGGGACTGCGACCGCACCGCCGGCCCGGAGGCGGCGGGAGCATCGGATGCTGCACCGGCCACCGGCCCCTCCGCCAGCAAGGAGCAGGGGTACTATCTTGAGGCCCCCAACGACGTCTTCATCCAGATGCCTTGGGGGTCTTCATCGCGAGCTCCCGCGGAGGGCGAGGCGTTTGACGGAGAAGTCCTCGCCTCCGCGGGCCTGAAAATCGTCGAGGCACCCGGCGGGAGTGAGGGGCCCGAGGAGGAGAAGCTGCTCCACCAGCTCCTGGCCCTTTACCGGGCCAGGCAGGCAAAGCTCGCCTCCCGGGAGGCCCTCGCCGCCAAGGCCGCCGCAGAAATGGAGAAGCGCGCGGCGGAGCTCAGCGCCGCCAACCAGGTGGCCCTCCGCGAGGTGGCGGAGGAGCGCGAGCGTCTCGCCGGCGAGTACCAGGAGTGGGTGCTCGAGAAGGCTGAAGCTGAAGAACAGCAGCGGCTCGCCGGGGTGGAGATGTCCCGGCGAGAGGGAGAGCTCGCGCAGCGGAAGGTCGAGCTGGACTCTCATGAGGAGGACCTTGCCGCTCGCGAGGCTGCCCTTGGCGGGGAGCTGAAGGAGGCGAAAGCCGCCGCGGTTGCCGCGGAAGACGCCAAAAAGGAGCTCGCCGCCAAGGTTGCACAGCTGGAGAAGGCGCTGAAGGCGAGCACGGAGAAGGTTGCCGCGCTCATCACGGAGCGCAAGAAGGACGCCCATACAAACTCCGAGCTTCAGGTGAGTCTCTCCAAGAGGGGCGACGAGTTGAAGGCCGCCAAGGACTCCATCGAGGACTTGGAACTGAAGGTCACCACTCTGAAGGATTCGCTCGACGCTGCCCGGGCTCAGGAGAACAAGCTGAAGGAGGAGCTCCGCAAGGAGCGGACCTTGGTGGACAGCGTCAACAAGGCATCCGAGCTCTTCCGCCAGACCATCGAGGTATGGACCGAAGACTTGGTTTCTTCTGCGTCCAACATTGACCAGGAGCTGCTGGCGCTGAAGGTCGAACACCTCATCTACTCGCCGGATCCGGATCTCCCGCACAGCGCCAAGCTCAGCCTCTTCTTCAGAGGGATCGCGCCGGCCCTTGCAGGTCTCCGGAACCGCATCCCCGCGCAGCTGGCCGAGGAGTCGCGCCTGCTCTGCGCGGGAACTCTGGAGCGGGTGCTGACGAAGATCGTGTACCGCAACCCGGGGATCAATCTCACCAACGTTCTTCGCAGCTTGCCGGCTGATGCAGACACGGAGGCCCTGAAGGAGCAGGTCGCCCACATCATCGCCAAGGTGGCAAAGCTTGGCAGGAAGGAGGGCGACCGCGTAGACTAGGGCTCCATTATCTTTATCTTTTTGTTGCTGCACATTATGTCATGAACTTATTAGTCCATTGCGACAAGTTATCCTTTGTAAGATATTTACTTTATTTTGATCAATCAGTGCAATGTCATCTTCCTTGTCTTAATCCTTGACTTTGTATGTTTTTCACCCTATGCTCCCGGGGAGCTTGCCGGCAAGGGGCCTTTGCCGCGAGCGCTGAGTGCTGGACTCTGAGCAGCCTGCTGGCCAAGGTCTTCGCCGGCAAGCAACCTTGCCGCAGCTAGTCGCAACGCACTTATCTTGCTGAGCGTACTCAGAAACGAAGCAAGGGCGCGACACTTGTCGCAGCTCACTTAAATCGTTGAGTGAACTCGAAAACAAGATAAGGGTGCGGCAAGCTACGGGTAGGTTCCTCCACGCACAGGTTTTCCATACAAAATGTGATCGTTCAAGGAAGACAACTAAAATTTAAAATTTGAACTGGTCAAATTCTAACAACTTATCTTTCATATGTTGTTTGCTTATATTGCTTGCTCTCCAGTAAGACTTCTCTTTCTTGAACAGCACTCGGTTCCTCCTCCACCTCCTTCCCCCCCGGCAAACTTGTGCACGAGGAACGTTCCTTCTGCTTAAGAGGAAAGAAAAGGGAGAGGGAAACAAGCATATGGCCTTTCGGCGTGCTAATGCTTACCGTGTACTTGAGTGTTGCACCAAATGCCAAACAGGACATGCAAATAGCAAAGAAAAGCATGTGAAAGGCGATCGGTGCGAAAAACACAAAAACTTTACTGATGCACGGGGTCTGCGCCCGGCTTTGTACAAAGGGTTACATGCAACAGCGGCAAAGCTTGTACAAAAGGTGGTTGCCGGAGCGGATCACGGCAACCGCGCCTTAGGGGTGAAACTTGCGAAGATGCTCTATGTTCCAGGAGTTGCTCACCGGTAAGCCTTCTTCGGTCTCGAGGCGGACAGCGTCGGGCCTCGTAACTTGTCTCACCCGATAAGGGCCTTCCCACTTCGGCGTCAACTTGTTGGAATTCTTGGCGGACTGAACACGCCGAAGAACAAGGTCGCCTTCCTCGAGACTCCTGGCCTTGACTTTGCGGCTATGGTAGCGGCGCAAAGCTTGCTGGTATCGAGCAGCTCGTACAGCAGCCTGGAGACGTCCCTCCTCGAGGAGCAATGCGTCATCTTGCCGCAGTTGCTCTTGCTCGAGCTCATCATAAGCGAGCACTCGAGGAGATCCGTATACGAGTTCCGTGGGGAGAACTGCCTCTGCTCCATAGACTAGAGCAAAGGGTGTCTGTCCGGTGGCTCGACTTGGTGTCGTTCTGATTGACCAAAGAGCCGCCGGTAGCTCCTCTATCCAATTTCTTCCGCACTTGCGCAGCCTGTCAAAGGTCCTCGTCTTGAGTCCACGCAGCACTTCAGCATTTGCCCTCTCCGCTTGACCGTTGCTCCTCGGGTGAGCAACAGAAGCAAAACAGACCTTGGCGCCAAGGTCTTGGACGTACTGCATGAAGGTGCGACTAGTGAATTGCGTACCGTTGTCGGTGATGATCCTGTTAGGGATCCCGAAACGGCAAACAATCGACCTGAAGAACCTGACCGCTGACTGTGCTGTCACCTTTCTCACCGGCTCCACTTCTGGCCACTTTGTGAACTTGTCGATTGCAACGTACAAGTACTCAAAGCCCCCGACAGCACGAGGGAAAGGGCCGAGGATATCGAGCCCCCAGACCGAGAAGGGCCATGACAAAGGGATTGTTTGGAGAGCTTGAGCTGGCTGATGGATTTGCTTTGCATGGAACTGGCACGCTTCACACTTGGTTACTAGTGCAGTTGCATCTTGGAGGGCTTCTTGCCAAAAGAACCCTTGCCGGAAAGCTTTCCCGGCAAGCGCCCTTGCGCCAATGTGGTGGCCGCATATGCCTCCGTGTATTTCCGCCAACAGCTTCTGTCCATCTTCCCTGGAGATGCACTTCAACCTGACACCATTGAGTCTTCTTCTGTACAGCTCGTTATCCACGAACTGGTACATACTTGACTGCCTGGTTATCTTCTCTATCTCTTGAGGGTCGTCGGGAAGTTCTCCAGTGTGCAGAAAACGGACTATCTGCTGTGCCCATGCCGGAGCCCGAGGCTCGACGGCAAGGACTAAAGGCTCGAGGGCCGCTGCGGGAACCTCAGCTTCTACGGCAAGGACCTCTGGTTCTGCCGGAGCTGACGGTCCCCCGGCAAGCTCGCCGGGGCGAGGCTTGCCGGGAACGCTTGCTTCAACTGTACAAGCCCGAGGACTTGCAGGAGCAAACTGTTCCTCAGCGTTCTGGTTGTTGATCTTGGGGACCTTGGCGGCGTTTTCAGGAAGATCCGCCGGCAAGTAGTCGCCGGAGACCAACTTTCTCTTCTTGGACTGCCCAATTGATGGTGTAACGGATGGTTGAGTCAGCTTGAGCAAGAAGGTCCTTGGTTCCACAGGTAACTTCATCGAAGCGCACTTTGAAAGGCCGTCTGCAATTTCATTTTGAGCTCTCGGGACGTGCTCCATCTGCAAACCTTCAAAGTGCTCTTCAAGCTTTCTCACTTCATCGACATAGGCTTCCATCAAAGGGCTCTGATAGCTCTTGTTAACTTGTCGGACCACCAACTGAGAATCTCCCCGCACAATCAGCTTTCTGATCCCAAGTTCGGCCGCAATCCTGAGGCCGGCAAGCAAGCCTTCATATTCTGCAGTGTTGTTTGTCGCTTGCTCCCTGGGAAAGTGCATCTGGATAACATATTTGAGGTGCTCTCCGGTGGGCGCGATGAGTACCACGCCAGCACCGGCGCCTTGCAGCGAGAAGGCACCGTCAAAATACATTACCCATTCACTTGTAGCTTCTTGTACGGGTGTACTTGTTTCTTGAACTTCCTCGTCGGGCGTTGGGGTCCACTCAGCTATGAATTCTGCCAAAGCTCGGCTCTGTATGGTTGAAGTACTTTCAAACTTGAGTCCAAAGCTCGACAGCTCCAGTGCCCACTCAACGATCCTGCCTGTTGCTTCTGGATTGTGCAATATCCTCTTCAGCGGAAAGCGAGTGACCACTGTTATCTCATGGGCTTGGAAGTAATGGCGCAGCTTTCTCGAGGCCATGAGGAGGCCAAAAAGCAACTTTTGCACACCAGAGTACCTTGATCTAGCCCCCTGGAGAAGGGAACTTACAAAATACACTGGGCGCTGCACCATCTTCTTCCGCACCTCTCCTTGCTCCTGCGCAGAGTCATCCTTGTCGGGGCCAGAGCTTGCCGGAGCAGCCCCCTGCTTGTCGCTGGATTCGCTTGCCGGTGGTGCTGACTCCTCGTCGGACTCCCTCTCCGCTACTAACGCAGCACTAACCACCTGGTTGGTTGCTGCTAAGTATAGCAACAACTTTTCCTGTGGTCTAGGTGCGACAAGTATAGGAGTGGAGGACAGGTACCGTTTCAAATCCTGCAACGCCGCCTCCGCTTCCGGAGTCCACTTCATGGGACCTGACTTCTTCAAGATTTTGAAGAAAGGTAGGGCGCGTTCTGCAGACTTTGAAATGAACCTACTGAGGGCAGCCACACAACCTGCAAGCCTCCTGACATCCTTGACGCGCTTTGGGGCCTCTATCTGCTCAATGGCCTTAATCTTGTCGGGGTTGGCTTCAATCCCCCTCTGTGATACAAAGAACCCGAGAAGCTTGCCGGAGGGGACTCCAAAGACGCACTTCTCGGGGTTCAACTTGAGCTGTATTCTGCGCAGGTTCTGAAACGTTTCTTCCAAGTCTTGAATCAGGGTTTCCTTGCTCTTGCTCTTCACCACGATGTCATCCATGTAAGCTTCTACATTCCTGTGGATCTGTGGTTCAAAAGCAGTGTACACTACCCTTGCAAAGGTTGAGCCTGCATTCTTCAATCCAAATGGCATGCGAATAAAGCAATAAGTGCCACATGGAGTGATAAATGCAGTCTTCTCTTCATCCTCCTTGGCCATGAAAATCTGATGATAGCCTGAGTATGCATCAAGAAAACAGAGTAGCTCACATCCGGCAGTGGAGTCAACGATCTGGTCAATGTGCGGCAAAGGGAATGGATCCTTGGGACATGCTTTATTCACATCGGTGAAGTCTATACACAGTCTCCACTTCCCGTTGGCCTTGCGCACGACGACCGGGTTTGCCAACCACGTCGGATGGATCACACCTCTAACTAGGCCTGCTGCTTCTAGCTTCTTGATTTCCTCGTTGATGAATTCTTGGCGCTCCACGGCTTGCTTCCTCACTTTTTGCTTGATAGGCCGCGCATGAGGACAGACAGCAAGCTTGTGCTCAATCACCTTCCTGGGAACACCGGGGATGTCAGATGGTTGCCAGGCAAACACATCGACATTCGCCCGCAGGAAGGCAACGAGCGCGCTTTCCTATTTGCTGTCAAGGGTGGCACTGATGGTGAAGGTACCACCGATGCCGTCCTCCCTTGCGGACACTTTCTTGGTTGCCGGAGGAGCAGCCATTCCTTTCTTACTCTTGCCGGTGGAGCTCGATGGAACGTCCTCGACGACAGCGCAGCACTCCGAGGAGGTGCGGTTGCCGGAGTGGGTCCCAGAGCACCTGCCGGACTTGGTCTTCGTCTTCTTCCCCCCGGGAGCTTCAGCGGCAAGAGTATCCTTCTCGGCCGCAGCTGCCGCATCCCGGTAGATCTTGTCGGCGCAGACAAGCGCATCCTTCTTGTCGCCGTGGACAGTGATGACACTTATCGGCCCCGGCATCTTCAGTACGTTGTAGGCATAATGGGAAGCTGCCATGAACTTGGCGAGGGCAGGACGGCCGAGTATTCCATTGTAGGGCAATGGAATATCGGCGACGTCAAAAGTAATGCGCTCAGTCCTGAAGTTGAGCTCCCCGCCAAAGGTCACCGGCAGAGTGATCTTTCCCTTGGGCTTGCTCCTCCCCGGGTTGATTCCTTGGAATGAACCGGTTTCTTCGAGCTCGCCATCTTGAATCTGGAGTTTCTTGATCACAGCAGAGGAGATCAAGTTCAGCCCGGCCCCGCCGTCAACCAACATTTTGGTGACCTTGAGGTTGCGGATGGTGGGGGAAACCAGCATCGGCAAGCACCCGACCGCAGTGGTGCGGTCAGGGTGATCCTCAAGGTCAAAAATGATGGGCGTGCTGGACCATTTGAGGAGCCTGCGCGACTCCACGGGCGGCTCCGCTGCATTTACCTCACGCACCCACTGCTTTAGTTGGCGGTGGGAGGTATGCAGGGAGGCGCCACCGTCGACGCACAGGACCTCCGTGGCTTTCTGGAACTCCTGCTCGCTGTTCTCCTCGTCCTCCATGTCTTCGTCGTCATCTTCTTCGTCGTTGTCGCGGCCCCGGGGAGGTCGATCTCCTTGCCGCTGCTTAGCCTTGCCGCGGCGCCCTCCCCGGCCGTTGAACGGCCGCTTCTTGCTGGGCTCTTCCCCGCCACCTTGGGCCTTCTCCTTGTCGCGCCTCTCGTACTCAGCTTTCTGCTGCTCGACGAGGTACTCGACGCGCTTGCAGTTGGAGAGATCGTGACCCTTGGTGCGGTGGATCTTACAGTATTGCTTGTCGGAGCTACCCGGCTTGTCGGCCGCCGCCGCAGGGGCAGGCTCCTTGCCGGAGCCGCCAGCCTGCGCTTGCTTGGCGGGGGCCTCCTTGCCGGACTTCTCGACGGCAAGCACCTCTTTCTTGCCCTTCCTTCTGTTGTTCCGCCGCCGGCTCTTCTTTGCCGGGGCGGCGTCGTCGCTGTCGCTTCCTCCCGCGCCAGTATCCTCCCCGGGGAGTCTCCTCCCCTCTTCTGCGCGTGCGCACTTGTCAGCCAGAGCATAGAGCTCGCTGACATCCCGAATCTTCGTCATCGCCATCTCTTCACGCATGCGGCGGTTACGCACGTTCTGATGGAACGCGCTGATAACCGCGGCAGGGTGAACGTCAGGGATGTTGTGCTGCACCCGGCTGAAGCGTTGGATATACTTGCGCAGGGTCTCGCCTTCCTTCTGGGCCAGTATGTGGAGATCGCTCTCCTGGCCGTGGGGTTTGTGGCCGCCGGTGAAGGCGCCAACAAACTGGTGGCAGAGGTCGGCCCAAGAAGAGATGGATCCTTCCGGCAAGTGCATAAGCCACGAACGAACGTTCGGCTTAAGCACGAGCGGGAAGTAGTTTGCTAAGATCTTCTCGTCGCGCCCCCCGGCAGCTTGCACTGCGATGGTGTAGACGCTGAGAAACTCCGAGGGGTGCGTCTTGCCGTCGTACTTCTCCGGTACGTCGGGCTTAAAATTCTTCATGCTGGGCCACTGGACGCGCCGCAGCTCGCGGGTGAACGCAGGGCAGCCTGCCGCGTACGGCAAGTCGCCTGGCTCACCGGGCGCGTGCGCGTCGACAGTGTTTCCAGCTCTCTTGTCTGATTGTCGCCGAGCTTCTCGGCGGCGCTCGATTGTGGTCCGAGCGTCTTCTTCTCGCCGGTCGTCGAGGACTTGGCGCTGGTCCCGACGAGCCCGCGGGTCTGACGAGGCCGTGGAGCCGTCGTCGGCGTTGTTCCGGCGGGGCGGCGTCTTCTGCTTCTGCGGCGGGGAATGCACGCTCGTCGCACCCCCGGCAGTCTTGTTGCCGTCAGCCTTCGTCTTCTCAGCTTGCCGCGGCCGCGAGGTCGACGGCTGCTGTGGAGAATCGTTGTTGGCGAAGTCTATCAGGCTCCGGATGGTGGCCCTCCATTCTTCGGCCTTGTCGGCCGCTGGAGGAAAGTCGAGGAGCAGTTGCGCCCTTGCGAGCGCTTCTGCTGGAGTGGAAGGGAACGCGGGCGAGCGGTGCGAGGAGCGGGATACGCTCGGACTTCTAACAACGTTAGAAGGAGCGGGGTCCCGCGCCGGCGCCTTCGCTTTGCTTGTGCCCGGACGGGGGTCCGGGGCGTCCCGCGATCCTCCGGTTTGGCCTTGCCCCAGCAAGCGGATACCACCTCCCGTGGTATGGCGCTGCTGGGTTGTCGTGTGCTGAGATGGACGCGGCGCGTCCACGGAGACCGAAGTTCGGTCGTCCGTCCTGTTCTTGGATCTGGTGGCGCCGTGAGTGTCCTCACCGGCGGCCACCCTTCCGACGGCATCTCCCCCGCCCACCGTTGGCTCTGGTGGCGGCGGGTGAGACGCAGACGGGCCTCCAACCTCCGAAGCCTTCTTCTTCGGGGCCATGGAGTTGTCGCTGACGAAGTTGATGAATTCGGAGAGGTTGATGAAGAATGCGCCCGCGCGAACGCCGGATCAGGTTCGCACAACCTCGACGCCCCCTACCTGGCGCGCCAAAGATGTCGGGGGAAACTGTCCGCCACGAACACCTATGGGACCGGAGCCCCTTGTCTGTGCGGTACGAGGGCGGAGGGAGCACAAAGAGCAGATCGTAGCGAGCACGCGGTCTGTTTTACCCAGGTTCGGGCCGCGGTAGACGCGTAAAAACCCTACTCCTGCTTGGTTGTGTATTTGAGTTTGAGCGCTCGGGAGCTTGAAGAAGCAGCTACACCGTGCGTGAGAGTGATCTAGGTTCCGAACCCCCTCCACGTAGTGCATGGGCCTCCTTTTATAGTGCAAGGGGTCACCGACAGGTGTCAACGTAGGAGAAAGGGGTAAAAACGTAAAAGAGGTGGTAGTTGTAACAGTGCGGGAACAGTGGAGCTACAGTACAGAACAGTGGTCTATACCTACTTTAACAGTGGGGGACAAGGGCATTTAATGCCCGTCGCCGTCGACCCCAAAAGCTCCCGCCCTGGCGTCTCCGTCTGCCACGGCGATGGATCCATCACCGTGGAGTGCCACCGTGTACCCCAGGCTACACAGCCATCCGCCACGCGTCCCTGGATAGGCCCCAGGGCGACGCGTGGGCCGATGAGCGGGAGCGCGGGCACACAGCGCAGCCTTCCCGGCAAGCACCTTGCCAGGGCCTTGATCTTGCCGGGCCCGGGAGCTTGCCGCTCCCCGGGCCCTTGCCGGGGCGCATATAGCGCCGGGGCGTGTCTTCTAGTCTTCCTGGCAAGCTCCTCTTGCCAGGGCCTTGTGTTAGTGGGGCAGTCTTGAGCCTGGTACGGCCTTCCCGGCAAGCTCCTCTTGCCGGGGTCTCGGTCTTCTTTCTTGTATACTTTGTTTTTGAATGGTTTAATAGGGAGCAGGAAGGTCTCCGGCGAGCACGCGGTAAACCCTGCCGCGGGAAGCTGCAACTGCCCGTGCACAAGTTGGGGTACTGAGGTACCCCTTCCTTAGTACACCGACACATCTCATCTGGAAAACTGCTGAAGTGGAAGGTGAATATTGAGCCTTCATTCATGTTGAAGGTCTTTGCAACTTTAGGCCAGTGCTTGTGGATGATTGCCCGTCCGTCCTTCATCCTCTTCAGGAACACTTCAATATTGAACCGTGGGTGTTGTATGAAAATCTTCCACGCCTCCTGACTATAGAGGTGGTTTGAGAGGTAATCATCAGTGAACTGCTTTGGAAAGGCCTGAAAACAAGGATGTGCATAAATATCTTCTCTATATTGGAAATGGGGCAAAGGAATAAAAAAGGCAAGGTATAATAGTTAGTACCGTCTTGTAGTGAACTAATGTTTTCTTCATTGTGTAGACAAAGATCTTGTTGTCTGTTGTCGCTAATTTCTTTATCCTAACAATCTTTCTGAGTTTCTTGATTTGATTGATATTCATGGACAACTCATTTTCCCCAGATGCAAAAAGGGTCAAACAGTGGGTCAAAACCTCTGACAGCAGGACTTACATGTGCAAGACCAAATTGTTAATAACCAAAATATTAGAATGGTTCCTGCAATTGCACAATAATGTGCTATTAGAGAATGGACCATTCACGTGCTAACCTCGATTGTCAACCGCAGTGCTTCCCATTGATTCCCTGCAACACATATAAGGTAGTGAGTCATCAGGTTAAGTAAGGATTCGCATGCTATCAGTAAAATATGTTGATGAAAAATAAGCACATTGTAGATTCATCAGATTAATTCAAGTCACACGGAAAACCCATTTATCCAAACCAATCATAATTAAGAACTAGGGAATATAGCACTTGTATATGTTTCTCATGTATTAAGTACAGCCAAATTCGATTTATTCCTCACATGCACAATAATACAAAATTCTACCCACGATAATTGGACATCTCATTGTAGAATTGAACCAAGTAGTTAACTAAACACCACAACAAATGAACCAAACATTAACTGAGCACCACATTGCACAATATAACATACTCCTAATAGAAGATTAGATAGTTAACCAAACTGTTAACTACAACCAATTGTAGCAATTGTATTTGTTTGTCATGTATTTACTACAGTCAAATTCAATTTATTCCTCACATGGTATACAATAACAGAATGCACCCACAACTATTGAACATCATATTGTAGAATTGAACCAAACAGTTAACTAAACACCACAACACAAATTAATCAAACGTTAACTGAGCACCACATTGCACAATGTATAACCAAACCAAGCATGGTTGACAACTTGGAAATATAGCAATTGTATTCATTTCTCATGTATTTTGTAAAGATAAATTTGATTTATTTCTGACATGGAAGACAATACAAAATTGCAGCCTGAATAATTGAACATCACATTTGCAGAATTGAGCCAGAGAGTTAACTGAAGACGACAACTAATTAACAAAACAGTTAATAAGTGAGCACCACACTGCACGACATATAGAACATATACACTAGAGCAACATATTGCATGGTAAAATTAGATAGCACAATTCACTAGAATTTGTGAAGGAAAGGCAGGAGGAGCACAAGTAACGGGTAAACCAAGCATGCTTAACCGGCGTAGCTAGCAAATGGCAAGGTGCTCCTCCAAGATCTGGGGGTCGGCACGAATGGCCGCCATCACAACCTCATATGCGCGTGTTGCCACGATTTGCTTCTCCACTGCCAAATGCTCCTTGAGATCCTGGCTATACTGCGTGCACCATGGCTTAGGGCGGCGCTTATGTGGTGGAGGGGTTGGTGATTTGGGTAGAAGGTGTCGCGCTCACGTCGGCGGTCGGGGCATGTGGGATGTGGAAGGAGGAGGAGGATGGGGGTCGGGTGTGGATTACCTGCCTGGATAGACGAGGCCGAGCAGAGTGAAGGAGGGTTGCCGACGAGGAGGCGGCGCTGCAAGCAAGGAGTGAAGGTTTCAACTTGGAAAGGAAGGCGAAAAGAGGGGAAATTTGGCTTTTGGTAAGGGGGGCGGGGAGGTAGATATTTTCGCGGAAGCCTAAAATTTGGAATCGCTTCAGCCAAAAAACTGACGCGCAAAGTGTCATCAGACACGGTCCCTTATTCAGAACTGTGTACGATATGTGAACATCACAAACGATTCAGATAGCTTCACCCGTGTGTGATGAGTTTGAACGTCAAAAGTTTTGGTTCGAATTTCCATGGTTACAGTGGTCATCCACGTCATTGCATAATTTGGGTACACAAAGGAGACTACAGCACACCAACACTTCTTAATCGAGCAAGTTCAGCAAGTAAACAGAGCTAGCTGACCTAAACATTACTCTAACAATTTAAAGACAGGTGCTCTTAATTAAACAAAACAAAGTGTACTGCTATGGCTGGTGCTCGTCGTTCTCTGTCGCCGCCTCCATCTCCAGCTCACGCCCGACGGTCTCCTGGGGAAGGGGCTCCATGGCATCCATCACACCATACTCGGCAAACATCTTGCCATCCGCATCCGCCATCTCTTTGGAAAAGGACGCCACGAGCTAGGCGTGGGCGGACGTGATCTGGGCTTGGACGGGCTCCGCCGTCGCAAGGTATGCGGCAGAGGAACGGACGGTTGCTCGAACGCTCTCGGCGATTGCCAGCTCTTCAGCCATGGGTTACCGACCATTGTCGAAGAAGCTTCGTTCGATTTGTGCGGTGACCGCCAGGAGCTGGGCGTAGGTGGCATCGACATGGTCGTGGGCAGCCTTCATCAGGGCTAAGGCCGCCGCTGCAGAACGGACAGCTGCTGTGCTGCTCTCGCCAGTTGCTATCCCCGAGGCAGATGTTGTTGCCGCCACCTCAGAGCAACAGCGGCCGTTTGGGCTGCCTTTGCCGCCCGGTCGCAGATTGCGGTCGCGCTCATGCACCTTGTCAGCACGCGCATGGAGGCTGGGGCCGCGCTCTCGTCGGAATGGGCCACCGAAGTTTCCCTCACGACGTGGATCCACGTGCCCATCTTTCACCGACAACGATTGAACAGTGAAATGATATTTAGGGAGCGAGCTGGTGTGCTTGAGACACCAGCTGTGGACTGTAGCCGACACACCTTCTCGCGTAAGCCATAGGCGTACGATACATCGACAGTGCTGCAGGATATTTTGTGTTGCATCTCACACGGTTGGTGATAATAAACTGTGTGCGATCTACTTGATTTTTCATCTTGATTTGAATTACATAATGGGGTCACAGCGGCAATGGACGGTGTTTGAATTGCTAGACCTTTTATCTGGAGTGAACATGCAACTATATGTGTGTCGTAAAAGAATTGGAATTATTCAGGGTTTGTTTGAACATTTTATACATTAAATTGGTTTTCTAGCCATTTCAGGTGACAATTCAAAATTAAACTACATGCACATGCTCCGGTGCACCAGCATGGGTTGTAAAATCATATATGTGTCCATGGGTTTATGCTTATCTCCCATGCAAGAAATGGGGATGAAATTCGAACAGCACGGCACCATGGCTCTCCGGCAAACGTCGACGTACTTGCTTTTGTAATTCTAGTAAATCCAAAATTCGTCCGAAATTCATGAAACTTGCCATGCTATCATGGAGCGGCATCAACATGTCGTGGTAAAAATTATGTCACATTTGGGGCAGGATTGGGTATAAGCTTCTCATAAACCAGAGCTTCTCACAACAAGTGTGATGGTTTCGGTAGGAAACGTTTCACCTTTCTGGACGAAAATGATATCCATTGCCTCTTCTTGATTTCAAATTGTTTCCTAGTGTCAACATAGAACAACAGGAGTGTTGTGTCATTTTTTGGGATTTTTTGGGGTTTTCTTGGACATTTTAATACATTAGCTGAGTTTTCTATGCATTCATCTGCATAATTCAAATTTGAACTACAGGAACATGCTCTAATGCATATAAATTAGTTGAAAATTCAAATATGTGTCCTTGGTTGCCTGCTTAGGTCCCATGCAAGAAATGGGAATGAATGTCAAACACCCTGCCACCGTCACTCGGCCGCAAACATTGAGATACCTAGTTTTTAAATTCTAGTAAATCCAAAACTCGTCTGAAATTCGTGAAACTTGGCATGCTATCATAGAGCGGCATCAACGTGCTGTGGTAAAACTTGTGTCCCATTTGGGGCAGGTTTGGGTATATGTTTCTCACAAACCAGAGCTTCTCACAACAAGCATGGTGGTTTCGGTAGGGAACGTCCCACCTTTGGGGACGGAATGATATCCATTGCCTCTTATTGCTTCCAATTTTTTCTCGTTTCAACACAGAACAACATGAGTGTTGTGTCAATTTTTGTGATTTTTCGGGGTTCGTTTGGACATTTTTATGCATTAACTGAGTTTTCAATGCATTTATGTGCATAATTCAAATTTGAACTGCATGCACATGCTCCAATGCATATAAATTGGTTGAAAAATCAAAATTGTTTCCTTGGGTGCATGCTTAGGTCCCATGCAAGAAATGAGATTGAATTTCAAACACCAGGGCACTTTTGATTGCCAGCAAAACATTGAGATGCCTGGTTTTTAAATTCTAGTAAATCCAAAACTCGTCTGAAATTCATGAAACTTGGCATGCTATCATGGAGCGGCATCAACATGTCGTGGTAAATTTTTTGTCCCATTTGGGGGAGGTTTGGGTATATGCTTATCACAAACCAGAGCTTCTCACAACAAGCATGGTGGTTTCGGTAGGGAACGTCCCACCTTTGGGGACAAAACGATATCCATTGCTTCTTATTGCTTCCAAAAAAATTCTCGTTTTCAACATAGAACAACATGAGTGTTGTGTCAATTTTGTGATTTTTTGGGGTTCTTTTGGACATTTTTATGCATTAACTGAGTTTTCAATCCATTTATGTGCATAATTCAAGTTTGAACTACATGCACATGCTCCAATGCATATAAATTGGTTGAAAAATCAAAAATGTGTCCTTGGGTGCATGCTTAGGTCCCATGCAAGAAATGGGAATGAATTTCAAACACGAGGGCACTGTTGATTACCGGCAAAACATTGAGATGCCTCGTTTTTAAATTCTAGTAAATCCAAAACTCGTCTGAAATTCATGAAACTTGGCATGCTATCATGGTGCGGCATCAACATGCCGTGGTAAATTTTTTGTCCCATTTGGGGCAGGTTTGGGTATATGCTTCTCACAAACCAGAGCTTCTCACAACAAGCATGGTGGTTTCGGTAGGGAACATCCCACCTTTGGGGACGAAACAATATCCATTGCCTCTTATTGCTTCCAAAATTTTTCTCGGTTCAACATAGAACAACAGGAGTGTTGTGTCAATCTTTGTGATTTTTCGGGGTTCGTTTGGACATCTTTATGCATTAACTGAGTTTTCAATGCATTTATATGCATAATTCAAATTTGAACTACATGCACATGCTCCAGTGCATATAAATTGGTTGAAAAATCAAAACGGTGTCCTTGGGTGCATGCTTAGGTCCCATGCAAGAAATGGGAATGAATGTCAAACACCAGGGAACCGTTGATTGCCGGCAAAACATTGAGATGCCTGGTTTTAAAATTCTAGTAAATGCAAAACTCATGTGAAATTCATGAAACTTGGCATGCTATCATGGAGCGGCATCAACATGCCATGGTAAAAACTTTGTCCCATTTGGGGCAGGTTTGGGTATGTGCTTCTCACAAACCAGAGCTTCTCACGACAAGCATGATGGTTTCGGTAGGAAACGTCCCACCTTAGGGGATGAAACGATATCCATTGCCTCTTATTGCTTTCAAAAAATTTCTCATGCCAACATAGAATAACAGGAGTGTTGTGTCAATCTTTCTGATTTTTCGGGGTTCGTTTGGACATTTTTATGCATTAACTGAGTTTTCAATGCATTTATGTGCAAAATTCAATTTTGAACTACATGCACATGCTCCAGTGCATATAAATTGGTTGAAAATCAAAATTGTGTCCTTTGGTGCATGCTTAGGTCCCATGCAAGAAATGGGAATGAATTTCAGACACCAGGGCATGGTTGATTGCCGGCAAAACATTGAGATGTGTGGTTTTAAAATTCTAGTAAATCCAAAACTCGTCTGAAATTCATGAAACTTGGTATGCTATCATGGAGCAGCATCAACATGCCGGGGTAAAAAAATTGTCCCATTTGGGGCAGGTTTGGATATATGCTTCTCACAATCCAGAGCTTTTCACAATAAGCATGATGGTTTCGGTAGGGAACGTCCCACCTTTGGGGACGAAACGATATCCATTGCCTCTTATTGCTTTCAATTATTTTCTCGTGTCAACATAGAACAACAGAAGTGTTGTGTCAATCTTTGTAATTTTTCAGGGTTCGTTTGGACATTTTTATGCATTAACTGAGTTTTCGATACATTTATGTGCAAAATTCAAATTTGAACTACATGCACATGCTCCAGTGCATTTAAATTGGTTGAAAATCAAATATGTGTCCTTGGGTGCATTCTTAGGTCACATGCAAGAAATGGGAATGATTTTCAAACACCATGGGCACCGTTGATTGCCGGCAATACGTTGAGAACTTTATTTTTCAATTCTAGTAAATCCAAAAGTCGTCTGTAATTCGTGAAACTTGGCATTCTATCATGGAATGGCACCCGACATGATGTGGTATTTTCAGTGTCCATTCTGAGAGAAGGCGCACTCGAATAATGATAGCGAACAAAGGCATTTTGAAAAAACAGGTCCCACTTTTATATCTCAAACGTTTGTATAATTCAAACCGTGTGCGTTCTGTTAACCATTCACGTGACGCCATGTGTCTTGGTTTTAATGGATGTAGGAGGCGCCGTGCGGACAACTGCTTGACCTTCACTGAACGGGAGGTGTGTGAGCGTCGTCTGGTGCGTAGGCTAACCAAGAGGCATGCAAGCTGTCCTCGAATGTGCACGCTCATCGGGAAGCGTGCGAGCTGTACGCTGCGCAGGCTCACTGGGAAGCGAGCCCTTTGACTTCCATGGTCGCCCTTAAATATAAAACACTCATCGCAAACGTTTTAGTTAGAACACCTGTATGCAAACCCACAGCTTCCCCAGGAAGCCAAGAGAAAATGTGTCGAGCAGGATTTCTGCAGCTCTTGATTGGAAACGTTTTAGATAGAACACCCGTATGCAAAGCGGGAGCAGCACAGGATCTAAAAGCGCTCAAGGTTTCGGACTTGAAATGCCCGAATCTTGTCAACATCCAGCACCACTACAAGGTCTGGGGCAGTGACAAAAACAAGCTGAACTCCCTGGTTGACCTCGCCTCGGCCATTATCGACCCCTACTACGCGAAGATGAAGGAAGAGAGCAATAAGGACAAGAACACCTGGCACAGTGTGTGGCATGAGAGACTGGATGAACAACATGTCAAGTACGCATCCATGGACGCGTAAGCAAGCTATGAGATGTACATGCGGATTGTTGACATGAGGAACTGTCTTCTTCCTGACCCAAACGAGGGCTCCAGCCACATAGCAGTGGCGGGAGCGTCACAAGAAGTAGATGACTAGACGATCGTTTTTCCTACTTTAGAATGCATGCAATTGTTTATTGAGGTGTGTGCGAATGATCTGTATAGTCACTTATGTAATTGGATGTTTATTTCAGTTATATATATACACATGTTATTCTACTGTAGACAGAGCAATTCACACGACTTATTAGCAGCAATCGTCTGTGTTATTATTGGTCTTCGCACACATTTCTAATTACGGACCTGTTTGTCGCGTATCACACATCTTGATCAGTTGAACCATTTCCATTGTATTGCCTAATCACACGCAGTTCATCCTAGTGAACCGTATGATGTATATCGCACACACCTTCATCTGGCTGCCCGTTTCTTTTGTTCCTCCTCATCGTAAATAGTTAATTGAACTGAACCGTATGCCCTTCATCGCACCAACAAAAATCTGAACCATGTTTGATGCATCCGTCATCACAAACGTTTTGCACCTTTTTTGATGGTTTTTTTACACCCCCGTTTGCCATTATGGCATCGCACACAGTTTTGTCAAAGGGTCTCTGATCGTAGTGTCGCGTTAGCAGCAACCTGCCATAGTGTCACGCTGTTGTGTTGTCAGAACTATTCCACAACACTCTGCTGGATCAAGAGTTCGTGGGACGTCATCGAGCTGAACGTGTGCAAAAATCAGAGGTGTCGTACGTTCGGTACTTGATCGGTTGAATCGCGAAGATGTTTGACTACATCAACCGCGTTAATCTAACGCTTTCGCTTTCAGTCTATGAGGGTACGTGGACACACTCTTCCCGTCTTGTTGATATGCTTCTCCTAGGTAGATCTTGCATGAGCGTAGGATTTTTTTTTGAAATTGCTTGCTACGTTCCCATCAGTGGCATCATGATCCAGGTCTATGCGTAGACGATATGGACGAGTAGAACACAAAGGAGTTGTGGGCGGTGATGTTCATACTGCTTACCACCAACGTCTTATTTTGATTTGGCGGTATTATAAGATGAAGCGGCCCAGACCAACATTACGTGACCGCGTTCATGAGACCGGTTCCACCGTTACGTGCAACTTGTTTGCATAAAGGTGGATGGCGGGTATCTGTCTCTCTTGCTTTAGTTGAATCAAATTTGACTGCGGTCGGTCCTTGTTGAAGGTTAAAACAACAAACTTGATAAATCACCGTTGTGGTTTTTGTGCCGTACGTAAGAACGGTTCTTGCTAGCAGCCCGTAGCAGCCACGTAAAACTTGCAACAACAAAGTAGAGGACGTCTAACTTGTTTTTGCAAAGCATGTTGTGATATGATATGGTCAAGACGTGATGAGTTATACGTTATTGTATGAGATGATCATGTTTTGTAAATTTTCGGCAACCGCCAGGAGCCTTATGGTTGTCTGTTTATTGTATGAAATACGAACACCATGTAATTGCTTTACTTTATCACTATTAGTTAGCGATAGTAGTAGAAGCAATAGTTGGCAAGACGACCACGACGCTACGATGAAGATCATGGTGTCAAGCCGGTGACGATGGAGATCATGATGATGCTTTGGAGATGGAGATCAAAAGCACAAGATGATGATGGCCATATCATGTCACATATTTTGATTGCATGTGATGTTTATATTTTATGCATCTTATTTTGCTTAGTACGGTGGTAGCATTATAAGATGAAACCTCACTAAAATTTCAAGGTAGAAGGTGTTCTCCCTGAGTATGCACCGTTGCGACAGTTCGTCGTGCTGAGACACCACGTGATTATCGGGTGAGATAAGCTCTACGTTCACATACAAAGGGTGCAAGACAATTTTGCACATGCAGAATACTCAGGTTAAACTTGACGAGCCTAGCATGTACAGACATGGCCTCAGAACACTAGAGACCGAAAGGTCGAGCGTGAATCATATAGCAGATATGATCAACGTGAGATGTTCACCATTGAATACTACTCCATCTCACGTGATGATCGGACATGGTTTAGTTGATATGGATCACATGATCATTAAGATGACTTGAGGGATGTCTATCTAAGTGTGAGTTCTTTAGTAATTTTATTAATTGAACTTAATTTATCATGAACTTAGTCCTGATTGTTTTTGCATATCTATGTTGCAATTCAATGGCCCGTGCTACCGTTCCCTTGAATTTTAATGCATTCCTAGAGAAAGCTAAGTTGAAAGATGATGGTAGCAACTACACGGACTGGGTCCATAACTTGAGGATTATCCTCATTGCTGCACACAAGAACTATGTCCTTGATGCACCGCTAGGTGAAAGGCGTGCTGCAGGAGCAACTGCTGATGTTATGAATGTCTGGCAAGCTCGATCTGATGACTACTCAATAGTTCAGTGTGCCATGCTTTACGGCTTAGAATCGGGACTTCAAAGATGTTTTGAACGTCATGGAGCATATGAGATGTTCCAAGAGTTGAAGTTAATATTTCAAGCAAATGCCCGAGTTGAGAGATATGAAGTCTCCAACAAGTTCTATAGCTGCAAGATGGAGGAGAACAATTCTGTCGGTGAACACATACTCAGAATGTCTGGGTACCATAACCACTTGACTCATCTGGGAGTTAATATTCCGGATGATAGTGTTATTGACAGAGGTATTCAATCACTGCCGCCAAGCTATAAAGGCTTCGTGATGAACTATAATATGCAAGGGATGGAGAAGACAATTTCCGAGTTCTTAGCCATGCTCAAAGCTGCGGAGGTATAAACCAAAAAGAGCATCAAGTGTTGATGGTTAACAAGACCACTAGTTTCCAGAAAAAGGGCAAGGGAAAGAAGGGGAACTTCAAGAAGAATAGCGAGCAAGTTGCTACTCCCGGGAAACCCAAGTCTAGAGCCAAGCCTGAAACTGAGTGCTTCTACTGCAAAGGGACTGGTCACTGGAAGCAGAACTGCCCCAAGTATTTGGCGGATAAGAAGGATGGCAAAGTGTACAAAGGTATATTTGATATACATGTTATTGATGTGTACCTTACTAATGCCTGTAGTAGCGCCTGGGTATTTGATACTGGTTCGGTTGCTCATATTTGTAACTCGAAACAGGGGCTACGGATTAAACGAAGATTGGCTAAGGACGAGGTCACGATGCGCGTGGGAAATGGTTCCAAAGTCGATGTGATCGCCGTCGGCACGCTACCTCTACATCTACCTTAGGGATTAGTTTTAGAACTAAATAATTGTTATTTGGTGCCAGCATTGAGCATGAACATTATATCTGGATCTTGTTTGTTGCGAGACGGTTATTCATTTAAATCAGAGAATAATGATTGTTCTATTTTTATGAGTAATATGTTTTATGGTCATGCACCCATGACGAGTGGTCTATTTTTGTTGAATCTCGATCGTGGTGATATACATATTCATAATATTGATACCAAATGATGCAAAGTTGATAATGATAGTGCAACATATTTGTGGCACTACCGTTTAGGTCATATTGGTGTAAAGCGCATGAAGAAACTCCAAGCACATGGGGTTTTTGAATCACTTGATTATGAATCATTTGATACTTGCGAACCATGCCTCGTGGGCAAGATGACTAAAACTCTGTTCTCCAGAACAATGGAGCGAGCAACTGACTTACTGGAAATAATACATACCGATGTATGCGGTCTGATGAGTGCTAAGGCTCACAGCGGGTATCATTATTTTTTGACCTTCACAGATGATTTGAGCAGATATGGGTATATCTACTTGATGAAACGCAAGTCTGAAATATTTGAAAAGCTCAAAGAATTTCAGAGTGAAGAAGAGAATCATCGTAACAAAAAAATAAAGTTTCTATGATCTGATCGCGAAGGTGAATATTTGAGTTACGAGTTTGGTCTTCATTTAAAATAACGTGGAATAGTTTCGCAACTCACACCACCTGGAACACCACAATGTAATGGTGTGTCCGAACGCCGTAACCATACTTAATCAGATATGGTGCGATCTATGATGTCTCTTACCGATTTACCACTATCGTTTTGGGGTTATGCATTAGAGACAGTTGCATTCACGATAAATTGGGCACCATCTAAATCCGTTGAGACGACACCGTATGAACTGTGGTTTGGCAAGAAACCTAAGCTGTCGTTTCCTAAAGTTTGGGGTTTTGATGCTTATGTGAACAAGCTTCAGCCAAATAAGCTCGAACCCAAATTGGAGAAGTGTGTCTTAATAGGATACCAAAAAGAAACTGTTGGGTAGACCTTCTATCACAGATCCCAAGGCAAGACTTTTGTTGCTAAGAATGGATCCTTTCTAGAGAAGGAGTTTCTCTCGAAAGAATTGAGTGGGAGGAAAGTAGAACTTGATGAGGTAATTGTACCTTCTCTCAAATTGGAAAATAGCTCATCACAGAAAATTGTTCCCGTGATGCCTACACCAACTAGTAAGGAAGCTAATGATGATGATCATGAAACTTCAGATCAAGTTACTACCGAACCTCGTAGGTCAACCAGAGTACGTTCCGCACGAGAGTGGTATGGTAATCCTATTCTGGAGGTCATGTTACTAGACCATGATGAACCTACGAACTAAGAGGAAGCGATGATGAGCCCAGATTCCGTGAAATGGCTTGAGGGCCATGAAATCTGAGATGGGATCCATGTATGAGAACAAAGTGTGGACTTTTGTTGACTTGTCTGGTGATCGGCAAGCCGTAGAGAATAAATGGGTCTTCAAGAAGAAGACTGACGCTAATGGTAATGTACCGTCTACAAAGCTCGACTTGTTGCAAAAGGTTTTCGACAAGTTCAAGGAGTTGACTACGATGAGACTTTCTCACCCGTAGCGATGATTAAGTCTGTCCGAATCATGTTTGCAATTACTGCATTTTATGATTATGAAATCTGGCAAATGGATGTCAAAACTGCATTCCTTAATGGATTTCTCAAAGAAGAGTTGTATATGATGCAACCAGAAGGTTTTGTCGACCCTAAAGGTGCTAACAAAGTGTGCAAGCTCTAGCGGTCCATCTATGGATTGGTGCAAGCATCTCGGAGTTGGAATATACACATTGATGAGGTGATCAAAGCATATGGTTTTATACACACTTTTGGAGAAGCCTGTATTTACAAGAAAGTGAGTGGGAGCTCTGTAGCATTTCTGATATTATATGTGGATGACATATTGTTCATTGGAAATGATATAAAATTTCTGGATAGCATAAAAGGATACTTGAATAAGAATTTTTTAATGAAAGACATCGGTGAAGCTGCTTATATATTGGGCATCAAGATATATAGGGATAGATTAAGATGCTTAATTGGACTTTCACAAAGCACATACCTTGATAAAGTTTTGAAGAAGTTCAAAATGGATTAGTCAAAGAAATGGTTCTTGCATGTGTTACAAGGTGTGAAGTTGAGTCAGACTCAATGCCCGACCACTGCAGAAGACAAAGAGAAAATGAAAGTCATTCCCTATGCCTCAACCATAGGTTCTATCATGTATGAAATGCTGTGTACCAGACTTGATGTGTGCCTTGCTATAAGTCTAGCAGGGAGGTACCAAAGTAATTCATGAGTGGATCACTGGACAGCGGTCAAGAACATCTTGAAGTACCTGAAAAGGACCAAGGATATGTTTCTCGTTTATGGAGGTGACAAAGAGCTCGTCGTAAATGGTTACGTCGATGCTAGCTTTGACACTGATCCGGGTGACTCTAAGTCACAAACCGGATACGTATTTTTGTTGAACGGTGGAGCTGTCAATGGTGCAGTTCCAAGCAGAGCATCGTGGCGGGATCTAAGTGTGAAGCAGAGTACATAACTTCTTCGGAAGCAGCAAATGAAGGAGTCTGGATGAAGGAGTTCATATCCGATCTAGGTGTAATACCTAGTGCATCGGGTCCAATGAAAATCTTTTGTGACAACACTAGATCAATTGCCTTGGCGAAGGAATCGAGGTTTCACAAGAGAACTAAGCACATCAAGAGACGCTTCAACTTTATCCGCGATCAAGGCAAGGAGGGAGACATAGATATTGGCAAAATACATATGGATCTGAATGTAGCAGACCTGTTGACTAAGCCTGTTCCACGAGAAAAACATGATAAGCACCAAGACTCCATGGGTGTTAGAATCATTACTATGCAATCTAGATTATTGACTCTAGTGCAAGTGGGAGACTAAAGGAAATATGCCCTAGAGGCAATAATAAAGTTGTTATTTATATTTATATCATGATAGATGTTTTTTATTCATGCTAGAATTGTATTAACCGGAAAATTGATACATGTGGATACATAGATAAAACACAGTGTCCCTAGTAAGCCTCTACTAGACTAGCTCGTTAATCAAAGATGGTTGAGTTTCCTAACCATAGACATGTGTTGTCATTTGATTAATGGGATCACATCATTTGGAGAATGATGTGATGGACATGACCCATCCGTTAGCTTAGCGTATTGATCATTCAGTTTTATCGCTACTGCTTTCTTCATGTCAAATGCATATTCCTCAGACTATGAGACTATGCAACTCCTGGATATCGGAGGAATGCCTTGTGTGCTATCAAACATCACAACGTAGCTGTGTGATTATAAAGATGCTCTACAGGTATCTATGAAGGTGTTTGTTGGGTTGACATAGATCGAGATTAGGATTTATCACTCCGAGTATCAGAGAGGTATCTCTGGGCCCTCTCGGTAATGCACATCATAAGAAGCCTTGCAAGCAATGTGACTAATGAGTTAGTTGCGGGATGATGCATTACGGAACGAGTAAAGAGACTTTCCGGTACTGATGCCCCACAAGTATAGGGGATCTATCGTAGTCCTTTCGATAAGTAAAAGTGTCGAACCCAATGAGGAGCAGAAGGAAAAGATAGGCAGTTTTCAGTAAGGTATTCTCTGCAAGCACTGAAATTATCGGTAATAGATAGTTTTGTGATAAGGTAATTTGTAACATGTAATTAAAGTAAATAAGGTGCAGCAAGATGGCCCAATCCTTTTTGTAGCAAAGGACAAGCCTGGACAAACTCTTATATAAAGGAAAGCGCTCCCGAGGACACATGTGAATTATCGTCAAGCTAGTTTTCATCACGCTCATATGATTCACGTTCGTTACTTTGATAATTTGATATGTGGGTGTACCGGTGATTGGGTATTACCCTTCCTTGGACAAGCATCTCACTTATGATTAACCCCTATTGCAAGCATCCGCAACTACAAAAGAAGTATTAAGGTAAACCTAACCATAGCATGAAACATATGGATCCAAATCAGCCCCTTACGATGCAACGCATAAACTAGCGTTTAAGCTGATGTCACTCTAGCAACCCATCATCTACTTATTACTTCCCAATGCCTTCCTCTAGTCCCAAACAATGGTGAAGTGTCATGTAGTCGACGTTCACATAACACCACTAGAGGAAAGACAACATATATCTCATCAAAATATCGAACGAATACCAAATTCACATGACTACTTATAGCAAGACGTCTCCCATGTCCTCAGGAACAAACGTAACTACTCACCAATCATATTCATGTTCATAATCAGAGGGGTATTAATGGACATAAAGGATCTGAACATATGACCTTCCACCGAATAAACCAACTAGCATCAACTACAAGGAGTAATCAACAATACTAGCAACCCACAGGTACGAATCTCAGGTTTTGGGACAAAGATTGGATACAAGAGATGAACTAGGGTTTGAGAGGAGATGGTGCTGGTGAAGATGTTGATGGAGATTGACCCCCTCCCATAAGAGGATCGTTGGTGATGACGACGGTGATGATTTCCTCCTCCCGGACGGATGTTTCCCCGACAGAATAGCTCCGCCGGAGCCCTAGATTGGTTTCGCCAGGTTCTGCCTCGAGACGGTGGCGCTTCATCCCGAAAGCTTCCTCCTTTTTTTCCAGGGCACAAGACACCTTATATTATAAGATGGGCATCTGGGGGCTTCCAGGTGGCCCACAAGGCAGGGGGCGCATCCAGGGGGTAGGGCGTGCCCTCCGCCCTCGTGGATAGTGGGTGGCCCCCCTCTGGTGCTTTCTTCGCCCAATATTTTTAATATATTCCAAAACTTACTTTCGTGGAGTTTCAGGACTTTTTGAGTTGTGCAGAATAGGTCTCTATTATTTTCTCCTTTTCCAGCCCAGAATTCCTGCTGCCGGCATTCTCCCTCTTCATTTAAACCTTGTAAAATAAGAGAGAAAATCCATAAGTGTTGTGACATAATGTGTAATAACAACCCATAATGCAATAAATATCAATATAAAAGCATGATGCAAAATGGACGTATCAACTCCCCCAAGCTTAGACCTCGCTTGTCCTCAAGCGGAAGCCGATATCGAAAAATATGTCCACATGTTTAGAGATAGAGGTGTCGATAAAATAAAATACGGACATGAGGGCATCATGATCATTCTTATAATAGCAACATATATATTGTCATATGATTTCCTATGCTAAAGTAACAATCTATTCACAATGTCACGTACGAATCAGAAACTTCATTGAAAACTAACAAACTATGATCTCGGTCATTGAAGCAATTGCAATTTATCATAACATCAGAAAGAGTCAATATAAGATCTTTTCAGCAAGTCCATATACTCAACTATCATTTAGTCATTCACAATTGCTAACACTCACGCAATACTTATGGGTATGGAGTTTTAATCGGACACGGAGAAAGATAGGGGCTTATAGTATTGCCTCCCAACCTTTTACCTCAAGGGTAACGTCAACAATAATAGTTTATGATAACTTACATCTAATTGGGTATATATGTCAGGATCTTTCCAACACAATGTGCTTGCTAAAGGATAAAATGTAAAAAGGAAAGGTGAAGATCACCATGACTCTTGTATAAGGTATAAGACAAGAATAAAAGATAGGCCCTTCGCAGAGGGAAGTAGAGGTTGTCATGTGCTTTTATGGTTGGATGCACAAAATCTTAATGCGAAAGAACGTCACTTTATATTGCCACTTGTGATAGGGACCTTTATTATGCAATCCGTCGCTTTTATTACTTCCATATCACAAGATCGTATAAAGCTTATTTTCTCCACACTAATAGATCATACATATTTAGAGAGCGATTTTTATTGCTTGCAACAAAGAAAACTTACTTGAAGGATCTTTCTCAATCCATAGGTAGATATGGTGGACTCTCATGGCAAAACAAGGTTTAAGGATACTTGTAAGCACAATTAGTATCTCTACTTGGTGCAAGGAATTTGGCTAGCATGAGGGGGAAAGGCAAGCTCAAAATGTTGGATGATCCATGACAATATAATTTATTTCGGATGTAAGAAAACATAACCCATTATGTTTTCTTCCTTATCCAACATCAACTTTTTAGCAGGTCATATTTTAATGAGTGCTCACAATCATAAAAGATGTCCAAGATAGTATATTTATATGTGAAAACCTCTCTTCCTTTATTACTTCCTATTAATTGCAACGATGACCAAAACTATATTTGTCAACTCTCAATAACTTTTATTCATCATACTCTTTATATGTGAAGTCATTACTTATATAAGCTCAATATGATCTCTTTATTTCCTTTTATTCTTTTTTTTCAAGATCATAGTAAGATAATCAAGCCCTTGACTCAAAACAAATTTTTATTATATATAGCTCACGGACTCGATTACATAGATAAGGATCAACACAAAAACTCAAAGCTAGATCATACTAAACTTTATTCTACTAGATCAAGATATAACCAAAAGGATCAAACTAAGAAAAAGGGTAAAGATAGAGGTGTGATGGTGATACGATACCGGGGCACCTCCCCCAATCTTAGCAGTTGCCAAGGGGAGTGCCCATACCCATGTGTTTATGTGTCTTTCTTCGAAGGTGGTGATGATGGAGTTGTTGATGATGTAGGCTTGTCGTCCATCTTCCAAGGCATAAACTCACCATCGTAGAAGGATGATCGAGTCTCCGAGATCCTCAAATATGTAGCCAAACTCATCCTCTTTAATCTATATTCATACTCACAGTTTTGGTTTTGCGGGTCATAGATCTGGGTTTGGAGGTGCTCGATTTTCTCGTGAAGCTTGAAGATGGTCTCCCCAATGTTCTTGGTATCCATCTTGTGGTTGTTGGTGAACTCCACGATCATCATGTGGTTGGCGTTGAGTCCGCGCTCCACCATCCCCTGGCACTTGAAAACTTGTTGCTCCATTACTTCGAGTCTTGTCTCCACGCTTCCGGTCCTCCTTGGTCCCTCAACATCGCTGATGTGCAGCACCCCCTCACGCATCTCAATGGTTTGAGGGTGTTGCAGCACCTCCATGAGGTAGGGGTTGGTGACCTTCTCGAAAAACTTGTCCTTGGGGTGCTTGAAGACGGCATGGTGATCTAGGTCTGTCAAAAAAACAGCTCGAAACAAAAGCAGAGGATTTTATCGTGGTACAGTGGTCAAAACCATCAGGATATTATATAATGAATTTTCACTGACCAAAATAAGTATCATGCAAGAAAATGTAGTCCGGAGGGCACACGAGGTACCCACAAGGCAGGGGGCGCGTCCTCCACTCTCGTGGATGCCTCGTGTCCCTTTCGAACTACTTCTTACTTTCCTATTTTTTAAAATATTCCAAAACGGAGAAAAATTGCTAATAGAACTGTTATGGAGTCGGTTTACTTACCATACCACATACCTATTCCTTTCCGGAGTCTGAAGCGTTCTGGAAAGTGTCCCTTATGTACTCCTCCGGGGTTACGGTGTCCATAACATTGGTTTCAACATTTATGCGGTTACTTGAGATATAATTTTTGATTCTTTGACTGTTCACCACCTTCGGATTTGTGCCTTCGAAGTTGTTGATTTTTATGGCACCGGAACGATAGACCTCCTCGATAACGTAAGGACCTTCCCATTTAGAGAGAAGTTTTCCTACAAAAAATCTTAAACGAGAGTTTTATAGCAAAACATAGTCACCTACATTAAACTCATGTTTTTGTATCCTTTTGTCATGCCATCTTTTAACTTTTCTTTAAACATTTTGGCATTCTCATAGGCCTGGGTTCTCCACTCATCAAGTGAGCTAATGTCAAATAGTCTCTTCTCACCGGCAAGTTTGAAATCATAATTGAGCTCTTTAATGGCCCAATATGCCTTGTGTTCTAGTTTGAGAGGTAAGTGACATGCTTTTCCATAAACCATTTTATACGGAGACATACCCATAGGATTTTTATATGCAGTTCTATAAGCCCATAATGCATCATCAAGTTTCTTGGACCAATTCTTTCTAGACCTATTAATAGTCTTTTGCAAAATTAATTTAATCTCTCTATTACTCAGTTCTACTTGACCACTAGACTGTGGGTGGTATAGAGATGCAATTCTATGATTAACATCATACTTAGCATGCATTTTACGAAAAGCACCATGAATAAAATGTGAACCACCATCAGTCATTAAGTATCTAGGGACTCCAAACCTCGGAAAAATAACTTCTTTAAGCATCTTAATAGAGGTGTTATGATCAGCACTACTAGTTGGAATAGCTTCTACCCAGTTAGTAACGTAATTAACAACAGCTAAAATATGTGTGTACCCATTAGAGGAAGGAAACATTCCCATATAATCAAAGCCCCAAACATCAAATAGTTTAATAGCAAGTGAATAGTTCATAGGCATTTCTTGACGTCTACAAATATTACCAATTATTTGACATTCATCACAAGACAAGACAAACTTACGAGCATCATTGAAAAGAGTAGGCCAATAAAAACCGGATTGCAATACCTTGTGTGCAGTTCTATCTCCAGCGTGGTGTCCTCCATAAGCCTCGGAATGACACTTGCGTAGGATCTATACCTGTTCATGCTCAGGTACACAACGTCTAATAACACCATCTACTCCTTCTTTATAAAGGTGTGAGTCTTCCCAGAAGTAATGTCTTAAATCATAGAACAACTTTTTCGTTTGCTGGTATGTGAAAGTAGGTGGTATAAATTTAGCAACAATGTAATTAGCATAATCAGCATACCATGGAGCAGTACGAGAAGCATTTATGACAGCTAATTGTTCATCAGGAAAGCTATCATTAATAGGTAGTGGGTCATCAAGAACATTCGCTAACCTAGATAAGTTGTCTGCAACGGGGTTCTCAGCTCCCTTTATATCAATAATATGCAAATCAAATTATTGTAGCAAGAGAACCCATCTAATAAGTCTAGGTTTAGCATCTTTCTTTTCCATAAGATATCTAATAGCAGCATGATCAGTGTAAATAGTTACTTTAGAATCAACAATATAAGGTCTGAACTTATCACAAGCAAATACAACTGCTAAAAATTCTTTTTGAGTAGTAGCATAATTTATCTGGGCACTATCTAGAGTTTTAATAGCATATTGGATAACATTTAATTTCTTATCAACTGTTTGTCCTAGAACAGCACCTACAGCATAATCATTAGCATCACACATAATTTTAAAGGGTAAATTTCAATCAGGTGGCTGGACAATAGGTGCAGAAATCAAGGCTTTCTTAAGTATTTCAAATGCTTCTACACAATCATCATCAAATACAAAAGGAATATCTTTTTGTAAGAGATTTGTCAGAGGCCTAGAAAGTTTTGAGAAGTCTTTAATGAACCTCCTATAAAAATCGGCATGACCAAGGAAACTTATTATACCTTTGATGTCCTTAGGACACGGCATCTTTTCAATAGCATAAATTCTAGCTTTATCAACTTCAATACCTCTTTCAGAAATTTTATGCCCCAAGACAATACCTTCATTAACCATAAATTGGCACTTCTCCCAATTCAAGACAAGATTAGTTTCTTCACATCTCTGCAAAACTCGATCAAGGTTGCTTAAGCAATCATCAAAAGAAGTTCCATACACGGAGAAATCATCCATGAAAACCTCAACAATCTTTTCACAAAAGTCAGAGAATATAGCAGTCATACATCTTTAAAAGGTAGCAGGTGCATTACATAAACCAAAAGGCAAACTTCTATAAGCAAAGGTACCGAAAGGTCAAGTAAAAGTGGTCTTTTCCTGATCCTCTTTTGACACAGGTATTTGAAAGAAACCAGAATAACCGTCTAGAAAGCAAAAATGTGTATGTTTGGATAATATTTCTAGCATTTGATCAATAAACGGTAAAGGGTAATGATCCTTTCTAGTAGCTTTATTTAATTTGCGGAAATCAATTACCATTCTATAACCTGTAACAATTCTTTGTGGGGTCAATTCGTCTTTATCATTAGGAACAACAGTAATACCTCCCTTCTTAGGGACACAATGGACATGACTTACCCGCTGACTATTAGCAACAGGATAAATTATACCTGCCTCCAAAAGCTTTAGTATTTCATTTCTTACCACGTCTTCCATCTTAGGATTTAACCGTCGTTGGTGATCAACAACCGGTTTAGCGTCTTTCTCCAATTTTATTTTGTGTTGGCATAGAGTGGGACTAATGCCCTTAAGATCATCAAGAGTATATCCAATAGCAGCACGGTGCTTCTTCAGAGTTTTCAATAATTTCTCTTCTTCCTGCTCTAAAAGGTTAGCACTAATAATAACAGGATATATCTTCTTTTCATCAAGATAAGCATATTTAAGAGTATCAGGTAATGGTTTAAGCTCAAACAAGTGATCATCCTTGGGTGGAGGAGGATCTCCTAGGATTTCAACAGGCAAGTTGTTTTTTAATAAAGGTCCATGTTTAAAGAATACTTCATCTATTTCCCTTCTTTCATTCATAAACATATCATTTTCATGGTCAAGCAAATATTGTTCTAAAGGATCATTAGGAGGCACGGCAATAGAAGCAAGACCAACAATTTCATCTTTACTAGGCAATTCTTTATCATGGGGTTGTCTACGAAATTTAGCAAAATTAAAGTCATGATACATATCCCCTAAACCAACAGTAACAATATCCTTTTCGTAGTCTATCCTAGCATTAACAGTATTGAAGAAGGGTATACCAAATATAATGGGACAAAAGTCATCCTGTGGGGAACCAAGAACAAGAAAATCTGTAGGGTATTTAACTTTCCCACACAATACTTCAACATCTCTAACAATCCCAATTGGTGAAACAGTATCTCTATTGGCAAGCTTAATAGTAACATCAATATCTTCTATCTCAGCAGGTGCAATATCATGCATAATTTCTTTGTATAAGGAATGAGGTATTGCACTCGCACTAGCACCCATATCGCATAAGCCATGATAACAATGATTTTCTATTTTAACAGAAACAACATGCATGCCTACAACAGGTCTATGTTTATTTTTAGTGTCGGGTCTAGCAATTCTAGTAGCTTCGTTACAGAAGTAAATAACATGCCCATCAATATTATCGACCAAGAGATCCTTAACCATAGCAATACCAGGTTCAACTTTATTTTTCTCAGATGGTGTAGGTGTTCTAGCATTACTCTTACGAACCACAGTTGAAGCTTTGGCATGATCCTTTATTCTAACAGGGAAGGGTGGTTTCTCAATATAAGTGGTAGGAACAATAGGATCAACATTATAAGTGATAGTCTTTTCTTCAACTTTAACAGGTTCAACTACTTTTAATTCAATGGGAGGATGATATTTAAACCACTTCTCCTTAGGGAGATCAACATGAGTAGCAAATGATTCACATAAATAAACTACTATCTCAGAGTCAAGTCCATATTTAGTGCTAAATTCACGAAAAGCATCGGTATCCATAAAATATTTAACACAATCAAACTTAGGTGTTATACCTGACTCCTTACCTTCATCGAGATCCCAATATTCAGAGTTGCGTTTAATTATTTCCAATAAATCTCATTTGAATTCAATAGTCTTCATCATAAAAGAACCACTACAAGAAGTATCAAGCATGGATCGATTATTGAGAGAAAGCCTAGCATAATTTTTTTGAATAATAATTTCTCTTGAGAGCTCGTGATTGGGGCATGAATATAACATTGACTTAAGCCTCCCCCAAGCTTGAGCGATACTTTATCCTTCACGAGGCCAAATATTATATATATAATTACGATTACGATGAACAAGATGCATAGGATAAAACTTCTGATGAAATTCCAGTTTCAATCGGTTGTAGTTCCATGATCCAATATCATCACATAGCCTATACCATGTCAATGCATTTCCCTTCAAAGATAAAGAGAATACCTTCTTCTTGATAACATCCTCGAGCATACCTGCAGGCTTAAATAATTCACAAACTTTATCCACATTGATTAGGTGCAAATCGGGGTACAATGTTCCATCTCGTGTAAAAGGACTACCTAGCAGTTTCTCTATCATACCCGGAGGAATTTCAAAGTAAACATTTTCAGTAGGTTCAGTAGGTTGGGGAGCAACTCTTTGCTCTATTGGTCGGGGTGAAGATACCCCGAACAAGCCCCTCAAAGGATTATGTTCCATAGTAACAAGTGACAATAAATTTCAGCACACTATATAAATTTTTCCTTACCAAATTCCACCTACCAAAGGCGCTTCACTCCCCGACAATGGCGCCAGAAAAGAGTCTTGATGTCCCACAAGTATAGGGGATCTATCGTAGTCCTTTCGATAAGTAAGAATGTCGAACTCAACAAGGAGCATAAGGAAATGATATGCAGTTTTCAGTAAGGTATTCTCTGCAAGCACTGAAATTATCGGTAACAAATAGTTTTGTGATAAGGTAATTAGTAACGAGCAACAAGTAATAAAAGTAAATAAGGTGCAGCAAGATGGCCCAATCCTTTTTGTAGCAAAGGACAAGCCTGGATAAACTCTTATATAAAGGAAAGCGCTCCCGGGGACACATGGAATTATCGTCAAGCTAGTTTTCATCACGCTCATATGATTCACGTTCGTTACTTTGATAATTTGATATGCGGGTGGACCGGTGCTTGGGTACTGCCCTTCCTTGGACAAGCATCCCACTTATGATTAACCCCTATTGCAAGCATCCGCAACCACAAAAGATGTATTAAGGTAAACCTAATCATAGCATGAAACATATGGATCCAAATTAGCCCCTTACGAAGCAACGCATAAACTAGGGTTTAAGCTTCTGTCACTCTAGCAACCCATCATCTACTTATTACTTCCCAGTGCCTTCCTTTAGGCCCAAACAATGGTGAAGTGGCATGTAGTCGACGTTTATATAACACCACCAGAGGAAAGACAACATACATCTCATGAAAATATCGAACGAATAGCAAATTCACATGACTACTTATAGCAAGACTTCTCCCATGTCCTCAGGAACAAACGTAACTACTCACAAATTATATTCATGTTCATAATCAGAGGGGTATTAATGTGCATAAAGGATCTGAACATATGATCTTCCACCGAATAAACCAACTAGCATTAACTACAATGAGTAATCAACACTACTAGCAACCCACAGGTACCAATCTGATGTTTTGGGACAAAGATTGGATACAAGAGATGAACTAGGGTTTGAGAGGTGATGGTGCTGGTGAAGATGTTGATGGAGATTGACCCCCTCCCGATGAGAGGATCGATGGTGATGACGATGATGATGATTTCTCCCTCCCGGAGGGATGTTTCCCCAGCAGAACAGCTCCGCCGGAGCCCTATATTGGTTTCGCCAGCTTCCACCTCGAGACGGCGGCGCTTCGTCCCGAAAGCTTCCTCCTTCTTTTTCCAGGGCAAAAGACACCTTATATCAGAAGATGGGCATCGGGGGGCTTCCAGGTGGCCCACGAGGCAGGGGGCGCGCCCAGGGGGGTAGGGCGCGCCCTCCACCCTCGTGGACAGCGGGTGGCCCCCCTCTGGTGCTTTCTTTGCCCAATATTTTTAATATATTCCAAAACTAACTTTCGTGTATTTTCAGGAATTTTTGATTTGTGCAGAATAGGTCTCAAGTATTTGCTCCTTTTCCAGCCCAGAATTCCAGCTGCCGGCATTCTCCCTCTTCATGTAAACCTTGTAAAATAAGAGAGAAAAGGCATAAGTATTGTGACATAATGTGTACTAACAGCCCATAATGCAATAAATATTGATATAAAAGCATGATGCAAAATGGACGTATGAGGTAACGAGATTGAACTAGGTATGAAGATACCGACGATCGAATCTCGGGCAAGTAATATACCAATGGCAGAGGGGATAAAGTATGTTGTCCTTATAGTTTGACCCATAAAGATCTTCGTACAATATGTGGGAGCCAAAATGAGCATCCAGGTTCCGCTATTGGTTATTGACCGGTGAAGTGTCTCGATCATGTCTACATGGTTCTCGAACCCGTAGGGTCCGCACGCTTAACGTTCGAAGACGATTTGTATTATGAGTTATGTGATTTGGTGACCCAAGATTGTTCGGAGTCCCATATGAGATCACGGACATAATGAGGAGTCTCGAAATTGTCAAGAGGTAAATATTGATATATTGGATGATAGTATTCGGACACCGTAAGGGTTCCGAGGGGTGCCGGGTACATATATGAGTTTTGGGGGGTTACCGGAATCCCCCGGGGGAAGTAATGGGCCACATGGGCCATAGGGGAGTGATACGTCTCCAACGTTTCTACTTTTCCAAACACTTTTGCCCTTGTTTTGGACTCTAACTTGCATGATTTGAATGGAACTAACCCGGACTGAGGATGTTTTCAGCAGAATTGCCATGGTGTTGTTTTTGTGCAGAAATAAAAAGTTCTCGGAATGACCTGAAAATCCACGGAGAATTGTTTTGGGAAATATAAAAAATATATGCGGAAAGATCTACGTCAGGGGGGCCACACCCTGTCCACGAGGGTGGGGGCGCGCCCCTGCCTCGTGGGCCCCCTGATGCGCCACCGACGTACCCCCGGACTCCATATATTCACTTTTGGGGAGAAAAAATCAGAGAGGAAGAATTATCACGTTTTACGATATGGAGCCGCCGCCAAGCCCTAATCTCTCTCGGGAGGGCTGATCTGGAGTCCGTTCGGGGCTCCGGAGAGTGGAGATCGTCGCCATCGTCATCATCAACCTTCCTCCATCATCAATTTCATGATGCTCACCGTCGTGCGTGAGGAATCCCATCGTAGGCTTGCTGGACGGTGATGGGATGGATGATATTTACCATGTAATCAAGTTAGTTTTGTTAAGGTTTGATCCCTAGTATCCACTATGTTCTAAGATTGATGTTGCTATGACTTTGCCATGCTTAATGCTTGTCACTAGGGCCCGAGTGCCATGATTTCAGATCTGAACCTATTATGTTTTCATGAATATATGTGTGTTCTTGATCCTATCTTGCAAGTCTATAGTCACCTACTATGTGTTATGATCCGGCAACCCCGAAGTGACAACAATCAGGACCACTCCCGGTGATGACCGTAGTTTGAGGAGTTCATGTATTCACTATGTGTTAATGCTTTGGTCGAGTACTCTATTAAAAGGAGGCCTTAATATCCCTTAGTTTCCATTAGGACCCCGCTGCCACGGGAGGGTAGGACAAAATATGTCATGCAAGTTCTTTTCCATAAGCACGTATGACTATATTCGGAATACATGCCTACATTACATTGATGAACTGGAGCTAGTTCTGTGTCACCCTAGGTTATAACTTTTACATGATGAATCGCATCCGACATAATTCCCCATCACCGATCCAATGCCTACGAGCTTTTCACATATTGCTTGTTGCTTATTTACTTTTCTGGTGCTACTGTTACAAAAACTACAAAAACACTACCGTTACTTTTATTGATGTTTCCGCTATCTACATATTACTTTGCTACTAAACTACCTTGCTGCAGATACTAAGTTTCCGCGTGTGGTTGAATTGACAACTCAGCTGCTAATACTTAAGAGTATTCTTTGGCTCCCCTTGTGTTGAATCAATAAATTTGGGTTGAATACTTTACCCTCGAAAACTGTTGCGATCCCCTACACTTGTGGGTTATCAAGACTATTTTCTGGCGCCGTTGCCAGGGAGCATAGCTCTATTATCTAAGTCTTGCGATTTATATTTGTTGATCACTATGAAGAACTTGAAAGACTCAAAAACCAAGATTTATCCCTCAACTATGAGGGGAGGTAAGGAACTGCCGTCTAGCTCTGCACTTGATTCACCCTCTGTTATGAGTAAACTTGCGACACCTACTCCTGCTATTGAATCTGATATGTTATATGTTCTTGATGATGCCACTTATGCTATGTATGATGAAACTACTTCTATGCTTGATAATAATGTGCCACTAGGTGAATTTCTAGATGAACAAATTGCTAAGGTTAGGGAGAATGCAAATATTGAAACTGATAATATTTATGATAGTGATGATGAAGCTTCTCCCCCTAGATATGAATTGCATGTTGTTCCTGAGGGTTATGTTATGGATGAAGAAACTGCTAGAGACTTTCTTGCTTGCAACGATAGATATGATCTTAAGAAATTATTAGCTAAGCTGAAAGAAAAGTCCTTGAATGCTAGAATGAAACATAACCCTGCTTTTGCTACTTCACCTATCTTTGTTACTGATAAGGATTATGATTTCTCTGTTGATCCTAAGTTAATTACTTTGGTTGAGTCTCATCCTTTACATGGCTATGAATCTGAAACTATTGTGCCACATCTTACTAACTTGAATGATATAGCCACCCTATTTACCAATGATGAAAAGATTCGTTATTACTATATCCTTAAGTTATTTCCGTTCTCGTTAAAGGGTGATGCTAAGACTTGGTTTAATTCTCTTGATCCTGGTTGTGTGTGTAGTCCCCATGATATGATGCATTACTTCTCTGCTAAATATTTTCCCGCTCATAAGAAATAAGCTGCCTTAAGGGAAATATATAACTTTGTGCAAATTGAAGAAGAGAGTCTCCCACAAGCTTGGGGGGCTTCTCCAATTACTTAATGCTTTGCCTGGTCATCCTCTTCAGTGGAATGATATACTTGATGTCTTTTATAATGGACTAACCGATGCTTCCAGAGACCCCCTGGATAGTTGTGCTGGTTGTGTTTTCAGGGAAAGAACAGTTAATCAAGCTGAATTACTACTGAATAATATGCTGGCCAATGAAAATAATTGGACACTTCCTGAACCAGCCCCTAAGCCAACTCCGAAGAAAAGGGGTGTTCTATTTCTCAGTCCTGGAGATATGCAAGAGGCAAAGAAATCTATGAAAGAAAAAGGTATTAAAGCTGAAGATGTTAAGAATTTACCGCCTATTGAAGAAATACATGGTCTTGATAACCCGACACAGGTAGTAAAGGTAAATTCTCTTTATAAATTTGATGAAGGTGATATTCCTCGTTATAAGTCTGCTAGCCAATGCTTAGATGAGTTTGACAATTTCATTGTGAAACAAGAAAACTTCAATGGTTATGTTGGTAGACAATTGCAACGTAATGCTTATATGATTGAACGCTTGAGTGATTATATGTCTAGAGTTAAAGGTGAATTGAAACTCATTAGTAAACATGCTTCTATGGTTAAAACTCAAGTAGAACAAGTACTTAAGGCTCAGAATGATTTGCTCAATGAATTAAATAGTAAAAATAATGACTATGGTGTTAGAGTTGCAACTAGAGGTGGTAAAATGACTCAGGAACCTCTTTATCCTGAGGGCCACCCTAAGAGAATTGAGCAAGATTCTCAGAGAGCTAATTAGATGCACCTAGTTCTTCTAAGAAGAAGAAAGAGAAAAATGATAGGACTTTGCATGCTTCTAGTGAACATGTAGCTGACACACTTGAGAATCCTAATGGTATCTCTATATCTGATGCTGAAACACAATCTGGTAATGAACATGAACCTAGAGATAATGTTAATGATGATGTTCATGATGATGCTCAACCTAGCAATGATAATGATGTAGAAATTGAACCTGTTGTTGATCTTGATAACCCACAATCAAAGAATCAACGTTATGATAAGAGAGACTTTGTTGCTAGAAAGCACGGTAAGGAAAGAGAACCATGGGTTCAGAAACCCATGCCTTTTCCTCCTAAACCATCCAAGAAAAAAGATGATGAGGATTTTGAGCGATTTGCTGAAATGATTAGACCTATCTTTTTGCGTATGTGTTAGACTGATATGCTCAAAACAAATCCTTATGCTAAGTATATGAAAGATATTATTACCAACAAAAAAAGATACCTGAAGTAGAAATTTCCACCATGCTCGCCAATTACACTTTTAAGGGTGGAATACGTAAGAAATTAGGAGATCCAGGAGTACCTACTATACCTTGCTCTATGTTAAAACTACTTTATGTGATCTTGGAGCCAGTGTTAGTGTTATGCCTCTTTCTTTATATCGTAGACTTGACTTGAGAAAGTTGACACCTACTGAAATATCTTTGCAAATGGCCGATAAATCAACTGCTACACATGTCGGTATTTTTGAGGATGTGCCTGTTGTGGTTGCAAATGTTACTATTCTAACGGACTTCGTTATCCTTGATATTACCGAGGACCTATTATCCTAGGTAGACCCTTTCTGAATACTGCAGGGGATGTTATTGATTGCAACAAAGGTAATGTCACTTTTCATGTCAATGGTAATGAGCATACGGTACACTTTCCGAGGAAACAACCTCAGGCCCACAGTATCAATTATATTGGAAAAATTTCAACTATTACTATTGGAGGTTTTGAATTTCCTCTTCCTACTGTCAAGAAGACATATGACATTCTTATTGCTGGGGACATACATATCCCCATTGAGGTAACCTAGTGTTATTCAAAAATTCTCCGGTTTCATGTTATTCGGAAAGATTTTATTAACAAGACTTGATCAACCTTGTTAATGGATTCCTTTTAATGAGCATGAGATGGGTGAACCTAGATAGCACAACCTTCTGTACCCTCCTTTTACTTTCTGTTAATTAGATTAAATAAAGGAAAAATAGTATTTTCTGTCTGTTTCCAGACTTATCCGTGCAATAAAAAAATACCCCGAAAATAAAAGTTCTCCAAATGCCCTGAACATGAAATATGATTTCTTCTAGAATATTTGAGAATATATGGCACAGAAAACACAGCGAGGGGAGCCAGCACCTGGCCACGAGGGTCCAGGGCACGCTCACCCTCACAGGGCGCGCCCCTGCCTCGTGGGCCCCATGTGGTCCCCCTCCACTTATTCCTGCACCCACACACTTCTTCTTCGTCCCAAAAAAATCACTATCCAGCTCAAACACGAGTTCTAGCTCATCTTAGTGCTATTTTCGATCTCCTTGCCCAAAGCTCCATTCACAAAACTATTTGGAGAGATTGTTCCTTGGTATGTGACTCCTCCATTGGTCCAATTAGTTTTTTGTTCTAGTGCTTTTTTATTGCAAATTTTTGCTGCTGTGGTGACCTTGTTCTTGAGTTTGCATGACAAATTTCTTTGGTCCCAAGTAGTTCTAATGCATGATATAGTCTCTAGGCACTTGTAGGAGTTGTCGCTATCAATCTTATTGAGTTTGGTTCACTTTTATTTTGAGTTACTAAAAATTTCAGAAACTTTCAGAGGAGGAAAATGATAAAGAGATTGTTGAGAGGCTCCTCCAGTAAAAGGTCAGAGGATAAGAAGGAAGAAAATAAGAAGCCCAAATATAATATTCCTCGCATTGCGGAAGTTCGTTCGTGTGAATGGCCTTGTAATGAGTTCATGAAAGCCACCGGGATTTATGAAGACTTTTATTATTTGGCGAACAACGCAGGCCTCACCGACTTCCTCCACGACCAGCATGAACAGTATCCCTTACTAACTAATATTTTCACGCAAAACTTTCATTTTCATGCTAAGAAATCACCACCTACAGTGGAGTTTCGTTTATATGATGAGGTTAAGGAGGTGTCATTCTTAGAATTTTGTGAAGTATGCAAGATACCCTTTGCTGGTAGTCTTGACGAACCCCATTGCATAGACGTTGAAGGCTTTATTGACATGATAGCTGTAGGGGAAACTAGACAAGTCTTAGGGGAAGAATTACTAGTATACATTTTCCTGTTCTGCGTTACTTTGCTTTATTTGCTAGTAGATGTTTAATTGGTCGCGGGAATAGTGGGAATCTTAGTGCCCCTGATATTGTCATTTTGCGCTATGCTTTGTTTCGAGACACAACTTTTAGCTTGGGTGCCGTCGTTGCTAAGCGATTAAGTTTGAACCGCTCAAAGGGCCCCGTCTTTGGAGGCATCTTTGCTTCTCGTCTTGCTAAACATTTTAGAATACCTATTAGGCATCATGAGAAGGAAGAAAAATTGCTTGCCCCTGTTTATCTAGATTATAAGAGTATGATAGCACATGATTTTATTGTTAAATACAAGGAGAAATTGCTTAATTATAAATTGAGGTTTGATGAAAAATATTGTGAGATTGTGACCTTGCCTGGACCATCTCTATTTGATCTGTTTTCAGGCATATATCTCGTTACGTCAGATGCCTTCTACAAGTACGAGAGCCAGGCACGTGCTTCAGAGCCTGAGCCGGAGCCACCACTCGATCCTTACCGTCACTCTGTTTATGGGTGGGATCCGGATGAGCTTGCCAACCAGTGGCACCCAGAGGACACTTCTCAGTACACTGGAGAAAGTAGCTTCGATCCGTGGCCATAGACCAACTTAGGCCAAAACCCTAAGCTTGGGGGAGTACGTGTTTCTCACCGACATTACATTCATGTTCACACACTTATTCTAGTTGTCGGTGCTTACACTCTTTCATTGTACCAACCATGCTAGTTTCAATTCTTTTCTTAGTCTTTTTCTTGTGTGCTAGAAAAAACCTTAAGAAAAACAAAAAAATATTAGTTGTAGCTTTTAGCTAGTTTACTTTCCTTGCGTGTAGTAGTTGCAATTAAAAGAAAACCCAAAAAGATTCCTCGTTCTTCTTTTGCTTGTTGGGAGCTTTCCCGTGTAAATAGTTTCTTTTCTTTGGGGTCAAGAATAGAAGACCATGATTGAAATTGTTTAGTGGCTCTCATATGCTTTATTGTTGATTTAACCTTGAGCCATATTACCTTGTCTTCCCTCTTGTATTGAATGCTCGCAGATTCCAGCTTAGTCCAATGCACGTGCACTATTATTATTATCCACACCATCCGGTCGTGCGAGTGAAAGGCAATAAGGATGATATATGATGAACTAATTGAGATGGGAAAAGCTGGTATGAACTCGACTTGTCTTGTTTTGTAAATATGATAGTTCATCGTTCCTGATTCAGCTTGTTATGAATGAAACATGCTTGCAATGACAATTAGAGATCATAGCTGCTTATGCCATGCTTAATTAGCTGAGAGTTTATAATGGTCTATCTTGCGTACCAACATGATATTAAAATGGTTGTGATGTGGTATGATGGGGTGGTATCCTCCTTTGAACGATTCAAGTGGTTTGACTTGGCACATGTGCATGTAGTTAAAAAAATCAACATAGCCTCCACGATATTTATGTTCATGGCGAATTATATCCTACTCATGCTTGCATTCACTGTTGATTAGTTTTAATGCATGTTCATGACTGTTGTCGCTCACTAACTGGTCGCTTCCCAGTCTCTTTCTAGCCTTCACCTATACTAAGCGGGAATACTGCTTGTGCATCCACTTCCATAAACTCCAAAGTTATTCCACATGAGTCCACCATACCTTCCTATATGTGGTATTTACCTGCCGTTCCAAGTAAATTTGTATGTGCCAAACTCTAAACCTTCAAATGAAATTATGTTTTGTATGCTCGAATAGCTCATGTATCAACTAGGTCTGTCTATTTCTTCCATGCTAGGTGGGTTATTCTCACGATGAGTGGACTCCGCTCATCATTCATGAGAAAATGGCTGGTAACCGGGATGCCCAGTCCCATGCTCAAAATCATAATAATTAAACAAAACTCCCCCAGGGTTGTTGTTGGTTTGGACGGTACCCGTTGTTTTGGACCAGCCGTGGAGTGTGCTTGTTGGTGGTTGGGGGAGTATAAACTTTACCATTCTGTTTGGGAACCGCCTATAATGTGTGTAGCATGGAAGATATGGAGATTCTTGGTTGTTATGTTGACAATGAGAGTATACCTCTCAAAATGTTATTCATCTCTATTTTAAAATTGAGCTTTGGCACCTCTACAAATCCCTGCTTCCGTCTGCGAAGGGCCTATCTATTTACTTTTATGCTGAGTCATCATCCTCTTATTAAAAAGCACCAGTTGGAGAGCACCTCTGTCATTTGCATGTATTACTATTAATTTGCATTGAGTGTGATCATGACTGGATCTCTTTTACCATGAATTACAATGTCTAGTCAGCCTTGATCTTTAAAGGTGCTATGCATTTATGTTTTGTGGTCTCAGAAAGGGCTAGCGAGATACCATCTTATTATATCATGTTATGATTTTTTTTGGGAAAGTGTTGTCATCCGAGGTTTATTATTATTGCTCACTAGTTGATTATGCCATTGATATGAGTAGACATGAGACCTGAAAGTTATTGTGAGTAGTTCATCATCTTTACTGAAAACTTGAATGCTGGCTTTACATATTTACAACAACAAGAGCAAACAGAGTTTGTCAAAGTTTTTCTTTATCACTTTCAGTTTATCAACTGAATTGCTTAAGGACAAGCAAAGGTTTAAGCTTGGGGGAGTTGATACGTCTCCAACGTATCTACTTTTCCAAACACGTTTGCCCTTGTTTTTGACTCTAACTTGCATGATTTGAAAGGAACTAACCCGGACTGACGTTGTTTTCAGCAGAATTGCCATGGTGTTGTTTTTGTGCAGAAATAAAAAGTTCTCGGAATGACCTGAAAATCCACAGAGAATTGTTTTGGAAAATATAAAAAATATATGCGGAAAGATCTACGTCAGGGGGGGTCCACACCCTTTCCACGAGGGTGAGGGCACGCCCCCAGTCTCGTGGGCCCCCTGATGCTCCACCGACGTACCCCCGGACTCCATATATTCACTTTCGGGGGAAAAAATAAGAGAGGAAGAATTATCACGTTTTACGATACGGAGCCGCCGCCAAGCCCTAATCTCTCTTGGGAGGGCTGACCTGGAGTCCGTTCGGGGCTCCGGAGAGTGGAGATCGTCACCATTGTCATCATCAACCTTCCTCCATCACCAATTTCATGATGCTCACCGCCGTGCGTGAGTAATCCCATCGTAGGCTTGCTGGATGATGATGGGTTGGATGAGATTTACCATGTAATCGAGTTAGTTTTGTTAGGGTTTGCTCCCTAGTATCCACTATGTTCTAAGATTGATGTTGCTATGACTTTGCCATGCTTAATGCTTGTCACTAGGGCCCGAGTGCCATGATTTCAGATCTGAACCTATTATGTTTTCATGAATATATGTGTGTTCTTGATCCTATCTTGCAAGTCTATAGTCACCTACTATGTGTTATGATCCGGCAACCCCGAAGTGACAACAATCGGGACCACTCCCGGTGATGACCGTAGTTTGAGGAGTTCATGTATTCACTATGTGTTAATGCTTTGGTCTGGTACTCTATTAAAAGGAGGCCTTAATATCCCTTAGTTTCCATTAGGACCCCGCTGCCATGGGAGGGTAGGACAAAAGATGTCATGCAAGTTCTTTTCCATAAGCACGTATGACTATATTCGGAATACATGCCTACATTACATTGATGAACTGGAGCTAGTTCTGTGTCACCCTAGGTTGTAACTTTTACATGATGAATCGCATCCGACATAATTCCCCATCATCGATCCAATGCCTACGAGCTTTTCACATATTGCTTGTTGCTTATTTACTTTTCTGCTGCTGCTGTTACAAAAACTACCGTTACTTTTATTGCTATTACCGCTATTTTCATATTACTTTGCTACTAAACTACCTTGCTGCAGATATTAAGTTTCCAGGTGTGGTTGAATTGACAACTCAGCTGCTAATACTTAAGAGTATTCTTTGGCTCCCCTTGTGTCGAATCAATAAATTTGGGTTGAATACTTTACCCTCGAAAACTGTTGCGATCTCCTACACCTGTGGGTTATCAGGGAGAGAGGATAGCCCACAAGGGGGTGGCGTGCGCCCCCCCATGGGGAGTCCGAATTGGACAAGGGGAGGGGCGCGGCCCCCCTTTCCTTCTCCCTCTCCCTCACCTTCCCTATTTCCCCTTCCTAAGGAAGGAAGGGGGCCGACTAGGACTAGGAGTCCTAGTGGGTTCCCCCCCCCCACTTGGCGCGCCCCTAGGGCTGGCCTCCTCCCCTATCCTCCATTATATACGTGGACAGGGGCACCCCCAAAGCACATCAATTGTTCTTAGCTGTGTGCGGTGCCCCCCTCCACAATTTGCTCCTCATATCATATTGTCGTAGTGCTTAGGCGAAGCCCTACGCAATCAACTTCACCATCACCGTCATCACGCCGTCGTGCTAGTAGAACTCTTCCCTGACACTCTGCTGGATCAAGAGTTTGTGGGACATCATCGAGCTGAACGGTGTAGAACTCGGAGGTGATGTACGTTCGGTACTTGATCGGTTGAATCACGAAGACGTCCGACTACATCAACCGCGTTAATCTTACGCTTCCGCTTTCGGTCTATGAGGGTATGTGGACACACTCTTCCCGTCTCGTTGCTATGCTTCTCCTAGATAGATCTTGCGTGAGCGTAGGATTTTTTTTGAAATTTCTTGCTACGTTCCCATCAAGTAACATACCGACAAACAAAGGGAACTATGTATGTTGTCATAAAGGTTCGACCAATAAAGATCTTCGTAGAATATGTAGGAACCAATATGTGTATCCAGGTCCTGCTATTGGTTATTAACCGGAGAGTGTCTCGGTCATGTCTACATCATTCTCGAACCCGTAGGGTCCGCTCGCTTGACGTTCGTTGATGATGTAGTATTATATGAGTTATGTATGTTGGTGACCGAATGTTGTTCGGAGTCCCGGATGAGATCACATACATGACGAGGAGATCTGGAATGGCCCGGAGGTAAATATTGATATATATGATGATATGGTTGTTCCAAGGGGTAAGGCCCACGAGGCCTTAAGATAGTGCACAGAGGGTTTTCTTGGAGGGCAAGGGCTAGACGCCAGGGTTCCTAGCGTCTACCCCCTAGGCCAGACGCCGGAGTCTGTGGCGTTTACGTAAACGCTAGGAACCGTGGCGTTTAGCCCTGGAGTCCGAGAAGGACTCTTCTTTGAGGTGCAAACCGAATTTGGAGAGGCCCTCTGTCCAAGTTTCGAGCCCCGGGCGAAACATATAAATAGAGGAGCAGAGCTAGCCCCTAGAACACAAGTTTTGAAGCCTCCTCTAGTTCTTCTAGTTCTAGTTGGTCCTAGTTGACTAATTATTGCTAGGCTAATCCTATAGTTCTTCCTCCGCTCTAAATTCGTTGTGCTTGGCGAAGCCCTGTGGAAATAGTTTTGCCACCACCGTCACCACGTCGTCGTGCTGCCAAAACTCACCTACTACTTCGCCAATCTTGTTATATCAAGAAGGCGAGGACGTCATCGAGCTGAACGTGTGCTGAACGCGGAGGCGCCGTACATTCGGTACTTGATCGGGGCGGATCGTGAAGGTGTACGACTACATCAACCGCGTTGATAAACGCTTCCGCTTAGCGATCTTCAAGGGTATGAAGATGCTCTCCCCCTCTCGTAGCTATGCATCTCCATGGATAGATCTTGCGTGTGCGTAGAGTTTGTTTATTTTCCATGCAACGTTCCCCAACAGCCTAACCGTCTGGAAGAATGACAGTCTTCAAAGGTAATAGGTGTCACATCACACAGATCAATCTCTTCAGTGATGCTCAATCACTTTGGCTTTGGGTTTTTCCTCACTTAGGATTCCCTCAAAGTCGTGAGAGGACGAGTTGTTCTCAAATGACAAGTGTCAAGTTCTCTCAGAGCAGCCAACTGATACGTCCAAAACGTATCTATAATTGCTATGATATTTCTGCTTGCTCCATACACTTTTGATCATATTTGGACTAACCTATTAACTCAGTGCATCCCAGTGCTAGTTTCTGTTTTCTGCTGTTTTTGTATTTCAGGTTTTCCCATTACGTAAATTGCCAGAAAAATTCCGGGAAAAATATATAAAAAATCAGCGTTCCGGAAGCTTTCATGCGGCCAAAGTAGGGACGGAGGGGGGCCACAGGGGCTCCAGGCGCCCAGAGGGCGCGGCCCCCCTCCTGGCCGCGGCGCCAGGCCGCCTGGGCCCCCCTTAGCTCCCCTGGCGACCCCCTTTGGCATATATTTAACACCCGTCGCGGAAACCCTGATTCCGGACCCCTTTTCTCCAGACGCAATTCCGATCTCCGCCGCCATCGCCACCAAGTTTCGGGGGACCAGAATTCCTGTGCCGGCACCCTGCCGGGACGGGGAAGTGCCCCCGGATTCATCTCCATCGACGTTGCTTCCTCCCTCCATGATGCGGGAGTAGTTCCTCCTCGGGGCCGAGGTTTCTACCAGTAGCTATGTGGTCAATTCTCTCTCCCATGATGTGATCTTCATTGTGATCATAGGCTATGTTAATCTAGGGTGATCCCATGATATTTCCCCTTCCTCTATGTATTGGATTGATGTACTCACTTGTCTTTATCTAGTATAATCACCGAGACCAAGGTGACAGCGGTCTATTGGACATGGATTAGAAGAATATTTTCATGAGTGATTTCCTCTTTTGTGTGTGGATTGAAGATTGAGAGTCTCTTGGTGCTTGTCTTTGACTATCCTTGAGATATGTTGTGGTGATTGTGGTACTCTCTTTGGATGGCCGCGGTGACATTGGGAAATCCATAGGTTGAGAACTACGAACTTTGAGGTGTGCTTTTGTAGCCCTACATAATTCTCGTCCTCTCTTGACCACAAAGGAATGACCTCCGAGTGCGTCCCCCTTGCATGTTTTATGGGAAATATCATGTGATTCGATTATGTTAATGTTGTTGGGAGTTGCCACTAGTGAAAGTATGAAGCCTAGGCCTTGTTTCCACCATTGCAATACCATTTGTGCTCACGTTTACCACTTGTTTGCTTGCTGCACTTTTTATTACAGATTTATATTACTTCGCTTTGCCACTCCTATCATCCATATTTTACCATCTCTTCGCCGAACTAGTGCACCTATACATCTAACAAGTGTATTAGGTGTGTTGGGGACACAAGAGACTTCTTGTATCTTAGTTGCAGGGTTGCTTGAGAGAGACTGTAATGCCCCGGATGTAATACTTTCCCTTTTGGGTATATAATATATCTCCGGCTTCATCTATTTCCATTCCGGGTTCCTTGTCTTTCGGGTTTCGTCGTTTTGTTGTGTGAGTGTGTGGCATTCATTCATATCATGTAGACATGTGCATTGCTTTGCATTTGTGTTGTCGGTTGCATCCGGTTCCGCGTGTTTCTTCCCGTTGTCCGTTTCGCGTTCCGGAGCTCCCTCATGTGTCCGTGACGTCCCGTAGGCCTACTTTGTTGTTCGGGCGTTTAACGTTACCGGTGTGCCGCGAGGTTGTTGTGTGTGTTGTTGTTTTGTTGTGTGCAACCCGCCTCTCAAATCTCGTCTCGTTTGGACTCCGTTGGCTTTTCCATCCGTTGTTCATGTGGGTCCAAAGTGCCTTCACTTCGTGTCCCAGAAACACCCCTACTGCAGTCTTTTATCTCCTCCTAGGCCTTTTAAATCTATCCCCGCGATCGGATCCGTCGGATCGCGATCGGAGGGCTCCTAGCGCCCCTAAATTCCTCCCTAACCCTAAAAACTGCTATATATAGACCCTAGTCTATTTTGGCATCCCTAGTTTCCTTCCCCATCTCCACCTCTATTTTTTTTTCCTTTTTTCCTTCTCAGATCCAATCCCCAAAATTCCTCCTGGAGCTCTAGCCGCCGCCGACCTGTCGATCGAATCGAGGGCAGCCGCTTCGGCCAGGTCAACGCGCTGAGCTCCCTCTGCACCGAGCGCCTGGCCTCGCTCCGTTCGGTCCAGCGCGAGCCAACGGCCCGGCGCCCAGCCGCGCCTGCGAGGACCACTTCGCCTCCGCATCGAACAGCCCGGCCCGCCCCAGGGGACCACATCCCCTCCGCGTCGCCAGCGGTCCGTGCTGCCAGGCCCAGTCCGGCCTCCCTCGCCGGGCCGCCTCCCTTCCCTCCGCTCCGCGCGGCCCGCCTCCCCGCAGGCCCGGTCACCTCTCCCAGCCGCCTCCGCCACCACGGGCCCGGCCCCTTCGCCACGCGCCAGGCCGCGCGCGCCACCGCGGGCCGCCGCGCCCTCCACCGCGGGCCGCCGCCCCGCAGGCTCCCGCAGGCCGCACCGCCAGGGCCCAGCCGCCAGCCGCGCCTGGGCCGGATCCAGATCCGCCGGCCCGTCTCCTTTTTTTTTCTCAGATCAGATCTGAGTGAGGTTGTTTCCCCATCACTAAGTCCCTGTTCTGTTGATCTGAAATGCAAGGTTTGACCTACTCTAACTTTTTGCCTGCTGCTCCGTTTTGCGCGTGTAGCATGTCGAGACGTTCGTGGGATCGTGCTCTACGTTTTACCTGTTGTTGTCATGCATGTTAGAGATCATTTAGGTGCTCGTTTTGCTGTTGGAAGAGTGCATCATGATATAAACTGCTGCTATGTGTTATTTTTATGCCACCTTTGCCATGTGATATCTTCTAGCTCGTTTGTCCGAATGATGCAAATGACATGTCCACGTGTTCGTCTTGCCATGCTCTACGTGTTGTATGTGATAGGTTGCATGGTAGATTTATTATTGCCTTGTTATCATCGTTGCAAAGTTCCATGTGGCTGTGATGTTATTTCACTTGTTATGAAATGCCATCTTGTTGAGCTCGTTGCAATCGTTGTGTTCACCTCCATGATGCATGCTTGTGTGTTTCGGGATCACCTTCATGTGTACTTTGATGAGGTGCTTACCTCTTGCCATGTTTAGTTTCGAGGTGACTTAAACATGCTCTTTTATATGCTATGATGATATTGCTGTTTTAGGACTTAGTGGATTTTCACTAAGTCTGAAATCTGTAACGTTCCGATGCCATGTTCGTGTGATGTTCTAGGACAAAGCATGATAGTTTTGGAGTGGATTTTGATTGTTCCTTGTAGTATATATTGTTGTCTTTCCATTCATGTCCTCACATGTCCATTTAAGTGGCTGTAGCATGTTTATCTTTTGCTCCAAAGTTTCAATAAAATTCTGCTGCCAGAATTTTATTGTCAAGTTCAATATGTCCAAGATCATTGCTATTGATCCGTGGCTCCGTTGGGGGTGCACCTTGGACTTAGTTGCTGTAGTATATGTCTAGTTTGAGTTCATGCCCTTTGCCATGTTATTTAAATGATGTAGCTCAATTATTTTGAGCTCCGAAGATGCTATGTTGCTGTAATTTTCAGCTTTCGCTCAAATCTTGTTTCGGGCATAACTTTTAGCCCGTAACTCCGATTTCAGCGAATCTTATATCAAACTTGATTGTTTTTCTGTGTAGATTAATAATATCAGATTGTTATCATGTTTTGAGGTGATTTGCTTGAGTGATATTTTCCGTGCTCCGTGTGCATCCTTAGTGCATCCATCATGCATTCATCTTTTCTGAGTGCGCATTGCTTCTTGTTGATTGGTGCTTGGTGTGATTGTTTTGTTTAGAGCCGGAAGCTGAGACCGAGATCGAGTACGAGCACGAGGTTTCCCACGAGGTTGAGCACGAGGACCCTTCTTACGATCCGAGCGACTTCTCTTCAGGCAAGATGACCGAACCCCGATAACATTACTATCTTTGCCTGTTGCTAGTAGTCTCGATCTATAGTTTTGCCTCGATGCCCATGATCTTCTTGTCAGCCTCCTACTTGTAAACCATTGCCATGTTTAACCAACCTACCTATGCAAACCGTTGCTTGGCTAAGTACGCTTCGCTCAGCCCTTCTTATAGCGTTGCTAGTTGCAGGTGAAGTGAAGATGCTTGCTCCATGTTGAAGTTTGGTTGGGTTATATCACACTATATAATTGCTTAAAATGAAATCTTCTATATATTGGCAAGGGTGGAAGGCTAAGCCTTTTGCTTGGTGATTTGTTCCACTCATGCCGTTAGGATCCGTATAAGCCGGTATTATGTTCCTTGATTATGCGTTCCTAACACGGTTGGGGTGTATGGGACCCCCTCGATAAACCGCTAAGTGCTAAGTCTTTTCCAGCAAGTCCCAACATTGGTACTATTTGCCTAATAACAAACTAAACTTGCATAGGGAGTAATTAACCCTCTTTCTTAATCAACAACCCCGGGCCAGTGCTCCACATGAGTGTTGGTCCGAAACGGGGGTCCTGCAGGGCCGCCTTGGGGCAACCCGAGGTATCTGGCATACACCTGTAGCATCGCCCATCCGGTCGTGTCCTGAGACTTAGATACGCGCGGCTACTATCAGGGTGTCGACACACCGGGAGGATTTGCTGGATTAGCCTTACCTTAGCTCGGTATATCTTGAGCACGGGATTCCGAGAATACTCGGGTCTTCCCACTTTGGGAGTTGCGACTCCGCGGATCGTGGGCTTGTAATGGGTCAAGTTGGAACACCCCTGCAGGGTTTGAACTTTCGAAAGCCGTGCCCACGGTTATGTGGCAGATGGGAGCTTGTTAATTCCAGTTGTAGATAACTTGACACAATGTTACTAATACACTACCAGCGTGTGTTCCGTTACTGTCAATTTCCGAATAGGGATTCGGGAGTTGAACACGGAAGGGTTATGATTGTGGAGCTTGTAGCTAGGATCACTTCGTTATCACTTCTCGCCGAGGTTTTCTCTTCTCACTCTCACTCACGTAAGTTAGTTGCTAGTTGCTGCTGCAGACACTTATTCTTTTCTTCAGCCTTACCCCTTTTCCCAAAGGCTTTGATAGTCTTGTTACCCGGAGACGGGATTGCTGAGTCCTCTGTGGCTCACAGATTACTTCACACACCAGATGCAGGTCCAGCTGTGAGCTATCCAGGTGATGGCACCGAGCTGGATTGGGAGTACGACGAGGAGCGTAGTCGGTACTATGTGCGATACCCGGATGATCAGTAGTGGAGACTCTTACTAGGATTCGATCCGCCTGTGGTTTATTTATCTAAGTTTGGTACTTTGACATTTGGCTTTTGCCCTTAGAGGGTTGTGATGTTCTTAATGTATGATGTTTGAGACTTGTACTGTAATTCTGTGACGTGGCGAGTGTAAGCCAACTATTTTCTGTTTACTATCCCCTCTTTTACATGAGTTGTGCAAAGATTACCGAACTTGAGATCATTCTAGGATGGATTTATGCCCTTAAGTCGTGCCTCGACACGTAGGAGGTATAACTCCATCCTGGGCATTACAAGTTGGTATCAGAGCCTTCTCCGACCTAGGAGCCCCCACTGTTTGATCGAATCGTTGACGGTCGAGTCTAGGCACACACTGAAAACTTTTTGAGTCCTATATTATATCGGAGAGTAAGATTTCTTTGCTTCTCATCCCCTTTCTCTCTGGTGAGGACTCCTGACGTCTACTCTTGTCTCTCCTATCTTCAAAAATTGCACAAATTTTTTTTTAGGAATCCCGCGAGTATTCTGGGATTGTTTCGATGTTCTTGTGACAAGGATATTGTTCTCGATGCCTCCTTTTACCGAGGAGTTGAGCTTCGGGGTATCATTGTAACAAGCATATCGCGGCAGTACTAAATACTTAAGACGGCCGACATCGAAAATCTTGTTGGGGAACGTAGTATTTTAAAATTTTCCTACGATCACGCAAGATCTATCTACCAGATGCATAGCAACGAGAGGGGAGAGTGTGTCTACGTACCCTCGTAGACCGGGAGCGGAAGCGTCAACTGACGCGGTTGATGTTGTCGAACTTCTTCGCGATCCAACCGATCAAGCACCGAACGTACGGCACCTCCGCGTTCAGCACACGTTCAGCTTGATGACGTCCCACGAGCTCTTGATCCAGTTGAGCTTCACGAGAGAGTTTCGTCAGCACGACGGCGTGGTGACGGATATGATGTGTTCACCGGCGCAGGGCTTCGCCTAAGCTCCGTGACGGTATGACCGAGGTGTGATTCTGTGGAGGGGGGCACCGCACACGGCTAAAACAATTCAACTTGTGTGTCTTTGGGTGCCCCCCTGCCCCCGTATATAAAGGAGCAAGGGAGGGAGGCCGGCCAACCTCTCCTGGTGCGGCTAGGGAGGGAGTCCTACTAGGAATAGGATTGCAATCCTATTCCTAGTAGGATTCACCGAAAGGAAGAAGGGGGAAAGGAATAGGAGAGGTGGCGCCCCCCCCCCCCCAATCCTAGTCCAACTAGGATTCCTAGGTGGGGGCGCCGGCCAGCCCTATGGGCTGCCTCTCTCTCACCCTTTAGGCCCACTATGGACCATCCCCTCTCGTAGGGGGTTCCGGTAACCCCCTCCGGCATTCCCGATAAATCCGAAACTTTTCCGGTATACTTCCGGTGTCCGAATATAGCCGTCCAATATATCAATCTTTATGTCTCGGACATTCCGAGACTCCTCGTCATGTCCGTGATCTCATCCGGGACTCCGAACTACCTTCGGTACATCAATACTCAAAAACTCATAATACCGATCGTCATCAAACGTTAAGCGTGCGGACCCTACGGGTTCGAGAACTATGTAGACATGACCGAGACTCATCTCTGGTAAATAACCAATAGCGGAACCTGGATGTTCATATTGGCTCCTACATATTCTACGAAGATCTTTTATCGGTTAGAACCGCATAACAACATACGTTGTTCCTTTTGTCAAACGGTATGTTACTTGCCCGAGATTCGATCGTCGGTATCTCTATACCTAGTTCAATCTCGTTACCGGCAAGTCTCTTTACTCGTTCCGTAACACATCATCTCGTGACTAACTCATTAGTCTTTTGCTTGCAAGGCTTATTGTGATGTGTGTTACCGAGAGGGCCCAGAGATACCTCTCCGACACTCGGAGTGACAAATCCTAATCTTGATCTATGCCAACACCACGAATACTTTTGGAGACACCTGTAGAGCATCTTTATGATCACCCAGTTACGTTGTGACGTTTGATAGCACACAAGGTGTTCCTACGGTATTCGGGAGTTGCATAATCTCATAGTCATAGGAACATGTATAAGTCATGAAGAAAGCAATAGCAGTTAAACTAAACAATCATAGTGCTATGCTAACGGATGGGTCTTGTCCATCACATCATTCTCCTAATGATGTGATCCCGTTGATCAAATGACAACTCATGTCTATGGCTAGGAAACATAACCATCTTTGATCAATGAGCTAGTCTAGTAGAGGCATACTAGGGACATACTGTTTTGTCTATGTATTCACACATGTACTAAGTTGCCGGTTAATACAATTCAGCATGAATAAAAGACATTTATCATGATATAAGGAAATACAAATAACAACTTTATTATTGCCTCTAGGGCATATTTCCTTCAGTCTCCCACTTGAACTAGAGTCAATAATCTAGCTCACATCGCCATGTGATTTAATACTGATAGTTCACATCGTTATGTGAATAACACCCATAGTTCACATCGCCATGTGACTAACACCCAAAGGGTTTACTAGAGTCAATAATCTAGTTCACATTGCTATGTGATTAATACCCAAGAGTAATAAGGTGTGATCATGTTTTGCTTGTGAGAGAAGTTTAGTCAACGGGTCTGTCACATTCAGATCCGTATGTATTTCGCAAATTTCTATGTCTACAATGCTCTGCATAAAGCTACTCTAGCTAATTGCTCCCACTTTCAATATGCATCCAGATTGATACTTAGAGTCATCTGAATTTAGTGTCAAAGTTTGCATCGGCGTAACCCTTTACGACGAACTCTTTATCACCTCCATAATCGAGAAACATTTCCTTAGTCATCCAATTACTAAGGATAATTTTGACCGCTGTACAGTGATCTACTCCTAGATCACTATTGTACCTCCCTGTCAAACTCTTGGCAAGGTACACAACGTGTTTTGTACACAGCATGGCATACTTTATAGAACCTATGGCTGAGGCATAGGGAATGACTTTCATTCTCTCTATATTTTTCTGCCGTGGTCTGGCTTTGAGTCTTACTCAACTTCACACCTTACAAATCAGGCAAGAACTTCTTCTTTGACTGATCCATTTTGAATTACTTCAAAAACTTATCAAGGTATGTACTCATCGAAAGTCTTATCAAGCGTCTTGATCTATCTATATAGATTCTTGATGCTCAATATGTAAGCAGCTTCACTGAGGTCTTTCTTTGAAAAACTCTTATTCAAGTATCCTTTTATGCTATCCAGAAATTCTATATCATTTCCAATCAACAATATGTCATCTGCATATAATATTAGAAATGCTACAGAGCTCCCGCTCACTTTCTTGTAAATACAGGCTTCTCCAAAAGTCTGTATAAAACCATATGCTTTGATCACTTCATCAAAGCGTATATTCCAACTCCGAGATGCTTGCACCAGTCCATAGATGGATCGCTGGAGTTTGCATACTTTGTTAGCACCTTTTGGATCGACAAAACCTTCTGGTTGCATCATATACAACTCTTCTTTGAGATATCCATTTAGGAATGCAGTTTTGACATCCATTTGCCAGATTTCATAATCATAAAATGCGGCAATTGCTAACATGATTCAGACAGACTTAAGCATCGCTACAGGTGAGAAAGTCTCATCATAGTCAACTCCTTGAACTTGTCGAAAACCTTTCGCAACAAGTCGAGCTTTGTAAACAGTAATATTACCGTCTGCGTCGGTCTTCCTCTTGAAGATCCATTTATTTTCGATGGCTTGCCGATCATCGGGCAAGTCAACCAAAGTCCACACTTTGTTCTCATACATGGATCCCATCTCAGATTTCATGGCTTCAAGCCATTTTGCGGAATCTGGGCTCATCATCGCTTCCTCATAGTTCGTAGGTTCATCATGGTCTAGTAACATGATTTCCAGAACTTGGTTGCCGTACCACTCTTGTGCGGAACGTACTCTGGTTGATCTACGACGTTCAGCAGAAACTTGATCCGAAGTTTTATGATCATTATCATTAACTTCCTCACTAATTGGTGTAGGAATCACTGGAACAATTTCCTGTGATGTACTACTTTCCAATCCGGGAGAAGGTACAATTACCTCATCAAGTTCTACTTTCCTCCCACTCACTTCTTTCGAGAGAAACTCTTTTTCTAGAAAGGATCCGTTCTTAGCAACGAATATTTTTGCCTTCGGATCTGTGATAGAAGGTGTACCCAACAGTCTCTTTTGGGTATCCTATGAAGATTTACTTCTCCGGTTTGGGTTCGAGCTTATCATGTTGAAACTTTTTCACATAAGCATCGCAGTCCCAAACTTTAAGAAACAACAACTTTGGTTTCTTGCCAAACCACAGTTCTTAAGGCGTTGTCTCAACGGATTCAGATGAGGCCTTTATTTAACGTGAATGCAGCTGTCTCTAATGCATGACCCAAAACGATAGTGGTAAATCGGTAAGAGACATCATTGATCGCACCATATCTAATAAAGTACGTTTACGACGTTCGGACACACCATTACGTTGTGGTGTTCCAGGTGGCGTGAGTTGTGAAACTATTCCACATTGTTTCAAATGAAGACCAAACTCATAACTCAAATATTCTCCTCCACGATCTGATCGTAGAAACTTTATTTTCTTGTTACGATGATTCTCTACTTCACTCTGAAATTCTTTGAACTTTTCAAATGTTTCAGACTTGCGCTTCATTAAGTAGATATACCCATATCTGCTCAAATCATCAGTGAAGGTCAGAAAATAACGATACCCGCCGCGAGTATCAACACTCATTGGTCCACATACATCAGTATGTATGATTTCCAACAAATCTGTTGCTCGCTCCATAGTTCCGGAGAACGGAGTTTTAGTCATCTTGCCCATGAGGCATGGTTCGCAAGCATCAAGTGATTCATAATCAAGTAATTCCAAAAGTCCATCATTATGGAGTTTCTTCATGCGTTTTACACCAATATGACCTAAACGGCAGTGCCACAAATAAGTTGCACTATCATTATTAACCTTGCATCTTTTGGCTTCAATACTATGAATATGTGTATCACCACGATCGAGATCCAACAAACTATTTTCATTGGGTGTATGACCATCGAAGGTTTTATTCATGTAAACAGAATAACAATTATTCTATGACTTTAAATGAATAACCGTATTGCAACAAATATGATCAAATCATATTCATGCTCAATGCAAATGCCAAATAACATTTATTTAGGTTTTACACTAATCCCGAAAGTATAGGGAGTGTGCGATGATGATCATATCAATCTTGGAACTGTTTCCAATACACATTGTCACTTCATCCTTTAACTAGTTTATGTTCATTATGCAACTCCCACTTCGAGTTACTAATTTTAGCAACTGAACCGGTATCAAATACCCAGGGGTTGCTATGAACACTAGTAAAATACACATCAATAATCTGTATATCAAATATACCTTTGTTCACTTTGCCATCCTTCTTATCCGCCAAATATCTAGGGCAATTCCACTTCTAGTGATTATTTCCTTTGCAGTAGAAGCACTTAGTTTCAGGCTTGAGTTTAGCTTTGGGTTTCTTCACGGGAGTGACAACTTGCTTGTCATTCTTCTTGAAGTTCCCCTTCTATCCCTTTGCCCTTTACTTGAAACAAGTGGTCTTGTTAACCATCAACACTTGATGCTTTTTCATGATTTCTACCTTCGCCTACTTCAGTATCGTGAAGAGCTGGGAATTCCTTTCGTCATCCCTTCCATATTATAGTTCATCACGAAGTTCTACTAACTTGGTGATAGTGACTAGAGAACTTTGTCAATTACTATCTTATCTGGAAGATTAACTCCCACTTGATTAAAGTAATTTTAGTACCCAGACAATCTGAGCACATGCTCACTGGTTGAGCTATTCTCCTCCATCTTGTAGGCAAAGTACTGTCAGAGGTCTTATACCTCTTGACACGGGCATGAGTATGAAATACTAATTTCAACTCTTGGAACATCTTATATGCTCCATGGCGTTCAAAACGTTTTTGAAGTCCCGGTTCTAAGCCGTAAAGCATGGTGCACTAAACTATCAAGTAGTCATCATACTGAGCTTTTGTCAAAACGTTCATAACGTCTACATCTGCTCCTGCAATAGGTCTGTCACCTAGTGGTGCATCAAGGACATAATTCTTCTGTGCATCAATGAGGATAATCCTCAGATCACGGAACTATTCTGCATCATTGCTACTAACATCTTTCAAATTGGTTTTCTCTAGGAACATATGAAAAAAAATAAACGGGGAGCAATATCGCGAGCTATTGATCTACAACATAGATATGCTAATACTACCAGGACTAAGTTCATGATAAATTAAAGTTCAATTAATCATATTACTTAAGAACTCCCACTTAGATAGACATCCCTCTGGTCATCTAAATGATCACGTGATCCAAATCAACTAAACCATGTCCGATCATCACGTGAGATGGAGTAGTTTCAATGGTGAACATCTTATGTTGATCATATCTACTATATGATTCACGCTCGACCTTTCGGTCTCCAGTGTTCCGAGGCCATATCTGTATATGCTAGGCTCGTCAAGTTTAACCCGAGTATTCTGCGTGTGCAAAACTGGCTTACACCCGTTGTATTTGAACGTAGAGCTTATCACACCCGATCATCACGTGGTGTCTCGGCACGACGAACTTTCGCAACGGTGCATACTCAGGGAGAACACTTATACCTTGAAATTTAGTAAGGGATCATCTTATAATGCTACCATCGTTCTAAGCAAAATAAGAAGCATAATAAGATAAACATCACATGCAATCAAAATATGTGACATGATATGGCCATCATCATCTTGTGCTTTTGATCTCCATCTCCAAAGCACCGTCATGATCACCTTCGTCACCGGCGCGATACCTTGATCTCCATCGTAGCATCGTTGTCGTCTCGCCAACTATTGCTTCTACGACTATCGCTACCGTTTAGTGATAAAGTAAAGAAATTACATGGCGATTGCATTTCATACAATAAAGCGACAACCATATGGCTCCTGCCAGTTGCCGATAACTTTACAAAACATGATCATCTCATACAAAACCGTATAACTCATCATGTCTTGACCATATCACATCACAACATGCCCTGCAAAAACAAGTTAGACGTCCTCTACTTTGTTTGTTGCAAGTTTTACGTGGCTGCTACGGGCTTTAGCAAGAACCGTTCTTACCTACGCATACAAAACCACAACGATGTTTCATCAAGTATGTGCTGTTTTAACCTTCACAAGGACCGGGCGTAGCCACACTTGATTCAGCTAAAGTGAGAGAGACAGACACCCGCCAGTCACCTTTAAGCAACGAGTGCTCGTAACGGTGAAACCAGTCTCGCGTAAGCGTACGCGTAATGTCGGTCCGGGCCGCTTCATCTCACAATACCGCCGAAGCAAAGTATGACATGCTGGTAAGCAGTATGACTAGTATCGTCCACAATCTCATTGTGTTCTACTCGTGCATATCATCTACGCATAGACCTGGCTCATGATGCCACTGTTGGGGAACGTAGTATTTTAAAATTTTCCTACGATCACGCAAGATCTATCTACCAGATGCATAGCAACGAGAGGGGAGAGTGTGTCTACGTACCCTCGTAGACCGGGAGCGGAAGCGTCAACTGACGCGGTTGATGTTGTCGAACTTCTTCGCGATCCAACCGATCAAGCACCGAACGTACGGCACCTCCGCGTTCAGCACACGTTCAGCTTGATGACGTCCCACGAGCTCTTGATCCAGTTGAGCTTCACGGGAGAGTTTCGTCAGCACGACGGCGTGGTGACGGATATGATGTGTTCACCGGCGCAGGGCTTCGCCTAAGCTCCGCGACGGTATGACCGAGGTGTGATTCTGTGGAGGGGGGCACCGCACACGGCTAAAACAATTCAATTTGTGTGTCTTTGGGTGCCCCCCTGCCCCCGTATATAAAGGAGCAGGGGAGGGAGGCCGTCCAACCTCTCCTGGTGCGGCTAGGGAGGGAGTCCTACTAGGAATAGGATTGCAATCCTATTCCTAGTAGGATTCACCGAAAGGAAGAAGGGGGAAAGGAATAGGAGAGGTGGCGCCCCCCCTGTAATGCCCCGGATGTAATACTTTCCCTTTTGGGCTTATAATAAATCTCCGGCTTCATCTATTTCCATTTCGGGTTCTTTGTCTTTCGGGCTTTCGTCGTTTTGTTGTGTGAGTGTGTGGCATTCATTCATATCATATAGACATGTGCATTGCATTGCATTTGTGTTGTGGGTTGCATCCGGTTCGTGGCGTTTCTTCCCGTTGTCCGTTTCGTGTTCCGGAGCTCCCTCACGTGTCCGTGACGTCCCGTAGGCCTACTTTGTTGTTCGGGCGTTTTTCGTTACCGGTGTGCCGCGAGGTTGTGTTGTGTGTTGTTGTTTTGTTGTGTGCAACCCGCCTCTCAAATCTCGTCTCGTTTGGACTCCGTTGACTTTTCCCTCCGTTGCTCGTGTGGGCCCGAAGTGCCTTCGCTTCGTGTCCCGGAAATACCCCTGCTGCAGTCTCTTTTCTCCGTCTAGGCCTTTTAAAAATCATCCCCGCGATCGGATCCGTTGGATCCCGATCGGAAGGCTCCTAGCGCTCCTAATCTCCCCCTAACCCTAAAATTCTGCTACATATAGACCCCCTAGTCTATATTTGGGCATTTCTATCCCCTCCTTCTTCCTCCTCTCTCCCCTTCCTTTTTTTTTCTTTTCTACCTCCAGATCCAAGAAATCCTGGCCTGATCCCGAGGGATTCCCTCGACCGCAGCCGCAGCTTCGAACGAACCGCGCCAGATCCCCTCGAGGCGAGGTCAACGCGGTCGCTCCTTCGACCGTACGCCGCGGCCGAACGACCCAGCAGCCGGGCCCTTCGCCTCCCAGCCGATCCGCTCCGGGCGAGGGACCACATCGCCCCAGGCCGCGCCAGGGCTGCCTTCGCCAGCCTCGCTTCGTCCGGCTGGGGCCAGGCCCGTACTCCGCCGCCTACCGCCCCGCGGGCCAACCAGCCTCGCACCGCCCCGCTCCGCTTTGGGCCTCGCCAGGCCGCCGTGCCGCCGCCTCCGCTGCAGGCCGCGGGCGCGCCGGTGGGCCACCGCATCGCCGCTCGCCCCGCGGGCTTCTTCGCCGGCCGAGCGGGCTCCCGCAGCCGGGCCGCCGCGCCGCTTGGGCTTCCTCGCCGAGAGGCCCCAGCCGCCGGGCCACTTCTCCCTCCCGCTCGCCGAGAGGCCCAGCCGGGCCGCGCCACTGTTCCCCTACCGGGCCGAATCCGTTCCAGATCGAGGCCTGTCACTGTTCATCCGCCAGATCTGATCCGAGGTTGTTTTTTTTTCCTAAACCCCTGTTTTCCTGTTCTGTTATGCAATCTTCAAACTGCTCTAGATTGGTGCCTGTTGCTCCGTTTTGCGCGTGTAGCATGTCCAGATGTTCGTGGAGATGCCCTCTACGTTTTACCTGTTGTAGTCATGCATGTTAGATGTCATCTTGACACTTGTTTTGCTGTTGCAAGAGGGCATCGTGATATAAACTGCTGTTATGTGTTATTTTCATGCCACCTTTGACTTGTGATATCTTTTAGCTCGTTTGTCCAAACGATGCAAATGACATGTCCACGTGTTCGTCTCGTCACGAACTACGTGTTGTGTGTGATAGGTTGCATGGTAGATTTATTGTTTCCTTGTTATCATCGTTGCAAGATGCCATGTTCAAATGTTGTGTTTTTACTTGTTATGAAATGCCATCTTGTTGAGCTCGTTGCAATCGGTGTGTTCACCACATTGATGCATGCTTGTGTGTTTCGGGATCACCGTCACATGTATTTTGATGAGGTGCTTACCCTTTGCCATGTTTAGTTTCGAGGTGTCTTAAACATGCTCTTTTTGTTGCTATGATGATGTTGCTGTTTTAGGACTTAGTGAAATTTCACTAAGTCTGAAATCTGTAACGTTCCGATGCCATGTTCGTGTGATGTTGTAGGGCAAAGCATGATAGTTTTGGGGTGGATTTTGATTGTTCCTTGAAGTATATATTGTTGTCTTTCCATCCTTGTCCTCACATGTCCATTTGAGTGGCTGTAGCATGTTTATCTTTTGCTCCAAACTTTCAATAAAATTCTGCTGCCAGAATTTTATTTCAAAGTTCAATATGTCCAAGATCATTGCTAGTGATCCGTGACTCCGTTGGGGGTGCACTTTGGACCTAGTTGCTGTAAATTATATCTAGTTTGTGTTCAAGTCCTTTGCCATGCTTTTTGGGTGCTGTAGATTAATTATTTTGAGCTCCCAAGATGCTATGTTGCTGTAATTTGCAGTTTTCGCTCAAATCTTGTTTCGGGCATAACTTTTAGCCCGTAACTCCGATTTCAGCGAATCTTATATCAAACTTGGGTGATTTTCTGTGTAGATTAATAATATCAGGTTGTTATCTTGTTTTGAGGTGTTTTGCTTGAGTGATGTTTTACGTGCTCCATGTGCATCACTAGTGCATCCATCATGCATTCATGTTTTCCGAGTGCGCATTGCATCGTGTTGATTGGTGCTTGGTGTGTTTGTCTTGTTTAGACCCGGAAGTTGAGCACGAGTTTTCCAACGAGGTTGAGCACGAGGTTTCCAACGAGTTTGAGCACGAGGACCCTTCTTTTGATCCGAACGTCTACTCTTCAGGCAAGATGACCGAACCCCGATAACATTACTATCTTTGTCTATTGCTAGTAGTCTCGATCTATAGTTTTGCCTCGATGCCCATGTTCTTCTTGTCAGCCTCCTACTTTTAACCAATTGCCATGTTTAACCACCCTACCTATGCAAACCGTTGCTTGGCTAAGTACGCTTCGCTCAGCCCTTCTTATAGCGTTGCTAGTTGCAGGTGAAGTGAAGATGCTTGCTCCATGTTGAAGTTTGGTTGGGTTATAGCACACTATATAAATGCTTTAATGGAAATCACATATATATTGGCAAGGGTGGAAGGCTAAGCCTTTTGCTTGGTGTTTTGTTCCACTCATGCCGTTAGGATCCGTATAAGCCGGTTTTATGTTCCTTGATTATGCGTTCCTAACACGGTTGGGTTGTATGGGACCCCCTCGATAAACCGCTATGTGCTAAGTCTTTTCCAGCAAATCCCAACATTGGTACTATTTGCCTAATAACAAACTAAACATGCATAGGGAGTAATTAACCCTCTTTCTTAATCAACAACCCCGGGCCAGTGCTCCACATGAGTGTTGGTCCGAAACGGGGAGCCTGCGGGGCCGCCTTGAGGCAACTCGAGGTATCTGGCATACACCCGTAGCTTCACCCATCCGGACGTGTCCTGAGACCTAGATACGCGCGGCTACGATCAGGGTGTCGACACGCCGGGAGGATTTGCTGGATTAGCCTTACCTTAGTTCGGTTTAACTTGAGCACGGGATTCCGAGGATACTCGGGCCTTCCCACTTTGGAGTTGCGACTCCGCGGATCGTGGGCTTGTAATGGGTCAAGTTGGAACACCCCTGCAGGGTTTGAACTTTCGAAAGCCGTGCCCGCGGTTATGTGGCAGATGGGAGCTTGTTAATTCCGGTTGTAGATAACTTGACACAATGATACTAATACACTACCAGCGTGTGTTCCGTGACTGTCAATTTCCGAATAGGGATTTGGGAGTTGAACACGGAGGGGTTATGCTTGTGAGCTTGTAGCTAGGATCACTTCGTGATCACTTCTCGCGTTGCCTTCTCTTCTCGCTCTCTCTTGCGTAAGTTAGTGCTAGTTGCTGCTGCAGACTCTTTGTTGATCCTTCACCTCATTTCTTTCTTCAGCCTTTCCCTCACCTAAAGGCTTAAATAGTTCTGTTACCCGGGAACGGGATTGCTGAGTCCTCTGTGGCTCACAGTTACTTCACACACCAGATGCAGGTCCAGCTGTGAGCTATCCAGGTGATGGCACCGAGCTGGATTGGGAGTACGACGAGGAGCGTAGTCGTTACTACGTGCGCTACCCGGACGATCAGTAGTGGAGACTCTTACTAGGATTCGATCCGCCTGTGGTTGTTTTATTTATCTGAGTTTGGTACTTTGACATTTGGCTTTTGCCCTTAGAGGGTTGTAGTGATCTTATTGTATGATGTTTGAGACTTGTACTGTTATTCTGTGACGTGGCGATTGTAAGCCAACTATTTTCAGTTTACTATCCCTCTTTTACATGAGTTGTGCAAAGATTACCAAACTTGAGATCATTCTAGGATGGACTTATGCCTTTAAGTCGTGCCTCGACACGTAGGAGGTATAATTCCATCCTGGGCATTACAAGTTGGTATCAGAGCCTTCTCCGACCTAGGAGCCCCACTGTTTGATCGAACCGTTGACGGTTGAGTCTAGGCACACACTAAAAACTTTTTGAGTCCTATATTATATCGGAGAGTAGGATTCTTTGCTTCCCATTCCCTTTCTCTCTGGTGAGGACTCCTGACGTCTACTCTTGTCTCTCCTATCTTCAAAATTTGCACAAAATTTTTTTTTAGGAATCCCGCGAGTATTCTGGGATTGTTTCGATGTTCTTGTGACAAGGATATTGTTCCCGATGCCTCCTGTTACCGAGGAGTTGAGCTTCGGGGTATCACTGTAACAAGCATATCGCGACAGTACTAAATACTTAAGACGGCCGACATCGAAAATCTCCCCTATACGGCCAGTGGCAAGATAACCCCGACATCACCCAGTACTGGGGAGGTAGTTCGGGAGTATTGCCATAGCTTGTTATAGTGGATGCTTTTCGAAGGTCCGAGGTACACAGTTTCCGAGAAAGACTGGTTATGTGTTGAAGGATGGATACACCTGGATGTAGGTTAGAGTTGATTGCGCGGTGCTTCCCGTGTATCCCCAACACCTGATTGCATAACTGGAATCTTTCGGAAAGCTATAGGTGGGTTTTATCCAGTAGATCGTAGGCATTCTTTCAACGAATGCAGGTTAGAGAGTTCGGGGTTCGACATTGAGTGAAGGAGTTATATGACCGATGTTACTATCAGGAGTTGCATCTTAAAGGGTCCTTGGCTATGCTGATCCGGGGATTGCAAAACCTTCTCGTAACGCGTTCATATGCTTTCAGCACAAAGATGTTAGAACGAAACTCCTCTCTTGTGTTTGTTCCTTTCCGTACCTTGTTGTTTTATTATTTTATCCTTTTGATCCCTATGTGGCTTCTCGTGAAGTCTGATGTTATCAATTAACTAAGAAATTCATTCGTTCCTCTTGTTCGGATGATTTCATTCGTTCTTTTTGTTCGAATGATTATTGTGAAGACTTGTTGCAATTCATTCCATTGATTCAGCTTATTCCTTTTGTCAATCAATTGCTGATTCGTGGTCATCTCTTACAGGATGGCTCCGAAAAGGGTTCCGAATGCTAACCCAGAGGGTGAAGAGGTTCCAGAACGTCCTCCTTCCCCTCCTCCTCCGCCTGAGGCTTGGAGAGCAATTATGCAGACTACTGCTCAGAACACTCAGTTGATGATGCAGATGATGCAGCAAATGCAGGCTATGCAAGCTAATCAAGCTAATCAGGGCGTTCCAATGAACCAAGGCAACTTCTTCCAGCAGCACCATGCTACTCTGAACCAGTTCCTGGCTAACAATCCTAAAGCTTTCAGTTACTGTGTCGACCCTCTTGATGCTGAAGATTGGCTGACCGATATCAAGAAGCATTTTGAGTGCAGTAACGTGAAAGAAGATGACTATGTGAAGTTTGCAGCCTTCCAACTGAAAGATCAAGCAGCTGATTGGTGGCAGCAGTACAAAGACTCAAGGCCGGGTCAAGTGATCTCGTGGGAGAACTTCTGCAAGGATTTCCGCTCGCATCACATTCCTACAAGTGTTATCGAGGGTATGCGTGAGCAATTCCGCAACCTCAAGCAGGGCTCCATGACAGTCTATCAGTATAATGTCAAGTTCCAAAACCTCGCTCGCTATGCAAAGCAAGACATTCCTGATGCAAAGAGCAAAATCTATCAGTTCCGTGGAGGTCTCAAAGATGAACTTCAGCTTGCTCTCACTCTGTTCGAGCCAGACGATTTCGATAAGTTCTATAATATGGCTTTGAAACAAGAAGCAGCTCAGCTTAAGATGGAGGCTTCTAAGAAGAGAATTCGAGATGCTGTTCACTCTACCTCATCGTCTCAGTTGGCTGCGAAACAACAGAAATTCTGGCTTCCTCCTCCTCCAATGATTCGTGCTCCATACAACAACTCCAGCAACTTCAACAACTCCTGCAGGGTTTTGAACTTTCGAAAGCCGTGCCCGCGGTTATGTGGCAGATGGGAGCTTGTTAATTCCGGTTGTAGATAACTTGACACAATGTTTCTAATACACTACCAGCGTGTGTTCCGTGACTGTCAATTTCCGAATAGGGATTCGGGAGTTGAACACGGAGGGGTTATGTTTGTGAGCTTGTAGCTAGGATCACTTAGTGATCACTTCTCGCTTTGCCTTCTCTTCTCGCTCTCTCTTGCGTAAGTTAGTGCTAGTTGCTGCTGCAGACTCTTTGTTGTTCCTTCACCTCATTTCTTTCTTCAGCCTTTCCCTCACCTAAAGGCTTTGATAGTTCTGTTACCCGGGAACGGGATTGCTGAGTCCTCTGTGGCTCACAGTTACTTCACACACCAGATGCAGGTCCAGCTGTGAGCTATCCAGGTGATGGCACCGAGCTGGATTGGGAGTACGACGAGGAGCGTAGTCGGTACTACGTGCGCTACCCGGACGATCAGTAGTGGAGACTCTTACTAGGATTCGATCCGCCTGTGGTTGTTTTATTTATCTGAGTTTGGTACTTTGACATTTGGCTTTTGCCCTTAGAGGGTTGTAGTGATCTTATTGTATGATGTTTGAGACTTGTACTGTTATTCTGTGACGTGGCGATTGTAAGCCAACTATTTTCAGTTTACTATCCCTCTTTTACATGAGTTGTGCAAAGATTACCAAACTTGAGATCATTCTAGGATGGACTTATGCCTTTAAGTCGTGCCTCGACACGTAGGAGGTATAACTCCATCCTGGGCATTACAAGTTGGTATTCAGAGCCTTCTCCGACCTAGGAGCCCCCACTGTTTGATCGAACCGTTGACGGTTGAGTCTAGGCACACACTGAAAACTTTTTTTTGAGTCCTATATTATATCGGAGAGTAGGATTTCTTTGCTTCTCATCCCCTTTCTCTCTGGTGAGGACTCCTGACGTCTACTCTTGTCTCTCCTATCTTCAAAATTTGCACAAATTTTTTTTTAGGATTCCCGCGAGTATTCTGGGATTGTTTCGATGTTCTTGTGACAAGGATATTGTTCTCGATGCCTCCTGTTACCGAGGAGTTGAGCTTCGGGGTATCATTGTAACAAGCATATCGCGACAGTACTAAATACTTAAGACGGCCGACATCGAAAATCTCCCCTATACGGCCAGTGGCAAGATAACCCCGACATCACCCAGTACTGGGGAGGTAGTTCGGGAGTATTGCCATAGCTTGTTATAGTGGATGCTTTTCGAAGGTCCGAGGTACACAGTTTCCGAGAAAGACTGGTTATGTGTTGAAGGATGGATACACCTGGATGTAGGTTAGAGTTGTTTGCGCGGTGCTTCCCGTGTATCCCCAACACCTGATTGCATAACTGGAATCTTTCGGAAAACTATAGGTGGGTTTTATCCAGTAGATCGTAGGCATTCTTCCAACGAATGCAGGTTAGTGAGTTCGGGGTTCGACATTGAGTGAAGGGGTTATATGACCGAGGTTACTATCAGGAGTTGCATCTTAAAGGGTCCTTGGCTATGCTGATCCGGGGATTGCAAAACCTTTTCGTAACGCGTTCATATGCTTTCAGCACAAAGATGTTAGAACGAAACTCCTCTCTTGTGTTTGTTCCTTTCCGTACCTTGTTGTTTTATTATTTTATCCTTTTGATCCCTATGTGGCTTCTCGTGAAGACTGATGTTATCAATTAACTAAGAAATTCATTCGTTCCTCTTGTTCGGATGATTTCATTCGTTCTTATTGTTCGAATGATTATTGTGAAGACTTGTTGCAATTCATTCCATTGATTCCGCTTATTCCTTTTGTCAATCAGTTGCTGATTCGTGGTCATCTCTTACAGGATGGCTCCGAAGAGGGTTCCGAATGCTAACCCAGAGGGTGAAGAGGTCCCAGAGCGTCCTCCTTCTCCTCCTCCTCCGCCTGAGGCTTGGAGAGCAATTATGCAGACTACTGCTCAGAACACTCAGTTGATGATGCAGATGATGCAGATGATGCAAGCTAATCAAGCTAATCAAGCTAATCAGGGCATTCCAATGAACCAAGGCAACTTCTTCCAGCAGCACCATGCTACCCTCAACCAGTTCTTGGCCAACAATCCTAAAGCTTTCAGTTACTGTGTCGACCCTCTTGATGCTGAGGATTAGCTGACCGATATCAAGAAGCATTTTGAGTGCAGTAACGTGAAAGAAGATGACTATGTGAAGTTTGCAGCCTTCCAACTGAAAGATCAAGCAGCTGATTGGTGGCAGCAGTACAAAGACTCAAGGCCGGGTCAAGTGATCTCATGGGAGAATTTCTGCAAGGATTTCCGCTCGCATCACATTCCTACAAGTGTTATCGAGGGTATGCGTGAGCAATTCCGCAACCTCAAGCAGGGCTCCATGACAGTCTATCAGTATAATGTCAAGTTCCAAAACCTCGCTCGTTATGCAAAGCAAGACATTCCTGATGCAAAGAGCAAAATCTATCAGTTCCGTGGAGGTCTCAAAGATGAACTTCAGCTTGCTCTCACTCTGTTCGAGCCAGACGAATTCGATAAGTTCTATAATATGGCTTTGAAACAAGAAGCAGCTCAGCTTAAGATGGAGGCTTCTAAGAAGAGAATTCGAGATGCTGTTCACTCTACCTCATCGTCTCAGTTGGCTGCGAAACAACAGAAATTCTGGCTTCCTCCTCCTCCAATGATTCGAGCTCCATACAACAACTCCAGCAACTTCAACAACTCCAACAACAAGAACTCTAGTGGCCGTGGTTTCTCCCACCCACCCAACCCGAGCAACCAGTCGAAGAAGCAGTTTCAGTCTCAAGGCTCCAAGTCCAGTGGCTCTCATTTCCGTCCTCTCTCTGAAGTGGTGTGCAACAAGTGTGGCCAGAAGGGTCATTATGCCAACAGATGTCCGAATCCGAAGCGTCTTCCTCCTCCACCACCTGTGAGTTCAGCTATTGTCAAGCATGATCCAAAGTCTGCCAGGGTCAATCTGATGAATGCAGCACAAGCAGAGGCTTCTTCTGATGTCATTCTGGGTAACCTTCCAGTGAACTCTTTTCCAGCTAAAGTGTTATTTGATTCGGGTGCATCATGCTCTTTCATGTCTCAACCTTTTGCATCCAAGCATAATATCGACATCCAAAGTCTGCCTCAAAAGTTGGAAGTTATTTCTCCAGGGAGACGTATGTCTTCCAACATATATGCTCCGGATGTTTCCATTCGCATGGGAGATTATCGTTTTATGGCTAAACCGGTGGTTCTTGGTCATTCTGATATCGACCTCATTCTCGGAATGGATTGGCTTTCTCAGCATGATGCTCACATTGATTGTGCTCAAAAGGAAGTCAAATTGACTCATTCTGATGAAGATGTGATTATCTTCGCCTCCAGGGATAATACTATTCGGCTTTTCTCTCTTAATGATAAGGGTGAAATTAATGCCATAGAGCAAATTCCAGTGGTGAATGAATATCAAGACGTCTTTCCAGAAGAACTTCCAGGCATGCCTCCACACCGTCAGGTGGAGTTTGTCATTGAACTCGAGCCGGGCACCGAACCTGTTTGCCGGCGTCCATACAAGCTCTCTTCAGATGAATTGAAGGAATTGAAGAAACAGTTGGATGAACAGGAGCGTATGGGTCTCATCAGACCGAGTACATCTCCGTGGGGCTGTGGTGTCTTATTTGTCAAGAAGAAAGATGGCACGGAGCGTCTCTGTGTTGACTACCGGCCACTGAACAAGAAGACGATTAAGAACAAGTATCCGCTCCCCAACATCAACGAACTCTTTGAGCAGCTCAAAGGAGCTAAAGTGTTCTCTAAGCTTGACCTCCGAATGGGCTACCATCAAATTCGCATTCGCGAGGAAGACATTCCCAAGACGGCTTTCAGAACGAGCTACGGTTCATATGAGTATACCGTCATGTCCTTCGGTTTCGCCAATGCTCCTCCTACCTTCTCAAGGATGATGCATTACATCTTCAACCCCTATACTGGCGAGTTTGTGCTTGTGTATCTGGATGATATTCTGGTGTTTTCCAAGAATGAAGAAGATCACGAAAAGCACTTGCGTCTGGTTCTTGATCGACTCAGAGAGCATAAATTCTATGCCAAGTTCTCCAAGTGCGAGTTTTGGCTCGATAAGGTTTTGTACCTGGGCCACATTATCTCAGCTGACGGTATTGCGGTTAATCCCGAGAAAGTTGAAGCAATTGTCAACTGGGAAGCTCCTCAGAACGTCAAGCAGCTCCGCAGTTTTCTGGGTCTTGCCAGCTATTGCAGAAGGTTTGTGGAGAACTTCTCCAAGATTGCCAAGCCTCTTTCCAACCTCCTTCAGAAGAATGTCAAATACTTTTGGTCTCCCGAGTGTGAAGTGGCTTTCAAAACCCTCAAAGAGAAGCTTGTCTCAGCTCCAGTTCTGATTCCGCCAGATGAATCCAAGCCCTATGAAGTGTTCTGTGACGCTTCTCTTCAAGGCCTTGGTGGTGTGCTTATGCAAGAGAAGAGAATTGTGGCATACACTTCACGTCAGCTAAAGCCAGCTGAGAAGAACTATCCCACACATGATCTCGAGCTAGCAGCTGTGGTACATGCTCTGATTACGTGGAGACATCTGTTGTTGGGCAGAAAGGTCGACATCTTCACTGATCACAAGAGTTTGAAGTACATCTTCACACAGCCGCATCTGAACCTCCGCCAGACTCGTTGGGTCGAGATGATCCAAGAGTACAACCCCAGCATTGAGTACACTCCAGGCAAGGCGAATGTGATTGCAGATGCTTTGAGCAGAAAGGCATATTGCAACAGCCTTCTTATCAAGCCACACCAGCCTGAGCTTTGTGAAGCTTTCAGGAAGCTCAACCTTCAGGTTGTTCCGCAGGGTTTTCTTGCAAATCTCCAAATTGCTCCTACCTTGGAAGATCAAGTCCGTGAGGCCCAGCTCAGTGATACCATGGTGAAGAAGGTGAAACATGGCATTGCAAAGGGCACTCCAAAATATAAGTGCTTCCGTGTTGACGAGAGAGATACCTTGTTCTTCGAGGACAGACTCGTTGTTCCCAAAGGTGATCTCAGGAAGCTCATAATGGAAGAAGCTCATGACTCTCTCCTTTCCATTCATCCTGGCAGTTCCAAGATGTATCAAGACCTCAAGCAATCTTACTGGTGGACACGCATGAAAAGGGAGATTGCCCAATTCGTGAATGAATGTGATGTATGCAGAAGAGTGAAAGCAGAACATCAACGTCCAGCCGGTCTTCTCCAACCTCTTCCTATTCCTGAGTGGAAGTTCGACCACATTGAAATGGACTTCGTCACTGGCTTTCCTAAATCCAAGCGAGGCAATGATGCTATCTTTGTGGTGATTGACAAGCTTACCAAAGTCGCTCACTTTCTTCCAGTCAAAGAATCAATCAATGCAGCTCAACTTGCAGAGCTGTACACTTCCAGAATTGTGTCCCTTCATGGCATTCCTCAAGTGATATCCTCAGACCGTGGCAGCTTGTTCACATCAAAGTTCTGGGACTCCTTTCAGTCCGCCATGGGCACGAAGATCAGGTTCAGCACTGCCTTTCACCCTCAGACTAGTGGTCAAGTCGAGCGTGTGAATCAGATCCTTGAAGATATGCTCAGAGCCTGTGTCATCTCCTTCGGTATGAAATGGGAAGATTGTCTTCCATTTGCAGAGTTCTCTTACAACAACAGCTTTCAAGCAAGTGCAGGCAAAGCACCGTTTGAAATTCTCTATGGCAGAAAGTGCCGTACCCCTCTCAACTGGTCTGAAACAGGCGAACGCCAACTTCTTGGCAATGATTTGATCTCTGAAGCCGAAGAAATGTGCAAAGTCATACGTGAGAATCTCAAGGCCGCTCAGTCGCGTCAGAAGAGCTACTATGACGGAAAGCATCGTGATTTGGCTTTCGACATCGGTGATCATGTCTATCTCCGAGTTTCTCCGATGAAAGGAACTCAAAGGTTCGGTATCAAAGGAAAGCTTGCTCCTAGATACGTCGGGCCTTTCAAAATTCTTGGCAAAAGAGGCGATCTAGCCTATCAGCTCGAGCTCCCTTCCAACTTTGCAAATGTTCATGATGTCTTCCATGTGTCTCAGCTTCGCAAATGCTTCAAGGCACCTGAGCGGATGATTCCGTTTGAGGAGATTGATCTTCAACAAGACCTTTCCTACCGAGAGCATCCAGTTGCAATTCTCGAGGAAACCGAACGCAAGACTCGCAACAAGTCCATCAAGTTTCTGAAAGTCAAGTGGTCACATCACACAGACCGAGAAGCTACCTGGGAACGAGAAGATCATCTTCGTTCCGAGTACCCTTCCTTTTTCCAATCCTAGATCTCGGGACGAGATCTTTTTGTAGTAGAGGAGAGTTTGTAATGCCCCGGATGTAATACTTTCCCTTTTGGGCTTATAATAAATCTCCGGCTTCATCTATTTCCATTTCGGGTTCTTTGTCTTTCGGGCTTTCGTCGTTTTGTTGTGTGAGTGTGTGGCATTCATTCATATCATATAGACATGTGCATTGCATTGCATTTGTGTTGTGGGTTGCATCCGGTTCGTGGCGTTTCTTCCCGTTGTCCGTTTCGTGTTCCGGAGCTCCCTCACGTGTCCGTGACGTCCCGTAGGCCTACTTTGTTGTTCGGGCGTTTTTCGTTACCGGTGTGCCGCGAGGTTGTGTTGTGTGTTGTTGTTTTGTTGTGTGCAACCCGCCTCTCAAATCTCGTCTCGTTTGGACTCCGTTGACTTTTCCCTCCGTTGCTCGTGTGGGCCCGAAGTGCCTTCGCTTCGTGTCCCGGAAATACCCCTGCTGCAGTCTCTTTTCTCCGTCTAGGCCTTTTAAAAATCATCCCCGCGATCGGATCCGTTGGATCCCGATCGGAAGGCTCCTAGCGCTCCTAATCTCCCCCTAACCCTAAAATTCTGCTACATATAGACCCCCTAGTCTATATTTGGGCATTTCTATCCCCTCCTTCTTCCTCCTCTCTCCCCTTCCTTTTTTTTTTCTTTTCTACCTCCAGATCCAAGAAATCCTGGCCGGATCCCGAGGGATTCCCTCGACCGCAGCCGCAGCTTCGAACGAACCGCGCCAGATCCCCTCGAGGCGAGGTCAACGCGGTCGCTCCTTCGACCGTACGCCGCGGCCGAACGACCCAGCAGCCGGGCCCTTCGCCTCCCAGCCGATCCGCTCCGGGCGAGGGACCACATCGCCCCAGGCCGCGCCAGGGCTGCCTTCGCCAGCCTCGCTTCGTCCGGCTGGGGCCAGGCCCGTACTCCGCCGCCTACCGCCCCGCGGGCCAACCAGCCTCGCACCGCCCCGCTCCGCTTTGGGCCTCGCCAGGCCGCCGTGCCGCCGCCTCCGCTGCAGGCCGCGGGCGCGCCGGTGGGCCACCGCATCGCCGCTCGCCCCGCGGGCTTCTTCGCCGGCCGAGCGGGCTCCCGCAGCCGGGCCGCCGCGCCGCTTGGGCTTCCTCGCCGAGAGGCCCCAGCCGCCGGGCCACTTCTCCCTCCCGCTCGCCGAGAGGCCCAGCCGGGCCGCGCCACTGTTCCCCTACCGGGCCGAATCCGTTCCAGATCGAGGCCTGTCACTGTTCATCCGCCAGATCTGATCCGAGGTTGTTTTTTTTTTCCTAAACCCCTGTTTTCCTGTTCTGTTATGCAATCTTCAAACTGCTCTAGATTGGTGCCTGTTGCTCCGTTTTGCGCGTGTAGCATGTCCAGATGTTCGTGGAGATGCCCTCTACGTTTTACCTGTTGTAGTCATGCATGTTAGATGTCATCTTGACACTTGTTTTGCTGTTGCAAGAGGGCATCGTGATATAAACTGCTGTTATGTGTTATTTTCATGCCACCTTTGACTTGTGATATCTTTTAGCTCGTTTGTCCAAACGATGCAAATGACATGTCCACGTGTTCGTCTCGTCACGAACTACGTGTTGTGTGTGATAGGTTGCATGGTAGATTTATTGTTTCCTTGTTATCATCGTTGCAAGATGCCATGTTCAAATGTTGTGTTTTTACTTGTTATGAAATGCCATCTTGTTGAGCTCGTTGCAATCGGTGTGTTCACCACATTGATGCATGCTTGTGTGTTTCGGGATCACCGTCACATGTATTTTGATGAGGTGCTTACCCTTTGCCATGTTTAGTTTCGAGGTGTCTTAAACATGCTCTTTTTGTTGCTATGATGATGTTGCTGTTTTAGGACTTAGTGAAATTTCACGAAGTCTGAAATCTGTAACGTTCCGATGCCATGTTCGTGTGATGTTGTAGGGCAAAGCATGATAGTTTTGGGGTGGATTTTGATTGTTCCTTGAAGTATATATTGTTGTCTTTCCATCCTTGTCCTCACATGTCCATTTGAGTGGCTGTAGCATGTTTATCTTTTGCTCCAAACTTTCAATAAAATTCTGCTGCCAGAATTTTATTTCAAAGTTCAATATGTCCAAGATCATTGCTAGTGATCCGTGACTCCGTTGGGGGTGCACTTTGGACCTAGTTGCTGTACATTATATCTAGTTTGTGTTCAAGTCCTTTGCCATGCTTTTTGGGTGCTGTAGATTAATTATTTTGAGCTCCCAAGATGCTATGTTGCTGTAATTTGCAGTTTTCGCTCAAATCTTGTTTCGGGCATAACTTTTAGCCCGTAACTCCGATTTCAGCGAATCTTATATCAAACTTGGGTGATTTTCTGTGTAGATTAATAATATCAGGTTGTTATCTTGTTTTGAGGTGTTTTGCTTGAGTGATGTTTTACGTGCTCCATGTGCATCACTAGTGCATCCATCATGCATTCATGTTTTCCGAGTGCGCATTGCATCGTGTTGATTGGTGCTTGGTGTGTTTGTCTTGTTTAGACCCGGAAGTTGAGCACGAGTTTTCCAACGAGGTTGAGCACGAGGTTTCCAACGAGTTTGAGCACGAGGACCCTTCTTTTGATCCGAACGTCTACTCTTCAGGCAAGATGACCGAACCCCGATAACATTACTATCTTTGTCTATTGCTAGTAGTCTCGATCTATAGTTTTGCCTCGATGCCCATGTTCTTCTTGTCAGCCTCCTACTTTTAACCAATTGCCATGTTTAACCACCCTACCTATGCAAACCGTTGCTTGGCTAAGTACGCTTCGCTCAGCCCTTCTTATAGCGTTGCTAGTTGCAGGTGAAGTGAAGATGCTTGCTCCATGTTGAAGTTTGGTTGGGTTATAGCACACTATATAAATGCTTTAATGGAAATCACATATATATTGGCAAGGGTGGAAGGCTAAGCCTTTTGCTTGGTGTTTTGTTCCACTCATGCCGTTAGGATCCGTATAAGCCGGTTTTATGTTCCTTGATTATGCGTTCCTAACACGGTTGGGTTGTATGGGACCCCCTCGATAAACCGCTATGTGCTAAGTCTTTTCCAGCAAATCCCAACATTGGTACTATTTGCCTAATAACAAACTAAACATGCATAGGGAGTAATTAACCCTCTTTCTTAATCAACAACCCCGGGCCAGTGCTCCACATGAGTGTTGGTCCGAAACGGGGAGCCTGCGGGGCCGCCTTGAGGCAACTCGAGGTATCTGGCATACACCCGTAGCTTCACCCATCCGGACGTGTCCTGAGACCTAGATACGCGCGGCTACGATCAGGGTGTCGACACGCCGGGAGGATTTGCTGGATTAGCCTTACCTTAGTTCGGTTTAACTTGAGCACGGGATTCCGAGGATACTCGGGCCTTCCCACTTTGGAGTTGCGACTCCGCGGATCGTGGGCTTGTAATGGGTCAAGTTGGAACACCCCTGCAGGGTTTGAACTTTCGAAAGCCGTGCCCGCGGTTATGTGGCAGATGGGAGCTTGTTAATTCCGGTTGTAGATAACTTGACACAATGATACTAATACACTACCAGCGTGTGTTCTGTGACTGTCAATTTCCGAATAGGGATTCGGGAGTTGAACACGGAGGGGTTATGCTTGTGAGCTTGTAGCTAGGATCACTTCGTGATCACTTCTCGCGTTGCCTTCTCTTCTCGCTCTCTCTTGCGTAAGTTAGTGCTAGTTGCTGCTGCAGACTCTTTGTTGATCCTTCACCTCATTTCTTTCTTCAGCCTTTCCCTCACCTAAAGGCTTAAATAGTTCTGTTACCCGGGAACGGGATTGCTGAGTCATCTGTGGCTCACAGTTACTTCACACACCAGATGCAGGTCCAGCTGTGAGCTATCCAGGTGATGGCACCGAGCTGGATTGGGAGTACGACGAGGAGCGTAGTCGTTACTACGTGCGCTACCCGGACGATCAGTAGTGGAGACTCTTACTAGGATTCGATCCGCATGTGGTTGTTTTATTTATCTGAGTTTGGTACTTTGACATTTGGCTTTTGCCCTTAGAGGGTTGTAGTGATCTTATTGTATGATGTTTGAGACTTGTACTGTTATTCTGTGACGTGGCGATTGTAAGCCAACTATTTTCAGTTTACTATCCCTCTTTTACATGAGTTGTGCAAAGATTACCAAACTTGAGATCATTCTAGGATGGACTTATGCCTTTAAGTCGTGCCTCGACACGTAGGAGGTATAATTCCATCCTGGGCATTACACCCCCCCCCCCAATCCTAGTCCAACTAGGATTCCTAGGTGGGGGCGCCGTACAGCCCTATGGGCTGCCTCTCTCTCACCCTTTAGGCCCACTATGGACCATCCCCTCTCGTAGGGGGTTCCGGTAACCCCCTCCGGCATTCCCGATAAATCCGAAACTTTTCCGGTATACTTCCGGTGTCCGAATATAGCCGTCCAATATATCAATCTTTATGTATCGGACATTCCGAGACTCCTCGTCATGTCCGTGATCTCATCCGGGACTCCGAACTACCTTCGGTACATCAATACTCAAAAACTCATAATACCGATCGTCATCAAACGTTAAGCATGCGGACCCTACGGGTTCGAGAACTATGTAGACATGACCGAGACTCATCTCTGGTCAATAACCAATAGCGGAACCTGGATGTTCATATTGGCTCCTACATATTCTACGAAGATCTTTTATCGGTCAGAACCGCATAACAACATACGTTGTTCCTTTTGTCAAACGGTATGTTACTTGCCCGAGATTCGATCGTCGGTATCTCTATACCTAGTTCAATCTCGTTACCGAGTCTCTTTACTCGTTCTGTAACACATCATCTCGTGACTAACTCATTAGTCTTTTGCTTGCAAGGCTTATTGTGATGTGTGTTACCGAGAGGGCCCAGAGATACCTCTCCGACACTCGGAGTGACAAATCCTAATATTGATCTATGCCAACACCACGAATACTTTCGGAGACACCTGTAGAGCATCTTTATGATCACCCAGTTACGTTGTGACGTTTGATAGCACACAAGGTGTTCCTACGGTATTCGGGAGTTGCATAATCTCATAGTCATAGGAACATGTATAAGTCATGAAGAAAGCAATAGCAGTTAAACTAAACGATCATAGTGCTATGCTAACGGATGGGTCTTGTCCATCACATCATTCTCCTAATGATGTGATCCCGTTGATCAAATGACAACTCATGTCTATGGCTAGGAAACATAACCATCTTTGATCAATGAGCTAGTCTAGTAGAGGCATACTAGGGACATACTGTTTTGTCTATGTATTCACACATGTACTAAGTTTCCGGTTAATACAATTCTAGCATGAATAAAAGACATTTATCATGATATAAGGAAATACAAATAACATCTTTATTATTGCCTCTAGGGCATATTTCCTTCAAATCTCCCCTATACGGCCAGTGGCAAGATAACCCCGACATCACCCAGTACTGGGGAGGTAGTTCGGGAGTATTGCCATAGCTTGTTATAGTGGATGCTTTTCGAAGGTCCGAGGTACACAGTTTCCGAGAAAGACTGGTTATGTGTTGAAGGATGGATACACCTGGATGTAGGTTTAGAGTTGATTGCGCGGTGCTTCCCGTGTATCCCCAACACCTGATTGCATAACTGGAATCTTTCGGAAATCTATATGTGGGTTTTATCCAGTAAATCGTAGGCATTCTTCCAACGAATGCAGGTTAGTGAGTTCGGGGTTCGACATTGAGTGAAGAGGTTATATGACCGATGTTACTATCAGGAGTTGCATCTTAAAGGGTCCTTGGCTATGCTGATCCGGAGATTGCAAAACATTTTCGTAACGCGTTCATATGCTTTCAGCACAAAGATGTTAGAACGAAACTCCTCTCTTGTGTTTGTTCCCGTCTGTACCTTGTTGTTTTTCTTATTTTATCCTTTTGTTCCCTATGTGGCTTCTCGTGAAGACTGATGTTATCATTTAACTGAGAATATCATTCGTTCCTCTTGTTCGGATGATTTCATTCGTTCTTATTGTTCGAATGATTGTTGTGAAGACTTGTTGCAATTCATTCCATTGATTCAGCTTATACCTTTTGTCAATCAATTGCTGATTCGTGGTCATCTCTTTCAGGATGGCTCCGAAAAAGGTTCCAAATGCTAACCCAGAGGTGGAAGAGGTCCCAGAACATCCTCCTTCCCCTCCTCCTCCGCCTGAGGCTTGGAGAGCAATTATGCAGACTACTGCTCAGAACACTCAGTTGATGATGCAGATGATGCAGATGATGCAAGCTAATCAAGCTAATCAGGGTGTTCCAGGGAACCAAGGCAACTTCTTCCAGCAGCACCATGCTACCCTCAACCAGTTCCTGGCTAACAATCCTAAAGCTTTCAGTTACTGTGTCGACCCTCTTGATGCTGAGGATTGGTTGACCGACATAAAGAAGCATTTTGAGTGCAGTAACGTGAAAGAAGATGACTATGTGAAGTTTGCAGCCTTCCAACTGAAAGATCAAGCATCTGACTGGTGGCAGCAGTACAAAGACTCAAGGCCGGGTCAAGTGATCTCTTGGGAGAATTTCTGCAAGGATTTCCGTTCGCACCACATTCCTACAAGTGTCATCGAGGGTATGCGTGAGCAATTCCGCAACCTCAAGCAGGGCTCCATGACAGTCTATCAGTATAATGTCAAGTTCCAAAACCTCGCTCGCTATGCTAAGCAAGACATTCCTGATGCCAAGAGTAAAATCTACCAGTTCTGTGGAGGTCTCAAAGATGAACTTCAGCTTGCTCTCACTTTGTTCGAGCCCGATGAATTCGACAAGTTCTATAACATGGCTTTGAAACAAGAAGCAGCTCAGCTTAAGATGGAGGCTTCTAAGAAGAGAATTCGAGATGCTGTTCACTCTTCTTCATCGTCTCAGTTGGTCTCGAAGCATCAGAAATTCTGGCTTCCTCCTCCTCCAGTGATTCGAGCTCCATACAACAACTCCAACAACTTCATCAACTCCAACAACAAGAACTCTAGTGGTCGTGGTTTCTTCCACCCACCCAACCCGAGCAACCAGTCGAAGAAGCAGTTTCAGTCTCAAGGCTCCAAGTCCAGTGGCTCTCATTTCCGTCCTCTCTCTGAAGTGGTGTGCAACAAGTGTGGCCAGAAGGGTCATTATGCCAACCGTTGTCCGAATCCGAAGCGTCTTCCACCTCCTCCACCTGTGAGTTCAGCTATTGTCAGGCATGATCCAAAGGCAACAAGGGTCAATCTGATGAATGCAGCGCAAGCGGAGAATGCTTCTGATGTCATTTTGGGTAACCTTCCAGTTAACTCTTTTCCAGCTAAAGTGTTATTTGATTCGGGTGCTTCTTGCTCTTTCATGTCATATCCATTTGCATCCAAGCACGATATTGTCACCAAAAATCTGCCAAGGGAGTTAACAGTTATTTCTCCGGGAAGACGAATGCACTCCACTGTCTATGCTCCGGATGTTTCTATTCGCATGGGTGATTATCGATTTTTGGCTTCTCCGGTGGTTCTTGGTAATTCTGACATCGACCTCATCCTCGGAATGGATTGGCTTTCTCAGCATGATGCTCACATTGATTGTGCTCAAAAGGAAGTCAAGTTGACTCATTCTGATGAAGATGTGATTATCTTCGCCTCCAGGGATAATACTATTCGGCTTTTCTCTCTTAATGATAAGGGCGAAATTAATGCCATAAATCAAATTCCGATTGTGAACGAATATCAAGACGCCTTTCCTGAAGAACTTCCAGGCATGCCTCCACACCGTCAGGTGGAGTTTGTTATTGAACTCGAGCCGGGTACTGAGCCTGCTTGCCGACATCCGTACAAGCTCTCTCCGGATGAATTGAAGGAATTGAAGAAGCAGCTTGATAAGCAGGAGAGTATGGGTCTCATCAGACCTAGTACATCTCCGTGGGGCTGTGGTGTCTTATTTGTCAAGAAAGATGGCACGGAGCGTCTCTGTGTTGACTACCGGCCATTGAACAAGAAGACGATTAAGAACAAGTATCCGCTCCCCAACATCAACGAACTCTTCGAGCAGCTAAAAGGAGCTAAAGTGTTCTCTAAGCTTGACCTCCGAATGGGCTATCATCAAATTCGCATTCGCGAGGAAGACATTCCCAAGACGGCCTTCAGAACGAGCTACGGTTCATACGACTATACCGTCATGTCCTTCGGTCTCGCCAATGCTCCTCCTACCTTTTCAAGGATGATGCATTACATCTTCAACCCCTATACTGGCGAGTTTGTGCTTGTGTATCTGGATGATATTCTGGTGTTTTCCAAGAATGAAGAAGATCACGAAAAGCACTTACGTCTGGTTCTTGATCGACTCCGAGAGCATAAATTCTATGCCAAGTTCTCAAAGTGCGAGTTTTGGCTCGATAAGGTTTTGTACCTGGGCCACATCATCTCAGCTGACGGCATTGCGGTTAATCCCGAGAAAGTTGAAGCTATTGTCAACTGGGAAGCTCCTCAGAACGTCAAGCAGCTCCGCAGTTTTCTGGGTCTTGCCAGCTATTGCAGAAGGTTTGTGGAGAACTTCTCCAAGATTTCCAAGCCTCTTTCCAACCTGCTTCAGAAGAATGTCAAATACTTTTGGTCTCCCGAATGTGAAGTGGCATTCAAAACGCTCAAAGATAAGCTTGTCTATGCTCCAGTTCTGACTCCTCCGGATGAATCCAAGCCCTATGAAGTATTCTGTGATGCTTCTCTTCAAGGTCTTGGTGGTGTGCTTATGCAAGATAAGAGAATTGTGGCATACACTTCTCGTCAGCTAAAGCCAAGTGAGAAGAACTATCCCACACATGATCTCGAGCTAGCAGCTGTGGTACATGCTCTGATTACGTGGAGACATCTGTTGTTGGGCAGAAAGGTCGACATCTTCACTGATCACAAGAGCTTGAAGTACATCTTCACACAGCCGCATCTGAACCTCCGTCAGACTCGTTGGGTTGAAATGATCCAAGAGTACAACCCCAGCATTGAATACACTCCAGGCAAGGCGAATGTGATTGCAGATGCTTTGAGCAGAAAGGCATATTGCAACAGCCTTCTTATCAAGCCATACCAGCCTGAGCTTTGTGAAGCATTCAGGAAGCTCAACCTCCAAGTTGTTCCGCAGGGTTTTCTTGCAAATCTCCAAATTGCTCCTACCTTGGAAGATCAAGTCCGTGAGGCCCAGCTCAGTGATACCATGGTGAAGAAAGTGAAACATGGCATTGCAAAGGGCACTCCAAAATACAAGTGCTTCCGTGTTGATGAGAGAGATACCTTGTTCTTCGAGGACAGACTCGTTGTTCCCAAAGGTGATCTCAGGAAGCTCATAATGGAAGAAGCTCATGATTCTCTCCTTTCCATTCATCCTGGCAGTTCCAAGATGTACCAAGATCTCAAGGTGGACACGCATGAAAAGGGAGATTGCCCAATTTGTGAATGAATGTGATGTTTGCAGAAGAGTGAAAGCAGAACATCAACGTCCAGTTGGTCTTCTCCAACCTCTTCCTATCCCCGAGTGGAAGTTCGACCACATTGAAATGGACTTCGTCACTGGCTTTCCTAAATCCAAGCGAGGAAATGATGCTATCTTTGTGGTGATTGACAAGCTTACCAAAGTCGCTCACTTTCTTCCAGTCAAAGAATCAATCAATGCAGCTCAACTTGCAAAGCTGTACACTTCCAGAATTGTGTCCCTACATGGCATTCCTCAAGTTATATCCTCGGACCGTGGAAGCTTGTTCACATCAAGGTTCTGGGACTCCTTTCAGTCCACCATGGGCACGAAGATCAGGTTCAGCACTGCCTTTCACCCTCAGACTAGTGGTCAAGTCGAGCGCGTGAATCAGATTCTAGAAGACATGCTCAGAGCCTGTGTCATCTCCTTTGGCATGAAATGGGAAGACTGCCTTCCATTTGCCGAGTTCTCTTACAACAACAGCTTTCAAGCAAGTGCAGGCAAAGCACCATTTGAAATTCTCTATGGCAGAAAGTGCCGTACCCCTCTCAACTGGTCTGAAACAGGCGAACGTCAACTTCTTGGCAATGACTTGATCTCAGAAGCCGAAGAAATGTGCAAAGTCATACGTGAGAATCTCAAGGCCGCTCAGTCGCGTCAGAAGAGCTACTATGACGGAAAGCATCGTGATTTGGCTTTCGACATCGGTGATCATGTCTATCTCCGAGTTTCTCCGATGAAAGGAACCCAAAGATTTGGTATCAAAGGAAAACTTGCTCCTAGATACGTCGGGCCTTTCAAGATTCTTGACAAAAGAGGCGACCTAGCCTATCAACTTGAGCTCCCTCCCAACTTTGCAAATGTTCATGATGTCTTCCATGTGTCTCAACTTCGCAAATGCTTCAAGGCACCTGAGCGCATGATTCCGTTTGAGGAGATTGATCTTCAACAAGACCTGTCCTACCGAGAGCATCCAGTTGCAATTCTCGAAGAAACCGAACGCAAGACCCGCAACAAGTCCATCAAGTTTCTGAAAGTCAAGTGGTCACATCACACCGACCGAGAAGCTACCTGGGAACGAGAAGATCATCTTCGTTCCGAGTACCCTTCCTTTTTTCAGTCCTAGATCTCGGGACGAGATCTTTTTGTAGTAGAGGAGAGTTTGTAATGCCCCGGATGTAATACTTTCCCTTTTGGGTATATAATATATCTCCGGCTTCATCTATTTCCATTCCGGGTTCCTTGTCTTTCGGGTTTCGTCGTTTTGTTGTGTGAGTGTGTGGCATTCATTCATATCATGTAGACATGTGCATTGCTTTGCATTTGTGTTGTCGGTTGCATCCGGTTTCGCGTGTTTCTTCCCGTTGTCCGTTTCGCGTTCCGGAGCTCCCTCACGTGTCCGTGACGTCTCGTAGGCCTACTTTGTTGTTCGGGCGTTTAACGTTACCGGTGTGCCGCGAGGTTGTTGTGTGTGTTGTTGTTTTGTTGTGTGCAACCCGCCTCTCAAATCTCGTCTCGTTTGGACTCCATTGGCTTTCCCATCCGTTGTTCATGTGGGTCCAAAGTGCCTTCACTTCGTGTCCCAGAAACACCCCTACTGCAGTCTTTTATCTCCTCCTAGGCCTTTTAAATCTATCCCCGCGATCGGATCCGTCGGATCGCGATCGGAGGGCTCCTAGCGCCCCTAAATTCCTCCCTAACCCTAAAAACTGTTATATATAGACCCTAGTCTATTTTGGCATCCCTAGTTTCCTTCCCCATCTCCACCTCTTTTTTTTTCCTTTTTCCTTCTCAGATCCAATCCCCAAAATTCCTCCTGGAGCTCTAGCCGCCGCCGACCTGTCGATCGAATCGAGGGCAGCCGCTTCGGCCAGGTCAACGCGCTGAGCTCCCTCTGCACTGAGCGCCTGGCCTCGCTCCGTTTGGTCCAGCGCGAGCCAACGGCCCGGCGCCCAGCCGCGCCTGCGAGGACCACTTCGCCTCCGCATCGAACAGCCCGGCCCGCCCCAGGGGACCACATCCCCTCCGCGTCGCCAGCGGTCCGTGCTGCCAGGCCCAGTCCGGCCTCCCTCGCCGGGCCGCCTCCCTTCCCTCCGCTCCGCGCGGCCCGCCTCCCCGCAGGCCCGGTCACCTCTCCCAGCCGCCTCCGCCACCACGGGCCGGGCCCCTTCGCCAGGCGCCAGGCCGCGCGCGCCACCGCGGGCCGCCGCGCCCTCCACCGCGGGCCGCCGCCCCGCAGGCTCCCGCAGGCCGCACCGCCAGGGCCTAGCCGCCAGCCGCGCCTGGGCCGGATCCAGATCCGCCGGCCCGTCTCCTTTTTTTTCTCAGATCAGATCTGAGTGAGGTTGTTTCCCCATCACTAAGTCCCTGTTCTGTTGATCTGAAATGCAATGTTTGACCTGCTCTAACTTTTTGCCTGCTGATCCGTTTTGCGCGTGTAGCATGTCCAGACGTTCGTGGGATCGTGCTCTACGTTTTACCTATTGTTGTCATGCATGTTAGAGATCATTTAGGTGCTCGTTTTGCTGTCGCAAGAGTGCATCATGATATAAACTGCTGCTATGTGTTATTTTTATGCCACCTTTGCCATGTGATATCTTCTAGCTCGTTTGTCCGAATGATGCAAATGACATGTCCACGTGTTCGTCTTGCCATGCTCTACGTGTTGTATGTGATAGGTTGCATGGTAGATTTATTATTGCCTTGTTATCATCGTTGCAAAGTGCCTGTGATGTTATTTCACTTGTTATGAAATGCCATCTTGTTGAGCTCGTTGCAATCGTTGTGTTCACCTCCATGATGCATGCTTGTGTGTTTCGGGATCACCTTCATGTGTACTTTGATGAGGTGCTTACCTCTTGCCATGTTTAGTTTCGAGGTGACTTAAACATGCTCTTTTATATGCTATGATGATATTGCTGTTTTAGGACTTAGTGGATTTTCACTAAGTCTGAAATCTGTAACGTTCCGATGCCATGTTCGTGTGATGTTCTAGGACAAAGCATGATAGTTTTGGAGTGGATTTTGATTGTTCCTTGTAGTATATATTGTTGTCTTTCCATTCATGTCCTCACATGTCCATTTAAGTGGCTGTAGCATGTTTATCTTTTGCTCCAAAGTTTCAATAAAATTCTGCTGCCAGAATTTTATTGTCAAGTTCAATATGTCCAAGATCATTGCTATTGATCCGTGGCTCCGTTGGGGGTGCACCTTGGACTTAGTTGCTGTAGTATATGTCTAGTTTGAGTTCATGCCCTTTGCCATGTTATTTAAATGCTGTAGCTCAATTATTTTGAGCTCCGAAGATGCTATGTTGCTGTAATTTTCAGCTTTCGCTCAAATCTTGTTTCGGGCATAACTTTTAGCCCGTAACTCCGATTTCAGCGAATCTTATATCAAACTTGATTGTTTTTCTGTGTAGATTAATAATATCAGATTGTTATCATGTTTTGAGGTGATTTGCTTGAGTGATATTTTCCGTGCTCCGTGTGCATCCTTAGTGCATCCATCATGCATTCATCTTTTCCGAGTGCGCATTGCTTCTTGTTGATTGGTGCTTGGTATGATTGTTTTGTTTAGAGCCGGAAGCTGAGACCGAGATCGAGTACGAGCACGAGGTTTCCCACGAGGTTGAGCACGAGGACCCTTCTTACGATCCGAGCGACTTCTCTTCAGGCAAGATGACCAACCCCGATAACATTACTATCTTTGCCTATTGCTAGTAGTCTCGATCTATAGTTTTGCCTCGATGCCCATGATCTTCTTGTCAGCCTCCTACTTGTAAACCATTGCCATGTTTAACCAACCTACCTATGCAAACCGTTGCTTGGCTAAGTACGCTTCGCTCAGCCCTTCTTATAGCGTTGCTAGTTGCAGGTGAAGTGAAGATGCTTGCTCCATGTTGAAGTTTGGTTGGGTTATATCACACTATATAATTGCTTAAAATGAAATCTTCTATATATTGGCAAGGGTGGAAGGCTAAGCCTTTTGCTTGGTGATTTGTTCCACTCATGCCGTTAGGATCCGTATAAGCCGGTATTATGTTCCTTGATTATGTGTTCCTAACACGGTTGGGGTGTATGGGACCCCCTCGATAAACCGCTAAGTGCTAAGTCTTTTCCAGCAAGTCCCAACATTGGTACTATTTGCCTAATAACAAACTAAACTTGCATAGGGAGTAATTAACCCTCTTTCTTAATCAACAACCCCGGGCCAGTGCTCCACATGAGTGTTGGTCCGAAACGGGGGTCCTGCAGGGTCGCCTTGGGGCAACCCGAGGTATCTGGCATACACCTGTAGCATCGCCCATCCGGTCGTGTCCTGAGACTTAGATACACGCGGCTACTATCAGGGTGTCGACACGCTGGGAGGATTTGCTGGATTAGCCTTACCTTAGCTCGGTATATCTTGAGCACGGGATTCCGAGAATACTCGGGTCTTCCCACTTTGGGAGTTGCGACTCCGCGGATCGTGGGCTTGTAATGGGTCAAGTTGGAACACCCCTGCAGGGTTTGAAATTTCTAAAGCCGTGCCCGCGGTTATGTGGCAGATGGGAGCTTGTTAATTCCGGTTGTAGATAACTTGACGCAATGTTACTAATACACTACCAGCGTGTGTTCCGTGACTATCAATTTCCGAATAGGGATTCGGGAGTTGAACACAGAGGGGTTATGATTGTGGAGCTTGTAGCTAGGATCACTTCGTGATCACTTCTCGCCGAGGTTTTCTCTTCTCGCTCTCACTCACGTAAGTTAGTTGCTAGTTGCTGCTGCAGACACTTATTCTTTTCTTCAGCCTTACCCCTTTTCCCAAAGGCTTTGATAGTCTTGTTACCCGGAGACGGGATTGCTGAGTCCTCTGTGGCTCACAGATTACTTCACACACCAGATGCAGGTCCAGCTGTGAGCTATCCAGGTGATGGCACCGAGCTGGATTGGGAGTACGACGAGGAGCGTAGTCGGTACTATGTGCGATACCCGGATGATCAGTAGTGGAGACTCTTACTAGGATTCGATCCGCCTGTGGTTTATTTATCTAAGTTTGGTACTTTGACATTTGGCTTTTGCCCTTAGAGGGTTGTGATGTTCTTAATGTATGATGTTTGAGACTTGTACTGTAATTCTGTGACGTGGCGAGTGTAAGCCAACTATTTTCTGTTTACTATCCCCTCTTTTACATGAGTTGTGCAAAGATTACCGAACTTGAGATCATTCTAGGATGGATTTATGCCTTTAAGTCATGCCTCGACACGTAGGAGGTATAACTCCATCCTGGGCATTACAGAGACCATCTTCAACCTCTAATTCCCTGAGTTCGATAAACCTTAGGTCATCCACTTGAGGGAAATTGCTGCTGTCCTACAAACCTCTGCGCTTGGAGGCCCAACATAGTCTACAAGAGTAGAAGCGTGTGTAGACATCAAGCTATTTCTGGCGTCGTTGCCGGGGAGGTGAGTGCTTGAAGGTATATCTTTAGATCTTGCAATTAAATCTTTTTGTTTCTTGTTTTTATTTCACTAGTTATGTTTATGGAAAACCGCAATCTTAGTTCGCTGCTTGGGGAAGGCCACTTTACCACACCCGTGGTAGAGAAGTCTCCTCCACATACTGAATGTATCCCGTTCAAAATACCACTTGAGATAATTGAAATAATTATGAATGATCGTTATGATGGGACAGTCAATCCTAGTATTCATTTGTTGAAACTTACAGAACTTTGTGAGTTGTTTAAGATTTCAGGTTTGACAAGAGATGGAGTCATGAGGAAATTATTTGCCTTGTCCCTGAAAGGAAAAGCATTGGAATGGTATAGGCTACTAGATGGCTCTCACCTGCTGGATTGGGAAGAGATCCAGTCTCTCTTTTACACCAAGTTTTATCCTCTTCATGAAGTCCATGAGAATAGGAATTATGTTTATAATTTCTATCCTCATGACGGAGAGAGCGTAGCTCAAGCTTGGGGGAGACTGAAAACGTTAATGCTAAAAAGTCCTAACCATGGGCTCCCCAAAGATGCTTATGTGGAGAGTAAGAGTACCTTTTTGCATGTGGATCATGGTAACAATGCTTTATGTGATGCTTATATTGTTGAGTTTATTCGTGATCCCACTGAAAATTATTATGAGAAGGGAACATATGCTTATAGATATTTCAATAATATCAAGTTCCCTCTCTTTATGTTGAAGGTTTTGAAGCTGCACTTGTTTTGTCTTCCTATGCTTATTGCTTTGTGCTTCAATGAATTATTCTATTGCAATATTCCTATGCATAGGAAGCATGTTAGGCTTAAATGTGTTTGATATTTGCTTCTTGATGCTCTCTTTTGCTCTTCAACTCTTATTCCTACGAGAGCATCATTAAAGTCTTAAGCCTATCTTTATGGCTATAAAGAAAGAGCTCTAAGGAGACAACCCTTGTTATCCTTGCTTTCAGTTTGTTCTTTCAGTTTTTAGTGGTCTTGATGTTTGTTACTACTGTAGCAACATCATTGTATCTTTATTTTTCAGCTTTGTGCCAAGTTTAGCCTCCGATTGCAAGAAAGTTCAAAAGTTGTGACGTGCAGTCCAGAAAACAGATTCTGTCCTTGGACAGAAAAATTCGTATAAAATCATCAGTTCATCTTTTTGGTCCGAATTTTTTTGACAGCATGCTCTATACAATTGGCTTTCGGGCATCTGTTCTGAGTTTTTTTATTTGAGTTGCAGAAGTGCCCCGAAAAAATTACTTACTACCTGCTGGTCTGTTTTTCAGAGATTCTGTCCTGTTTTGCCTTTTCTTCGTTTTGCAAACCTTGAGCTTGCTTTTTCTTTGCAAAAACCTTTTGGCAATCTTGAGAAACAGTAGACCTTCAAGAATATCCTTATTTCCAGCAAGGAAAAATTATTTTATTAAGGGTACTAACCTCGCTAATCAGATTATGATGAGTTATGTATGAAGGGAGTTTTCAAGTGTGCGAGGAAAGATGATAAAAAGATTCAGGAGTGTCAAACGCTCAAGCTTGGGGATGCCCCCGTGCACCCCCAAGAAATATTCAAGAAGACTCAAGCGTCTAAGCTTGGGGATGCCCCCGTGCATCCCCTTCTCCATCAACAATTATCAGTTCGTCTTTCGTTCCACTATATTTTAATCACTTCATGCGTTATGTGCTATGCTTGGAGCGTCTTGCTCTTAGTTTCCTTTTTAGTTTTCTTTAGCTTTGCTTTTTGTTCATAACAAGTTGGATCCTAGCCTTCATCGTTTGGGAGAGAAACACGCTCCACTCCGCTGTAGAACACAACATAGGCTTGCATGTGTATCTTCCTGTGTGTGTTCTTTATCTTTTCATAGCTGCTGTCATGCTTAGCTCTTAGTTTTCATGCTTATATTTTTAAGAGCTTTTTTTTAGTTGGTTGCTGGAACTCTCTTGAGTTATCACGCTTATCTTGTTAAGAGAGTTAGCTTCTGTTGCACTGGTTGATATGTCTATGATAAAAATGCTATGTGCATAATGGTGCTTAGTAGTTCATGTTTTCTTATGGTTAGTCCCAAATAGCTGGGGTGTTCTTAATGTGTTATTGAAGTACCAACATGATTTGGTTGCCTATGATGTGGTATGGTTTAGTGATATCTTCCTCCATAAATTTATTTTGATTGACTTGGCATATGCTCACGCATATTTAAGACTGTAAAGAAAGTCTATCAAGCCTTGATGATCTTTAATTTCTGAGTAGCAATATAACTTCCATGCCCGATTCAATGTTGCTTTGTCGCTCTGCATGATTATGACCGTCATTGCTCTCTTAGTTGGTCGCTCCCAGTCTTTTGCTAACCTTCGCCTGTACTAAGCGGGATGACTGCTTGTGCATCCAAAATCCTTTAAACCAGTTATGCCATATGAGTCCACCATACCTTCCTATACATGGTATTTACCTGCCATTCCTAACGAAGACTTTCATGTACCATCTCGAAATTATTCAAAAAAGCATTTCTCTTTTGTGCCTCTGTTTTAGCTCATGAGGAAGTAGTAGTTAATTCATGATCTTTTTAAGTTGGACAAGCTTCACCCCGGGATTGCATGTCTAATGTGCAAACCCATAATACGAGAAGGAACTGGCAAAGAGTGCGCCCGGCTCATTAAAAAAATTATACAACAAACAAACCCTCCTTCACGCTTTGTTCATGAGAAATCAGAAAACTTTGGCAGTGATAAACAAAGGAGATTAAGGGGATGTGATCGTCCCCGTGCGGGAGCCGTTCCTCGAAACTTGTCCAGCTCGAGAAGTAATTGAGTTATCTACTAGCATTCGTTGACGAAATATGCATACCCCAAAAATAATTTTTACCTCTTTTTTAAAAAACCAAGAGCTCTGGTACATGTTTAGTCTTTGTTTCCGACCACGGGTTTTCAACCTTGCCATCAAAAGCCACGGTTCGAGAGTCTCCACCTTCTTTCTTCAAAGCACCAACTATTGAGAGCATAATTGTCATTCTGAGTGTAATGTGCATTGTCCCAAAGTACCATTGTCTTTTGCATGATTATGATATCGTTTATTCTGAAATCATTGTATCTAGTCGTCACTTAAACTTTGGAGGTGCCCCTGCATTTATGTTTTGCTTCACTAAAGGGGGCAAGCGAGGTACCACTTTGTCATGTTTGCACACCATGCTCACTACAAATCTATTGAGTGTTTCAGTATCATATTGTAAAACTTTCAGTTCTTTGTGACATTCTCATGAGGCAACTTAATTACTACAGATTCATTATCTCAGTAAGCATTTGTCATGTGACTGTGAAAAGTTGTTATATGGTTAATAGCATGTCACCACAGAAATTATGCTTGTTATCATTTACCTACTCGAGGACGTGCAGGAATTAAGCTTGGGGATGTTGATACGTCCAAAACGTATCTATAATTTCTGCTTGCTCCATGCCTCTTTTGTGTGATATTGCTATGATATTTATGCACTTCCATACACTTTTGATCATATTTTGACTAACCTATTAACTCAGTGCATCCCAGTGCCAGTTTCTGTTTTCTGCTGTTTTTGTATTTCAGGTTTTCCCATTACGTAAATTGCCACAAAAAATCCGGGAAAATATATAAAAAATCAGCGTTCCGGAAGCTTCCATGCTGCCAAAGTAGGGCCGGAGGGGGGCCACAGGGGCTCCAGGCGCCCAGAGGGCGCGGCCCCCCTCCTGGCCGCGGCGCCAGGCCGCCTGGGCCCCCCTTAGCTCCCCTGGCGACCCCCTTTGGCATATATTTAACACCCGTCGCGGAAACCCTGATTCCGGACCCCTTTTCTCCAGACGCAATTCCGATCTCCGCCGCCATCGCCACCAAGTTTCGGGGGACCAGAATTCCTGTGCCGGCACCCTGCCGGGACAGGGAAGTACCCCCGGATTCATCTCCATCGACGTTGCTTCCTCCCTCCATGATGCGGGAGTAGTTCCTCCTCGGGGCTGAGGTTTCTACCAGTAGCTATGTGGTCAATTCTCTCTCCCATGATGTGATCTTCGTTGTGATCATAGGCTATGTTAATCTAGGGTGATCCCATGATATTTCCCCTTCCTCTATGTATTGGATTGATGTACTCACTTGTCTTTATCTAGTATAATCTCCGAGACCAAGGTGACAGCGGTCTATTGGACATGGATTAGAAGAATATTTTCATGAGTGATTTCCTCTTTTGTGTGTGGATTGAAGATTGAGAGTCTCTTGGTGCTTGTCTTTGACTATCCTTGAGATATGTTGTGGTGATTGTGGTACTCTCTTTGGATGGCCGCGGTGACATTGGGAAATCCATAGGTTGAGAACTACGAACTTTGAGGTGTGCTTTTGTAGCCCTACATAATTATCGTCCTCTCTTGACCACAAAGGAATGACCTCCAAGTGCGTCCCCCTTGCATGTTTTATGGGAAATATCATGTGATTCGATTATGTTAATGTTGTTGGGAGTTGCCACTAGTGAAAGTATGAAGCCTAGGCCTTGTTTCCATCATTGCAATACCATTTGTGCTCACGTTTACCACTTGTTTGCTTGCTGCACTTTTTATTACAGATTTATATTACTTTGCTTTGCCACTCCTATCATCCATATTTTACCATCTCTTCGCCGAACTAGTGCACCTATACAACTCCTAGTTGTATTAGGTGTGTTGGGGACACAAGAGACTTCTTGTATCTTAGTTGCAGGGTTGCTTGAGAGAGACCATCTTCAACCTCTACTTCCCTGAGTTTGATAAACCTTAGGTCATCCACTTGAGGGAAATTGCTGCTGTCCTACAAACCTCTGCGCTTGGAGGCCCAACATAGTCTACAAGAGTAGAAGCGTGTGTAGACATCACCAACCAACAAATGGTTGTGGGGGCGGCTATTTATAGTCAGGGACAACTCAACATGAATTGTCATAAATGCCCTTCTCTGATTCGACTGCTGTCGGGATAAGGATCCACTGGACAGCTCCCGCGGCAATACAGCGAGCGCGACCATGGCGAGGGTGCGAGTGGGGCGAGCGCGGGAAAACGCGGCCATGGCGAGCCCAGCAACGCATGGTGCTTCCTCCGGCGAGTGGGGACAACGAAGCTTGAGCGCTGCGGCGCCCATGGCCTGCTTCGAACCAGGCACGGGAGCCGGCACGGCCGGGCACGCGATGAGGAGCGGCAGGGCGAGCACGTGTAGGAGCGATGGTCGGGCGTGACGTGGTGGCGCTCTGGCTCCAGCAGCTGCGCCAGCCGGCGCAGGCGAGGCGAGGCAAGGTCGGCCACCGTCGTGGATGCATGGCGACTCATGGGTTGGGCTGAGAAAAAGGAGAGAAAGGTGGGAGGTGGTAGGTATGTGCCAGGTAGGCCAGCTTCACATGCAACGGACAAAGAGGACACACAGGGCGTTCGCTTTGTGTCCGCGACCCAAATACAATCTTTAGAACTGAAATGAGTGTGAGCAGACATAAAACAAACACAAAATAGGAATGAATCACCATGGCGGACAGTGTTTTTCTTGGAAGAAACTAACACCCACATGTATGGTATCTTGCAAGTCGCCCACACGCCTTCATTACCACACATTTTGCCACACATGAACAGATGACATCAGCAGTAATCTTTTTGGTTTTCGGCTTAAAAATGTTTTATCTCCTAATTAAAAATCTGTTTTCACCATTAAATCCGTCTCGACGAGATCTTCAAAATTAGACCCCATGTTGATATGTTTTGACGAATCTTTCCCCCTAAAAGTTGCCATGATGTTTACACTGTAGTTGCCATAGTGTTTAAACTAAAGTTGCCATGTTGCAATTTTAGTTTGTAGAGCATGTAAATTTTAGTATTTTGATGATGGTAATTCCAGTACTTTGACCATGAAAATTAATTTGTGTATGAACCATGGCAATTTTAAGTGCATGTATCATGGAAATTTTAGTTTATGATTCATGGCAAGTCTAGTTTCTTAATTCCACGTTTTATAATATGTGGAAATTTACTTTTAAATGTAGAAAAAAACTGAAATATATCATGGCAACTTCAGTGTATGACAATCCATGTGTAATAGACATGACAACTTTTAACCCAAAAAATTTCGTCAAAATATATTGATATGAGATCTAGTTTCGAAAATCTCGTCGCGAGTGATTTAATGGTGAAAACGGATCTTTAATCGGATTTTTCATTTAAGAGATAAAACATTTTAAAAACTGAAAATCCAAAAAGATTATCACATGCATGCATGCGGTGACTTGGCGTAGTCTGTGTGTTATAAGGCGTGTGGGCGTTAGGCCAACTCCAGCGCACGACCCCAAACGGACATCTGGTTTGGCCTGTTTTCATACGTTTGGGGCGGTAATGGGGTCGCCCATGTCCGCTTGCGGCTGTTAGGTTGTCGGTGCGTCCAACGCGCGGCCGCACCCCAAATCATGAAGGGGTGGACGTGATTAAAAAAACGCATAAACTAAAATAAAATGCCGAAAAATATAAAAACGCAAACACTAAAACATAAATTAAGCATCACGGCCACATTACGGCCGAGGTCCACCGTTCACATAAACATAATTAAAACATAAAAAATAAAATAAAACCGCCGCCCGCGCGCTCCTGCCGTGCCCGTCGATGCCGTGGTCGTCGTCATCTACTCAGTGGCCGCCGTTCTCGTCGTCGTCGCTGACGAGGTCGACGTAGGTCGGCGTCGTCCAGAGGTGGGGCGGCGATGCCTCGTGCACGGGCGGTGCCTAGTACACGGGAGGTGCCTGTACCACCTCCTCCCGTGGAGACGCCTCCGGCTCCGGTGACCGCGGTGGCGTGGGGCACCAGCCCCCCCCCCCCCACGGTGGCGGCCATCTCCGGAGCCGTGCACGACCAGCTCCACCGCTGGCCCACCAGGCCCGGGTGGAACGCGGCCACAGGCTCCTCCTCCAGCACCTCCTCCCTCCGTGGCGCCTCCTCCATCGTCTGCACCATCTCCAGCTCCGGGAAGGCCACGTCTCCGGCCGTAGAGAGGGCCATGGCGGTCTCTAGGCCGTGCCATTGGCGCTTGTCGTGCGTGTTCATGGAGTCGTCCTTGACACGCTGAAGGAGCCGGGCCTCCTCCTCCTCTGCCATGCGAGGAGGTGGTGGTGGCGACGGAGAGGGCGACGACGAGGGCGTTGGTGTGATGCTGCGCACCACCCTACGCCCAGACACTTGGGGAGGGCTCGGAGCGCACGCGCGACGCTCACGTGGCCGTCGCGGCCCCGACGACGTGCCGACGAAGAAAGAGGTGCGCCGCGCGTCGTGCTCATCCCGGAACCACGTGTCCCACAGGTCGGAGTCGGGGGAGTACCTAGGGTCGTAGTACATGTCGTCTGGCAGGAGGTGGCGGCGGCGCGCACGGCCGCTCGTCGCGACCGGCAGGATCGGCACCCGATCCGCAAACAAATGCCTGTTGTTTGGCAAGTGTGTGTCGCTCCAAGAGATCGGCGTCCTCGTCTCCCAGTAACGCCGGGAAACATCCACGTGGATGAAGTGCCGGTCGCACGCGCCGACGGCCGTGGGGGCGATGGAGAAAGCAGGCAACGCGGGGGCCCGACGCGGCGGTGATGCAGACTCCTCTTTGACGCCGCGGTGGCGGCGGCCCGAGGACGAGCCAGCCTCGCGGTCGTGCTTCCCCTTGTGGCCGGTGTTCCAGAACCCCATGGCTACGAGGCAGCCGGCCGGCGAGATCGAGGTCGGGGAGAGGGAGAGCTAGTTTGGGTCGTGTCGGGTTTCGAGGAGGCGGCACGGGCTGGAGTGGGGAGTGTGGACGACGACCGGTCCACGGCTTCCCATTTAAGAAAGATGACGACCATTCGGCTGGGCGGATTACAGATGGGGCTCACTGTGCGTGCGCATTAATGTCGGGCGGTGGAAGGTAGGTGACCGCCGCCACGCGGCCCGGAAGCGGACGAGCGATGCTTTCGTTTGTTGTCCGCCGCGACCTAAATCTGGCGCATGTTTGCGTTCGAAATGGGTCGGTCCGGATACAAAGAGACCCGATGGATACAGGCCGTCGCGCGCTCGGCCAGGTGTTTGTCCGTTTTACCCCAAATGGACGGGGTCGAACGGGATGGGGTGGCGCGCTGGAGTTGGCCTTAGCCCTTAGCGTTGTCCTTTTTCTTTACGGCGCGGACGAAATTGATACGTTCGTCGGAGTTGCTATAACCTACACGAACACGGAGACTCGCACCCGTGCGGATGGAACCTGTCATGCACAGCGTTCTTTATTACCCAGACGAAGGCCAGTTCGACACGTTCGCCTAGTGCGGTGCAGACCCCGTCCCCGCCCGTCCGTAATCAGCACATGCATCTCGGGAATCCTGATCCGCGCCAGACCGGATTACGCGCACTCGTGCCGTGCTGATCGGCTTATCCATGTCCAGCACGGACCGGAAAGGCACTGACGCCACGCCGTCGCTCTTGGTTGACGCGAGCACGTGTGCGCGCACAGGCCACAGCCCCGTACTGGCGCACCGCCACGCCCACGACCGCTCGCTCAGGCCGGGCCAGACAAAAGAACGAGCGGAACAGCAGGAAAAAAAGGGCATGGGGTTGGCTACTACCGGAGCAGGACGCCACTGCCCACTGCCCTGCCACGACGCTCCGTCGAACGGCGAGCCACTGCGGTGCCGCGTGACTCGTGCCTGTCGCGGCCCATGCCCTGCCCACGCACGCACGCACCGCAGTGCCAGTGCGGCACGCTCAGCGCGCACCCGGCTCACGAGCTCCGCTCCAACCAAACTGACACGCTCCACACGTAGTGGCGTCCACTCCGGTGACCGATCCGACACGCCCGGCGTCCCGTGTCCCGTGTCCGTTGGTGGTAGGCCCCGTCCCCGTCCTCCGGCCCCGCACCCGGCCCCGGCGCCGTGTTCGCACGGCAGTTGGCGCCTTTACGCCTGCATGCACCCACGGCCGTCCGCGTCGAGCCATTAACCGCAGCCAGCCGAAATGGAAACGGCGCCACCGCAGCGGGGCGTTTCCCGGATTTGGAAGGAAGCGTGGCGCCGGGATGCCCGCCGTGCCCATTCATCCATGCTCCTACAAAGAGCGGCGGCAGTCTGTTTACGTGGGCAAGGCATGGAGCTTTCCCCTTCCCGGAACGGCCAGACTTTCTATCCACACACATACATAGATAGACATAGTCACAGACCTTGCAAACCTCATCGAGATAGATAGACGGACAGCAACGGTGAACTGTGAGCCGAGCATTTCAGAACCATCGCCGTTTTTAGCAAGATATCCAGTGGCCACAACGGTCGGCAGCGGTGCCTGCTGCGTCGGGGGCCACTCACTCACATAAGCCCAGGTGGAACCCGGCCCACCGCAGCGGGGGCGCAGGCCGACGAGCCGCCGTGGTCTCGCCCGTCCACACCACATCTCGAGACGACGACGACGGAGGCTGGGGCACACACGCGCGCCGCATACGATTCCGTGTGAACCCTTCCTTTAATAACGCGGCGAAGCAAAGCACAAGGGCCAGTTCGCCACGAGCCGATTTGTTGGGGTGGTCGATACGGACAAACTGGCCTCGATGGCCGTATCAGGCTCGTCGACCGTCTCTGCTACTAGGAGTAGTAGGCAGCAATCTAACATGGGCTCAGTTGAGACAAAAGGAATCCTTGTATTTTAGCAGCGATCTACTGCTGCATCGTGGTTATCATTGCCATCGCCCGAGCTGGCCTGGCCATGCACGCACCGGCACCGACTGCGCACTCGTCGATCGGGGGCGCTACCCAAACACCGGTGATGGACCCGGAGGGAACCGTCGGCATCATTGCGAGGAACATAATCCTACCTCAAACATGCACGCCAACATCCAGTTCCCTGTTAAAGCCCGATTTCCTTTAAGCAGATGGTCACATGTTTCTCTTTCGCCGGGATGTTTTTCTAATATAGAATGGAGGCTCAAGTCGAGCATGGGTTTGAATTAACAAAGCCAACAACCGAACCAGGATTACAGTAACCATCAACTTATAGAACCAAGACGAAGAGACTGTTAAAAGGGAACATAGTGTTGCGCATGCAGCTAACAAGCTTCTTAGCACCAACAAGCAAAGATGAAAAATCTAAGGTACAAAAACAACTTGAGGATGATGACGTCCTCCACCGACGTGGAGACATCAGCAGGCATTGAGGAGACACAACAAACAGGTGAGAGTAACTCTGTCAGCTCCATGGGCTCAGGCCGAATCGGAGACGACCTCCTCCATCTCCGGATGGGGGTCCATGCCCCTCACCTAGCACGACGCGCCAATCCATCGAACAATGCAGACGCTCTCCCAGGAGAAAATGTGCACAACCGACGCCATAGTGATGCGGGGCATCCCCCAAGCATCACCATAGACATACCACTTGCACCAATGACAAGAGCTCGTGCAAGGGCTATCGAAGATAAGGTGAACTCGCTCCTCTCCGAAATACCACTTTCACCGCGGGAGACATGGCTACTACCTAAGACGGAAACTCTATCCATGGTCAGGTGCTTGGATGAAGACCACGGTGTAGCTACACCCATTGGACAAGGTGGCAAGGACGGCAAGTTCAACGACCAAGAGAAGCTGCCCGAAGAGCTACAGGCTCCGGACGTCCGACGCCTCCCAGGCTCCGGACGACCGCCCTCCACTGGACGACCGGCCTTTTCCAGACGCCCGTAATCCCACGACAGAAGAAAATAGCGGACATCCGAGGACTTCCGGACGTCCGATCCCTCACGAGCCACATGACGTCCGCTACCTGTGTGCGCCGTTTACTTCAGGGCCGAGACCCTTGTACCCCTTCGCCGCCCTAGACTATATATAATGCTCCTCCTACCTATTTCTAGGGCCGGCATTGTGATAGCTCATCTAAACCTAGAGCATTGCTCATCCTTAGTGGTTCATCTTCTCGAGAGACCGCGGCCTCCACGGAGAAGATCCACATGGATTCAAGACCTCCTCACGGAGAAGAAATCAAGACCTCCTCACTGAGAAGACTATCACTACTTGTATCATCCTTAGTTGATCGTGGATCGTGTATCACTCTTTGTGTTTCCGGATCTAGCATATATGTGACCTAAACTTGTTGATTTGAGTGTTTTCCTCTTGTCCCTTTTGTGTTTTCCCTCATGTTCTTCATGTTCATCCTCGAGATCCCTCCTTTTCGTGAAAGATAGTCCTATCATCGGGGTGTCCCCGCATCACATAGCCACATGGAAAACCAAACCATAGCACCACAAACACGCATCTCCGAGCTCAACAAAGGAAAACATGGGCACTAGGTGGGAACTTACACGTGAGGAGAAGCAATGCATGGCGTGCCTGCTGATAACAGAGCAGCGTGGAGGGAAGACGCATGATAGAACACAGAGATGACGCCTTGACTGCAGATCAAACTCCGAACTCACACCACCCCTATATGGCCATGGCAACCGCATAGTGGAACTCAAATCCCCTGCCGAAAAATGCACATAGAAAGACCGGATAGCAGAGCATCAATGGAGGGAAGGTACATGACAAAATTTAGAGATGATGCCTTGACCACAAATCAAACTCCGAGCTCACACCACCCCTATATGGGCATGGCAACCGCAGAGTGAGACCCAATACCCTACCCAAAATGCACAAAGGAACGCTGACCACCGACGTGGATGTGTCCCATGAGCTACCACAAAATAAACTAACATGGGCGCCACCAACACACCGCAGACTACAACCACACCGTCGCCGAACGCCTGCTAACCAGTACGGGCTCACCCTTGTCCCATGTCTCAACGAAGGCGGCACCTAGATGAAGGTGACGACGCCGCGAGTGTTGCTGCCGTCCAATCTAGAGGGATTTGGATTTTCACTCCGGTACACGAACAGGGGAGGGAGGCAAAGGGGGAAGGGCGGATCATGACGACACCCACATGTAGGGGACAACACCCGCATGCGTCGTCATTGATGTGGCTGGCAGAGCCGGCCTTGGATGTCTTCGGGCTCTACACCCCTAACCCATATTTCAGACACCGCGTCGCGCGACCAAGGGCGGCCGAAGATCAGATCTAACCAGGGGGCTTGAGAGGGTTGGAGGCGAAATGCGCCAGATCTTGAGCCGGTGCCCCCAGGCCACCACACCCCAATGCCACCACTCGTCGCCGCCTTGCCGCCCCACGCGGCCAAAGGGGGCGGCCAGCTCCATCGACTGCCTCTGGCTGAGGTTGACGTCGCTCCG
>LR738713.1:723028491-723088547 GCA_902687465.1 Secale cereale | reverse complement strand
GGGGGGGGGGCGTCACTGAAGATGTCCCGAAGGTCCATGCCATGGCATCAAATTGATGCAACTTGGCTCTTGAGGAAGTTGGTAACAAGGCGAGTCACATTTCCAAAACCCCTCAAGATGGTAGCAAGGGTGGAGATGTCCTCTTTAATAGGTGCCACAAAAATTGTTGCATCGTCCGCATAAAGTGAAGTTCAAAATTGCACACCACGATCGTGCAACTGGTGCAATCTACCTTGAGTAGTGGCAAGATCAAGGATTTGTTGAATAGGATCGATGACAATGATGAACAGTAACAAAGATAACAGATCAGACCCCTCCCATGTCTGATGGCATTCATAGGCACCCCATTGGACACGACCCTAGAAGAGACGGTGGAGAGAGCGCGGTGATCCAATCTCTGAATTTTTTGGGGAACCCTCTATGTTGCAAAAAGATCAAGCAAGTAGTCCTACTGAACAATGTCGAACGTCTTCTTGTTATCCAGCTTCATCAGAAGGGTATGCTTCTTGCGCTTATGCAATCTGGCGACAAAGTTCCTCACAAACATGAAGTTGTCATTGAATACTTTTTTTTATATAAAAGCACTTTGTGCAATGGACACCAAGGTGCTCATGAAGGGAGCCAGCCGGGTAGCCAAGATTTTAGAGATGATTTTTGCAATAGCGTGGATGAGGCCAATGGGCCTATAATCAACAATCTCCTCCACACCATCCTTCTTAGGAAGAAGCACAATGTTCGCCGAGCAGAGTCACTGGAAGTTGCAAGACTGCGTCAGAGAAGAGACGCACAATGACCATGATGTCTAGAGCGACAATGTCCCAACAACTTTTGAAGAACAACCCGCAGAAGCCATACGGGCCAGGGGCCTTCCAACTCTGCATGCTCATGACCGCTGCCTTCACCTCTTCTTCCGTAATAGGTGCATCAATACCCGCGAGGTCGCAGTCGGGGAGGTCAAGGTGTGCCCAATTGAAGTCTATTTGACGGGTGACGGTCGTCCCATCATGTTAGTGAAGTGGTTGTGGGCGATTTCCTCCTCATGCCGAGTTGTCCACCCATTGTTGTGCTTAAGATGCTGGATGTGATTTTTCAGCCGTCTTCTGTTGAGCCGCTTTTGACATGTTCATGTTAGCGTATGTTGTGCTCATGAAATTTATATGTGAAAAGTTACATTTACATAACTGCATTAGTAGGCAAACATAGAAACATGCCAAACTTTGCCAAGATGCGCATCGAATACGAAATTGCTTTGCACACGATGTTTGTACATACGATCTGATGTGTCTTCACTAGACAACAAGCTGTATTGGTTTTCTTTTCTCGATGCAGCTGCTTGATTGGACGAACCCACAGGCAACAGCACATCGTATGTGTTTACGACTTGAAAATGTCGTACGTATAGCAGCTCTGCATCGAATAATAGTACCATCCAGTCATGCAGTGATACAGAACATAGGACAATAGATGATTCCGCGAACAATGCTATGGAGCATTAGTTAGGTCAAACATCTTAGGTGGCCACGAACCACAATTCGCAATGTGTAAGTAATTGAAATACTTAAAAAGATAATTTTTGTTTCAATTTTGCAAACTTACAACTGTTTTTCTAGACCAAGTAGGAGCTTGTGAGACGAATAATAGTATTGTCGCCCGTGTAAAGTTTCAATACAATTTCCCCTTGCCATAGACAGAACTTCCAATACAATGTGAATAAAAATATTCTGGAGAAGGTAGTGGCCATGCGGTGGTCTAGAGACCTCGATGTAATTTGTATGTTTGAGAAGCTTTGTACTTCGATGAACTTTTACAATATATCTGAATCATTTTTGCATTTTTTTAAATAAAAATGTATTTTCTTAATCTTCAGCACGCCAATGTTCCAGCCCGTACGTGGTGTTAACTACTTTAATCCCAAGAGCCGAATGCCCTTATATCAGCGTCTCTTTCTGAAATTGTATAATAAAACAGTATAATAAAACAGTACTCCTTCCGATCCAAATTAATTGACATGGCCTCTATACAATTAATTACTCGGAGGGAATATCATATTCTTCAGTTCAGCAATTTAACCTTAAAGTTGGCTTACCAGAAATTCAGTACATATGTACTCCCTCCGTCCCAAAATAAGTGGTACAAAGTTGTACTAATGTTGAGACATTTATTTTGGAACAGAGGCAGTACTATACAAACTTCCAAGTCAAGCAGAAACATGTTGCATGAACTGGAGAAAATAGATCCCAGTACTTTATAAATAGCCAAAAGAAGGATACATGCTGTGTGCTATGAAGCTGAACTTGTTCAGAACCATACCTAATTGAACTATATGTGTAAGCTATTAATCTCTCGGGAGGATCACTGATGCTTTCAAGCATATTAAGAACAGAAAAAACAATATTTTCCTCTTCGAGTTGCCGAACTTCTCACTATAACCCTCTAAAACATGAGAGGAGTCAGAAATATATATGATAAATAGAAGGAATTTTGCAAAGTCGCTTATGATTGAAATCTTTCAGCAATGAAGACCACAAATACACACATGGCTATAATCCTTTATCTTTCACTTCAGAAGGACACTGTGTATGTAGCAAGAAAATGGCAAGTAACATGATGTTGTCCAACATGAATCAACCTATAAACAAAGTTGCATCCTAAAGTGCAAGCATTAGCTACTTGCATTATTTATAAAAAGAGTTTGCAGTATATACGACGATTCAAAGAGGTAGGACTAACTTTGTAAAAACTTCATTCTAATATTTCCACCTGCTGTGGTAGAAATGGCAGCCGTACAACAATAGCGAATGCAGAACCCAAGATCAATCTCTGCAAAAAATACCCACAAATTTATAAAAGTGAAAATTTATTATGTCTCTCTGCTTTCTTCGATTCTCCTCCAAGAATTTAGTATGGTTTCATTTTCTTGCGAGGTTTTGGTGACCATTTGATCAGCCACATAGAACCAAATTTAGTACTATACATTGGTTCTAAACAACGTTTGGAATCAAAAGTAGTAACTGCAAATGAAAGCAAATAATCGGTGAAGTACGTACCGAGATGCAACACCTGTGCTTAGTGTCGATAGTGTCAAGCCACCATCCCATGGACATTCAGGTTTCATCAGCCCCTACAGAGCATCAACCTGCAAAGGATCTGCGCCTAAAAAAGGTTAAACCAAATGGAATCAGACAGTAAATAGCCGTGAAAGTGAACAAAACCTGATGAAAGTGACTTGTCAATCGTTTCATTAAGTGTTTTCATTCATTCAAAGATGTTTTTCTATTTTTCTAGAACAACGCAGGAGAGCTGCGTGTCATTTTGTTAAGAGAGAAAAATCAGTACAGAGGAGAGGCCAAAGAGATCACTCCCAAAACACACCCAGCACACACACAACAGGACTGCAAACACACCACACTCTGAATTTTAAACGGCCATGACCAGGCCACCTCCCAGATAATAAGAGTCCAGGGAGAGCGACTGAAGGAGGAGCTTATGATGCGCAGAGGTTCCAGCCAGACACCACAAACCACTCTCATTAGCCACTGTTTGTAGAACCACCTGAACATTTGGGTTTGCCCCTTCAAACACACAATCATTTCGGTGCTTCCCAAGCACCCAAGCCACTAAAATGATCAGGGAGTTGAGGCCTTTTCTCAGCACCTTTGGAACCCTACTAGCATTCAAGCCCAACCTTTGGAAAATATGTGTCCAGACCTGCCGAGCAAACACACATGAGATGGGGGTGTGCTGGATTGTTTCTCAGCCTGATTACAAAGGGGGCAAGCAACTGGATAGGGAAGGCCGCACTTCGCAAGTTGGCCAGCTGTCAAACACCGGTTGTTTACAACTAACCAAATGAAAAACTTTGCAGTGCAGGGGAGCCCAGCTTTTCCAGATTCCTTTCCAAGTTGCGAACTTGGTGGTTCCAATGAAGAAAGCATGATACGCAGACTTACTGTGTAGGAACCTGACCAAGTGAAATGCCAGCGATTCGAAAAAAATAATACGTGAAATGCCAGCGGTGCTGATCAGGAACTTTCTGATGTAAGACCAGATTATCAACCATATCCCAAATCTGAAGACACTCAATAATTAACTTGTACCGTTGGAGCTCCTTTGATGTCCGTCACCCATCCTTGGCTGTTCAGGGCTTGCACCACAGTTCGATGTTTAACAACTCTTACGGAGATCAACTTGATCAAGTTAGGAGCCAACTCATTGATTGTTCTGCCTTTGGATTCCACCGCTACCCCAAAAAGCACTTGAGCACTGCGTGGAACTCAGTCCATGGTCTTGAGGCATCTGTTTTTTACAGCCATAGACATCTGATGTGCAGAACCCATCCTAAAGCTTCAAGATTTGGGTTTGCTTGCCACCGTTGGCTTTTTCTTGACCTTTCCACAGGAAACCTCTATGCCTCTTGTCAATGGCTTTATTTTCTTACAACTGAATTTTACCTTTACCTATGAATTATGACACAAGACAACAATATTTTTTAGGTAGTCTGAAGAAGAGATTTCATCATGGAAATAAAATTACTACTCCCTCTGTAAAGAAATATAAGAGCATTTAGATCACTATATAAGAGCATTTAGATCACTACTTTAGTGAGCTAAACGCTCTTATATTTCTTTACGGAGGGGTACAAGAATATGAGAAAGAAAATACCTTATCCATCCTGGGAATTGAACATTTGCCATCTCAGACCTGTATAATAGAAAGGAAAAAACTCGCAACATCATGTGGCATGTCAAAATATAAAGCAGAATCATATCTAATGTAAAATCAAGCAACAATATAGGTATGAAATAAGCTGCCTTTTTTCTTGTTGAACTTTGCAATCAAGGAACCTTTCATTTTTTTGGAGAACTTAGCGGGGCATTGCAATATAAAACATAACAGTAAATGCAGCAAGCAAGTAAAAGAACCAACATAAGAGGGTATGAAACCAATTATAATAAGAGCACTGTTACATTTTAGCATATACACATGACTCAACAGATGGACAGAGTACGGCCAAAAGGAAATCTGTACATGCCGAGAATCTGCTAGCTTCTGATAGTTAGTGTGCAATCCAGAAAATGGACTAATCAAATATTACTGTATAATATATAAATAATCTTCTGCGACTACAGCAAGATCAATACAAGACAACTGCACTTGTGGCTCTGCTTTGTTAGAGACTGAATCTGAGGGCAGATCAAACAAAAAAGTACAATTTTACCTTGGTGAATGAAAATCTACATTGAATTGATTTTTTCCCCATTTTACAGAGACATTGAGTTGATATCTCTTCAACTAAACTACCTACGCAGAATAATCACTATTAACCATTGTCTCTTGCTGTGAAGTAAATAAGAGGAACGGACAATACAAAATTATTAGCTGCAACATATTAACAAAGTGGAACTAATGATAAGGAAGATGCTGATAGCACCATATAAAATTGTATCCAGTTTGGTTGATAGCACAACGATGTGGTACTTATGAAGTCATTGTAGTTGGAAATTACAAATTGTATGAACCTAAACTATTATCACACAATCGACTATCATTTGGATGGTCCTGATACAATTGACACCGGAAGATGGAAATTGTTTCTTCCAACCAAAGATTAACACCATGACCTTAATAAAGAGAACACTCATGCTCGAGAAACAAAAACAGAAATCCCACATGCAATAGCAAAAGTAACCCTGAAATTATGATTTCAAATGAGCCATGTGTGGCAGCTGTAGGATTGAGCAGTAGTACCATTGGAACATAATGAGTGGTCAATCAAACAAAGGTTCCTGTATCAGAATCTTCATTTTGTCAACGAGAAATTCAAGCACATCCTTCCTTCCTTCCTTCAGAAGGAGCTGCCTCAGCTTGCCAAATGTTGAACCAGGGGGTCTAATGCCCTTCTCTATCATATCCTCAAGCAGAACACAAGCTTGGCTAACCTCACCTTTGTCACACAGTCCGTTGATCAGCACAGAGAATGTGTGCATGCTCGGCAGAAACTGCTTCAACCTCATATATTTCCATACCTTCAGTGCCATCTCTAACCTGTCATTCTCACAGAACATCTTTATCATCATGGTGTATGTATCAGAATCTGGTTGGCAGCGCTTTATCATACGACGGAAGACCCTGTATGCTTCTTCATCCTTTCCAAGGCTAATCATCTTGTTAAGGATGATGTTCCAGGTCCTTGAGTTTGGGGTGATTCCATGGCCTTCCATGTCATCCATGACTCTAAATGCATTGTCAAATTTTTTCACTTTGCAGAAGGCAGTGACAAGTGCATTATAAACCACAACATCTGGCACGATCCCGTCCTTCTGCATATCCAAAAATGTTGCAACAGCATCCTCGATCCTCATTTCTACGCCATAAGTATGCACGAGTACACTGTATATGAAGGTTGTTGGTTGGCAGCCCCTGGAGCTCATGTCCTGCACCACAAAGACAGCTTCCTCAACACGGCCTGCCTTGCAGAGGGAATCAACCATGATGCCATATGTGACTATGTCAGGCTGGCAGCCTGCATCAAGCATCTCACTGTAGACATGTCGCATCTTTGGGAGATTAGGCGCTCTCCCCCAACCCTCAAGCAAGATGCTATAGGTCTTGGCATCAGGGTTGAACCGGCCATTCATCTGTTCAAAGATCTCCTGCGCCTTGCGCACATTCTTGGACTTGCACAGTGCGGCAAGCAGGCTGTTGAAAGCGGCAAGGTTAGGCACCACACCATACTTCTCCATGACATTGAATGTGTAAACAGCTTCATCGACCTTCTGCGCCCGTGCGTACTTCCGCATTATGATGCCAAAGGTCTCGACATTGACCACGCCCTGCCGGCGCATTATGGCAACGACGTCCCACATGAGCTGGTACTGGCGGATCTTGGCGAGGGACGCGACCACCGTGTGGAAGGAGCGGACGGTGTGGGCGCAGCCACCACAACGCCTCTGCTTGCGCGCCCACTCGAAGAAGCGGTACGCGAGCATGCCAGCGTTGTCGAGGCGCTCGAGGACGCGCTCGGCGACATCCGGGGTGACTCGGAGGTCGCTGTGGTCGAGCTCGATCTCAAGCCCCGAGGCCTGCCGGCAGGAGATGATGAGCTTGCAGAGGCGCTTGGCAGGGTCAAAAGCATCCAGGGCGGCGTCGCTGCCACCTGTCACGCTGCTAAGCATTCTAGCAAACACCTTGCGTGCCTCCAGACCAGTGAGACGGAAACTGGCCATTCCGCTATCGCCGCCTTCCACACGCTGACACTGCTGTGATGGAGCTCTCGCGCAGAACCCCCGTACTTCACTGCCTCACTGAGGTCTTGCTCCGTGGCGGCCGGCGGCCAGCGGCGGCAACTGGGCGGGGCGTTGCTCCGTCGCCGCGATCACCACACAGGGAAGTACCAAATCCAGCTGTAGCCGCACGCATCCGCCTCCACCGCTCTGTGTTGTTCCCTCCCTCCACCTCCCGCTCACAACCGGAACCCTCTCAACCTCCCACAAGTTCCTCGCCCGACTAGCGGAGGCCGTCGGAATCAAACGTCGTCGATTGAGGGAGAGAAAATGGCCTGTGGAAGAGAGAAGCAGGCAAGCCGTTCGTTTTGGGCTTGAGCAGGCCGAGTGAACCTGTCTGTTGGGTGTCTATGCGTTCTCAGTCCACTCAAGCCCAAGAAAGGATACAAACTGAAGTTTCCGAAACAGTTTCTGAAAAATAATGTTCCTCCTCTCCCCTGTTTCCCTCCACCCTTTTACATTAGGGGGAATGTTGCACTTATATACGGTCATTACAATCAGATAGCACCAGCAGCGCCAAATCCAGTGTGAGTTACTGACACTGAGGATGGGGATCTCGACAGATGACACAAAATTTTCATTTTGATGCTGGGTTGACAACAAATGGATGGACGAAAAGACCAGTGAACAACAGTTAAAAAGTAGGGAGTAGAACCAACTAAAGACTCCATATTATTTTTGTGAAGTTACAGATAAGAATACCAGTCAAAAGAATGTGCCCCTCGCCATTGCCTGTGTTTCAAAACATAGTAATATTCAAAAGTTGCATACGGCATTAAAAAAAAGATGCCACCTGTGTGTGATTATCTAGCTACATTACAGCTACTTTTGTATGATTTGACCAAGTAATTGGTGGGAGTATTGCTTGTTCCTCCCCTAGCTCACGATATTACAATTTGCTTGACCTTCGCAATTCCAAAGAAACACAATTTTAAAATCACACAAGATAGTTAAAAAACAACCGACTACTGGGGAAAGACATAGCAAAGTATATTCTACATTTTGCCTGTAAGGTGGATTTTTTTTCTTAAAATATCTCACATCTACATGTTGGCCTTAAAATAAAAAGGCCAGAGACAAGATGAGGCCATATGGACCTTTAAGAGAAAAATAACACACTTATTTCGTGAAGGTAAAAAGTGGTAAAAAATATATTCCTCCTCCTATTTTGAAACAAGGCATAAAGTTTGTATGTAACCAAAATGCGAGGTCAACCACCGGGCCAATCAGAACAACTCAAGTTCCACAAGGCAGTCATTGCACATATTACACAATGGCAGATCAAATCGTGGCCCCAGATTCCCAAATTCAAAACAAATCTAGTATTTTCTTCAAAAAAAAAAAATACAAGACTTGTGTCTCAATACATTGATAGAAATAAGAGTTAGTACAAGACCTAAGAAGGGCAACATACGATGATTATAGCACCACACCTCTAGTCGCCAGACACCGTTGACATCAGAAGCAAAGCCGCCAAACCCTTCGCACCCACTATCACCCATTGCCTGACATCTGCCTTAATGGTGTCAAGTAGCCGAGCTAAGCTTAGCTGAATGTTGTTGAATATGATTGAACCGTGATCCTTTCAAATGCTCCATGCCACCAATTGCTAAGGATGGGCCCATCCGGGTCGAGGATTGAACGGAATCATAGCTCAACTGCCATCAGTCCAAGAAACCCACCCATGCTACAAGGGGGAAGAGGGCGCCACCGTATGAGAAAAGGCACACGATGAGGAGGCGGGCCATCGTCTTATTCTGACTAGTTGCATAACGAGTAACTTGATGCATGCAAAAGGCCCTGGCATGCAAGTCGCCCGTCTTCCATCAACGATCATGATAAGACAACCACATGAAGAAATTAACCCCGGGGTGGTAGGTCTTGTGTTTTAGGTTCTAAGAGCAACTCTAATAAAATGACCAAATCCTCTAGAACTTAGGGTACAATAATATCTGTCACTCTAGTCACCCCTCCTAGATAAACTAATACATAATGCTCTCCTCCGCACCCATATAGGTAAAGTGGCATGAAATCGACGTTCACACATCACCACCAAATAATTACACCACAACATAATACCGAATCATCAAACCGTATGCAACTTCATATGGTTACCAATAACATGGGTTTCTCCCTAGTCCTAAAAAATGTAATGGATTACTCACAAGACATCATAATGAACATGATCAATGGGACTAATGGTGTGAATAACAGTCTGAACATATAAAACTTTCCCCAATGATTCTTCTAGCATCAACTACTAAGCGACAATTAGCATCATGAAGTGATTACAACAAAGGATCTATGTCAATTATTCATAGACTAGAATGAAGAGGAGACGGGGTTAGTGTTGTAGATGGGGATGAAGATGATCTATATGATTCCCTGAGTGTTTGATGCCGATGGCTTTGAATGCCCCCTGCCGGAGGAGATGGATCCTCGGCAGAATCAAGCCTCCAGAGAGAGAAGGGTGCTCTCTATTCGCCCTGACGGCATAAAGTCATGGCATATTCAGGTTAAGGGTTTCAGGGGAGTATATGACCAAGGGGTCCCGATGTGCCCCCACACACTCTAGTGGAGAGCCCCAAGGCATGTTCTAGTGTGGGCCACATAGGCCTTCCCCAGGCATGGGCAAGACCCTTGGCTCTATCTCTTCATGCACGTTGGCAATAAGAATTTTCTGTAGTTTTTATGGCTCCATGGATTTTTTTAATATTTTCTTCATTTGACCTTCCTTTGATCCTTTGTTATAGTTGTCCGCCCCCTCCCACCAGATTGTATTGGAAACTTGCAAAAGGAAAGAGATAAAATTGTATAAGAATGATGCCATAATTTGTAAAACATGATTATAAAATGAGCATTTTTGTGACGCCCGGGTAATCAAGCTACAGTAACCATCTGGTAATGATGCCACGTCACCACGATTACTGTTGCTAATCTCGTGTTAGTTCAGAACCGATCCAAATTCAAATTTGAATTAAAGTCAAATAATTAAAAATTTCGAAAGTCAAAACTAAAGTGTTCGACATGTGACAAATAATCCATAAAGAATATTGATGAAGAAACCACACTTTCATAAAGTATTTAAATGCACTATAATAAATAAATAAAACAACGACAAAACTATTATGTGAATACTCTTAACATAATAAACAAAATACAAATTACTTAAATTAAATGCGAAATCATTTGTGGCAGTGACATAAGTTTGTAACACTATTTTAGGTGTCAATTATATGTTTTATAAAACTAAGATGAAAACAGACAAGAAAAGAATAAATAAAAGAAATAGAAATAAATAAAACCCAAAATATAAAAGGTTAAAAGGCCTATTCCACTGGTTACTATGGCCCAACTAGCAAACTGGCCGGCGTAGCCCACCTCGCTCCATCCCCTCCTCACGCTACAGGGACAGGGGAGGGCGTGGCGGCCATCCGCCGGCCATGGCCGCGCCAGGCCGTGCGTGGCGCCATCCTTGACCTCCCCGACGCCTCCAAGACATTCCCCGCGCCCCGCCAAACCCTAGCACACCCCAGAACCCCTGCATCTCGCTCCCTCTCCCTCTTCCTCTCGGTTCCCCTCACCCGCCATGGCTGCCGTCGACCTCGCGACCACCGTCGCCCCCGCCCCGAGCTTGGGAGCCCCGCGGATCCGCCTCGACGTCCTCTTTCTCCTCCCAGACGCACAAGAGACCAGGCGCTCTACATCATCGCCATCGACTTCGTCTTCTTCATCGATGCCCGGAACTCGCTGCCGATGATTCGCCGCTTTCTGCAGCTACTAAACTCCCACCGGCCTTTCTTGCGCCTCGCGGTGAGCTCCGCCACCGAATCCCCCTACCCCCCTCGATTTTGTCGCTGTAGTTGTCTATACATCGCCATGGCCGCCACGCCGAAGCTTCGTTCCTGCGCCCGGGGTGCTCTCTGCTGCCGCCGTATTGCTGCTCCTATTGCCGCCCGTGGAAACGCGCCGCGCCCTGCTTCTCCCCCCCGGCGCGCTGGAGTCCGACCGCCTCGTTCCCCCCTGCATGCCCGCACCCGCCGGCGACCAACCTCCCCGCGACCCACTCTGCTCGCCGTGCCGCCCGCCGTGCTCCACCCTCCCCCGCCTTTGCCTCCCGCTCCACCTTCTCCCCGCGCCTCGCCGCGCCTCCGTCCACCGCCACCGTCCCCTGTGCCAGCCGCCGCCGCCACCGCGCTGCCTCACCGGCTCGCCGCGCCGTTGGCCACGGCCGAGGCCAGCGCCCGGGCAGCGCCCCGCCGCGACCAGCTCCCGGGTCCGACCCGCACCCGTTAAACGCTCGCTGCAGTGGCCTTATGGGCCAGTGGTAGCCGGGGCCCGCACCCCCCAGTGTTGTTTTTTTTGAAAAAGAAATATAAAAATATAATAATTAACTTAATTAATCCGTTTTAATTAAACTTAATTAACCTATATATCTATTTAAAACTAACTAATCTGTTAGTTAGGGCAATATGTCAATGACATATGGGACCCACATGCACTGTTCATATATTGACCAGTCAATCTTTGACTTGGTCAACCCTACCCCTTTGGCCCCACTGTCATACACTTGGCTAGATCAGCACTATGTGACAAAAGCATTTTACTGTTTTAATTTCGAATATAATTAAATCCAGAAATTTCAGAAAATCATAAAACTTTGAAAATTAATATAAAATAATTCGTAACTCGGATGAAAATAATTTATATATGAAAGTTGCTCAGAACGGCGAGGCGAATCCGAATACGCTGTCTGTTTGTCAGCCACACGTCCCTAGCATAGCAAACATGCAAATTTTCTCCTCCGGTCCGTCTGTGCGAAAACGTCAAACACCGGGAACACTTTCCTGGATGTTTCCCCCTTCGCTAGTGATGACCCACAAGTGTAGGGGAACTATCGTAGTCCTTTCGATAAGTAAGAGTGTCGAATCCAACGAGGAGCAGAAGGAAATGATAGGCAGTTTTCAGTAAGGTATTTTCTTCAAGCACTGAAATTATAGGTTACAAATAGTTTTGTGATAAGATAATTGGTAGCAAATGACAAAAGGTAAAAGTAAATAAGGTGCAGCAAGGTGGCCCAATCTTTTTTGTAGCAAAGGACAAGCCTAGACAAACTCTTATATAAAGGAAAGCGCTCCCGAGGACACATGGGAATTATCGTCAAGCTAGTTTTCATCACGATCATCTGATTCGCGTTCGGTACTTTGATAATTTGGTATGTGGGTGGACCGGTGCTTGGGTGCTGTCCTTACTTGGACAAGCCTCCCACTTATGATTAACCTTTAATGCAAGCATCCGCAACTACAAAAGAAGTATTAAGGTAAACCTAACCATAGCATGAAACATATGGATCCAAATCAGCCCCTTACGAAGCAACGCATAACCTAGGGTTTAAGCTTCTGTCACTCTAGGAACCCATCATCTACTTATTGCTTCCCAATGCCTTCCTCTAGGCCCAAATAGTGGTGAAGTGTTATGTAGTCGACGTTCACATGACACCACTAGAGGAAAGACAACATACATCTCATCAAAATATCGAAAGAAGACCAAATTCACATGACTACTAATAGCAAGACTTCTCCCATGTCCCCAGGAACAAAAGTAACTACTCACAAGACATAATATGGTTCATGATCAGAGGGGTATTAATATGCATAATGGATCTGAACATATAATCTTCCACCAAATAAACCAACTAGCATCAACTACAAGGAGTAATCAACACTACTAGCAACCCACAGGTACCAATCTGAGGTTTGGGTACAAAGATTGGATACAAGAGATGAACTAGGGTTTGAGAGGAGATGCTGCTGGTGAAGATGTTGATGAAGATAGTCCTCCCCAAGATGGGAGAGTTGTTGATGATGACGGCGGTGACAATTTCCCCCTCCCGGAGGGAAGTATCCCCGGCAGAACAGCTCTGCCGGAGCCCTAGATTGGTTTCCGCCTTGGTTCCGCCTCGAGACGGCGGCGCCTGGTCCCGAAAGCCTCCTTATGATTTTTTCCGGGTCAAAACACCTCATATAGGAGAAGATGGGCATCAGGGGGGCTGTCGATGGACCCACGAGACAGGGGGGCGCGCCCAGAGGGGGGGGGGGCGCCCCCACCCTCATGGACAGCAGGTGGCCCCCCTCGTGATCTTCTTTCGCCAGATATTTTTGTATTTTCTGAAACAAAGTTCTGTGGAGTTTCGGGGCTTTTGGAGTTGTGCAGAATAGGTTTCAGCCCAGAATTCCAGCTGCCGGCTGTCTCCCTCTTCATGTAAACCTTGTAAAATAAGAGAGAAAAGGCATAAGTATTGTGACATAACATGTAATAACAGCCCACAATGCAATAAATATCAACATAAAAGTATTTGCTCCTTTTCCAGCCCAGAATTCCAGCTGCTGGCTTTCTCCCTCTTCATGTAAACCTTGTAAAATAAGAGAGAAAAGGCATAAGTATTGTGACATAACGTGTAATAACAGCCCACAATGCAATAAATGTCAACATAAAATGCAAAATGGACGTATCAACTCCCCCAAGCTTAGACCTCGCTTGTCCTCAAGCGAAAGCCGATATCGAAAAATATGTCCGCATGTTTAGAGATAGTGGTGTCGATAAAAACAAAATACGGACATGAGGGCACCATGATCATTCTTATAACAACTATATATATATATATATATATATAGTCATATGATTCTTATGCTAAAGTAACAATTCATTCACCATATCAATCATGAATCATAAACTTCATTGAAAACTAACAAACTTTGATCTCGGTCATTGAAGCAATTGCAATTTATCGTAACATCGGAAAGAGTCAATATAAGAGCTTTTCGGCAAGCCTACATACTCAACTATCATATAATCTTTCATAATTGCTCACACTCACGCAATACTTATGGTTACGGAGTCTTAACCGGACACAGAGAAAGATGGGGGCTTATGGTGTTGCCTCCCAACCTTTTACCTCAAGGGTAATGTCAACAGTAATAGATCATGAAAACTTACATCCAAGTGGGTATATATGTCAGGATCTTTCCAACACAATGTGCTTGCCAAAGGATAAAATGTAAAAAGGAAAGGTGAATTTCACCTTGACTCTTATAAGGCAAGAATAATAGATATGCCCTTCGCAGAGGGAAGCAGAGGTTGTCATGTGTTTTTATGGTTGGATGCACAAAGTCTTAGCACAGAAGAACGTTATATTGCCACTTGTGATAAGGACCTTTGTCCGTAGCTTTTATTACTTCCATATCACAAGATCATATAAAGCTAATTTCCTCCGCACTAATAAATCATACATATTTTAGCGAGTTTGCAACATGACAACTTACTTGGAAGGATCTTTCTCAATCCAAAGGTAGGTATGGTGGACTCTCATGGCAAAACTGGGTTTATGGATGTATGCAAGCACAAGTAGTATCTCTACATAATGCGAGGAGTTTTGGCTAGCATGAGGGGGAAAGGCAAGCTCAACATGTTGGATGATCCATGACAATATACTTTATTTCGGATATAAGAAAACATAACCCATTATGTTGTCTTCCTTGTCCAACACCAACTCTTTAGCATGTCATATTTTAATGAGTGCTCACAATCATAAAAGATGTCCAGGATAGTATATTTGTATGTGAAGCCTCTCTTCTTTTATTACTTCCTATTAATTGCAACGATGACCAAAACTATGTTTGTCAGCTCCCAACAACTTTTATTCATCATACTCTTTATATGTGAAGTCATTACTTCCCATAAGATCAATATGATATCTTGGATACTATTTATGTTTTCTTTCTTTTTATCATGACCAAAGTGAGGAAATCAAGCCCTTGACTCAACACTAATCTTTATTATATAGCTCACGGACTCGATTACAAAGGGTAAAGATCGTAAGGCGAAAGCTCACAACTAGATCATGCTAACTTTATTCTACTAGATCAAGATACTACCAAAAGGATCGAACTAAGAAAAACGGTAAAGATAGGAGTGATGGTGATACGATACCGGGGTCACTCCCCCAAGCTTGGCAGTTGCCAAGGGGGGTGACGATGGCTTCTTCCTTAACTCGCGTTTAAGGGCAGAATTTTGCTCCCTTAGGTCATTGATCTCTTGCTCAATATTTAATATCTTCTTGCATAGTGTCTGCTTGTTTTCCTGCAAGAGGTTAAAAGGGATAAATTCGATCTTAGGTTTCTTTACTCTGTCGGGGAGGCTTGACTTTTTGAACTCCACATGCATGTCACCAGGTTGAGGTAGTGGGACTTCGTCTTCATTTGAGCTAGTCCAATCCTTCCCCCTGGGATCATGGTATTCTTCTTCCTCCGTGGTCCAACCATAGTGCTCCCCGTTCCCATAGACCTTAGGGCCAGCAAGGGAATTAGCCACATAGCTTTCTCCCTCCGAATCCTGGGACGCCATGTTGCTTTTATCTGCGACAGAAACAGCTCGAAACGAAAACAGAGGACTTTTGCGTGATACAGAGGTCAAAACCTTCGGGAGTTTATATAATGAATTTTTACCGACTAAAAGGAGTAACATACAAGAAATTGGAGTCCAGGAGGCACACGAGCTACCCACGAGGCAGGGGGGCGCGCCCTCCACCCTCGTGGACGGCTCGTGTCTCTTTCGGACTGCTACTTATTTTCCTATTTTTCTAAATATTCCAAAACGGAGAAAAATTGCCTTTAGAGCTGTTTTGGAGTCGGTTTACTTACCGTACCACATACCTCTTCCTTTTCGGAGGCTGAATAGTTCTAGAAAGTGTCCCTTATGTATTCCTCCGGGGTTACGGTTTCAATAACATTGGTTTCAACATTTATAGGGTTACCTGAGATATAATATTTGATTCTTTGACTGTTCACCACCTTCGGATTTGTGCCTTCGAAGTTGTTAATTTTTATGGAACTGGAACGATAGACCTCCTCGATAACGTAAGGTCCTTCCCACTTAGAGAGAAGATTTCCTGCAAAAAATCTTAAACAAGAGTTGTATAGCAAGACATAATCACCTACGTTAAACTCACGCTTTTGTATCCTTTTGTCATGCCATCTTTTAACTTTTTCTTTAAACAGCTTGGCATTCTCATAGGCATGGGTTCTCCATTCATCAAGAGAGCTAATGTCAAATAACCTCTTCTCACCGGCAAGTTTGAAATCATAATTGAGCTCTTTAATAGCCCAATATGCCTTATGTTCTAGCTCAAGAGGTAAGTGACAAGCTTTTCCATAAACCATTTTATATGGAGACATACCCATAGGATTTTTGTATGCAGTTCTATAGGCCCATAGTGCATCATCAAGTTTCTTAGACCAATTCTTCCTAGACCTATTAACTGTCTTTTGCAAAATTAATTTCAACTCTCTATTACTTAGCTCTACTTGACCACTAGTCTGTGGGTGATAAGGGGATGCAATTCTATGATTCACATCATATTTTGCAAGCATTTTACGGAAAGCACCATGAATAAAGTGTGAACCACCATAAGTCATTAGGTATCTAGGGACTCCAAACCTCGGGAAAATAACTTCTTTAAGCATCTTAATAGAGGTGTTATGATCAGCACTACTAGTTGGAATAGCTTCTACCCACTTAGTAACGTAATCAACAGCAACTAGGATATGTGTGTACCCATTAGAGGCAGGAAACGGTCCCATATAATCAAAGCCCTAAACATCAAATGGTTCAATAACAAGTGAATAATTCATAGGCATTTCTTGACGTCTACTGATATTACAAATTCTTTGACATTCATCACAAGATGAGACAAACTTACGGGCATCCTTGAAGAGAGTAGGCCAATAAAAACCGGATTGTAATACCTTATGTGCAGTTCTATCTCCCGCATGGTGTCCTCCATAAGCTTCGGAGTGGCACTTGCGTAGGATCTGTTCCTGTTCATGCTCAGGTACACAACATCTAATAATACCATCTACTCCTTCTTTATAAAGATGTGGGTCATGCCAGAAGTAATGTCTCAAATCATAGAAGAACTTTTTCTTTTGCTGGTATGTGAAGCTAGGAGGTATAAACTTAGCAACAATATAATTAGCATAATCAGCATACCATGGAGCAGTACGAGAAGTATTTATGACAGCTAATTGTTCATCAGGAAAGCTATCATCAATAGGTTGTGGGTAATCAAGTATATTCTCTAACCTAGACAAATTGTCTGCAACGGGGTTCTAAGCTCCCTTTGTGTCAATAATATGCAAGTAAAATTCTTGCAGCAAGAGAACCCATCTAATAAGTCTAGGTTTAGCATCTTTCTTCTCCATAAGGTATTTGATAGAAGCATGATCAGTGTAAATAGTCACTTTAGAATCAACCATATAGGGTCTAAACTTATCACTAGCGAATACAACTGCTAAAAATTCCTTTTCAGTGGTAGCATAATTTTTTTGGGCACTATCTAGAGTTTTACTAGCATATTGGATAACATTCAATTTCTTATCAACTCTTTGCCCTAAAACAACACCTACAGCATAATCACTAGCATCACACATAATCTCAAAGGGTAAATTTCAGTCAGGAGGCTGGACAACAAGTACAGAGATCAATGCTTTCTTAAGTATTTCAAATGCCTCTAGACAATCATCATCAAAGACAAAAGGAATATATTTTTGTAAGAGATTAGTCAGAGGCCTGGAGATTTTGGAGAAGTCCTTTATGAACCTCCTGTAAAACCCGACATGACCAAGGAAACTTCGTATACCTTTGATGTCCTTAGGGCATGGCATCTTTTCAATAGCATCAACTTTAGCTTTGTCAACTTCAATACCTCTTTCAGAAATTTTATGTCCCAAGACAATGCCTTCATTAACCATAAAGTGGCAGTTCTCCCAATTCAAGACAAGATTAGTGTCTCACATCTCTACAAAACTCGATCAAGGTTGCTTAAGCAATCATCAAAAGAAGTTCCGTAAACGGAGAAATCATCCATGAACGCCTCAACAATCTTTTCACAAAAATCAGAGAATATAGCCATCATGCATCTTTGAAAGGTAGCAGGTGCATTACATAAACCAAAAGGCATACGTCTATAGGCAAAGGTACCGAAAGGCCAAGTAAAAGTGGTCTTTTCTTGATCCCCTTTTGACACAGGTATTTGAGAGAAACCAAAATAACCATCTAGAAAGCAAAAGTGAGTATGTTTGGATAACCTTTCTAGCATTTGATCAATAAATGGCAAGGGGTAATGATCTTTCTTAGTAGCTTTATTTAACTTACGGAAATCAATTACCATCCTATAACCTGTAACTATTCTTTGCGGAATCAATTCATCTTTATCATTAGGAACGACAGTCATACCTCCCTTCTTAGGGACACAATGGACATGACTTACCTATTGGCTATCAGCAACTGGATAGATAATACCTGCCTCTAGAAGCTTTAGTATTTCCTTCCTTACCACTTCTTTCATCTTAGGATTTAACCGTCGCTGATGATCCATAACCGGTTTAGCATTTTCTTCCAATTTTATCTCTTGTTGGCATAAAGTGGGACTAATGCCCTTAAGATCATCCAGAGTATATCCAATAGCAGCACGGTGCTTCTTCAGAGTTTTCAATAATTTTTCTTCTTACTGCTCTGAAAGGTTAGCACTAATAATAATAGGATATATCTTCTTTTCATCAAGGTAAACATACTTAAGATTATCAGGTAAAGGTTTAAGTTCAAATACGGGATCACCCTTGGGTGGAGGAGGATCCCCTAGGATTTCAACAGGCAAGTTGTTTTTCAATACGGGTCCCTGATTAAAGAATATTTCATCTATTTCCCTTCTCTCATTCATATGCATATCATTTTCATGATCTAGCAAGTATTGTTCTAAAGGATCATTAGGAGGCACAACAATAGAAGCAAGACAAATAATTTCGTCCTTACTAGGTAGTTCTTTATCAAGGGGTTGTCTACGAAATTTAGCAAAGTTAAAATCATGAGACATATCCCCTAACCCAACAGTAACAATATCTTTTACGCAGTCTATCTTAGCATTAGCAGTATTCAAGAAGGGCCTACCAAATATAATGGGACAAAATTCATCTTGTGGGGAACTAAGAATAAGAAAACCAGCAGGGTATTTAACCTTCCCACACAAAACCTCAACGTCTCTAACAATCCCAATTGGTGAAATAGTGTCTCTATTAGCCAGCTTAATAGTAACATCAATCCCTTCTAACTCAGCAGGTGCAATATCATGCATAATTTCTCGATATAAGGTAAGAGGGATAATACTCGCACTAGCACCTACGTCACATAAACCATGATAGCAATGATCTCCTATCTTAACAGAGATAACATGCAAGCCTACAATAGGTCTATGTTTATTCCTAGCATTGGGTTTGGCTATTCTAGCAGACTCTTCTTGGAGGTAAATAACATGTCCATCTAAATCTTCTACCAAGAGATCTTTAACCATAGCAAGACTAGGTTCAACTTTAATTTTCTCAGAGGGTGTAGGTGTTCTAGTATTAATCTTTCGAACTACAGTTGAAGCTTTAGCATGATCCTTTATCCTAACAGGGAAGGGTGGTTTCTCAATATAAGCAGTAGGAATAATAGGATCAACATTATAAGTAATAGTATTTTCTTCAACTTTAACAGGTTCAACTACTTTTACTTCAATAGGGGGATGGTATTTAAACCACTTCTCCTTGGGGAGATCAACATGAGTAGCAAATGATTCACAGAAAGAAGCTACCATCTCAGAGTCAAGTCCATACTTAGTGCTAAACTCACAGAAAACATCGGTATTCATAAAAGCTTTAACACAATCAAACTTAGGGGTCATATCTGACTCCTTACCTTCGTCGATATCCCAATCCTCAGAGTTGCATTTAATTCTTTCCAATAAATCCCATTTGAATTCAACAGTCTTCATCATAAAAGAACCAGAACAAGAAGTATCGAGCATGGAGCGATTATTGAGAGAAAGCCGAGCATAAATTTTTTGAGTGATCATTTCTTTTGAGAGCTCATGATTGGGGCATGAATATAACATTGACTTAAGCCTCCCCCAAGCTTGAGCGATGCTTTCTCCTTCGCGAGGCCAAAAATTATAAATATAATTACGATCACGATGAACCTGGTGCATAGGGTAGAACTTCTGATGAAATTCCAGCTTCACACGATTATAGTTCCATGATCCAATATCATCACATAGCCTAAACCATGTCAATGCATCTCCCTTCAAAGATAAAGGGAAGGCCTTCTTCTTAATAATATCCTCGGGCATACCTGCAAGCTTAAATAATCCACAAACTTCATGCACATAGATTAGGTGTAAATCGGGATGCAGTGTTCCATCTCCTATAAAGGATTTTCAAGCAGTTTCTCTATCATACCCGAAGGAATCTCAAAGCAAACATTTTCAGTAGGTGCAGTAGGTTGAGGAGCAACTCTTTGCTCTTCTGGTCGGGGTGAAGATACGCCGAACAAGCCTCTCAAAGGATTATGAGCCATAGTAACAAGTGACAATAAATTTCAGCACACTATATAAATTTTCCCTTACCAAATTCCACTTACCAAAGGCGCTTCACTCCCTGGCAACGGTGCCAGAAAAGAGTCTTGATGACCCACAAGTGTAGGGGATCTATCGTAGTCCTTTTGATAAGTAAGAGTGTCGAACCCAAGGAGGAGCAGAAGGAAATGATATGTAGTTTTCAGTAAGGTATTTTCTGCAAGCACTGAAATTATAGGTAACAAATAGTTTTGTGATAAGGTAATTAGTAGCAAGTGACAAAAGGTAAGAGTAAATATGGTGCAGCAAGGTGGCCCAATCCTTTTTGTAGCAAAGGACAAGCCTGGACAAACTCTTATATAAAGGAAAGCGCTCCCGAGGACACATGGGAATTATCGTCAAGCTAGTTTTCATCACGATCATCTGATTCGCGTTTGGTACTTTGATAATTTGGTATGTGGGTGGACCGGTGCTTGGGTGCTGTCCTTACTTGGACAAGCCTTCCACTTATGATTAACCTCTAATGCAAGCATCCACAACTACAAAAGAAGTATTAAGGTAAACCTAACCATAGCATGAAACAAATGGATCCAAATCAGCCCCTTACGAAGCAACGCATAAACTAGGGTTTAAGCTTCTGTCACTCTAGCAACCCATCATCTACTTATTACTTCCCAATGCCTTCCTCTAGGCCCAAATAATGGTGAAGTGTCATGTAGTCGACGTTAACATGACACCACTAGAGGAAAGACAACATACATCTCATCAAAATATTGAACGAAGACCAAATTCACATGACTACTAATAGCAAGACTTCTCCCATGTCCTCAGGAACAAAAGTAACTACTCACAAGACATAATATGGTTCATGATCAGAGGGTATTAATATGCATAATGGATCTGAACATATAATCTTCCATCAAATAAACCAACTAGCATCAACTACAAGGAGTAATCAACACTACTAGCAACCCACAGGTACCAATCTGAGGTTTGGGTACAAAGATTGGATACAAGAGATGAACTAGGGTTTGAGAGGAGATGGTGCTGGTGAAGATGTTGATGTAGATAGCCCTCCCCAAGATGGGAGAGTTATTGGTGATGACGGCGGTGATGATTTCCCCCTCCCGGAGGGAAGTATCCCCAACAGAACACCTCTGCCAGAGCCCTAGATTGATTTCCGCCTCGGTTCCGCCTCGAGACGGCGGCGTCTGGTCCCGAAAGCCTCCTTATGATTTTGGGGGGCGACAGAACACATAGTGAATACATGAACTCCTCAAACTACGGTCATCACCGGGAGTGGTCCCGACTATTGTCACTTCGGGGTTGCCGGATCATAACACATAGTAGGTGACTATTGACTTGCAAGATAGGATCAAGAACACACATATATTCATGAAAACATAATAGGTTTAGATCTGAAATCATGGCACTCGGGCCCTAGTGACAAGCATTAAGCATGCGAAAGTCATAGCAACATCAATCTTAGAACATAGTGGATACTAGGGATCAAACCCTAACAAAACTAACTCGATTACATGATAAATCTCATCCAACCCATCACCGTCCAGCAAGCCTACGATGGAATTACTCACGCACGGCGGTGAGCATCATGAAATTGGTGGTGGAGGATGGTTGGTGATGATGACGGCAATGATCTCCACTCTCCGGAGCCCCGAACGGACTCCAGATCAGGTCTCCCGCTGTAGAACGGAATGAGATCCAGTGCCTTGCTGTGAGCAAGGCACCGATGAACAGTATGGTGACTGGCCCTCTCTCCACATCGTCCGATCCAGAATCGACGGGAAGATCTGCGTCAACAGTGGTGATGCTACAGTGTTCATTCTACAGTGCCCCATCTACAGTGATCTGCACTACAGTCCCATCAACAGTGTTTTTGTTCTGCAGTATTTGATCTGAGCCGTTCCCCCCTGATCCAACGGCTGGCTAGCCGCTAGTTACGCCGTGCCTTGCTGTGGGCAAGGCACTGGATCTCTGTCCCTGTAGAACAGGTGGTGGCGGTGGCTCCGTATCATAAAACGCGATGGGATCTTCTCTTTGATTTTTTTCTCCCCGAAAGAGACTATATAGAGTTGGAGTAGACGTCGCCGGAGCCTCAGGGGGCCCACAAGGTAGGGGCGCACCCTAGGGGGGGGGGGGGTGCCCCCACCCTTGTGGACAGTGTGTGGGCCCCCTCTGGTGGTTCTTTACGCCAGTATTTTTTTATATTTTCTGAAAATATTCCTCGTGAAATTTCAGGTCATTCCGAGAACTTTTATTTCTGCACAAAAATAACATCAAGGCAATTCTGCTGAAAACAACATCAGTCCGGGTTAGTTCCATTTGAATGATGCAAATTAGAGTCCAAAACAAGGGCAAAATAGTTTGGAAAAGTAGATACGATGGAGACATATCAACTCCCCCAAGCTTAACCCATTGCTTGTCCTTAAGCAATTCAGTTGATAAACTGAAAGTGATAAAGAAAAACTTTTACAAACTCTGCGTGATCTTGTTGTTGTAAATACGTAAAGCTAGCATTCAAGTTTTCAGCAAAGATTATGAACTAACCATATTCACATTAACATTTAGGTCTCATGTTTACTCATATCCATGGCATAAGCAACTAGCGAGCAATAATAATGAATCTCGGATGACAACACTTTTTCAAAATAATCGTGATACAATATGATAAAGTGGTATCTCGCTAGCCCTTTCTGAGACCGCAAAACATAATTGCAGAGCACCTAAGAAGATTAAGGACTGACTAAACATTGTAATTCGTGGTCAAAGAGATCCAGCCATACTCATACTCAACATCAATTAATAGCAAATCATATAAATGACAGAGGTGCTCTCTAACTGGTGCTTTTTATAAGAGGATGATGACTCAACGATAAAATTAAATAGATAGGCCCTTCGTAGAGGCAAGCATGGATTTGCAGAGGTGCCAGAGCTCAAGTTTTAAATCAGAGATGAATATAATTTTGAGCGATATGCCTTCTTTGTCAATGCTACGACCAAGAGTTCTCAATATCTTCCATGCTACATACATTATAGGCGGTTCCCAAACATAATGGTAAAGTTTTACCCCCCCCACCATCAAACACATTCCACGGTTTATCCGAAACAACGGGTACCGTCTAAACCAGCAACAATCTAGGGGAGCTTTGTTTAATTATATTTTGATTTGGTTTTTGATATTTTGATCATGTGACTGGGTATTGATACGTCTCCAACGTATCTATAATTTTTGATACATCTCCAAAAATTACATTAAGAATTATGTTGGGTAGCATTCCATATCAAAAATTCTGTTTTTATCATTTACCTACTTGAGGACGAGCAGGAATTAAGCTTGGGGATGCTTGATACGTCTCCAATGTATCTATAATTTTTGATTGTTCCATGCTATTATATTATCTGTTTTGGATGTTTAATGGGCTTTATTATAGACTTTTATATTATTTTTGGGACTAACATACTAACCCAAGGCCCAGTGCAATTTGCTGTTTTTTTTTGCCTATTTCAGTGTTTCGCAGAAAATGAATATCAAACGGAGTCCAAATGGAATGAAACCTTCGGGAGGATCGTTTTTGGAACAAATGCAACCCAGAAGACTTGGAGTACACGCCAGAGAAGCCACGAAGTGGCCACGAGGCAGGGGGCGCGCCCAGGGGGTAGGCGCGCCTCCCACCCTCGTGGGCCCCTCGTAGCTCCACCGGCATACTTGTTCGTCCTATATATACTCATATACCCTGAAAACATCCGAGAGCACCACGAAACCCTAATTCCACCGCCGCAACCTTCCGTACCCATGAGATCCCATCTTGGGGCCTGTTCCGGAGCTCCACCGGAGGGGGCATCGATCACGGAGGGCTTCTACATCAACACCATAGCCTCTCCGATGAGTTGTGAGTAGTTTACCACATACCTTCGGGTCCATAGTTATTAGCTAGATGGCTTCTTCTCTCTCTTTGGATCTCAATACAAAGCTCTCCTCGATCTTCTTGGAGATCTATTCGATGTAATTCTTTCTGCGATGTGTTTGTCGAGATCCGATGAATTGTGGGTATATGATCAAGATTATCTATGAACAATATTTGGTTCTTCTCTGAATTTTTATATGCATGATTAAAATATCTTTGCAAGTCTCTTCAAATTATCAGTTTCGTTTGGCTTACTAGATTGATCTTTCTTGCAATGGGAGAAGTGCTTAGCTTTGGGTTCAATCTTGCGGTGTCCTTTCCTAGTGATAGCAGGGGCAGCAATGCACGTATTGTATTGTTGCCATCGAGGATAAAAAGATGGGGTTTATGTCATATTGCATGAGTTTATCCCTCTACATCATGTCATCTTGCTTAAGGCGTTACTCTGTTCTTATGAACTTAATACTCTAGATGCATGCTGGATAGCGGTCGATGTGTGGAGTAATAGTAGTAGATGCAGAATCGTTTCAGTCTACTTGTCACGGACGTGATGCCTATATACATGATCATGCCTAGATATTCTCATAACTATGCGCTTTTCTATCAATTGCTCGACAGTAATTTGTTCACCCACCGTAGAAATCTGCTATCTTGAGAGAAGCCACTAGTGAAACCTATAGCCCCTGGGTCTATCTTCAATCATATTAATCTTCCATCAACTAGTTATCTTTATTTTACTTTTATTTTGCAATCTTTACTTTCAATCTATACAACAAAAATACCAAAATATTTATCCTATTATCTTTATCAGACCTCACTTTTGCAAGTGGCCGAGAAGGGATTGACAACCCCTTTATCGCGTTGGTTGCAAGGTTCTTATTTGTGTGTGCAGGTACGAGGAACTTGCGTGTAGTCTCCTACTGGATTGATACCTTGGTTCTCAAAAACCGAGGGAAATACTTACGCTACTTTGCTGCATCACCCTTTCCTCTTCAAAGGGAAAAACAACGCATGCTCGAGAGGTAGCAAAAAGAATTTCTGGTGCCATTGCCGGGGAGATCTACGCACAAGTTAAAAACCAGGTACACATCACAAGCTCTTATCTCTCACTCTTTGGGCTCTAGAGGACATTCTGATCCGGGAACCCTCCAGTGAAGGACATTTTTTGGGCCTAAACTGCCAATTTCGCCATTTTCCCTAAATCCTTCTCAGTAATCCGGGATTGGACCCAGTTGCAGGAGGTAAACTGCTTGGCTTGAGTGGCCATCTTTTGGAAGGAAAAGTCTGAAAATACAATGAAGAGCCGGTTTACAATCTAAGCAAGTTTAAACCGGCATGCTCTATACAGGTACTGGTTTAAACAGCGGTTTAGGCAGGGGCCTAATGGTATCTACCGGGTTAAAATATCTGGAATAGCTAGAACAATGGCATCTACCGGATCATAGAGTCTGAAAAAGCTAAACCGCCAACAAGGATAAACAAGACACAGATCTGAAGTTATGAAGAAACAATTTTCGCACAAACAGTAATGAAAATATGGATCTACATCATGCTAGAAATTCAGAGATATTCTGGTTATATTTGGCGGAATGACGAAAGTTCTAGCAGGTGCAATCTAAACTAGTATTACAGGGAGAAACTCAAGTATACTAACAAAGCGGGATTACTGCTACGATGTGGAGACAAGAAGACTAGATCCACATTGATTCATGGGGCCGAAAGGAAGAACCATGAAGAACGACGCCTACCCGCAAGCTCGTATGAAGAAACCCTAAAACAAGATCTATGAGCGGGATAAGGAGAGGACGTACCCGAGGCGACGGGTGCGGAGAAGCGCCGACGAGTTTCTGAACCGATCATGTTGATGCAGCGACCAAGACCCGACGAAGATGCGGAGCTTGACGACGGCGGCGGAGCTTGAGTACGAATGGACACAAGGAGGAGGAAGAAGAAGAGGCAAGGGGGAAAAAAAGATGCCCCTCTGCCCTATTTATAAGCCGAAGGATAAAACGGCAGGCGCGGGAATCGAGGAGCCGAAAAGGTAGATATGGGACGATATTGTCGCCTTGATCTTCGGAGCTTTTAATGAATGAAAAATAAAAAACAGGTACAAGCGTAAGTGGGCAAATGACGTCACGGCGGTTTAATGCGATCGGGGAAGATGACATCACGCCGGTTTATGAAGTACTTGAAGCTGCGGAAGGGGAGATCTATACAAGACTGTGAAGATTGACATGAACAGGTTCAAATCAATCTAGGGCCTAATGTCAGGGATATTACTATCATGTATAAACCGCCCAGGAGGGGCCGGTTTATGTTTATCGAGATTACCTTTACTGAAGTCCAGCAGAGCATGGAGCGAGAGACTTTAGCCCAGGAGGTTTAGAGCCCAAGTGTTAAGGCCCATGATTTGTAAACCGCCATACTGTGTGTAACTTGTGATGTAAGATAGGAAGGATAGAGACCGAGCCGGACACGTTTATGAGCCGGCCTCGGGATTCTGTAAACCGGACCGGGCATCACCTCGTATATAAAGGGACGACCCGGCGACGGTTCAAGGTAGAGAAAAACAGCTGGAGACACAGGCAAAGCGGATTCGCTCCCTGGTCATCGAAACCCTAGCAATACTACACCAAACTAGACGTAGGATTTTACCTTCATTGAAGGGGCCGAACTAGTATAAAACCCCTGTGTCCTTGTCCGCTTTAACCCCTTTAAGCTAACTCGTAGCGATGGCCTCACGACTAAGTCCTTTTGCTAGGACATCTGTCGTGACAAAACCACGACAACTTATATCTTTTGAGCTAGATAGTTTTGCTCTAGTGCTTCACTTAATTTTTTTAGCATGGCGGTGGCTTTATTTTATAGAAATTATTGATCTCTCATGCTTCACTTATATTATTTTGAGAGTCCTTTAGAACAACATGGTAATTTGCTTTGGGTATAAAATTAGTCCTAATATGATAGGCATACAAGATGGGTATAATAAAAACTTTCATATAAAGTGCATTGAATATTATGAGAAGTTTGATACTTGATGATTGTTTTGAGATACGAGGATGGTGATATTAGAGTCATGCTAGTGGAGTAATTGTGAATTCGAGAAACATTTGTGTTAAAGTTTGTGATTTCCGTAGCATGCACATATGGTGAACCGTTATGTGATGAAGTTGGAACATGATTTATTTATTGATTGTCATCCTTTGTGTGGAGGTCGAGATCGCGCGATGGTTAACTCCTACCAACCCTTCCCCTTGGAGTATGCGTGTAGTGCATTGTTTTGATGACTTGTAGATTTTTGCAATAAGTATGTGAGTTCTTTATGACTAATGTTGAGTCCATGGATTATACGCACTCTCACCCTTCCGCCATTGCTAGCCTCTCTTATACCGCACAACTTTCGCCGGTACCATACACCCACCATATATCTTCCTCAAAACAGCCACCATACCTACCTATCATGGCATTTCCGTAGCCATTCCGAGATATATTGCCATGCAACTTTCCACCGTTCCGTTTATTATGACATGCTTCATCATTGTCATATTGACATGCATGATCATGTAGTTGACATCATATTTGTGGCAAAGCCACCATTCATAATTTTTCATACATGTCACTCTTGATTCATTGCATATCCCGATACACCACCGGAGGTTTTCATATAGAGTCATATATTGTTCTAGTATCGAGTTGTAATCTTTGAGTTGTAAATAAATAGAAGTGTGATGATCATCATTATTAGAGCATTGTCCCGAGAAAAAAGGCAAAAAAGAAAAGAAAAGAGAAAGGACAAAAAAAAGAAAGGCGAAAAAAGGAAGACCCAAAAAAAGAAAAAAGAAAAAGGGGACAATGCTACTATCATTTTTTCCACACTTGTGCTTCAAAGTAGCACCATGATCTTCATGATAGGGAGTCTCTTGTTTTGTCACTTTCATATACTAGTGGGAATTTTCATTATAGAACTTGGCTTGTATATTCAAACGATGGGCTTCCTCAAATGCCCTAGGTCTTCATGAGCAAGCAAGTTGGATGCACACCCACTTAGTTTCTTTTGTTGAGCTTTCATACATTTATAGCTCTAGTGCATCCGTTGCATGGCAATCCCTACTCACTCACATCGATATCTATTGATGGGCATCTCCATAGCCCATTAATACGCCTAGTTGATGTGAGACCATCTTCCTCCTTTTGTCTTCTCCACAACCACCACTCTATTCCACCTATAGTGCTATATCCATGGCTCACGCTCATGTATTGCGTGAAAGTTGAAAAAGTTTGAATTTTTTTTAAGTATGAAACAATTGCTTGGCTGAAACCGGGGTTGTGCATGATTTGAGTATTTAGTGTGACGAAGATGGAACATAACCAAACTATATGATTTTGTAGGGATGAACTTTCTTTGGCCATGTTATTTTGAGAAGACATAATTGCTTTGTCAGAACGCTTGAAGTATCATTATTCTTATGTCAATATTAAACTTTTGTCTTGAATCTTTCGAATCTGAACATTCATGCCACAATAAAGAAAATTACATTAAGAATTATGTTGGGTAGCATTCCACATCAAAAATTCTGTTTTTATCATTTACCTACTCGAGGGCGAGCAAGAATTAAGCTTGGGGATGCTTGATACGTCTCCAATGTATCTATAATTTTTTATTGTTCCATGCTATTATATTATCTGTTTTGGATGTTTAATGGGCTTTATTATACACTTTTATATTATTTTTGGGACTAACCTACTAACCCAAGGCCCAGTGCAAATTGCTGTTTTTTTGCCTATTTCAGTGTTTCGCAGAAAAGGAATATCAAACGGATTCCAAATGGAATGAAACCTTCGGGAGGATCATTTTTGGAACAAACGCAACCCAGAAGACTTGGAGTACACGCCAGGGAAGCCACGTGGTGGCACGAGTCAGGAGGGCGCGCCCAGGGGGGAGGCGCGCCCCCACCCTCGTGGGCCCCTCGTAGCTCTACCGACATACTTTTTCGTCCTATATATACTCATATACCCAGAAAACATCCTAGAGCACCACGAAACCCTAATTCCACGGCTGCAACCTTCTGTACCCGTGAGATCCCATCTGGGGGCCTATTCCGGAGCTCCACCAGAGGGGGCATCGATCACGGAGGGCTTCTACATCAACACCATAGCCTCTCCGATGAGTTGTGAGTAGTTTACCACAGACCTTCGGGTCCATAGTTATTAGCTAGATGGCTTCTTCTCTCTCTTTGGATCTCAATACAAAGTTCTCCTCGATCTTCTTGGAGATCTATTCGATGTAATTATTTTTGCGGTGTGTTTGCCGAGATCCGATGAATTGTGGGTTTATGATCAAGATTATCTATGAACAATATTTGGTTCTTCTCTGAATTATTATATGCATGATTAAAATATCTTTGCAAGTCTCTTCGAATTATCAGTTTGGTTTGGCCTACTAGATTGATCTCTTTTGCAATGGGAGAAGTGCTTAGCTTTGGGTTCAATCTTGCGGTGTCCTTTCCCAGTGACAGCAGGGCCGGCAAGGCACGTATTGTATTGTTGCCATTGAGGATAAAAAGATGGTGTTTATGTCATATTGCATGAGTTTATCCCTCTACATCATGTCATCTTGCTTAAGGCGTTACTCTGTTCTTATGAACTTAATACTCTAGATGCATGCTGGATAGTGGTCGATGTGTGGAGTAATAGTAGTAGATGCAGAATCATTTCGGTCTACTTGTCACGGATGTGATGCCTATATACATGATCATGCCTAGATATTCTCATAACTATGCGCTTTTCTATGAATTGCTCGACAGTAATTTGTTCACCCATCGTAGAAATCTGCTATCTTGAGAGAAGCCACTAGTGAAACCTATGCCCCCCCAGGTCCACCTTCCATCATATTAATCTTCCATCAACTAGTTATCTTTACTTTACTTTTATTTTGTAATCTTTACTTCCAATCTATACAACAAAAATACCAAAAATATTTATCCTATTATCTTTATCAGATCTCACTTTTGCAAGTGGCCAAGAAGGGATTGACAACCCCTTTATCGCATTGGTTGCACGGTTCTTATTTGTTTGTGCAGGTACGAGGAACTTGCGTGTAGTCTCCTACTGGATTGATACCTTGGTTCTCAAAAACTGAGGGAAATACTTACGCTACTTTGTTGCATCACCCTTTCCTCTTCTAGGAAAAAACAACGCATGCTCGAGAGGTAGCAGGTATCCCGGTTACCAGCCATGTTCTCGTGAATGACAAGCAGAGCCCACTCATCGTGAGAATAACTCACCTAGCAAGGAAGATAAAGACAACCCCCAGTCGCCACATGAGCGATTTGGGCATAAAAAACAGATTTTTTTGAAGGTTTAGAGTTTGGCACATGCAAATTTACTTGGGACGGCAGGTAAATACCGCATATAGGTAGGTATGGTGGAATCTTATGGAACATCTTTGAGTTTATGGAAATGGATGCAGAAGCAGTATTCCCGCTTAGTACAGGTGAAGGCTAGAAAGAGACTGGGAAACGACCAGCTAGAGAGCAACAACGGTCATAAACATGCCTTGAGATTAACCAACATTGAGTGCAAGCATGAGTAGGATATAAACAACCATGAACATAAATATTGTGGAGGCTATGTTGATTTTGTTTCAACTACATTTGTGAACATGCGCCAAGTCAAGTCACTTAAATCATTCGAAGGAGGATACCATCCTATCATACCGCATCACAAACATTTTAAAAGCATGTTGGCACGCAAGGTAAACCATTATAAGCTCCTAGCTAATTAAGCATGTCATGAGTAAATATAATCTGTAATTATCATTGCAAACATGTTTCATTCATAATAGGATGAATCGGGAATGACAAGTTAATCATATTTACAAAAACAAGACAGGTTGAGTTCATACCAGCTTTTCTCCATCTCAATCATTTCATCTTATATCGTCATTATTTCCTTTAAATTGCACGACCGAAATGTGTGAATAATAATAATAGTAGTGCACGTGCATCAGACTAAGCTGGAATCTGCAAACATTTATTCAGAGGAGAAGACAAGGTAATATGGGCTCTTCGTTAGTTCAACAATAATGCATATGAGAGCCACTCATAATTTTCATCGTGGTCTTCTCCTCTCTACCCTCAAAGAAAAGAAAAGAATTTCAAAGAAACACACTGAAATATTTTTGGAGTTTTTGTTTTCTGAAGAAAGCAAAACAAAAATGAGAAAAACTATTTACACTAGAAAACTCCCAACAAACAAAAGAAGAACGAGAAATCTTTTTGGATTTTCTTTTAATACTACAAATTACTAAGAAACGAACTAGAAAGAAAAGACAAAAAGAAACAGGTAATATTATTGGGTTTTCTAAAATTTTCAAACACACAAGAAGAAAGCGAGAAAAATAAACCAACATGGATAAAACAATGAAAAATTATGAACACCGACAACTGGAATAAATGTGTGAACATGAATGTAATGTCGGTGAGAAATATGTACTCGCCCAAGCTTAGGCTTTTGCCTAAGTTGGTATAGGGCCACCACTTTGTTACCTCCATAAACGAGAAACATGTCCTTCGTCCGTTGCAGGTACTTCAGGATGTTCTTGACCGCTGTCCAGTGATCCACTCCTGGATTACTTTGGTACCTCCCTCCTAGACTTATAGCAAGGCACACATCAGGTCTGGTACACAACATTGCATACATGATAGAACCTATGGCTGAAGCATAGGGGATGACTTTCATTTTCTCTTTATCTTCTGCAGTGGTCGGGCATTGAGTCTGACTCAACTTCACACCTTGTAACACATGCAAGAACCCTTTCTTTGATTGATCCATTTTGAACTTCTTTAAAACTTTATCAAGGTATGTGCTTTGTGAAAGTCCAGTTAAGCGTCTTGATCTATCTCTATAGATCTTGATGTCCAATATATAAGTAGCTTCACCGAGGTCTTTCATTGAAAAATTCTTATTCAAGTATCCTTTTATGCTATCCAGAAATTCTACATCATTTCCGATCAACAATATGTCATCCACATATAATATCAGAAATGCTACAGAGCTCACACTCACTTTCTTGTAAATACATGCTTCTCCAAAAGTCTGCATAAAACCATATGCCTTGATCACTTCATCAAAGCGTATATTCCAACTCCAAGATGCTTGCACCAGTCCATAGATGGATCGCTGAAGCTTGCACACTTTGTCAGCACCTTTAGAATCGACAAAACCTTCTGGTTGCATCATATACAACGCTTCTTTGAGAAATACATTAAGGAATGAAGTTTTGACATCCATTTGACAGATTTCATAATCATAAAATGCGGCAATTGCTAGCATGATTCGGACAGACTTAAGCATCGCTACGGGTGAGAAGGTATCATCGTAGTCAACTCCTTGAACTTGTTAAAAACCTTTCGCAACAAGTTGAGCTTTGTAGACAATAATATTACCATCGGTGTCAGTCCTCTTCTTAAAGATCCATTCATTATCAATGGCTTGCCGATCATCGGGCAAGTCAACCAAAGTCCATACTTTGTTCTCCTACATGGATCCCATCTCCGATTTCATGGCCTTAAGCCATTTTGCGGAATCTGGGCTCATCATCGCTTCCTCATAGTTCGTAGGTTTGTCATGGCCTAGTAACATGACTTCCAGAATAGGGTTACTGTACCACTCTGGCGTGGAACGCACTCTGGTTGACCTACGAGGTTCGGTTGTAATTTGATAGGAAGCTTCATGATCATCATCATTAGCTTCCTCACTAATTGGTGTAGGAATCACTGGAACAGATTTCTGTGATGAACTACTTTCCAATTCTGGAGAAGGTACAATTACCTCATCAGCTTCTACTTTCCTCCCACTCACTTCTTTCGAGAGAAACTCCTTCTATAGAAAGGATCCATTCTTAGCAACGAATATCTTGCCTTCGGATCTATGATAGAAGCTGTACCCAACAGTTTCCTTTGGCTATCCTATGAAGACACATTTATCCGATTTTGGTTTGAGCTTATCAGGTTGAAGCTTTTTCACATAAGCATCGCAGCCCCAAACTTTAAGAAACGACAACTTGGATTTCTTACCACACCACATTTCATAAGGTGTCGTCTCAACGAATTTAGATGGTGCCCTATTTAACGTGAATGCAGCTATCTCTAAAGCATAACCCCAAAACGATAGTGGTAAATCAGTAAGAGACATCACAGATCGTACCATATCTAATAAAGTACGGTTGCGACGTTCGGACATACCATTACGCTGTGGTGTTCCAGGTGGCATAAGTTGTGAAACTATTCCACATTGTTTCAAATGAAGACCAAACTCGTAACTCAAATATTCGCCTCCGCGATCAGATCGTAGAAACTTAATTTTCTTGTAACGATGATTCTCTACTTCACTCTAAAATTCTTTGAACTTTTCAAATGTTTCAGACTTATGTTTCATTAAGTAGATATACCCATATTTGCTCAAATCATCTATGAAGGTCAGAAAATAATGATACCCATCGTGAGTCTCAACACTCATCGGACCGCATACATCGGTATTTATTATTTCCAACTAGTTAGTTGCCCGCTCCATTGTTCTGGAGAACGGAGTTTTAGTCATCTTGCCCATGAGGCATGGTTCGCAAGTATCAAGTGATTCATAATCAAGTAATTCCACAAGCTCATCAGCATGGAGTTTCTTCATATGCTTTACACCAATATGACCTAAACGGTAGTGCCACAAATAAGTTGCATTATCATTATTAATTTTGCATCTTTTTGCTTCAATATTATGAATATGTGTATCACTACGATCGAGATTCAACAAAAATAGACCACTCATCAAGGGTGCATGACCATAAAATATATTACTCATATAAATAGAACAACCATTATTCTCTAATTAAAATGAATAACCGTCTCGCAACAAACATGATCCAGATATAATGTTCCTGCTCAACACTGGCACCAAATAAAAATTATTTAGGTCTAAAAACTAATCCCGAAGGTAGATGTAAAGGTAGCATGCCGACAGCGATCACATCAACTTCGGAACCATTTCCCACGCGCATCATCACCTCGTCCTTAGCCAATCTTCATCTAATCCGTAGCCCCTGTTTCGAGTTACAAATATGATCAACCGAACCAGTATCAAATACCTAGGTGCTACTACGAGCATTAGTAAGGTACACATCAATAACATGTATATCAAATATACCTTTGTTCACTTCGCCATCCTTCTTATCCACCGAATACTTGGGACAATTCCGCTTCCAATGACGAGTCCCTTTGCAGTAGAAGCACTCAGTTTCATGATTGGCTCCAGACTTGGGTTTCTTCCTGGGAGTAGCAACTTGTTTGCTATTCTTCTTGAAGTTCCCCTTCTTTCCCTTACCCTTTTTATTGAAACTAGTGGTCTTGTTAACAATCAACACTTGATGCTCCTTTTTGATTTCTACCTCCGCGGCTTTGAGCATTGCGAAGAGCTCGGGAATTATCTTCTGCATCCCTTGCATATTATAGTTCATCATGAAGCCTTTATAGCTTGGTGGCAGTGATTGAAGAACTCTGTCAATAACACTATCATCATCAACTTAAACTCCAAGATGAGTCATGTGGTTATGGTACCTAGACATTCTGAGTAAGTGTTCACTGACAGAACTGTTCTCCTCCATCTTGCAGCTATAGAACTTGTTGGAGACTTCATATCTCTCAACTCGAGCATTTGCTTGAAATATTAACTTCAACTCATAGAACATCTCATATGCTCGATGACGTTCAAAACGTCTTTGAAGTCCCGATTCTAAGCCGTAAAGCATGGCACACTGAATTATCGAGTAGTCATCAGATCGAGCTTGCCATACGTTCATAATATTAGGGGTTCCTCTGGCAGCAGGCCTTTCACCTAGCGGTGCTTCAAGGACATAATTCTTCTGTGCAGCAATGAGGATAATCCTCAAGTTACGGACCCAGTCCGTGTAGTTGCTACCATCATCTTTCAACTTAGCTTTCTCTAGGAATGCATTAAAATTCAAGGGAACGGTAGGAAGGGCCATTGATCTACAACATAGATATACGAAAACTATCAGGATAAAGTTCATGATAAATTAAGTTCAATTAATCATATTACTAAAGAACTCCCACTTAGATAGACATCCCTCAAGTCATCTAAATGATCACGTGATCCAAATCAACTAAACCATGTCCGATCATCGAGTGAGATGGAGTAGTTTTCAATGGTGAACATCTTATGCTGATCATATCTACTATATGATTCACGCTCGACCTTTCGGTCTCCAGTGTTCCGAGGCCATGTCTGTACATGCTAGGTTCGTCAAGTTTAACCCGAGTATTCTGCATGTGCAAAACTGTCTTACACCCGTTTTATGTGAACGTAGAGCTTATCACACCCGATCATCACGTGGTGTCTCGCCACGACGAACTGTCGCAACGGTGCATACTCTGGGAGAACACTTGTACCTTGAAATTTTGTAAGGGATCATCTTATAATGCTACCACTGTTCTAAGCAAAATAAGATGCATAAAAAGATAAACATCACATGCAATCAAACTATGTGACATGATATGGCCATCATCATCTTGTGGTTTTGATCTCCATCTCCAAAGCATCGTCATGGTCTCCATCATCACCGGCTTGACACCATGATCTTCATCGTAGCGTCGTGGTCGTCTCGCCAACTATTGCTTCTACTACTATCGCTAACTTATAGTGATAAAGTAAAGCAATTACATGGCATTTGCAATTCATACAAAAAAGAGACAACCATAAGGCTCATGCCGGTTGCCGATAATTTACAAAACATGATCATATCATACAATAACGTATAACTCATCACGTATCGACCATATCACATCACAACATGCCCGACAAAAACAAGTTAGACATCCTCTACTTTGTTGTTGCAAATTTTTCGTGGCTGCTACGGGTTCTAGCAAGAACCGTTCTTACCTACGCATCAAAACCACAACGATTTTTCGTCAAGTGTGCTGTTTTAACCTTCAACAAGGACCGGTCGTAGTCACACACGATTCAACTAAATTTGGAGAAGCAGACACCCGCCAGCCACCTGTGTGCAAAGCACGTCGGTAGAACTAGTCTCATGAACGCGGTCATGTAATGTCGGTCTGGACCGCTTCATCCAATAATACCGCCGAATCAAAGTAAGACGTTACTGGTAAGCAGTATGACTATTATCGCCCACAACTCTTTGTGTTCTACTTGTGCATATCATCTACGCATATACCTGGCTCATGATGCTACTGTTGGGGAACGTAGCATGCAACTTAAAAAAAATCCTACGCTCACGCAAGATCTATTTAGGAGATGCATAGCAATGAGATGGGGAGAGTGTGTCCACGTACCCTCGTAGACCGAAAGCGGAAGCGTTATGTTAACGCGGTTGATGTAGCCGAACGTCTTCATGATCCCACCGATCCAAGTACCGAACGTATGGCACCTTCGTGTTCAGCACACGTTCAGCTCGATGACGTCCCTCGAGCTCTTGATCCAGTAGAGGGTCGAGGGAGAGTTCCGTCAGCACGACGGCGTGGCGACGGTGTTGGTGATGTGATCTGCGCAGGGCTTCGCCTAAGCACTACGACGCTATGACCCGATGAGCAAACTGTGGAGGGGGGGGGGGCACCGCACACGGCTAAGACAAATCTTGGCGTTCCTTTGGGGTGCCCCCTGCCCACGTATATAAAGGAGATGGGGAGGAGGAGGCCGGCCCTAGGGGTGGCGCGCCATGGGGGGAGTCCTATTAGGACTCCGTTACTAGTAGGATTCGGTCCCCCTTCCTTCCAATGTAGAGGGGAAAAGAGGAAAGGGGGGAGAGGAGAAGGAAAGGGGGGCCACGCCCCCCACCCGTAGTCCAATTCGGTTTGGGCTTGGAAGGGGGCACCCGGCCTCCTGTGTCAGCCTCCCTCTCTCCACTATGGCCGAATAGGCCCATTAACTTTCCCGAGGGGTTCCGATAGCCTCCCAGTACTCCGATAAATCCCCGAACCTCTCCGGAACCATTCCGGTGTCCGTATACAACCTTCCAATATCTGAATCTTTACCTCTCGACTATTTCAAGATTCCTCGTCATGTCTGTGATCTCATCTGGGAGTCGAACAAACTTCCGTCACCAAAAGAAAAAACTCATAATACAAATAATAATAGAAAGTTAAGCGTGCGGACCCTATGGGTTCGAGAACTTTGTAGACATGACCGAGACACATCTCCAGTCAATAACCAAAAGAGGAACCTGTATGCTCATATTGGCTCCTACATATTCTACGAAGATCTTTATCAGTTAAACAGCATAACAACATACGTTGTTCCCTTTGTCATCGGTATGTTACTTGCCCGAGATTCGATCGTCGGTATCATCATACCTAGTTCAATCTCATTATCGGCAAGTCTCTTTACTCGTTCTGTAATGCATCATCCCATAACTAACTCATTAGTCACATTGCTTGCAAGGCTTATAGTGATGTGCATTACCGAGAGGGCCCAGAGATACCTCTGCGACACTCGGAGTGACAAATCCTATTCTCGATCTATGCCAACTCAACAAACAACTTTGGAGGCACTTGTAGAGCATCTTTATAATCACCCAGTTACGTTGTAACGTTTGATAGCACACAAGGTGTTCCTCCGGTATTCGGGAGTTGCATAATCTCATAGTCAGAGGAACATGTATAAGTCATGAAGAAAGCAATAGCAATAAAACTAAACGGTCATTATGCTAAGCTAACGGATGGATCTTGTCCATCACATCATTCTCCTAATGATGTGATCCCGTTAATGAAATGACAACACATGTCTATGGTTAGGAAACATAACCATTTTTCATCAACGAGCTAGTTAAGTAGAGGCATACCAGGGACACTCTGTTTTGTCTATGTTCACACATGCACTAAGTTTTCGGGTAATACAATTCTAGCATGAATAATAAACATTGATCATGATATAAGGAAATATAAATAACAACTTTATTATTGCCTCTAGGGCATATTTCCTTCACCATTAGCCTTTTTGGTGGCAAATAACTCAAGAGCGTTGTCTAGTGATTCGGCCAGCATGTCCTCGTATGCAACCCAACGTTGCTCGGAGTTTACCCGTATTGTCTTCCAGCGGATGTGCATTCCAAACCCCACATTATGTCTTTGATCCCTCCAACTATAAAATATTAGTTGGGTCCATCCAATTCAAATCTTTCCTCCTTTGTTCCAAGACCTCGGCATAGCGAGGACTACTTACAAATACCATGTCAAGCTTATCTGGGTCAGCCTAGCTATTGCCTTTCAAAAATGCATCGTTATCCACATGATGAACATAAAACACATGTTCTCCCCATCCCTAAAACAATTAAAACAACACAATGGAAAATATATTCCATATGTATTCATGCGAATATTAACCCAAAATCCATAACCCTAACATAGAAGTCAAACAATAACCCTAACCCCAAATTAACAAGATCCATAAACCTGACCCTACTTAACAAGAACTATAACCCTAACCCTAACATACTAACAACCCTAACCCTAACCCCAACATAAGAAGAACCCTAACCCTAACCCTAACATACTAAGAAGCCTAACCCTAGCAAAATGCCAAACAGTCATCTCATATGTTCATACACATTTCAAAATCCATGAAGAACTAGGGTCCGCCTAAACTTGCAAGAATTGAGCAAATGTGAGCATTTTTTCGGATGAAAAGGAGGATATCGGAGGAAATTACCTTGTGGGAGGGATTGGGGTCAACATCAAGAAGAAAACCGTCCGATCTGCAGGATTTGTCGAGGGATTTGAGAGGGGAAGATAGAGGAAATCGCGACCGGACCTCTTATGTTCAAAAGCTCTTGGGGTGTGTCTGGGGGCTGGGCTAGGGAGGGCTGGCCCGCAATTAAGCGAATGTGTAGGTCCGTTCTCCTAGGCGCTGCACATGCCAGCATAGCGCCTGTCGGCTAGGCGCTGCACATCTAGGGGTGGGGCCCGGCCTGCCCCGTGGTGCCACACTAGCTATGAGTGTAGTGCCTGTCAGTTAGACGCTACACAAAAGGGTCAGCTGGGTGACAAAGTTTCACCCATGGTGCACTTTGTGAATTAGTTGCGTCTCGAGGTCATTTTTGGCCATTTTGCCGGGCATGAGTGTGTGTGTTCCATAACCGGTAGGCGGTCAACGCACGGTAGGACATGGAGGAGCTCAGCGAGGAAGGTGCCACTAGGGAGAGGGTGGAGGACCTCACCGGGAAGGGCTCGTCGGGGAGAGGGCGAAGGAGCTTGCCCGGGGAAAGAGCTCGTTGGGGAGAAGGTGGAGGACTTTGCCTGGGAGGAGGGTGGGCCAAATCCGCTCGAGGTGAGAGACACATCGAGGGGATGCGCAGCACAAAACGAAAATTATATCCCACTGACGAGTGGACACCACATCTGGTAAAATTTGAAGGTTGTGTTTTTTAGCGATCCTGAGTTGGTGTGTAGCCTCAAAAAAAAAAAAGCAGCCTCCAATCGGTTTGAAGGCAGCGATTTTGACGACTCTACTAGAGTTGCTCTAAGAGCTGGAGCGGACCGCTCCCTCGAAGAGTGTATCGTAACAGCTCTCACATAACTTTACCGACACTGACGGAGCTTCGTGAGGGCAAAAGCGTGCCATGGCCCCCCCAGCCCCTGGGGTAAAAATGCATATAGTAGTACAGATATACGACTGCATTTTGCATATAGCCTAGCCTCGTCACGATTCTCTTCTTGGCATCCAGCCGCTGTTGCTCGATGCCTCCTATCCAGCAGAGTAGCAGACCAGCGCTAGGGCACGAGCCACGCGTACAGCCGCAGGGAGGGCCAGAGAGGTGGCGCGGAGCCGCGGAGGCTGAGCTGCCGGTCGCCACCGTCGCAGCAAGTAGTAGCACCGAGCGATGCGGAGGCCTGAGGGCGACCCATGCAGCGCTGGCTTGACCATGCCCCAGGAGGGCGACCTCATGGGGTAGCAGCGCAGGCAGACAGCCGGGCGAGTAGCAACCTAGACGAGGAGCCCTGCTGCACAGGCACATGCGCACCCTCCAAACTCACATCTCTTGCTCATTTGTCAGTACTATTTTTTTTCCTATAAAAATTCGGTTGTAGTACTCTGAAATCCAATCAATTGATAGTACACATCTTTAATTTGGTGCTAGATAATTGTCATGGGCAGGCTAATCAACGCAGAATCAATTTGGTTTTCAAGAGAAAAAGAGAGATGATACAATTACAGATGAAGTTGAGAAAGGTTTTTCAGCAGCAGCTCTACGTGCATTGCTTGTGTTGAACTATTTTGTGTTTTCTTTTAGTTTCGCCCGCCCAGATTTTCCTTTGTAGCTCCGCCACTGTGTACTGACCATCCACAAGTCAACGCCAAACGAGGACGTTCGTCATGGTGGTAAGCTACACCCTGTGCACGCCAAATCTAAATAACCATACGTACATCATACCACGTCGGATGTCGTGGTTGGCATTCTTGCCAGCAAAAATTAGAATGCTTCGAAAGATCTGAAAACAAATGCCAATCATTCGAGCAGGCACAGCTAGCACATGCCCACTTGCATAGTTGAGATTTGAGAAACAACGGAATCAAGGAATACGTGACCTCCATGACCAAACATCAGACAACTTCAAGGAGACCATGCCATCCACTAACCTGCACTATAAATAGGAGAGAAACGAGCCATTTGCTTCTCACACCTCCATAGCCCAAGCACCAAGAGCTTAATCGACCACTCGCACCTAGCTAGGTAACGATGTGGCACACAAATGCAGCAGTGCTAGTGGTGGTGCTCGCCGTCGCCGTGCTTGGGCTTGCGACCGAAGGCCAGGCGCAGCTGCAGAACGGGTTCTACACGGGCAAGTGTCGGGGCAACGATGTGGAGGCGGTCGTCCAGGGTATCGTCCAGGCCCGCTTCGCCAGCAACAGCGACATCGTCCCCCACCTCCTACGCTTGCTGTTCCACGAGTGTGGCGTCAATGTATGCATATATATATACAAATGTGTTTGATTCATACTCCTACGTGCGCGCCATTAAATCTTCTACTCCACAGTAAAGATCGCCTAACGTGTTAGTTTTTTACCATACCTGTGTAGGGCTGCGACGGTGGGCTGTTGGTCAACGGCACCGGCACAGAGAAGACGGCAAATCCGAACCTGAGCGTGAAGGGCTACGAGCTCATCGCCGCCATCAAGACGGAGCTCGAGAAGCGGTGCCCCGGCGTCGTATCCTGCTCCGACATCGAGGTTCTTGCAACCAGGGATGCGGTTGCTGCGTCCACGGGGCGAAGATACGCGGTGCGCACCGGGCGCAGGGACAGCCGCCGGTCCGTAGCCACCGACGTGAATCTTCCTGGGCCAGATGACACGGCCCCCAAGGCTGCCGCTTTTTTCCGCAACCTCGGTCTCAGCTCTGACGACATGGTCGTTCTGCTGGGCGCGCACACGGTCGGTGTCACGCACTGCAGCATGATCAAGAGAAGCCGTCTTTACAGCTACGGCGGCAAGGCTGGTGCAACGGACCCGAGCATGGATCCGGAGCTAGCGTCTACCTACAAGACATATGTGTGCCCCAACACGGCGTCCTCCGACAACAACATCGTGTTCCTGGACGACCGGTCCAGCGCGTCCAAGTTGGACAACAGCTTCTACAAGATGCTGCAGCGCCGCCGCGGCGCCCTCATGGTCGACCAGAACCTCTACAATGACAGCTCCACACGATGGATGGTCGACAGGCTCGCCAACACCGACCACTTCACCTGGCTCTTCCCGCAGGCGCTCGTCAAGCTCGGGGAGGTCAAAGTGCTTACAGGCACACAGGGAGAGATCCGCAGAGTCTGCAGCAAGTTCAACTGATGGCATTACCATTTTGTTCGTGGAGGACGTTGCTCGAGACATCAATTAGTGGTTTGCCTTTTGTGTTCCTTTCCAGATTTGGTCATCTAATTGATGTACTTAACCGTGACCGCAAGTTGTATTCATTTGATTTGTATCCCATTGAAAACTCAATTTCTAATAACACGTACTACCATCGAGGTCAACAAGAAGATAATCAATGTCGTGCATATATGCATTCCAGGCGCGGTAAGGCAAGCCAGGACAAGATGGCGATGGCAATGGCGTGCGATACATGCTTGCCTTGCGTGTTCATCTCAGACCTTCACGCAACGAGTCTCCTTCTCTTTCTGCCAAGGGCCTTGCTCCGGTGAGGAAACAAGCGGCGGCTCGTGCTGATCGGCGATAGCGAGCAAGTCGTTGACTCTTTCGCGGCCGGTTCGCTGGTTCAGTTCACCTGCCACATCACTCATGTTGGTGTGACACAGAGCATTACGATTCATGGTGTGGACTCGCACGTTGCGTAACTTGAGGTGGTTAATGACGGTCATCACCATGATCACCTCTCACACCAGTTATTTGACTTACACTCTTCTCCTCAACATGCAAATCCCTCACCCTCTTAGCCCGCGGTTGGCATCCCCTCCTCTCTCGATCCCACCACACCGACAACGCTCGACCTCCAAATCCAATGCCCTTTCCATCCAAGGCTCGATGGCGGCGTGGGAGGCGCATTTGGAGGTGCACATGGTGCTGACTGCGGGAGGCGATGAAGTCAAGATGGCAAGGCTTCGCGAGATCGGGTCGTGGTTCGCGAGCTCAAGCAAGTTGAATCAGACGGCGATAGACATCTGCAGGTGGCTGACGGTGGAGGAAGTTTTCGCTCAAGGTTGTGGTCTGGGCCATGATGGAGGCGGACTCGCCAGATCCGGTGCAAGCGATAAAGTGGGCGGTGTTTCGCTCCCGCTCGCAAGTTCCTACCGAATCGGAGGAGTTTACGGTGGGGGGAGGGGTGATGGCCTTGCCGTCGCCAGGAACGAAGAAGATGCCTATAATCATCGAAGATGACGGGATCTAGGCATGGAAGAAGAAAGTCAAAGAACTGGTGTACACACCAAGGCGGACACCGCGCTCCCCCTGCGGCTCTGCTCGTCTTCTCAGTCTCGCTCGCTACACGACGACGGAGTTGGGGTCTCACAACCGGAACCTCTCAACGTCCCACAAGTTCCTCATCTAGCGGATGCCGTCGGAATCAAGCGTGGTCGACAGAGGAAGAGAAAATGGTGTGTGTAAGAGACAAACATGATCTGTTTAGGCAAGCCGTTCGTTCTGGGCTTGAGCAGGCCGAGTGAACCTGTCTATTGGGTGTGTGTGCGTTCTCAGTCTACTCAAGACCAAAAAGGGACACTGTTTCACTTTAAACAGAACTGGTGTGAGTTACTGAGGCTAGAGGGACAACACAAATTTTCCATTTTGATGCTGGGTTGAGCATGCCAACAGATGAATGGACGAACAGACCAGTGTACTGAATGTATTTTTTACTATTTCTAGTGTTGGTTGTACTACCATGATTGAAGATGAATAGATCGAAAGTTTATCCCGTAAAAAAAATACAACATCGTGCAGTCAAAAAGTACTCCAATTAGAAGTCTGTATCTTATTTTCTTCAAAGAGATAAGAATACCAATTAAAAGAGTATGTCCCCTCATCACTGCCTGTGTTTGAAACATAATATTCAAAAGTTGCACAAGGCATTAAAAAAGGATGCCACTTGTGTGTGATTATCTAGCTAGATTACAGCTAGTTTTGTTTGATTTGACCAAGAAATTGGTGGGAGTATTGCTTGTTCCTTCCTAGCCCCCGATATGCAATTTGCTTGACCTTCTCAATTCTGAAGAAACATAATTTTAAAACCACACAAGATAGTAACAAAACAATCAACTACTCAGGAAACACATGCTACACTCCGTGTTATAACATATAATTTCAGAGGATATAATCATAAAGTGTAACAAATAAGATTGGATCGATTCAATATGATCGTCCTTCTAACATCATACACTCAATGTTGTTTTAGGACTATCGTTACACTTAATGATATCCTAAAATCCGGAATACGTGAACACTAACAAAACTTGAGCCAGTCTTAGAAGCGAAACTGGAACCTATTGTTTACCGTTTATCATTTCACACGTGCATATAAGTTTTTCACTGAATCGCATATTCCAGGATCATAGCAGTTATATCATGAACTGCAAACTCTTAATTATGAATACGAAAATATAATAATACACATATTAGTGCCTCTAGGGCATATTTCCAACGACAACAACTAACAACTAGCGAATAAAAGTTGCTCCTTTGCTTCCAAATCATAATCGGGCATTATGAAGACTTCAATGTTTCCTCAATATTTTAAGGGGTCGTAAACCTTTGGTGGAACCAAATCCCTAGGGACTTAACACATGTGTACACTCGGTAAAACACGGCACCGGATGCACTTACAGCTTTGTAGACACGTAAGGAGGGAAATTCCCCTAAACCACCCCACCATCCAAAGCTGCGGAATCAAATCAAGTGCCACATTGGAAACTTAGCTCTACGAACATCGAAATTTCAGCTCTTCTGCTATTGCGTGCCTCTTCCATATTGCAGGCTCATCGACCCCCGCGACCTTCATGATACCACTCACCTTTGGCGTATCGGACACCTGCACCAAGTTGTCCCCTTCTCTCTCACCACCTGCTCCAAGCCCGAGCAGAGGACCCAATAGCAGAGGCCGCTTCCACGTGAGGCCATTAGTGTTGGGTATGCGGGCAACATGCACAAAAATAGCCCATGGGCGTAACTATTTCACAAAGTGAAATGTGGGCGAAACAATTTCATCTAGCAGACCTTTTGTGTAGTGCCCGACGCATCGGCTCTACACTACACTACTAGGAAAAGGGCTATAGATGGGATGGATACTAATGACGCACCTCACATGTGGTGCGCCACTAATATATAGCAGTGGCGCACCATGTGCAGGTGCGTCATTAGTGTGGAATACACTAATGACGCACCAGGCTCATGGTGCGCCACTAGTAACAATTTTTTTCCAAACATACTAATGGCGCATCCAGGCACAGTGCGCCATTACTAGTTGTAACTAGTAATGGCGCACCAGCCACAGAGTGCGCCACTACTATTCTTTTATTATTATTTTATTATTATTTTTTATTCTTTTTTTTTGCAAAACTACCAATGGCGCACCGTGCCATAGTGCGCCATTAGTTTTTGTTTTTGTTTAGCAAAACTACTAATGGCGCATCACCAGCAGGTGCGCCATTAGTAACCTGGGTTACTAATGTCACATTTGGAGATGGTTCGTCATTAGTAACCTGGGACCATCAAGATATTTTGGACAGCCACACCTACCCATTCACTTTCTCCCCACTTCATTCTCTCCACCTCCTCCTCCAAAGCTTGTCTCGGCTGCCTCCTCCTTGTCACCTCATTTCCACCATAGATTCATCCAAATTAAGTGGTTAAATTACCTTTTTTTGATAGGTAAGTAAGGGGGAAGCTATCTTTATGTTGTTCTCCCTCCAACAATGTGCACATGCACTTTTTATGGCCTAGCTAGATCTATGTATGTTCGTGGTGTTGCATATATGTTTGTGTTTGCAGGTACCGGTATTTGAAATGCGATAGTTGCCAATATTTTGCCGGAATGTTGATTCATTTCCGTTTCGGCGAGAATTTTAGCATTATGCATTCTTTTTGGTCCTATTTTTAGGGAAAGTCATGCCAAATTTTTTCTTGGTTCTAAAATATCGTTTTGCTCTACCCCGCAGGCGACCATGGTCAACACGATGACCGAAGGCATCGTGAATAGGTTTTTGAGCTCCGCGAAGGCCGAGATGCTTCAAAAGAACGAGACGGAGATAAGATGTCCGTGTCGAAGATGCAAGCTGAAGAGCCTTATTGCGGACCCGGATTCCGGGCAGGTGCGGGACCACCTGCTCTTGCGTGGTTTCATGGATGGCTATCGGTGGCAAGGTGATGAAGATGACTACGAAGTCGTCCATGGGGGCCGGGCAAGAAATGAGGAAGGACAGCAAGACAACCACCGTGGCTCGGGCGGGCGAGAAGACGAAGAATCTCCAGGACATGATCACGACGGTGATGCTGTACACATTCATCATGTAGAAGATGCTGGATATGATGATGAGGAAGATGTCGGAGCAGACGAAGGGCATGATCATGAAGATGATCATGCCGGCAGAGCAGACGACGCTGGACCATCGATGGGCTGGGTGCAGGACCCTCATATTCAAGAGCTGCTTCTCAAGCAGACGGATAACGCAAGAGCTGCCGCCCGAGAGAAAGCCAAGATGGATCAACTGGAGATAGACGCGGTTACTCCATTGTATGAAGGATGCAGGCCCGAGGATACCCGCCTGAAAGTAACGCTCATGGCTCTGGAAATGAAGGTAAAACACAAAATGACCGACGCATGCTTCGACGAGAACATGTCATTCTGGCACGAACGTCTTCCCAAGGGGAACAAGTGCCCGACCAGTTTCGAGGAGGCGAAGAAAATCGTGTGTTCTCTGGATTTACCGCACGTGAAATACCATGTGTGCATGAACAATTGCATCATTTATCGGGACGAGCACGCGGAGTCTACCATATGTCCAGTGTGCGGCGTCACTCGATACAAGAAGAGAAAGAAAGCTCCTCGAAAAGTGGTGTGGTACTTTCCGATCACTCCTCGTCTGCAGCGGTATTTCGCGGACCCTAAGGTAGCAAAGCTCCTGCGTTGGCATGCGGATAGGGAGGAGAAGAAGCGAGAAGATGACACAAATGATCCGGAGATAAATAAAAAAGACAAGATGCTGAGTCACCCTAAGGATGCGAGCCAGTGGCAAGCGTTGAACTTGGCAGCCAGAGAAGCACACATAGCACCTGGCCTGTGTTTGTGTGGATGTACAACCTTCCCCCTGGTTGTGCATGAAGAGGAAGTACATTCACATGAGTATGCTAATTGAAGGACCAAAACAACCAGGGAACGACATCAATCTGTATCTGGGGCTGCAGAAAGAGGAGCTAGACACGCTGTGGAAAACGCCAGCCAATACGTGGGACGCCGCAGAGAAAGAATATTTCCCTATGAGAGCCGCACTGCTCACGACGGTGCACGACTATCTCGGTTACGGATATGTCACGGGGCAGGTGGTCCATGGATTTTCTGGATGCGTCACGTGCATGGATGACACAATGTATCGCCAGCTAGATAGAGATCCCGGGTCTTCGAAAACCGTGTTCATGGGACATCGAAGGTGGCTTCGCGACGATGACCTGAGGAGAAAACACAAGGATCTGTTCGATGGTGAAACCGAGCCCCGAAGACGCCCGCGTACGAGGAGCGGCGAGAAAATAGACGAGCTGTTGAAAAATTGGAAAGATTGCCCATTGTCGGGAAAGAAGCGAAAGGCGCCAGAGCCGCTGCTGAAGGTATGGAAAACGAGGTCTGTTTTCTGGGACTTGACGTACTGGAAGATCCACCGTGTGCCTCACAGCCATGATGTCATGCATATCACGAAGAACGTGTGCGAGAGTCTGCTTGGTACCCTGCTCAACATGCCAGAGAGGACCAAAGATGGGCCAAAAGTAGGGCTGGGCGTTCGGTTTATATGGTTAATTCGGTTCGGTTTATTCGGTTTTCTATAAATTCGGTTTTGAGAAAATGAACACCAAAATAGTTCCATAAAATTTAGACACCGAACCATATTAACCGAAATATATCGGTTCGGTTTATTCGATTAAACAAAAAACCGAATACATGCATCCATCAGTCTAAGTGTCATGACTAATGTGTAGTGTGGGCATTGTACAGATTGCACAAAATAACTAAATCCATGAGACGTACATATGCACACTTACTTTTTTTCACCAACTATTTTTTTCTGGGGATTCACTAGTTCTTTGACCATCGTTGCATCCAAAAGAAAGGTAAAATATTCCAAATGGATTAAACGAATCATTAGCATGGTGTCACGTATAATTGTGAGATTGGAACTAAGCATTGCATGGTGTTATGTATATTGACAGATAAGAACTTTCATTTTAGAATGTATCAGCGCATTAGAACTTGAAAAGGTCAGTGAAGTATATGTTGTTGGGGAACGTAGTATTTTAAAATTTTCCTACGATCACGCAAGATCTATCTACCAGATGCATAGCAACGAGAGGGAAGAGTCTGTCTACGTACCCTCGTAGACCGGAAGCGGAAGCGTCAAGTGACGCGGTTGATGTAGTCGAACTTCTTCGCGATTCAACCGATCAAGCACCGAACGTACGGCACCTCCGCGTTCAGCACACGTTCAGCTTGATTACGTCCCACGAGCTCTTGATCCAGTTGAGCTTCACGGGAGAGTTTTGTCAGCACGACGGCGTGGTGACGAATATGATGTATTCACCGGCGCAGGGCTTCGCCTAAGCACTGCGACGGTATGACCGAGGTGTGTTTCTGTGGAGGGGGGCACCGCACACGGCTGGAACAATTCAACTTGTGTGTCTTTGGGTGCCCCCCTGCCCCCGTATATAAAGGAGCAAGAGGGGAGGGCCGGCCGGCCTCCTATGGTGCGGCTAGGGCAATCCTACTAGGAATAGGATTGCAATCCTATTCCTAGTAGGAGTCCATCAAGAAGGAAGAGAGGGAAAGGAAAAGAGGGAGAGGTGGCGCCCCCCAATCCTAGTCCAACTAGGATCCCTAGGTGGGGCGCCGGCCAGCCTCTATGGGCTGCCTCTCTCCTTTCCTGAAGGCCCACTATGGACCATCCCCCCTCGTAGGGGGTTCCGGTAACCCCCTCCGGCAATCCAGTTAAATCCGAAACTTTTTCGAAACACTTCCGGTGTCCGAATATAGTCGTCCAATATATCAATCTTTATGTCTCGGACATTCCGAGACTCCTCGTCATGTCCTTGATCTCATCCGGGACTCCGAACTACCTTCGGTACATCAAAACTCATAAACTCATAATACCGATCGTCATCAAACGTTAAGCGTGCGGACCCTACGGGTTCGAGAACTATGTAGACATGACCGAGACTCATCTCCGGTCAATAACCAATAGCGGAACCTTGATGTTCATATTGGCTCCTACATATTATACGAAGATCTTTTATCGGTCAAACCGCATAACAACATACGTTGTTCCTTTTGTCATCGGTATGTTACTTGCCCGAGATTCGATCGTTGGTATCTCTATACCTAGTTCAATCTCGTTACCGGCAAGTCTCTTTACTCGTTCCGTAACACATCATCTCGTGACTAACTCATTAGTCTTTTGCTTGCAAGGCTTATTATGATGTGTGTTACCGAGAGGGCCCAGAGATACCTCTCCGACACTCGGAGTGACAAATCCTAATCTTGATCTATGCCAACACCACGAATACTTTCGGAGACACCTGTAGAGCATCTTTATGATCACCCAGTTATGTTGTGACGTTTGATAGCACACAAGGTGTTCCTACGGTATTCGGGAGTTGCATAATCTCATAGTCATAGGAACATGTATAAGTCATGAAGAAAGCAATAGCAGTAAAACTAAACGATCATAGTGCTATGCTAACGGATGGGTCTTGTCCATCACATCATTCTCCTAATGATGTGATCCCGTTGATCAAATGACAACTCATGTCTATGGCTAGGAAACATAACCATCTTTGATCAATGAGCTAGTCTAGTAGAGGCATACTAGGGACATACTGTTTTGTCTATGTATCCACACATGTACTAAGTTTCCGGTTAATACAATTCTAGCATGAATAATAAACATTTATCATGATATAAGGAAATATAAATAACAACTTTATTATTGCCTCTAGGGCATATTTCCTTCAATCTCCCACTTGCACTAGAGTCAATAATCTAGCTCACATCGCCATGTGATTTAATACCGATAGTTCACATTGTTATGTGAATAACACCCATAGTTCACATCGCCATGTGACCAACACCCAAAGGGTTTACTAGAGTCAATAATCTAGTTCACATCGCTATGTGATTAATACCCAAGAGTAATAAGGTGTGATCATGTTTTGCTTGTGAGAGAAGTTTAGTCAACGGGTCTGTCACATTCAGATCCGTATGTATTTCGCAAATTTCTATGTCTACAATGCTCTGCATAGAGCTACTCTAGCTAATTGCTCCCACTTTCCATACGCATCCTGATTGATACTTAGAGTCATCTAGATTTAGTGTCAAATCTTGCATCGGCGTAACCCTTTACGACGAACTCTTTATCACCTCCATAATCGAGAAACATTTCCTTAGTCATCCAGTTACTAAGGATAATTTTGACCGCTGTACAGTGATATACTCCTGGATCACTATTGTACCCCCTTGACAAACTCATGGCAAGGTACACAACATGTTTGGTACACAGCATGTCATACTTTATAGAACCTATGGCTGAGGCATAGGGAATGACTTTCATTCTCTCTATATTTTTCTACCGTGGTCTGGCTTTGAGTCTTACTCAACTTCACACCTTATAAGTCAGGCAAGAACTCCTTCTTTGACTGATCCATTTTGAACTACTTCAAAATCTTATCAAGGTATGTACTCATCGAAAGTCTTATCAAGCCTCTTGATCTATCTCTATAGATCTTGATGCCCAATATGTAAGCAGCTTCACCAAGGTCTTTCTTTGAAAAACTCCTTTCAGACACTCCTTTATGCTTTCCAGAAAATTCTACATCATTTCCGATCGACAATATGTCATTCACATATACTTATCAGAAAGATTGTAGTGCTCCCACTCACTTCTTGTAAATACAGGCTTCACCGCAAGTCTGTATAAATCTATATGCTTTGATTAACTTATCAAAGCGTATATTCCAACTCCGAGATGCTTGCACCAGTCCATAGATGGATCGCTGGAGCTTGCACATTTTGTTAGCACCTTTAGGATTGACAAAACCTTCTGGTTGCATCATATACAAGTCATCTTTAATAAATCCATTAAAGAATGCAGTTTTGTTATCCATTTGCCAGATTTCATAAAATGCGGCAATTGCTAACATGATTCGAACAGACTTAAGCATCGCTACGGGTGAGAAAGTCTCATCGTAGTCAACTCCTTGAACTTGTTGAAAAACTTTCGCAACAAGTCGAGCTTTGTAAACAGTAACATTACCGTCAGCGTCAGTCTTCCTCTTGAAGATCCATTTATTTTCGATGGCTTGCCGATCATCGGGCAAGTCAACCAAAGTCCACACTTTGTTCTCATACATGGATCCCATCTCAGATTTCATGGCCTCAAGCCATTTTGCGGAATCTGGGCTCATCATCACTTCCTCATAGTTCGTAGGTTCATCATGGTCTAGTAACATGACTTCCAGAACTGGGTTGCCGTACCACTCTGGTGCGGAATGTACTCTGTTTGATCTACGACATTCAGCAGAAACTTGATCTGAAGTTTCATGATCATCATCATTAGCTTCCTCACTAATTGGTGTAGGAATCACTGGAACTAGTTTCTGTGATGTTCCACTTTCCAATTCGGGAGAAGGTACAATTACCTCATCAAGTTCTACTTTCCTCCCACTCACTTCTTTCGAGAAAAACTCCTTCTCTAGAAAGGATCCACTCTTAGCAACAAAGACCTTGCCTTCGGATCTGTGATAGAAGGTGTACCCAACAGTTTCTTTTGGGTATCCTATGAAGATTTACTTCTCCGATATGGGTTCGAGCTTATCATGTTGAAACTTTTTCACATAAGCATCGCAGTCCCAAACTTAAAAAAATTACAGCTTAGGTTTCTCGTCAAACCACAGTTCATACGGTGTCATCTCCACGGATTTAGATGGTGCCCTATTTAACGTGAATGTAGCTGTCTCTAATGCATAACCCCAAAAGCAATAGTGGTAGATCGGTAAGAGACATCATCGATTGCACCATATCTAATAAAGTACGGTTATGACGTTCGGACACACCATTACACTGTGGTGTTCCAGGTGGCGTGAGTAGTGAAACTATTTCACATTGTTTTTACTGAAGGCCAAACTCGCTAACTCAAATATTTTACCTCTATGATCATATCGTAGAAACTCTTATTTTCTTGTTAGGATGATTCTCCACTTCACTCTGAAATTCTTTGAACTTTTCAAATGTTTCAGACTTGTGCTTCATTAAGTAGATATACCCATATCTGCTCAAATCATTAGTGAAGGTCAGAAAATAACGATTCCCGCCGTGAGCTTCAACACTCATTGGTCTGCATACATCAGCATGTATGATTTCCAACAACCCTGTTGCTCGCTCCACAGTTCCGGAGAACGAAGTTTTAGTCATCTTGCCCACGAGGCATGGTTCGCAAGCACCAAGTGATTCATAATCAAGTGATTCCAAAAAGTCCATCACTATGGAGTTTCTTCATGCGCTTTACACCAATATGACCTAAACGGCAGTGCCACAAATAAGTTGCACTATCATTATTAACCTTGCATCTTTTTGCTTCAATATTATGAATATGTGTATCACACGATCGAGATCCAACAAACTATTTTCATTGGGTGTATGACCATAGAAGGTTTTATTTATGTAAACATAACAACAATTATTCTCTAACTTACATGAATAACCGTATTGCAATAAACATGATCAAATCATATTCATGCTCAACACAAACACCAAATAACACTTATTTAGGTTCAACACTAATCCCGAAAGTATAGGGAGTGTGCGATGATGATCATATCAATCTTGGAACTGCTTCCAATACACATCGTCACTTCATCCTTTAACTAGTTTCTGTTCATTATGCAACTCCCATTTCGAGTTACTACTCTTTAGCAACTGAACCAGTATCAAATACCGAGGGGTTGCTATGAACACTAGTAAAATACACATAAATAATCTGTATATCAAATATACCTTTGTTCACTTTGCCATCCTTCTTATCCGCCAAGTATCTAGGGCAGTTCCACTTCCGGTGACCATTTCCTTTGCAGTAGAAGCACTTAGTTTCAGGCTTGAATTTAGCTTTGGGTTTCTTCATGGGAGTGACAACTTGCTTGTCATTCTTCTTGAAGTTCCCCTTCTATCCCTTTGCCCTTTACTTGAAACAAGTGGTCTTATTAACCATCAACACTTGATGTTCTTTCTTGATTTCTACCTTCGCCGATTTCAGCATTGCGAAGAGCTCGGGAATTACCTTCGTCATCCCTTGCATATTATAGTTCATCACGAAGTTCTACTAACTTGGTGATAGTGACTAGAGAACTTTGTCAATTACTATCTTATCTGGAAGATTAACTCCCACTTGATTCAAGTAATTGTAGTACCCAGACAATCTGAGCACATGCTCACTGGTTGAGCTATTCTCCTCCATCTTGTAGGCAAAGTACTGTCAGAAGTCTTATACCTCTCGACACAGGCATGAGTATGAAATACTAATTTCAACTCTTGGAACATCTCATATGCTCTGTGGCGTTCAAAACGTTTTTTTGAAGTCCCGGTTATAAGCCGTAAAGCATGATGCACTACACTATCAAGTAGTCATCATACCGAGCTTTTGTCAAAACGTTCATAACGTCTACATCTGCTCCTGCAATAGGTCTGTCACCTAGTGGTGCATCAAGGACATATTTCTCTGTGCAGCAATGAGGATAATCCTCAGACCACGGAACAATTCTGCATCATTGCTACTAACATCTTTCAACTTAGTTTTCTCTAGGAACATATAAAAAATAAACGGGGAGCAACATCGTGAGCTATTGATCTACAACATAGATATGCTAATACTACGAGGACTAAGTTCATGATAAATTAAAGTTCAATTTAATCATATTACTTAAGAACTCCCACTTAGATAGACATCCCTCCGGTCATCTAAATGATCACGTGATCCAAATCAACTAAACCATGTCCGATCATCACGTGAGATGGAGTAGTTTCAATGGTGAACATCCTATGTTGATCATATCTACTATATGATTCACGCTCGACCTTTCGGTCTCCAGAGTTCCGAGGCCATATCTGCATATGCTAGGTTCGTCAAGTTTAACCCGAGTATTCTGCGTGTGCAAAAACTGGCTTACACCCGTTGTATTTGAACGTAGAGCTTATCACACCCGATCATCATGTGGTGTCTCGGCACGACGAACTTTCGCAACGGTGCATACTCAGGGAGAACACTTATACCTTGAAATTTAGTAAGGGATCATCTTATAATGCTATCGTCGTTCTAAGCAAAATAAGAAGCATAATAAGATAAACATCACATGCAATCAAAATATGTGACATGATATGGCCATCATCATCTTGTGCTTTTGATCTCCATCTCCAAAGCACCGTCATGATCACCTTCGTCACCGGCGCGACACCTTGATCTCCATCGTAGCATTGTTGTCGTCTCGCCAACTATTGCTTCTACGACTATCGCTACCGCTTAGTGATAAAGTAAAGCAATTACATGGCGATTGCATTTCATACAATAAAGCGACAACCATATGGCTCCTGCCAGTTGCCGATAACATTACAAAACATGATCATCTCATACAAAACTGTATAACTCATCATGTCTTGACCATATCACATCACAACATGCCCTGCAAAAACAAGTTAGACGTCCTCTACTTTGTTGTTGCAAGTTTTACGTGGCTGCTACGGGCTTAGCAAGAACCGTTCTTACCTACGCATACAAAACCACAACGATGTTTCGTCAAGTATGTGTTGTTTTAACCTTCACAAGGACCGGGCGTAGCCACACTTGATTCAGCTAAAGTGAGAGAGACAGACACCTGCCAGTCACCTTTAAGCAACGAGTGCTCGTAATGGTGAAACCAGTCTCGCGTAAGCGTACGCGTAATGTCGGTCCGGGCCGCTTCATCTCACAATACCGCCGAAGCAAAGTATGACATGCTGGTAAGCAGTATGACTATTATCGCCCACAACTCATTGTGTTCTACTCGTGCATATCATCTACGTATAGACCTGGCTCTGATACCACTGTTGGGGAACGTAGTATTTTAAAATTTTCCTATGATCACGCAAGATCTATCTACCAGATGCATAGCAACGAGAGGGAAGAGTGTGTCTACGTACCCTCGTTGACCAGAAGCGAAAGCGTCAAGTGACGCGGTTGATGTAGTCGAACTTCTTCGCGATTCAACCGATCAAGCACCGAACGTACGGCACCTCCGCGTTCAGCACACGTTCAGCTTGATAACGTCCCACGAGCTCTTGATCTAGTTGAGCTTCATGGGAGAGTTTCGTCAGCACGACGGCGTGGTGACGGATATGATGTATTCACCGGCGCAGGGCTTCGCCTAAGCACTGCGACGGTATGACCGAGGTGTGTTTCTGTGGAGGGGGGCACCGCACACGGCTGGAACAATTCAACTTGTGTGTCTTTGGGTGCCCCCTTGCCCCCGTATATGAAGGAGCAAGAGGGGAGGGCCAGCCGGCCTCCTATGGTGCGGCTAGGGCAATCCTACTAGGAATAGGATTGCAATCCTATTCCTAGTAGGAGTCCATCAAGAAGGAAGAGAGGGAAAGGAAAAGAGGGAGAGGTGGCGCCCCCCCAATCCTAGTCCAACTAGGATCCCTAGGTGGGGCGCCGGCCAGCCTCTATGGGCTGCCTCTCTCCTTTCCTGAAGGCCCACTATGGACCATCCCCCCTCGTAGGGGGTTCCGGTAACCCCCTCCGGCAATCCAGTTAAATCCGAAACTTTTTCGAAACACTTCCGGTGTCCGAATATAGTCGTCCAATATATCAATCTTTATGTCTCGGACATTCCGAGACTCCTCGTCATGTCCTTGATCTCATCCGGGACTCCGAACTACCTTCGGTACATCAAAACTCATAAACTCATAATACCGATCCTCATCAAACGTTAAGCGTGCGGACCCTACGGGTTCAAGAACTATGTAGACATGACCGAGACTCATCTCCGGTCAATAACCAATAGCGGAACCTGGATGTTCATATTGGCTCCTACATATTCTACGAAGATCTTTTATCGGTCAAACCGCATAACAACATACGTTGTTCCTTTTGTCATCGGTATGTTACTTGCCCGAGATTCGATCGTTGGTATCTCTATACCTAGTTCAATCTCGTTACCGGCAAGTCTCTTTACTCGTTCCGTAACACATCGTCTCGTGACTAACTCATTAGTCTTTTGCTTGCAAGGCTTATTATGATGTGTGTTACCGAGAGGGCCCAGAGATACCTCTCCGACACTCGGAGTGACAAATCCTAATCTTGATCTATGCCAACACCACGAATACTTTTGGAGACACCTGTAGAGCATCTTTATGATCACCCAGTTACGTTGTGACGTTTGATAGCACACAAGGTGTTCCTACGGTATTCGGGAGTTGCATAATCTCATAGTCATAGGAACATGTATAAGTCATGAAGAAAGCAATAGCAGTAAAACTAAACGATCATAGTGCTATGCTAACGGATGGGTCTTGTCCATCACATCATTCTCCTAATGATGTGATCCCGTTGATCAAATGACAACTCATGTCTATGGCTAGGAAACATAACCATCTTTGATCAATGAGCTAGTCTAGTAGAGGCATACTAGGGACATACTGTTTTGTCTATGTATCCACACATGTACTAAGTTTCCGGTTAATACAATTCTAGCATGAATAAAAGACATTTATCATGATATAAGGAAATACAAATAACATCTTTATTATTGCCTCTAGGGCATATTTCCTTCATATGTGACTGACCGAACGGATGTCGTGGCAATCATTAGGAAAATATGTATTAGGTAAATATATGATTGTGGAGCAGCTATTTGGGTAGGCCGATCGGTAAATTAACTCGTCTGCTGGTTGTTGCGCCTCCATTTACGGTAACCAACCATACTAGGATATGGACATATCGGTTTCTTCGGTGAATTCGGTTTCTTAGCGATGGAAACCGAACATGACACCAAACACCGAATAGCGATCATATTGCACACCGAACCATACAGCCAAACACCGAATAAACTGACTAATCGGTTAAATCGGTTCGGTTCGGTTTGTTTTTTTGGTTTTCGGTTTTGAACTGCCCACCCCTAGCCAAAAGCAAGGGCAGACTTGAAATCAATGGGCATCAGGGAGGAGCTTCACGCTAGTGATGATGATGATGAGGCGAAGCAGGACACAGAAAGTCGTCGCAAAGGCAAAAAGGCCAAGAAGACCGAAAATGACTACCCTCCCGTGTGCTTCACTCTAAGCCATGAGGAGCTCGATCAGTTTTTCACCTGCCTCGTAGGAGTAAAACTTCCTTACAGTTACGCGAGGAAGATAAGCAGATACCTAGACCCAGCAAAGCAGAAGTTCAGCGGGATGAAGTCTCGCGACTGTCACGTGCTGATGACGTAGATACTTCCAGTTGCAATCCGTGGGATCATGGACGCGCACGTCCGTGAAACGCTATTTGGCCTATGCAACTTTTTCGATGTCATCTCTCGGAAGTCGGTTGGCGTGAGGCAACTCAGAAGGCTACAGGAAGAGATCGTGGTGATACTATGCGAGCTTGAGATGTACTTCCCGCCCGCGTTCTTCGACGTTATGGTGCATCTGCTGGTCCATATCGTGGAGAATATCATCCAACTCGGGCCGACGTCCCTGCACAGCATGATGCCGTTCGAAAGGATGAATGGTGTCATCAAAGGATACGTTCACAACTTGTCACGTCCAGAGGGAAGCATAGCTAGGGGCTTTCTAACCGAAGAGTGCATCTCCTACTGCACGAATTATCTAGGCATCGAGAACCTCGTTGGTCTGCCCGTCAACAGCCACCTCGGCAGGCTCGCTGGATGGGGTCACCGCGATGGTCGCCGTGAAATGCATGTCGACTTCGAGGGTCGACTCGCCAACTTTGAAAGAGCAAACCTAGTCGCGCTACAACACATAGACGTGGTCGATCCTTGGGTGGTAGAGCACAAAACCTTTATTGAGAAGACGTATAATGACCGAGGCCAACAGAGGACGGATGGAGATATAATCAAAGAGCACAACTCATGTTTCACGCGTTGGTTCAAGCAGAAGCTTCCGTCATACCCTTTACATGAGGATTCTTCCGCGGAAGAACAACTCATATTCGCCTTGTCACAGGGCGCCGAGCACAACCTGATGACCTATGAGGCGTACGATATCAACGGCTACACATTCTACACCGAGGCCAAGGACATGAAGAGCGATGGTTATCAGAACTCCGGGGTAATGATGGAATCCTACACCGATAACGACAAGGATAGATACTACGGAAGGATCGAGGAGATCTGGGAGCTGAGCTACGCTGGAGAGAAGGTCCCGATGTTCCGTGTCAGATGGGCCAAGAGCGTCCTAAAAGAAGACCGGTATTTCACCACCATGGTTATACCCGAGCCAAATCCAAGACCGCGGGCGCAAACGTCACCGCGAAAAATGAGCCATGGGTACTGGCTTCCCAAGTTGACCAATGCTTCTTCATTACCGACCCGTCAAAGCCCAGTCGTGTTGTCGTGAGGAGAGGCAAAAGGAAGATTATCGGAATGGATGGAGTAGCCAATGAGCAAGACTTCGACAAGTACGGCGACCCAAAGATCGAACATGACGACGATGATGAAGTAGCAGCATACACCACAAGAAGAAGCAGGACCACCCTACCTAATGGACGTCCGTTCCATAGAAGAACTCCATTTGCGAAAAAGAAGGGCAAGAAGATTGTGAATAGATAGCTAGCTAAGATCGATTGTATTTAAATCGTAGCCTTCATTTCTCGATTGTATTTCATGGGCACTTTTTGAACTCTTGAATGTTTTTAAATTTCATGGACACTCGATCTCGATCCTCCTCCATCTCGATCGCTATAATACCTCGCCAGATCCGGTCCCCCTCGCTGCCGAGCACCCCCCGCTCCATCGGCCGCCGCCGCCGACCCCCCGCACCCTCCCCTACTCCATCGCCGCCGACGACCCACCGCACCCTCCCCCGCTCCACCGGCCGCCGCCGCCGACCCATGAACTCATGATATTTTCAAATAATAAATTTGATGATATTTTTTCATATTCATAAATATTTTCAAATAACAAATTTGATGATATTTTTTAAAAAAGTATTAATGTTTTATAAAAAAATATTACTGCTATGATTTAAACAAGTTTGAACATATTTAAACACAAATAAGTATCAAACAACATTTTAAATGCAAACAAAAATTGGGGAGCCTGGGAATCGAACCCAGGACCTCCCATTGGGTGTGCTGCGTGCTGACCAGTCGGTCTAGTACATGGGGTTTGATGTAGATGGAGTCTGGTGGAAGATAACCTGTGGGCTCGAACAGAAATAAAAAAAATACTAATGGCGCACCAAGGGGGAGGTGCGCCATTAGTATAGATGTACTTATGGCGCACCAGGGGGAGGTGCGCCATTAGTATTCTGCCCCCATCTATTCCCTCTCTCCCCATCCTCCCCCTCTCCCCATCCTCCCATGCCCCCCCCTCGTTCATCCTTCTCCCATCTCGCCCCTCGCCTCTCACCACCGCCGCCGATCCCCTTCCACGCGCCCCCGC
>LR738713.1:723014026-723028481 GCA_902687465.1 Secale cereale | reverse complement strand
CCCACCACGGGAGCCCTGTCGACCCTCCGCCACGGCGCTCAGCCGGTCGAACCCTCCGCGGCCCCCGCCTCCGACAAGACCCTCCGCCTCGAGGTGGTTGCTGCCGCAGATTCGACTCCGGCGGCCTCGAGGAAGCGTCCGCGAGGTATGCTATGTCGTCTCCCCCCTCGAATCTCCTTTGTTCGCCACCGTTCCGCCCTAGCTGGAGCTCGCCGTGGCTGGGCCCGCGCCCCGGCCGCCCAGTGCGCGCCCTGGGATCCCCTGACCGCACTCCCTGGCCGCGCCCCACGTCTGTTCGCCGTGCTCGCTCGCGCCGTGCTTGTCCGCTGCTGCTGCTCGTCCTCTGCCTGCTGCTCTTGGCGCTGCTATGTGCTGCTGCCGCTAGCTGCTACTGCCTCCTACTGCAATATTTAGGGCAAAATTTATGTGTTGTTGCCGCTATGCTACTGTAATTAGGAAGTTGAGGGCAAAATTTAGTTCAGGAGTTTAGCCAGTTAATATTGTTATATGTCTACAGATAGGAATTGACACATCGCTAGTATTGAAACAGAAACTTCATGCTATTACAAAATGAGGTAGGAGGGAATACAAGCGAGAAAACTTCAGCAGAGCAATAAAAGACAAAACATTGTTTGGCAAGCCTATATTGAAGTTTTACTTAAGGGCTTTCTAAGTTCATATAATGCAGATGTATTAATAAAATTTAGTATATCATGGAGACATGGACTTAAATTTAAGAGTTCCAAGCTGTAGATGATATCTTGCATGTTACATTTTCTGTTGCTGTTTTCAACTATCCAAATTAGTAGGAAAACTCAAACCGTGTTTTTGGCTTAACTGAATGTCCACCTAGATTTTCATCTCCCGTGCAGTCGCGCGCTGGGCATTGCTATCTGCCCTCGGACCCCGCCGAGGTCTGCGTTTTTCGGGTCTCCGGTGCGAAGTTTCTCAAGCTGCACGCCGAGACGTGGCACGCTGGGCCGCTGTTCAAGGCAGACGCCGTGGATTTCTATAATCTGGAGCTGAGCAACACCAACGTGAGTGCTATCTGCTATATGTCATTGTGCTATCATAGTTCATTATTAGTGCTGCATTTAGGGCATCTGGGAAACAATCTTTCAATCTGGCTTCTAACAAATTGTACTACTAGCTAGTGTTGTCCAGCTTTGCAGTTGCAGTGTCATTGTTGGTTGGAATAAAATTGAACTTATTCATTCGTCTGTCTTCTTAGAGAAGTATAGCCAGACATATCACCAGTCTTAATTTTGAAATGCAATAGAAATCACAGTACTAAGATAAGAGTTCCTTTTGAAGTACACCCTCTGTTCCTAAATATAAGACATTTTGGCAGTTCAATTTAAGCTACCAAAATGTCTTGTATTTAGAAACAGAGGTAGTAGCTTCACTTTTCAGAAATTTCATGAGGCAGTTTATAATATATGATATTTGTGCATTTTTCACACTTCACACACGGGTACGTTACCTAAAGTTTTAATTAGAGAGTTTGTCAGACATTTCAAGGCGAGTTCACAATTATGCATGCATTTCAATTATAAAGATATCACTTAGTCCATGTGCTATTGCCACCCACAGTGGTATATTCACCCTGTCTGTGAACTAATTGTGAGCTGGAGTTGGAAAACCGCCAACCTTTCTCATACTGCTATTGTTTGTAGAGTCGGAAGCCTATTAAAACTATTGCTGTTGCATTATTATCTTATAGAAGTGCATCATTCATGTGCTGGAGTTGGAAACCAACCTGTCCTATCCTGTCCTAAATTGAATAGTCTAAAGTGGAGTTGAAAGCCGGATGCACTCCATCCAGATTTTTGCTGGGTTTTGTCTCCGACCATCGTGTCGTGATGATTTTGCAGGTACCCCGAGAGGCCCTTGAGTTTGCTGGAATGTCGATTCACTTCCGTTCCGGCAAATTCGGGTACTCCATATGTCCTATTTTCAGCAAAGGTCATGCTGAAATTTTCCGTGAATTTTAGCATGACTTTGCTAAAAATAGGACATATGGGGTACTTGTGACTAATGCATGGGCCGGGGTATCTTAGTACTTAATTAAGTAGGATAAACTGCCCCTTTATTCTTGCTGCATTAAACCATAGGCGGCAATAGAGCCAAGTGATTAGGCCCAACTTAGAATTCTCCTTCCCAGCTTAGCTTTTAGGATGCCTCGGTGTCGACAAACCATAAATTATAAAACCTTGGCTTTTAGGGTGCCTCGGTGTCGATAAAAACCTAAATGATGAAAGCTTAGGCTTTTAGGGTGCCTCGGCGTCGAAAAACCCTAAATGATAAAAGCTTAGCTTTTAGGATGCCTCGGTATCGACAAACCCTAAATGATGAGACCATGATCTTGTTCCTTGACAATAACCAACTTTTTGACCAAACTTTTTTCCTATTTAGAGAGAAACATGGCCCACAACGATGAGGCCGGCGGTTCGGGCGGCAAGGCATTCTGGGAGCTCTCCCAGGAGATGGAGGTACAACCTCACTTCTATGAGGACGCCACGAAAGACACCGATCCTGACACCACTGATGGTGCCGCCGAGGATGACCCCACTGATGGTGCCGTCGGGGATGACACAACTGATGGTGCCGCCAAGGATGCCACCATTGATGATGGCGGCACACACACAGATGGCAGCCAACCGAAGAGGCAACGGAAGGACCGGCGCCCGACCGTGCTCCGCACCGTCAAGGAGGGATTTACTGAAGTGGACTCCGACGGGAATCCAACGGCGCCCGAACAAATAGTCAAGGGGTACTCGCTTCAGCTCGGGTGCATTCTCCGGAGCACCGTCTCGATCAACACTGAGAACCTAAGGCATAAGGACCGAGAGAACTTGCGCAACCTCCTCTTCACGAAGCTGAACGAACGATACAAGTTCCCCGCTGAATTTGAAAACACACGCCTCACAGGGAATAAAGTGAACAATGCCGCCCTCATGAGGATGAGCACGACCCTGTCTACTTGGAGAAGCTCGGTGAAGAGAATGATTGACAAAGGTTTTAGTTATGAGAAGATCAAGGAGAAAAATCCTTCGATCACCGAAGATGACTACAACGACTTCAAGATCAAGTGCGAGAGCACCGCAACCTCCGAATGCTGTCAGTGGGGAAAAGAAATGCGGGAGTTGAACTTAGGGGAACACACACTCGGTCCCGACGGTTACAGAGTGGCGGAGCCTATATGGGACAAGGAGGAGGCGGAGCGTGCCGAGCAAGGCCTACAGCCCCTCTTCGATAAATACGGTGACAAGCAGACCAGGAACTTTGTCAGGGCCCGGTACAAGAAGGACCCGAAAACAAAGGAGCTTACCACGGATCCGAAGACCAGGGCGCTTGAGCTTGTTCTCGTAAGGAATACACCCCCGCGTAATTAGCTCCATATGGTTGCATTCTAATTAATGAAACCAAATTTCTAAATGGTTCACATTCCTTCCGCAGGCGACTGAAAGCAGTAGCGCGGGGTCGACTCAGAGCACCCCTTGGGACACCACTCTAAATAGGGCGTTGAATGTAATGAAAAAAAGGATAAGCTCAGTAAGCCGTCGTCAGCTGGTCGTGTGGCCGGTAAAGGCTTGTCCACAAAATGGTCGTCATACTATAACGCTGGTGGGCGAAAGGAGAAAAAGACCAGCTCGGAAAGCCAGTCGCGCGAGGTTCAAGAACTCAAGGCACAAGTGGCGCGGATTTCAGAGATTGTCCAAGAGCAAGTGCAACAACAACTGGGATCGATGCTCACCGGCATTATGCCTACCTTGATTCAGGGGCTGATGACGTGGATTGCGGGCGGCCAACAGGGGCCGCCCCCGATTCCCAGCTTCACGGCCAGCAACTCACAGAACGCGCAGGCGGGGCCATTGGTGTCTCCAGCGGAGGCGGCATTGGTGTCTCCGACGCCGGCACGGGCATTGGAGCTTAATGCACCCGGGTGTATGCCGGCCGGCACCTCTGGAGCAAGCGGCACCTCCGTCAATTGCACGCCCGCCGTTGGCGGTGCCTCGACATTAGCCGAGCTCGACGCCATCATCACGGTAACTGATTAAGCCTCTCGGCCGAGGACTTCATCTCCTTGCCTTTGGCTGGGCATCCCTGATGCCCTACATGTTTTCGCAGGGCGCCGCCGACGTTCCGTGCACTCTCCTGCACTTCATGAACAACGAGTTGGTCGATGTCGCCAAGGGTAAAATCGTTCAACCGGGCAACCCCGTGTTCCACGGTACTCCGATGCCACCCACCTTGTATAGGGTTCAACTGGTTCGGGTGCTGCCAGGCCGCGACGAGTTGTTACCTCCGATTCGACCCGTCGGGGCCGACGAAGATGATGTGATGACCCTCAGCGCCTGCCTAAGCTGGCCCCTGCTTTGGCCGAAGAGCCAGATTCGTTTGGGGGCGGGGGACACCACCCCAAAGAAAACACTGCCAGTCGTGCCGGCGCCAAGCCATGGCAAGACCGCCGCAACGGTGCCGGACATCCCTATGGCACTGGATCCGAACATGCATATGGCACAGGATCCGAACGACGACGACGACAACGACGACGATACATTTGCCAACGTCGATAAGTACTTTGCCGATCATGGGTACGATGGCGAATTCATGGGGCCTCCTTCTCAAGAACCAAACCCTACAAAAGACGTGCGTGATATAGCTCGTACCGCGGAGAAACCAAGTTGCAACAGGCGTCGTCTGCCATTCAGTTCTTAGGAGACGCCTCCAGCTGCCGACTTCACCGAGCCTCAGATAGCCGAGGTGCGAAATATGATCATCCCCAACACACTCAAGAAGGCGGTCTGTGAGCAGAACTCGGTCCCATTACAGGAGAAGAAGAAGGCATGGAAAAGAAAGAGTAACAAGGGTGCGAGCCAGCCGGCACCGAGTACGATCCGTGCTCAGGACGGGCCACGTTCACCTGAGGATATAATGAGGAGGGTGCATGTGGAGGGTAGGCCGATGCTACCGACTAATATGCTCAATGCTGCAACCGGTGCTATGCGGAGTCTACATGACAGTGTTCTTTCTTTGGAGAAGCGGCGTCTCAGAGAGAAGGATGTGGCATACCCGGTTTTCGCGGCCAAGGTGCCAGAGGGCAAGGGCTTTGTGGATAACTCCATCGGGGGTACGATCGTCCTGTGGTTTGATGACATCTTCACTATGTTTAACCTTCATCCGCTGCACTACACCTTCGTTCGGCTATTTTCGCTGAGTATGGAGATGCGGATCATTAGAGACAAGACCCCGGACATCGTGATAGTCGACCCCTTCTACATGCGTGCCAAGATCTTGGGCATCACTGGGGACCGACAAGTCGCGAGTTCTTACCTCGAAGGCGTCATTCTGGCAAACCGAGATACGGATAACTTCCTCGTGCCTTACTTTCCCGAGTAAGTCGTCCCCTCAACCGCGCTGTAACATATGAATTCTTAGATTTCGATCGTTTTTCTTTTAACATTCCGTGTTTTGTGCAGTGACACACATTGTACACTCATCCTCCTAAGCCCGAAATATTCCATGGCCACGTATTTCGACTCGGACCGTCAGTCGAAGGTAGACTACACAAATGTCAAGAAAGTTCTTGATGATGTTCTCCCCGGCTATGCCAAATCTGGAGGCACCTTCACCAGGATAGTTCGTAAGTACGGCAAGCACGTGTTCGCCCAGAATACGATGTTCTGCTGCGTCAAGCAGCCGCCTGGCGGTCAGAAGGGTGCCTACTGTTGGGGAACGTAGTATTTTAAAATTTTCCTACGATCACGCAAGATCTATCTACCAGATGCATAGCAACGAGAGGGAAGAGTGTGTCTATGTACCCTCGTAGACCGGGAGCGGAAGCGTCAAGTGACGCGGTTGATGTTGTCGAACTTCTTCGCGATCCAACCGATCAAGCACCGAACGTACGACACCTCCGCGTTCAGCACACGTTCAGCTTGATGACGTCCCACGAGCTCTTGATCCAGTTGAGCTTCATGGGAGAGTTTCGTCAGCACGACGGCGTGGTGACGGATATGATGTGTTCACCGGCGCAGGGCTTCGCCTAAGCTCCGCGACGGTATGACCGAGGTGTGATTCTGTGGAGGGGGGCACCGCACACGGCTAAAACAATTCAACTTGTGTGTCTTTGGGTGCCCCCCTGCCCCCGTATATAAAGGAGCAAGGGAGGGAGGCCGGCTGGCCCTTCCTGGTGCGGCTAGGGAAGGAGTCCTACTAGGAATAGGATTGCAATCCTATTCCTAGTAGGATTCACCAAAAGGAAGAAGGGGGGAAGGAATAGGAGAGGTGGCGCCCCCCCCCAATCCTAGTCCAACTAGGAACCCTAGGTGGGGGCGCCGGCCAGCCCTATGGGCTGCCTCTCTCTTTCCCTTTAGGCCCACTATGGACCATCCCCTATCGTAGGGGGTTCCGGTAACCCCCTCCGGCAATCCCGATAAATCCGAAACTTTTTCGGAACACTTCCGGTGTCCGAATATAGTCGTCCAATATATCAATCTTTATGTCTCGGACATTCCGAGACTCCTCGTCATGTCCGTGATCTCATCCGGGACTCCGAACTACCTTCGGTACATCAATACTCATAAACTCATAATACCGATCGTCATCAAACGTTAAGCGTTCGGACCCTACGGGTTCGAGAACTATGTAGACATGACCGAGACTCATCTCCGGTCAATAACCAATAGCGGAACCTGGATGTTCATATAGGCTCCTACATATTCTACGAAGATCTATTATCGGTCAGAACCGCATAACAACATACGTTGTTCCTTTTGTCAAACGGTATGTTACTTGCCCGAGATTCGATCGTCGGTATCTCTATACCTAGTTCAATCTCGTTACCGGCAAGTCTCTTTACTCGTTCCGTAACACATCATCTCGTGACTAACTCATTAGTCTTTTGCTTGCAAGGCTTATTGTGATGTGTGTTACCGAGAGGGCCCAGAGATACCTCTCCGACACTCGGAGTGACAAATCCTAATCTTGATCTATGCCAACACCACGAATACTTTCGGAGACACCTGTAGAGCATCTTTATGATCACCCAGTTACGTTGTGACGTTTGATAGCACACAAGGTGTTCCTACGGTATTCGGGAGTTGCATAATCTCATAGTCATAGGAACATGTATAAGTCATGAAGAAAGCAATAGCAGTTAAACTAAACGATCATAATGCTATGCTAACGGATGGGTCTTGTCCATCACATCATTCTCTTAATGATGTGATCCCGTTGATCAAATGACAACTCATGTCTATGGCCAGGAAACATAACCATCTTTGATCAATGAGCTAGTCTAGTAGAGGCATACTAGGGACATACTGTTTTGTCTATGTATTTACACATGTGCTAAGTTTCCGGTTAATACAATTCTAGCATGAATAAAAGACATTTATCATGATATAAGGAAATACAAATAACATCTTTATTATTGCCTCTAGGGCATATTTCCTTCAGTCTCCCACTTGAACTAGAGTCAATAATCTAGCTCACATCGCCATGTGATTTAATACCGATAGTTCACATCGTTATGTGAATAACACCCATAGTTCACATCACCATGTGACCAACACCCAAAGGGTTTACTAGAGTCAATAATCTAGTTCACATCGCTATGTGATTAATACCCAAGAGTAATGAGGTGTGATCATGTTTTGCTTGTGAGAGAAGTTTAGTCAACGGGTCTGTCATATACAGATCCCTATGTATTTCGCAAATTTCTATGTCTACAATGCTCTGCATGGAGCTACTCTAGCTAATTGCTCCCACTTTCAATACGCATCCAGATTGATACTTAGAGTCATCTAGATTTAGTGTCAAAGCTTGCATCGGCGTAACCCTTTACGACGAACTCTTTATCACCTCCATAATCGAGAAATATTTCCTTAGTCATCCAATTACTAAGGATAATTTTGACCGCTGTACAGTGATCTACTCCTGGATCACTATTGTACCTCCCTGTCAAACTCTTGGCAAGGTACACAACGTGTTTTGTACACAGCATGGCATACTTTATAGAACCTATGGCTGAGGCATAGGGAATGACTTTCATTCTCTCTATATTTTTCTGCCGTGGTCTGGCTTTGAGTCTTACTCAACTTCACACCTTACAAGTCAGGCAAGAACTTCTTCTTTGACTGATCCATTTTGAACTACTTCAAAATCTTATCAAGGTATGTACTCATCGAAAGTCTTATCAAGCGTCTTGATCTATCTATATAGATCTTGATGCTCAATATGTAAGCAGCTTCACCGAGGTCTTTCTTTGAAAAACTCCTTTCAAACACTCCTTTATGCTTTCCAGAAAATTCTACATCATTTCCGATCGACAATATGTCATTCACATATACTTATCAGAAAGGTTGTAGTGCTCCCACTCACTTTTTTTTGAGGAAATGACAGTAGGAGAGGCTCCTACTGTATGTGTATATAAAAATACAGGGGTGTTATCATTGTGTTACATATGGTATTGCAACTGCATGTGCACTTCAACCCCTGTCCCTTTACCTCAAAAGGGGGGGGGATGAGGTGTCAGGCAAGTTGAATGAGGTGCTAGCTAAGGGGTCAGACAAGTAGGTGTATAGAGAGCTAGTTTAGAGAGTTACAATAGGCAATTACAGGTACCTTTTGAGAGTCTTTTACCCTGTGCTGGAGTAGGCTAAAGTCCTCCTTGAAACGTGTCAACCAGGACGTGGTACTGGGGTTGATTCTTTTGAAGTGTTTGTTGTTGCGTTCTTTCCATAGGCTCCACGCTGCTATAAGGAAGATTTCCATGAAGAGGGGTCTAGAGTCTCCCCTATTGGTCTGATCAAGCAAGTCAAGTCTGGATTGTGACGTGGGCCAATGGATATCAACTTTTTTCCAGCACGCTCTACTGAATGGGCACGTGAAGATCATGTGGTTAACTGTTTCTTCGGTGTTGTGACCGCAAAGGAGGCAATCAAGGACATCTCCGATGTCATAGTGTCTTCTCTTGAGCATGTTCCTTGTATTAAGCCGATCGATTAACAAGAGCCAGCCAAAAACCTTTATTCTCATTGTGCATTTGGATCGCCACAGTAGTTGGAAGGTTGGGTGCTTTGGGGTGTGTCTGAAGCAGAATTTGTAATAATCAGCAGCTTTAAAGTCAGCTGCTCCCCAGGTGTAATACCAAACATCCGTGGCAGAGGTGGAGGGGCTCATATGGGTGGACAAGCATTTCAGGTCTTGAACTTCTTCGAAAGCTTCTGGTGAAAGGGGTAAGTGGAATGTATCATGCAGTGTCGTGCTCTCCAAGAATTTGCTGATAGATATGTCTTCATCTCTGGCAAAGGAGAAGGCTCGAGGGTGTGATGTTTCTAGTGTGTCTAGTAGCCAAAGGTCTTTCCACAAGAGGGCAGACGCACCATCAACCACTTGAACGCAGGAGATCCCACGATAGAGAGGTGTAAGTTTAAGTATATCACGCCACCAGAAGGATCCCATTAAGTCAAGAGCATGAGGGATTTTGTCTTGGTAGTAGGAGTCCCAAATAAGGTGTACCCATGGTACATCAAGCTTGTTATAAAACTTATGGAGAAACTTCAGGAGTAATGCCTCATTTTGGAGTTTGATATTGAGGACTCCCAAACCACCGTGTTTCTTTGGCTTGCAAACTAAGTCCCATGCGGCCAAGGAATTGCATTTCTCACCATGATCTGTCATCTTGTTCCAAAGACACTTGCGTCTGATTTTATCCAGCATTTCCAAAATTTGGGAGTTGATTTTGATTGTGCACATGGCATATATCAGGACGGAGGTGACAGTTGCATTTAACCAAGATAGCCTTCCACCGTACGACATCATTGAAATAGTGGCAGTGAGTCTTCGTTCCATTTTACATACTAGGGGCATTAGGTCATGCACCGTGGGTTTTGTCGTGCCCATGGGTAGCCCAAGGTACGTAAAAGGCATGGTGCCAATTGAACAGCCGAAGATGCCCGCAAGTTCCGCAGTGGAGTTGTCATCAAGATTTATAGGGATGAGGGTGGACTTGTTAAAGTTGATCTTGAGACCAATGGAAGTTGCGTAGTCAGATAGGATGTTTTTGATCGTTGTTGCTTGTGTGGGGCATGCGGGTAGGGCTAGTATTGTGTCATCAGCGTATTGAATAACTGGGTAATCTGTCTGGCCAGGGCAAGGAAAGGGGAGGCGAATGCGACCTTGTCTGAAGGCTTGATTAATGGCAGCTTGCAGGAGGTCGGCCGCGATGACGAAAAGAAGGGGGGAGAGTGGATCACCTTGGCGTACCCCACTCTTACAGTGAAATTGTCTGCCTTGCACGCCATTAAGAAGGACCGATGATCGTCCAGTTGAGAAAATGCATTGTATCCAGTTAAGCCATCGCTCGTTAAAGCCCATGTGACGCATGATGTTGATCATCGGATCGTGCCCAATTGTATCAAAAGCTTTAGCAAAGTCTAGCTTCAGAAGAATGATTTTTTCCTTGGAGGCTTGGCATTGATGAATATACTGAAAGGCCCAAGCTAGGCAGTCTTGGATGGTTCTTCCTTTGAGAAAACCATATTGGTTACGATGAACAAGCCTGAGAATTACCTTTTGTAATCGATCCGCCAACAGTTTGGTGAGCAGTTTCAGGCAGCAGTTGAGTAGAGTTATTGGTCTGAAATCATTGACGGTTGTGGGTGACTGAACTTTAGGGATCAAGGTAATAAGGCCATCGTTAATGCTTGTGAGATCAAGATTTCCTGCATGGAATTGGGAGCAGAGAGCGTAAAAATCATGCTTGATCACGGACCAGCAACTTTTGAGGAAAGTTCCACTGAATCCATCAGGTCCAGGAGCCCTATCGGCCGGCATAGCTTTAATCACATCATCAATTTCTTTGTGTGAGAAGGGTTCTGTGAGATGGTCCAAGTTGTTGGAGCGCTGTATAAGAGCGGGCAAATCGAATTTCATATCAGCAGGGGAGATAGTACCAAGACGATTTTTATAGGCATTGAAGAGCAGAGCCTCTTTGCTGACATGGTCATCAACTTGATTGCCATCCGCATCAGTTAAGCAGGCAATGTTATTATGCCGATATCGTTCAGTTGCCACGGCTTGAAAAAATTTAGTGTTTTCGTCGCCAAATTTTACCCAGCTGATGGTGCATCTTTTTTTCCAGTAAAGTTTCTGGTACTGAAGTAGACGCAGAGTGTGCTTTTTGAGTATGGCCCGGAAGTTGAATTCAGGTGTAGAGAGTGGTCTCTTGTTCTCAAGTTCATCCAAACGAGCTAAAAAGTTGTTGCAATTGTCAATTGCAATCTTCAGTCGTGAAATGTTTTTACTCCAAGATTTGAGAGCGTGCCTGAGCCTTCTGAGTTTAAGACACAAGATGGAAGCTGCATTTGTCAGGTGGACCGGCTTGTTCCAAGAGGTTCGTACCACATCCAAGAAGCCAGGATGTAAAATCCAGAACGATTCAAACCTGAAGACTTTGCTGCGGGGTATATTGGTTTCAATAGAAACAACGCAAGGGATATGGTCAGAGGTAGATTTACCTAGGGGTTTTACCATTGTGTTGGGATAAGATTGGGTCCAGTGTAGTGACGTGAAGAACCAGTCTAATTGTACTAGCAGCGGGTCGACTTGCATGTTACTCCAGGTGTAGGTTCAGCCTTTTACTGGTAGCTCCAAAAGGTTTTGCGTGCGAATGATATCGTTAAATATGAACATATCCTGTGCATTACCTCCCGGTTTTTGCGGTTGTCCGGAGCACGAATGTAATTGAAATCACCAACAAAAAGCCAATCTTGTGCTATTGGTAAATCCACATCATAGAGCCAGTTGGTGTAAGTAGTACGTTCCTCTCCCGAGCAGGGCCCATAGATATTAGCTAACGTCCAGGCTTGTTGGGATTGCGTGCTAACAAAATTGATAACTAGCGCAAAAGGTTCGGAAATGAGAACAGAGCCCGTGAACATCGAGCTCTTCCAGATGGTGATGATGCCACCTGAAGCACCGCGCGAAGGAACAAAAGCAAAACGATCAAACTGTCGTGGACAGCACGACTTGATAAACGCCATATCAAACGATGTCTTTTTGGTTTCTTGCAAGCAAACAACTGCGCATCCGCTAGAGAGGATCGCATTATGAAGCGCTAGGTGTTTAGGTTCGGCATTAAGCCCACGAATGTTCCACGAGAGGACATTCCACGATCGCAAAAGAGACATGAGACAACTTCTTGAGGTTTAAGCAGAGTTAGGTGCTTCATCGGCGACAGCATCAGGAACTACAGCCTGCTGCATGACGGGTGTAGATTCGGCCGTTGCTGGGGCTGCAAGAAGGGCTTCTTCAGTCAACTCCTCTGCCGGGATCGCACATTGGTATATTCCTATTTCCTGCAGTGTTGAAAGTGGCGTTGGCGGCGGGATGTCAACATCTTCATGCATGGACTGAGTTGATGAAGAGGAGCCGATAGCAGGTATGATCCTGGGCTTCACTTTAGACATAGGCTTGCGGCTGTCAGATGGCATATGAACTTTAAAGCCCTTATACTTAGTGGAGCGGGTACTGCGACGAACCTCAGTAGTGGAGATAGGCACCATAGAGGTTTTTGCACGGTGGCCACGGGTTGTCACAGAGGGCTGGGGTTCAGTAGTGGCAATACAGAGTTCCATCGGAGCAGCAACAGTATGGTCTGAAGAAAGAGGTGTCGAGTCCAACTGGGGGGGGGGGGATCAGGGTCAGACAAACTATACTGAATATCACTCACCTCCATGGAGTCATGTACCAGGTTGGGCAGGGCATCCTCTTCAAGCTGAGGAGGGCGAATATCCTCCTCCATTGGCAGTTCTTGTAGGACCACAGAGGAAGCAGGTGTGCTGTCGAAACTGATGAGGTTATTATCAGCAGATTGAGCCATCGACACAGAAACTTCCAGGTTGGTTGGCCTGATGCCAAAAGCAGATCTCCAAGGGCCAATAGACGCAAGTGCCGGACGGAGAGCATCAAAAATGATAGTGTTCAGGCGCAGTCTTGGAATTGGGTTACCAATCAGTAGAGCGAGCAGGTCTGTGCCTTGAGAAGACAGTCCAAACTGTATCCCGCGATCATGCAGAGTAACTAAGATAGTGAGCTCGTCGTTTGGCATTGGGTGATCTGACGGTGGGGGGTGAAGATGGGGCACAATTAGCGTTGCGGAATTGTCAGAGCTGGTGGTATCATCAGACACAGTGAAGGAGTCATTCCAGGCCTGCGTGGGGCTGTCCATGAGATTGTTGTCAGGTACAATTCCATCTTGGAAAGTCAGGCCCTGGGAGGCCAGCCAAGCCTGATAGTTGACCAGGTGTGGAGGGAGCGGAGGTAGCGGCGGAGCTGGCGGCTCCGGCCAGACTCCCCAGCCAGCATTGGCATTGATGTTGCCACCAGGGTTGGCGCCGGCATTAGGGCCAGTGGGGGCCGAGTTCTGAACCAGCCAGTTATGGACTTGTTGTTGATATAGCTGCTCGGCGGTGAGTTCTGGTCCAAATTGGGGGTGAGGATTACCATCCGGTGGCGGCGGCTCTTCTCCAGCGGGCAGCACCTCAGGCAGGAGCCCGTTCCAGTCATTGCTGCGGAGGATTGTAACCTGCACTGTCCAGCAGTCTCTGGCTCCACCTAATTGCCAAACCACAAAGCTTTTAGGGATTAGGCGCAAGCGGAGAACTCTGGCTTTGATCAGCATAAACCGTCTGTCTTGGCGGGGGTTGTACCAGTGAACAAGAGATCCATAACCACCTAAAGCTTTGGTGATGTAATAGTCTGTCTGATAGTCATAGGGGAAACCAAAAAACATCAGCCAAACCTCAGGCCCAAAGGTCGTCATGCGCCGATTGAGCGCTTCATTGTGAGGAACGAAGGTGATGAGCAGATCTTCATCTTCAAGCTCAATGGGGGTATTGATAGCAGTGTCCCGCATAAAAGAATCCACAAAACCAAAAAGCCCAATACCAAATGGATGATCGCTGACTTCCGTGGTATACAGTTGAGAGGCGTTGAGCTGACCTACAATGGCAGTGCGAATGGAGGCCCGGCGATGAAGAGGAACGTACTCGCTCGCTTCAGCGATTGCCAAGAAGTCATGGTTGAGCGGCGGAATAGGCCCCACTATCATGCCACTATGGACCACACGGTCCGCCGGCCCCGGCTCAACGGCAAAGCCCGGGGGGAGGTACGGGACGGGGTTGAGGGGGTAGTTGGCCATGGTCGCGAGGGAGGAGCAGAGTGGTGGGTTCTGGTCAGAGCGGGGTAATGTCGATGGGACAGGGCAGAGGCGCGGCGGTGGTGGCGATGGGACTGGGCAGGAGCGCGGCGGTTGGAGAACCGAGGCGGAAGGTGGAGCGTGAGGGGGGTGGGCTAGCGAGGTAGTAGTGGAAGGCACCGGTGATTTAGGAATCCATTTCCACCTAAGGGCGCGGAGGCGTTTTCGGCAGGAATGGGCCGTGTG
>LR738713.1:722999967-723013759 GCA_902687465.1 Secale cereale | reverse complement strand
GGATATATTCCAAAACCGTATCATTAATTTTGGGGGACTTACCAGTTTTGGGGCAAAGTATTGCCTTATGATCAGGTGCAGAGCACTTAATACAAATCAGTCTGGCGTGGCAATCAGTTTTAATATGTCCCCATTGGAGGCAACGAGAGCAGAGAGAGGCCCAATTGGTGGAGAGATTGATAATATCCTGCAAGGTATATTGGGCTTGGGCCAAATCGGCCTTGTGTTTGGCCTGGAGCGAAGGTGGCCAAAGATCACACTCGGGGGCATATTTGAAAGCCGACCGGAGGAAACACCGCGGTAAAGGTGGGTAAGGAATATTCAACGGGCAATTAAATGCACCCAGCCGGAGGAAATTAGGAAAATGTTTTTCCTCAAAATCAGCCTCTGACATAAAGAGCTCCATCAAAGCGATATGGTCAGGTTTCGATGAGGAAATTGCGCAAGAGGATCCCGAGAGAGCTTGATCATGCCTGTGTTCTTCAGGGAACGGTAGCGAAATTCTAAGTGATGAAGAAGAGGCCTCAGCAGCATTTTTGTTGGAGAAATCCATATGTGTTTGAGCCACTGATTTGCACGAAAATGTCATATCCACTCTGCTAGACTTGTTAACACTCTCATCAAAAGAAAAGACCCCAACAGGATTAATAGCCATACGTCGGCGCGCCGAAATATCAGAAAGAGGTATATCTGCATGCCAGCCCAAATTGTGGGATAAAACCTTGGGAGAATCCTTCTTATATAGATGAAAGTGGCAAATGAAATCCGGCCAAATGCGGTCCTTGAGTCTATAGATAAAATGCCCCACTTTGTTGTTTGCCACAGAAAACCGAAAAGATCGAGGGTTGATCTGAAGTACCTTGAATCCAGTGCTCAAACCCCCAATGCAACATTGGAGTGCAATGCCCACAGATTCCTCTGTCAAGGGGAAGGAAGCCGAAGAAAAGGAGACCACCAAAAAGAACTCCTTGGTGTCTCGAGATGGTGAAAAATGGACCGTAGAACCAAAGAACCTTCTCACCTGATCGGCCAGGGCTAGGCCTGGTGCAAAATCCCAATGTAGAAGGCCTTCCATGATGGGTTACACGGCTAGAGTTCGCCATTGTTGGTGGGTAGCAGGTGGAGAGAGGAGAGAGGAGAGGAGGAGGGGGGGGGGAGGTGGGAGAGCCATCTGGTCGTCGCTTTTTTTTTCCTCCCACTCACTTCTTCTAAATACAGGCTTCTCCAAAAGTCTGTATAAAACCATATGCTTTGATCATCTCATCAAAGCGTATATTCCAACTCCGAGATGCTTGCACCAGTCCATAGATGGATCGCTGGAGCTTGCATAATTTGTTAGCACCTTTTGGATCGACAAAACCTTCTGGTTGTATCATATACAACTCTTCTTTGAGATATCCATTTAGGAATGCAGTTTTGACATCCATTTGCCAGATTTCATAAACATAAAATGCGGCAATTGCTAACATGATTCGGACAGACTTAAGCATCGCTACAGGTGAGAAAGTCTCATCGTAGTCAACTCCTTGAACTTGTCGAAAACCTTTCGCAACAAGTCGAGCTTCGTAAACAGTAATATTACCGTCTGCGTCGGTCTTCCTCTTGAAGATCCATTTGTTTTCGATGGCTTGCCGATCATCGGGCAAGTCAACCAAAGTCCACACTTTGTTCTCATACATGGATCCCATCTCAGATTTCATGGCTTCAAGCCATTTTGCGGAATCTGGGCTCATCATCGCTTCCTCATAGTTCGTAGGTTCATCATGGTCTAGTAACATGATTTCCAGAACTGGGTTGCCGTACCACTCTGGTGCGGAACGTACTCTGGTTGATCTACGACGTTTTGTAGAAACTTGATCCGAAGTTTCATGATCATTATCATTAACTTCCTCACTAATTGGTGTAGGAATCACTGGAACAATTTCCTGTGATGTACTATTTTCCAATCCGGGAGAAGGTACAATTACCTCATCAAGTTCTACTTTCCTCCCACTCACTTCTTTCGAGAGAAACTCCTTCTCTAGAAAGGATCCATTTTTAGCAACGAATATCTTGCCTTCGGATCTGTGATAGAAGGTGTACCCAACAGTCTTTTTTTTGGGTATCCTATGAAGATTTACTTCTCCGGTTTGGGTTCGAGCTTATCATGTTGAAACTTTTTCACATAAGCATCGCAGTCCCAAACTTTAAGAAACAACAACTTTGGTTTCTTGCCAAACCACAGTTCTTAAGGCGTTGTCTCAACGGATTCAGATGAGGCCCTTATTTAACGTGAATGCAGCTGTCTCTAATGCATGACCCAAAACGATAGTGGTAAATCGGTAAGAGACATCATAGATCGCACCATATCCAATAAAGTACGGTTACGACGTTCGGACACACCATTATGCTGTGGTGTTCCGGGTGGCGTGAGCTGTGAAACTATTCCACATTGTTTCAAATGAACACCAAACTCGTAACTCAAATATTCTCCTCCACGATCAGATCGTAGAAACTTTATTTTCTTGTTACGATGATTCTCTACTTCACTCTGAAATTCTTTGAACTTTTCAAATGTTTCAGACTTGTGCTTTATTAAGTAGATTTACCCATATCTGCTCAAATCATCAGTGAAGGTCAGAAAATAACGATACCCGCCGCGAGCTTCAACACTCATTGGTCCGCATACATCAGTATGTATGATTTCCAACAAATATGTTGCTCGCTCCATAGTTCCGGAGAACGGAGTTTTAGTCATCTTGCCCATGAGGCATGGTTCGCAAGCACCAAGTGATTCATAATCAAGTGATTCCAAAAGTCCATCATTATGGAGTTTCCTCATGCGTTTTACACCAATATGACTTAAACGGCAGTGCCACAAATAAGTTGCACTATCATTATTAACCTTGCATATTTTGGCTTCAATATTATGAATATGTGTATCACACGATCGAGATCCAACAAACTATTTTCATTGGGTGTATGACCATAGAAGGTTTTATTCATGTAAACAGAACAACAATTATTCTCTAACTTACATGAATAACCGTATTGCAATAAACATGATCAAATCACATTCATGCTCAACACAAACACCAAATAACAGTTATTTAGGTTCAACACTAATCCCGAAAGTATAGGGAGTGTGCGATGATGATCATATCAATCTTGGAACTGCTCCCAATACACATCGTCACTTCATCCTTTAACTAGTTTATGTTCATTATGCAACTCCCACTTCGAGTTACTACTCTTTAGCAACTGAACCAATATCAAATACCCAGGGGTTGCTATGAACACTAGTAAAATACACATTAATAATCTGTATATCAAATATACCTTTGTTCACTTTGCCATCCTCCTTATCCACCAAGTATCTAGGGCAGTTCCACTTTTAGTGACCATTTCCTTTGCAGTATAAGCACTTGTTTCAGGCTTGAGTTTAGCTTTGGGTTTCTTCACGGGAGTGACAACTTGCTTGTCATTCTTCTTGAAGTTCCCCTTCTATCTCTTTGCCCTTTACTTGAAACAAGTGGTCTTGTTAACCATCAACACTTGATGCTTTTTCATGATTTCTACCTTCGCCTACTTCAGTATCGCGAAGAGCTGGGAATTCCTTTCGTCATCCCTTGCATATTATAGTTCATCACGAAGTTCTACTAACTTGGTGATAGTGACTAGAGAACTTTGTCAATTACTATCTTATCTGGAAGATTAACTCCCACTTGATTAAAGTAATTGTAGTACCCAGACAATCTGAGCACATGCTCACTGGTTGAGCTATTCTCCTCCATCTTGTAGGCAAAGTACTGTCAGAGGTCTTATACCTCTCGACACGGGCATGAGTATGAAATACTAATTTCAACTCTTGGAACATCTTATATGCTCCATGGCGTTCAAAACGTTTTTGAAGTCCCGGTTCTAAGCCATAAAGCATGGTGCACTTAAACTATCAAGTAGTCATCATATCGAGCTTTTGTCAAAACGTTCATAATGTCTACATCTGCTCCTGCAATAGGTTTGTCACCTAGCGGTGCATCAAGGACATAATTCTTCTGTGCAGCAATGAGGATAATCCTCAGATCACGGAACAATTCCGCATCATTGCTACTAACATCTTTCAATCTTGGTTTTCTCTAGGAACATATGAAAAAAATAAACGGGGAGCAACATCGCGAGCTATTGATCTACAACATAGATATGCTAATACTACCAGTGTAATGCCCAGGATGGGACTATATCTCCTACGTGTCGAGGCACGACTTAAAGATATAAGCCCATCCTAGAATGATCTCAAGTTTGGTATCTTTGCACGACTCATGTAAAAGAGGGATTAAATTGCAAAAGGAGATAGTTGGCTTACACTCGCCACTTCACACAATACAATACATAAGCAATACATCATTCCAAACATCACAACCCGACTACGGGTGAAGATCCAAAAGAAAGATACCAAAACAACATAAAGCCATAGGTCAGGATCGAATCCTAGTAGAAACCACTACTGAACATCGAAACGTCACAAGCAAACGGCCACACTCTGCATCGAGCTCCCGATGAAGAACTGATCCACCACCTGCTTCAAACTCGGCTGAACCTGCATCTGGTGTGGTGGAGTAACTGTGAGCCACAGAGGACTCAGCAATCCCGTTCCCGGGTAACAAGACTATTTAAGCCTTGGGTGAGGATAAGGCTGAAGAAAGAAAGAGAGGTGAAGGAAACAAAACAAGAGTCTGCAGCAGCAACTAGCACTAACTTACGTAAAAGAGAGCGAGAAGAGAAGTGCATCGGTCGAAAGGTGATCACGCAGTGATCCTAACTAAAACCGGTCAAACATAACCCCACCGTGTTCAACTCCCGAATCCCTATTCGGAAATTGACAGTCACGGTACACACGCTGGTAGTGTATTGAAACATTGTGTCAAGTTATCTACAACCGGAATTAACAAGCTCCCATCTGCCACATAACCGCGGGCACGGCTTTCGAAAGTTCAAACCCTGCAGGGGTGTTCCAACTTGACCCATTACAAGCCCACGATCCGCGGAGTCGCAACTCCATAGGTGGGAAGACCCGAGTATTCTCGAAATCCCGTGCTCAAGTTAAACCGAACTAAGGTAAGGCTAATCCAGCAAATCCTCCCGGCGTGCCGACACCCTGATAGTAGCCGCGCGTATCTCGTCTCAGGCCACGACCGGATGAGCACAGCGTACAGTGGCCGAAATACCCAAGTTGCCAAGGGGGGCCCCGCACACGACTCTAGTTTGGACCAACACTCAAATCGAGCACTGGCCCAGGGGGGTTGAATTAAGATGAAAGGGGTAGCTAGTCCCATTCAAGTTTTATTAGTTTGTTATTAGGCAAATAGTACCAATGTTGGGACTTGCTGGAAAAGACTTAGCACTTAGCGGTTTATCAAGGGGGTCCCATACACCCCAACCGTGTTAGGAACGCATAATCAAGGAACATAACACCGGCTTATACGGATCCTAACGGCATGAGTGGAACAAAACACCAAGCAAAAGGCTTAGCCTTCCACCCTTGCCAATATATAGATGATTTCATTTTTAAGCATCTATATAGTGTGATATAACCCAACCAAACTTCAACATGAAGCAAGCATCTTCAATCTTCACCTGCAACTAGCAATGCTATAAGAAGGGCTGAGCGAAGCGTACTTAGCCAAGCAACGGTTTGCGTAGGTAGGGTGGTTAAACATGGTAGTGGTTACAAGTAGGAGGCTGACAAGAAGAACATGGGCATCGAGGCAAAACTATAGATCGAGACTACTAGGAATAGGCAAAGATAGTAATGGTATCCGGGTTCGGTCATCTTGCCTGGGATTCCACAAGGGAGAAGAACGGATCCACGAAGAAGACGAAGAAGAAGCCTCACAACTCCGGAACGAAACCGAAGCTAACAAAAGAAGCAACCGGAAAGAAGGAAAACAACACGGTAAACACACATATCATAAACATGGCATACGATGCACAAACAAGTATGATGCATGTCCGGTTTAAATATGCAAGGCATGGCAAAGTGCACAAACAACACTACAAGTTAAGTGGAGACCAATATGCAACGAGTTGCATATTGACGAAACACCACATATTAATTATTTAGTTGACTCTCATTATTAACAAGACAAGTTTAATTGTTTTTAGCATGGCAAGAGGTGAAGCATAATAAAACTACACTATTTAGGCAAGTTTAAATGGGGCCGGAAAATAACAACAACATATCCGGAAAATCCCCATGAGCATGTTTAATGATTATAAGCAAACAACAATTAAGCATATATAATGTTGTTAAATGATGCGGATGACATGATCAAGTTTATGCAATTATTAAAAGGTTGACTTAAAAGAGATACGAAGCATTTGTCACCGTGGTGGAAAGAAAAGAGTGCCACGGCAACGATTCCGAAAATGATGCATGGCAACATATCGGTTTCGGTAACTCGTTGCGAGACCGGTGCAAAAGGTAGATGGCGGGAGCGAGGGAAACAAGATGAAAGGTGGGGCGATCCCGTTACCGGGTTCCCACGAGTCGGTGACGAGGCAACCGAGGGACAACAAAAGGGACGAAACGGACACGGAGCACACACGAGAGACATTTCATACAACCACAACAAGCATGCACGGGTCATCCACGGGGTCGTTTCGTTATACCTTCGAAGCGTGCGTTTCGGGGCGGTTCGAGACGTAGAGGAAGAAGGCGTAGTTGTACACGGCCGTAGAGGAAGAAGTCGTTCTCGCGAGTCGTGGTACTTGGCAAATTCCTCGTTTCCGGGCGACGGTAGTGGTACACGGCGACGGTAGTCGTTCGGGTCGTCGATGTCGGGGTACTTGTCGCGTCGGCGTTCGTAGTGGTACTTGGGGGTTCCCGTTTGCGACGGTAGTGGAAGTAGTGGTACTTGTCGCATCGGTAGGGGTACTCGTTCATGTAGTCGTTCTCGAGCTCGTAGCCGTTCAACATCACGTGTAGAGGTACTTGTCTCGAAGAGGTACTTGGTCGGTTCGCCGGGTACTCGTTCGGGTCATCTGACAATTCATCAACACAAGCAACACAAAACAGAAGCAAAACACAAGGGGCAGCACGGTAGGGCGACGAGGCAGAGGATTGCACGGCGAAGAGGCGATGGAGGCCGGAACTGCGGGCACGGCGCTGGTCGAAAGGGGGGGCTGCAGCAGCGCCTTGGGTCGTCGCTGTGGCGCTGGACGAAGGACGCTGGAGGAGGGAGGCCGCGATCGGAGCAGAGGCCTGGCTGGAGGCGGTCCTTCGCGCGAACGAGGCAGAGGCCGCAGGGGAGCTCCTGGCTGGGCGGCAGCTTCTGGAGAGGAGGACCCGAGGCTGGTCGTCGCTGGCGAGGAGAGGGCGAGGCGGCGCCCTGGCGCCTGAGGGCCGGCCCGGTCGAAGCTGAGGAGGGAGGCGCTCGGGGCGACCACGGCGGGTTCTGGCCGCTGGCGAAGAAGGCAGGGACGGAGGCGAGGGAGCCGGGGCGCACGGGAGGACGAGGTGGAGGCCGGCGTCCATGGCGCGGCGGCGGCGGATGGCAGTGGCCGGAGCTGGCCGGAGGGAAGCCGCAGGTCGCGGATGAAGGAGGCCGGGGCCCTGGCTGGCCTCGAGCTGGAGGCGGGAGCCTGGACGAGGCCAGGGCGGAGGGGCCGCGGGTGCTGGGGAGGAGCGGCGCTCCTGGCCGACGAGGGACTCCTGGCGAAGGGAGAAGGGTGCGAGGGAAGGAGAGTCGGGGTGAGCGAGGCGAGGTCGAGGGGTGCGGTCGATGGGAGGGAACGGGGTCGAGGGTTCGGGGTGCTGGCGGCGCGCACAGGGGATGGAGAGGATCGATGAGTAGGGCTAGGGTTCGGTCGGACCAGAAGGCTGAAGCGGTTGGGCCTATAGGCAGAGATGGGCCTGGGAGGTGGCCTGGGCCGAAGTGGGCCTAGGAGGGAAGGAGGAGAGGCCTGGCGCGGCTGGCTTCTTCTTTTTAATAGAATTTAGCAGATAAAAACAAAAGAGAGAAAAGAGAAAGAGGAGGACGGTTAGGGAAAAGATAGCACACGGGAGCATTTTTTTCTCGGGCATCAGAAAAAGAGCAAGGACCGAGAAAATAAGAAAGGCATGAATGGAAAAATAATTCAAACATATTTGAATTTAATTCAAATAGGTTTGAACTAAGACGTGATTATTGAAGTGTCCAAAAATGTCCGGAATTTTGGAGGAGCCTCGAAACAATGGAAAAGAATTATTGGCAAGAATTTGAAGGTGAAACTCGAAGCGAAAAGACATGGGGAAATATGCAAGTGTGTTACGGTGATTCCGAAGCAATGGAATATTTATTAATATAGCTCCATAATAATAATGAGAGACTTTTATATGTTATAAAGAGAAGTCACCTTCCCTCGATTTAAATGGACCGAAGGTCCACACGATTTATTTAGGTTGAGATGCAAAAATAAAATATGACATGATGGCATGATGACATGATGCAATGCAAAAATAAATAACACAAGCAGAACTGAAACACACGGCCAACCCAGAACATCTGGAACCTTCGGGAATCTTCTGGGACGTCGGTCTCGGGCGTCACAACTCTCCCACACTAACAGAGGATCTCGACCCGAGATCCTAGAGATATCACCGGGTAAAAACGGAAGAGGAAGAGGTAAAACAAAGTTGCTTCTTTGACAGACGAGTGAAACCAAAGAACCTTGAGAGGTTGAACAAGATGAAAGAAGAATACAACGGAGATGAACGAAGATGAAAACATTCCTTTAGAAAAAAGAAACAAGGAGCATTAAGAGAACCTTGGAGGTTGAAAGACATGAAGCAAGAGCTCATGGACGGAAAGAATATGAAACCGCAATGGTATGGCCAAGGAATAAGAATGACAGAATTCGGACAGCACTCCGTCTGAAAATGGAAGGAAATGAACAAAAACTTACCAAGTTGGAATGATACTTGATGAAAACAACAACATATTGCCTCCGAAACAATTAAAAGAATGGCACAAGGAGTAAGAAAGATTCAGACAGCACTCCGGTTAAATGATAAGCAAGACTTGATAAGATGACGGAACTAGAATGAAGAATACAACACTCCGGTTAAAAGATAAGCAAGGGAAAGAACATGATCTCGATAAAACAATATGATGGTTAAAGAGATCAACATTACAAAGCCTCCGGAATGAAAGAATAGAATATAGATCAATGAAAGAAATGAATGGAGAAGAAAAATGACAACTTCTCCCATGGATGAATTTGAAAGAGCATCCTTAGGAAGAAGGGTTGAACGGAGTTGTTGGAAATTCAACAACGAAAGAATAAGCTCGTTGTGGGCTTATGGAAAACATCTCAAGATTAAGAGGTGACACCCAGCCACTGACGGAAACAATTGATTGGATTGAGATCAACAAGGAGATGAAAAACTTATTCACCGGAATGATTAATGAAGAACTTGGGTCATTTATGATCACCATAATTAGCAACAATTCTCAGGGAAAGCTTTTAGGTGAAATACAACCCAAGATTACTCCAAGAGATAAAAGAGGGGTTGAAAGGATCTTCTCAAAAGAAAGAAATGATGGTTTTAATTATCTCATTCCCGATAACTCGTGAATCATGAAACATGAATGAATTGACAAGAATGACATAACACCATCTGCAAAGATAAGGTAGAAAGAATTGCACTTCAAAATGCAAGAAGTAGAATTATTTGAGCTCCTCCAACAAGAATCTTGATGAAGACTTCAAGGATGAATTAAAATATGATGAACCACCATGAAGAACTCCGGTAAAGAAAGCATGAGAAGTGAAAGATGAAAAGAATAAGATTCAAGGCCTGCGATGAATTAGATTGAGCTTTGAAAATGATAATTGAAATAACTTGAAGCTCCGGAAAACAAGATGAACAACTTAGAATCAAGGATATGATATGATGAACAAGCTCCAGACAAAAGAATTAAATCACCTTGAAGGAATAAGAATAAGAATTATGTCATGCATCTCCTTCACTAATTTAAATTGATGACAACCAAAGGATTTGGCATACTACTTATTCTCGTTGGAAAGGATTAAAGAGAGATCTCGCACAAGCTCGGATTCAACGAACCACCGGTAGGATTATGAGAAGAACAAATGAATTAAAATGATAACACCGGAAGAGTAAACTTGAAAGAACCACCGTAAGAATATGGAGACGAACGAAGAGACATAAATGAAGAATAATTGGAGGACGAAGTTGAAAACTGAGAACGAAGAAATATTCCGAAATGATGGCCTTCGGAGGATCACAAAGAAAAGAATTCATGAAAATGCTCCGGATGGGTATAAAAAGAATTCCTCACAATCTAAAACAATTATGAGGATGGCAAGAAGCTAGAACCACAACTCATCAAGAGAACGGGCCAAGATTTAAGAGAAACACTTCTCCGGTCTTCAAATGTTGAGAAGACGATGAGAAATGTCATGAAGAATTGTTGAGCACTCCGGAATGAAGAATTAAAAAGGTTGAACCAATGATGAAAAGAATTTGAAAGCGATCTTGGGGAAGGCATGTGACTGATGGAAATCATTCTTACGTCACACTTTGAAAAGAATTTGAGTATAACTCCAGAAAAAATAGAAGAGTCAGGTAAGATCCTGGGATAAGACCTGTGGGTTAAGGCCCACTCAAGAAATCACCGTTGGGAAAGATTGCTTAAGAGATATTGCACCGGTTGAATTAAAATGGCTTGAGTAAGAAGACAATGCTCAAAATAATTTGAACGGATTAAGAATGGAATTATGAATCTTCAGCACTCCGGATATGAATAGCAAGAGGAGAATGATTAATTGGTGCACCGGAATAAGAAAGCATTGTGAAATGAGGAAAAGGATAAGATCAACACCGAAATCTTGAATTACATCCACCGGAAGAATTAGAGAACAAAAGAATGATGAACTTGAAGCTCTTGAGCATCTTCACGATAAATCACCGGATAAGAACATTGAAGGAAATGAATGAAAAAAAATATCACATGAATAAAATGGATATTTGATTAGAGAATTTCTGGCTCCAAGAAGAAGAAGGGTGGGAGGGTGGGGAAAAACAAAGACAATTGGGATGAACGAAATGGACACCGGTTGAAAAGAATTAACATGAAGATCTTGATGGTTAAGAAGGAATAGCACTCTCATAGAAATATGAGAACACCGATTAAGAAAGGTATGGAATCAACATTTGACATCGAAGCAACTCGAATACCAGAATCAAAACAAGAACAAAGGGTAGATATGCAACATGATCTTCACAATATCATTCGAACAGAGGATTGAACGAATGAATTCCGCAGGTACATCAACTGACGAGAAGCCACTTGGAGAGCAAAAATGAAAATAAAAAGGAACAAGGAACAGATAGAACAAATACAAGATAGAAGTTTCGTTCGACATCTTTGTGCTGAAAGCTCATGGAACGTGTTACAAAAGGGTTTTGTCATCCCCGGATCAGCATAGCCAAGGACCCTTTAAGATGCAACTCCCGATCAGAACAAGTCCATAAAACCACTTCACTCAAAGCAGAACCCCAAACTTCATATCGAGCATCCGTTGGAAGAATGCCTAGAACTACTGGATAAACCCACCTATAGATTTCCGAAAGTTTCCAGTTATGCAATCAGGTGTTGGGGATACACGGGAAGCACCGCGCAATCAACTCTAAACCTACATCCAGGTGTATCCATCCTTCAACACATAACCAGTGTTTCTCGGAAACTGTGTACCTCGGACCTTCGAAAAGCATCCACTATAACAAGCTATGGCAATACTCTCGAACTACCTCCCCAGTACTGGGTGATGTCGGGGTTATCTTGCCACTGGCCGTATAGGAGAGATTTTCGATGTCGGCCGTCTTAAGTATTTAGTACTGCCGCGATATGCTTGTGTCAATGATACCCCGAAGCTCAACTCCTCGGTAACAGGAGGCATCGAGAACAATATCCTTGTCACAAGAACATCGAAACAATCCCAGAATACTCGCGGGATCCTAAAAAAAAATTTGGTGCAATTTTTGAAAGTAGAAGAGAAAAGAGTAATCGTCAGGAGTCCTCACCAGAGAGAAAGGGGATGAGAAGCAAAGAAATCCTACTCTCCGATATAATATAGGACTTAAAAAGTTTTTCAGTGTGTGCCTAGACTCAACCGTCAATGATTCGATCAATCAGTGGGGCTTCTAGGTCGGAGAAGGCTCTGAATACCAACTTGTAATGCCCAGGATGGGACTATATCTCCTACGTGTCGAGGCACGACTTAAAGATATAAGCCCATCCTAGAATGATCTCAAGTTTGGTATCTTTGCACGACTCATGTAAAAGAGGGATTAAATTGCAAAAGGAGATAGTTGGCTTACACTCGCCACTTCACACAATACAATACATAAGCAATACATCATTCCAAACATCACAACCCGACTACGGGTGAAGATCCAAAAGAAAGATACCAAAACAACATAAAGCCATAGGTCAGGATCGAATCCTAGTAGAAACCACTACTGAACATCGAAACGTCACAAGCAAACGGCCACACTCTGCATCGAGCTCCCGATGAAGAACTGATCCACCACCTGCTTCAAACTCGGCTGAACCTGCATCTGGTGTGGTGGAGTAACTGTGAGCCACAGAGGACTCAGCAATCCCGTTCCCGGGTAACAAGATTATTTAAGCCTTGGGTGAGGATAAGGCTGAAGAAAGAAAGAGAGGTGAAGGAAACAAAACAAGAGTCTGAAGCAGCAACTAGCACTAACTTACGTAAAAGAGAGCGAGAAGAGAAGTGCATCGGTCGAAAGGTGATCACGAAGTGATCCTAACTAAAACCGGTCAAACATAACCCCACCGTGTTCAACTCCCGAATCCCTATTCGGAAATTGACAGTCACGGTACACACGCTGGTAGTGTATTGAAACATTGTGTCAAGTTATCTACAACCGGAATTAACAAGCTCCCATCTTCCACATAACCGCGGGCACGGCTTTCGAAAGTTCAAACCCTGCAGGGGTGTTCCAACTTGACCCATTACAAGCCCACGATCCGCGGAGTCGCAACTCCATAGGTGGGAAGACCCGAGTATTCTCGGAATCCCGTGCTCAAGTTAAACCGAACTAAGGTAAGGCTAATCCAGCAAATCCTCCCGGCGTGCCGACACCCTGATAGTAGCCGCGCGTATCTCGTCTCAGGCCACGACCGGATGAGCACAGCGTACAGTGGCCGAAATACCCAAGTTGCCAAGGGGGGCCCCGCACACGACTCTAGTTTGGACCAACACTCAAATCGAGCACTGGCCCAGGGGGGTTGAATTAAGATGAAAGGGGTAGCTAGTCCCATTCAAGTTTTATTAGTTTGTTATTAGGCAAATAGTACCAATGTTGGGACTTGCTGGAAAAGACTTAGCACTTAGCGGTTTATCAAGGGGGTCCCATACACCCCAACCGTGTTAGGAACGCATAATCAAGGAACATAACACCGGCTTATACGGATCCTAACGGCATGAGTGGAACAAAACACCAAGCAAAAGGCTTAGCCTTCCACCCTTGCCAATATATAGATGATTTCATTTTTAAGCATCTATATAGTGTGATATAACCCAACCAAACTTCAACATGAAGCAAGCATCTTCAATCTTCACCTGCAACTAGCAATGCTATAAGAAGGGCTGAGCGAAGCGTACTTAGCCAAGCAACGGTTTGCGTAGGTAGGGTGGTTAAACATGGTAGTGGTTACAAGTAGGAGGCTGACAAGAAGAACATGGGCATCGAGGCAAAACTATAGATCGAGACTACTAG
>LR738713.1:722942240-722999808 GCA_902687465.1 Secale cereale | reverse complement strand
AATAGGCAAAGATAGTAATGGTATCCGGGTTCGGTCATCTTGCCTGGGATTCCACAAGGGAGAAGAACGGATCCACGAAGAAGACGAAGAAGAAGCCTCACAACTCCGGAACGAAACCGAAGCTAACAAAAGAAGCAACCGGAAAGAAGGAAAACAACACGGTAAACACACATATCATAAACATGGCATACGATGCACAAACAAGTATGATGCATGTCCGGTTTAAATATGCAAGGCATGGCAAAGTGCACAAACAACACTACAAGTTAAGTGGAGACCAATATGCAACGAGTTGCATATTGACGAAACACCACATATTAATTATTTAGTTGACTCTCATTATTAACAAGACAAGTTTAATTGTTTTTAGCATGGCAAGAGGTGAAGCATAATAAAACTACACTATTTAGGCAAGTTTAAATGGGGCCGGAAAATAACAACAACATATCCGGAAAATCCCCATGAGCATGTTTAATGATTATAAGCAAACAACAATTAAGCATATATAATGTTGTTAAATGATGCGGATGACATGATCAAGTTTATGCAATTATTAAAAGGTTGACTTAAAAGAGATAAGAAGCATTTGTCACCGTGGTGGAAAGAAAAGAGTGCCACGGCAACGATTCCGAAAATGATGCATGGCAACATATCGGTTCCGGTAACTCGTTGCGAGACCGGTGCAAAAGGTAGATGGCGGGAGCGAGGGAAACAAGATGAAAGGTGGGGCGATCCCGTTACCGGGTTCCCACGAGTCGGTGACGAGGCAACCGAGGGACAACAAAAGGGACGAAACGGACACGGAGCACACACGAGAGACATTTCATACAACCACAACAAGCATGCACGGGTCATCCACGGGGTCGTTTCGTTATACCTTCGAAGCGTGCGTTTCGGGGCGGTTCGAGACGTAGAGGAAGAAGGCGTAGTTGTACACGGCCGTAGAGGAAGAAGTCGTTCTCGCGAGTCGTGGTACTTGGCGAATTCCTCGTTTCCGGGCGACGGTAGTGGTACATGGCGACGGTAGTCGTTCGGGTCGTCGATGTCGGGGTACTTGTCGCGTCGGCGTTCGTAGTGGTACTTGGGGGTTCCCGTTTGCGACGGTAGTGGAAGTAGTGGTACTTGTCGCATCGGTAGGGGTACTCGTTCATGTAGTCGTTCTCGAGCTCGTAGCCGTTCAACATCACGTGTAGAGGTACTTGTCTCGAAGAGGTACTTGGTCGGTTCGCCGGGTACTCGTTCGGGTCATCTGACAATTCATCAACACAAGCAACACAAAACAGAAGCAAAACACAAGGGGCAGCACGGTAGGGCGACGAGGCAGAGGATTGCACGGCGAAGAGGCGATGGAGGCCGGAACTGCGGGCACGGCGCTGGTCGAAAGGGGGGGCTGCAGCAGCGCCTTGGGTCATCGCTGTGGCGCTGGACGAAGGACGCTGGAGGAGGGAGGCCGCGGTCGGAGCAGAGGCCTGGCTGGAGGCGGTCCTTCGCGCGAACGAGGCAGAGGCCGCAGGGGAGCTCCTGGCTGGGCGGCAGCTTCTGGAGAGGAGGACCCGAGGCTGGTCGTCGCTGGCGAGGAGAGGGCGAGGCGGCGCCCTGGCGCCTGAGGGCCGGCCCGGTCGAAGCTGAGGAGGTAGGCGCTCGGGGCGACCACGGCGGGTTCTGGCCGCTGGCGAAGAAGGCAGGGACGGAGGCGAGGGAGCCGGGGCGCACGGGAGGACAAGGTGGAGGCCGGCGTCCATGGCGCGACGGCGGCGGATGGCAGTGGCCGGAGCTGGCCGGAGGGAAGCCGCAGGTCGCGGATGAAGGAGGCCGGGGCCCTGGCTGGCCTCGAGCTGGAGGCGGGAGCCTGGACGAGGCCAGGGCGGAGGGGCCGCGGGTGCTGGGGAGGAGCGGCGCTCCTGGCCGGCGAGGGACTCCTGGCGAAGGGAGAAGGGTGCGAGGGAAGGAGAGTCGGGGTGAGCGAGGCGAGGTCGAGGGGTGCGGTCGATGGGAGGGAACGGGGTCGAGGGTTCGGGGTGCTGGCGGCGCGCACAGGGGATGGAGAGGATCGATGAGTAGGGCTAGGGTTCGGTCGGACCAGAAGGCTGAAGCGGTTGGGCCTATAGGCAGAGATGGGCCTGGGAGGTGGCCTGGGCCGAAGTGGGCCTAGGAGGGAAGGAGGAGAGGCCTGGCGCGGCTGGCTTCTTCTTTTTAATAGAATTTAGCAGATAAAAACAAAAGAGAGAAAAGAGAAAGAGGAGGACGGTTAGGGAAAAGATAGCACACGGGAGCATTTTTTTCTCGGGCATCAGAAAAAGAGCAAGGACCGAGAAAATAAGAAAGGCATGAACGGAAAAATAATTCAAACATATTTGAATTTAATTCAAATAGGTTTGAACTAAGACGTGATTATTGAAGTGTCCAAAAATGTCAGGAATTTTGGAGGAGCCTCGAAACAACGGAAAAGAATTATTGGCAAGAATTTGAAGGTGAAACTCGAAGTGAAAAGACATGGGGAAATATGCAAGTGTGTTACGGTGATTCCGAAGCAATGGAATATTTATTAATATAGCTCCATAATAATAATGAGAGACTTTTATATGTTATAAAGAGAAGTCACCTTCCCTCGATTTAAATGGACCGAAGGTCCACACGATTTATTTAGGTTGAGATGCAAAAATAAAATATGACATGATGGCATGATGACATGATGCAATGCAAAAATAAATAACACAAGCAGAACTGAAACACACGGCCAACCCAGAACATCTGGAACCTTCGGGAATCTTCTGGGACGTCGGTCTCGGGCGTCACAACCAGGACTAACTTCATGATAAATTAAAGTTCAATTTAATCATATTAATTTAAAGAACTCCCACTTAGATAGACATCCCTCTGGTCATCTAAATGATCACGTGATCCAAAACAACTAAACCATGTCCGATCATCACGTGAGATGGAGTAGTTTCAATGGTGAACATCTTATGTTGATCATATCTACTATATGATTCACGCTCGACCTTTCGGTCTCCAGTGTTCCGAGGCCATATCTGTATATGCTAGGCTCGTCAAGTTTAACCCGAGTATTCGGCGTGTGCAAAACTGGCTTACACCCGTTGTATTTGAATGTAGAGCTTATCACACCCGATCATCACGTGGTGTCTCAGCACGACGAACTTTCGCAACGGTGCATACTCAGGGAGAACACTTATACCTTGAAATTTAGTAAGGGATCATCTTATAATGCTACCGTCGTTCTAAGCAAAATAAGAAGCATAATAAGATAAACATCACATGCAATCAAAATATGTGACATGATATGGCCATCATCATCTTGTGCTTTTGATCTCCATCTTCAAAGCACCGTCATGATCACCTTCGTCACCGGCGCGACACCTTGATCTCCATCGTAGCATCGTTGTCGTCTCGCCAACTATTGCTTCTACGACTATCGCTACCGCTTAGTGATAAAGTAAAGCAATTACATGGCGATTGCATTTCATACAATAAAGCGACAACCATATGGCTCCTGCCAGTTGCCGATAACTTTACAAAACATGATCATCTCATACAAAACCGTATAACTCATCATGTCTTGACCATATCACATCACAACATGCCCTGCAAAAACAAGTTAGACGTCCTCTACTTTGTTGTTGCATGTTTTACGTGGCTGCTACGGGCTTAGCAAGAACCGTTCTTACCTACGCATACAAAACCACAACGATGTTTCGTCAAGTATGTGCTATTTTAACCTTCACAAGGACCGGGCGTAGCCACACTTGATTCAGCTAAAGTGAGAGAGACAGACACCCGCCAGTCACCTTTAAGCAACGAGTGCTCGTAACGGTGAAACCAGTCTCGCGTAAGCGTACGCGTAATGTCGGTCTGGGCCGCTTCATCTCACAATACCGCCGAAGCAAAGTATGACATGCTGGTAAGCAGTATGACTAGTATTGCCCACAACTCATTGTGTTCTACTCGTGCATATCATCTACGCATAGACCTGGCTCATGATGCCACTGTTGGGGAACGTAGTATTTTAAAATGTTCCTACGATCACGCAAGATCTATCTACCAGATGCATAGCAACGAGAGGGAAGAGTGTGTCTACGTACCCTCGTAGACTGGGAGCGGAAGCGTCAAGTGACGCCGTTGATGTTGTCGAACTTCTTCGCGATCCAACCGATCAAGCACCGAACGTACGGCACCTCCGCGTTCAGCACACGTTCAGCTTGATGACGTCCCACGAGCTCTTGATCCAGTTGAGCTTCACGGGAGAGTTTCGTCAGCACGACGGCGTGGTGACGGATATGATGTGTTCACCGGCGCAGGGCTTCGCCTAAGCTCCGCGACGGTATGACCGAGGTGTGATTCTGTGGAGGAGGGCACCGCACACGGCTAAAACAATTCAACTTGTGTGTCTTTGGGTGCCCCCTGCCCCCGTATATAAAGGAGCAAGGGAGGGAGGCCGGCTGGCCCTTCCTCGTGCGGCTAAGGAAGGAGTCCTACTAGGAATAGGATTGCAATCCTATTCCTAGTAGGATTCACCAAAAGGAAGAAGGGGGAAAGGAATAGGAGAGGTGGCGCCCCCCCCCAATCCTAGTCCAACTAGGAACCCTAGGTGGGGGCGCCGGCCAGCCCTATGGGCTGCCTCTCTCTTTCCCTTTAGGCCCACTATGGACCATCCCCTCTCGTAGGGGGTTCCGGTAACCCCTTCCGGCAATCCCGATAAATCCGAAACTTTTCCGGAACACTTCCGGTGTCCGAATATAGTCGTCCAATATATCAATCTTTATGTCTCGGACATTCCGAGACTCATCTTCATGTCCGTGATCTCATCCGGGACTCCGAACTACCTTCGGTACATCAATACTCATAAACTCATAATACCGATCGTCATCAAATGTTAAGCGTGCGGACCCTACGGGTTCGAGACCTATGTAGACATGACCGAGACTCATCTCCGGTCAATAACCAATAGCGGAACCTGGATGTTCATATAGGCTCCTACATATTCTACAAAGATCTATTATCGGTCAGAACCGCATAACAACATACGTTGTTCCTTTTGTCAAACGGTATGTTACTTGCCCGAGATTCGATCGTCGGTATCTCTATACCTAGTTCAATCTCGTTACCGGCAAGTCTCTTTACTCGTTCCGTAACACATCATCTCGTGACTAACTCATTAGTCTTTTGCTTGCAAGGCTTATTGTGATGTGTGTTACCGAGAGGGCCCAGAGATACCTCTCCGACACTCGGAGTGACAAATCCTAATCTTGATCTATGCCAACACCACGAATACTTTCGGAGACACCTGTAGAGCATCTTTATGATCACCCAGTTACGTTGTGACGTTTGATAGCACACAAGGTGTTCCTACGGTATTCGGGAGTTGCATAATCTCATAGTCATAGGAACATGTATAAGTCATGAAGAAAGCAATAGCAGTTAAACTAAACGATCATAATGCTATGCTAACGGATGGGTCTTGTCCATCACATCATTCTCCTAATGATGTGATCCCGTTGATCAAATGACAACTCATGTCTATGGCCAGGAAACATAACCATGTTTGATCAATGAGCTAGTCTAGTAGAGGCATACTAGGGACATACTGTTTTGTCCATGTATTCACACATGTACTAAGTTTCCGGTTAATACAATTCTAGCATGAATAAAAGACATTTATCATGATATAAGGAAATACAAATAACATCTTTATTATTGCCTCGAGGGCATATTTCCTTCACCTACTACGCCATCTATAACATGCGGGCGATCGTACGGGACCATCATCACCTTCTGCTACCAGATAAACTCAAAGATTGGGCCGCGAGCGTGTCGGCAATCCAGGACGCGAACATCAGACAAAAATTCTTTCGCATCCAGTCGGAGTTTGCGGAAATCATCCATCAAGATGTCCTTCGTACCTCGGGGCAGTTCTACCTCAGAAATCAACCGTCCAACAGTGACATAGACACAATGCTACAAATGCAGGCTGACAACGCCCGCGATTTCATGAATCCCACGATAGACGGCGGCTACATCCACGCTCCGGTCCCTTGAGTCAAATCGAATGTAGTGATGCTGTGTCTAGTTCTGAAACATCGATTGGCTCATGTTGTAATTAAACTTTAATGAACTTGTAGTATGTCTCTTTGGTTTCGATAGTCGTTCAACTTAGATGTAATCGATGCTATTAATGTCTTGCTTTTCTCTTCCGATCGTTTTGTTGCATACTTATATATTGCTTATGTATTGTCTGTGAATTGGTACCAACGTTTCGTTTGGCTAGTGCAAAGCAATGCCATCGTATGTCGTGTACAAGGGTAAGGTTCTCGGAGTCTACGACGACTGGGAGGAGTGTCGGAGACAGGTTCACCGTTTCAGCGGTAACAGTTACAAAGGGTACACCACTAGGGCGGAGGCAGAATCTAGATACGCGCGCTATCTAGCGGGAGAGGGGAGAGAGCGTTGGAGGAACCGGATGAAGACGAGTTTCATCGCGATGATGCTCATCGTGATGACCGTAGCTCTCTTCTATGTGATGGTAGTTTAGATGATCGATATCGACTTGTAATGTGAAGACAAACTCGCTACTTGCGGTCTCGAGACTTGTAATATAATGTTCTATCTTTGTTCGGTCTTTTGAATTCGGAGACTAATATGATGAATTGTATTCGGAAACTAATATGATGAATTGTATCCAGAGATTAATCTTCTATTGTATTCGATGAATCTGCTGTTGCTGTGTGCTGCTGTCTATATTCTGTCCAATAATACATTTTGTAACCTGTGCAAAAATCAAAAAAGTAAAAATAAAATAAAAAACCTAATATTCATACTAATGGCGCATCACATCACAGTGCGCCATTAGTATGCCAAAGAATACTAATGGCGCATCATCCCACAGTGCGCCATTAGTATGCCAAAGTTACTAATGGCGCATCACACAAGAGTGCGCCATTAGTATGCCAAAGCACCTGGGTATATATGCCCCCCTGGGAGGCATACTAATGGCGCACCATGGCCTATATTAATGGCGCACCTGTGGTGCGCCATTAGTATACCAGATACTAATGGCACACCAGTGGTGCGTCATTAGTAAAAAATACTAGTGGCGTGGTACTAATGGCGCACCAGTAGTGCGCCATTAGTAGGCAAAACTGGTGCGCCATTAGTAGGCCTTTTCCTAGTAGTGCTACACTGAGTAGCGCCTGACTGACAAGCGCTACACTCCTGAGTAGTGTGGCACCTCAGGGCCGGGTCGGGCCCCACCCCATGTTGTGTAGCACCTAGCCGACATGCATTATGCTTCGATGTGTAGCGCCTATTCCAAAGGCGCTACACGTCGACTTAGTAACTGCAGCGGGCCGACCCTCCCCTATCCCAACCCCCATTCATTCTAGTAGGCAAAACAGGGAGCAACGGTGTGGCCCCTCCCTATTCTTCCCTCCTCAATCCTCTGTCCAAAATCCTCCAGATCTGACGATTTCGTCCGTGGATTTCTTCCCTAATCCCTTCTAGAAGGTATTCTCCTCTAATCCCCTTCTTTCTATCTGAGAAAGTCATTTACATTTTCTAGATTTGGGCAAGTTTGGGTGGAACCCTTGTTTTGCTTGGATTCAAAATTTCTTTGATAAATTGAAATATTGTGGTGTGACCTTCTGTTCCAGATTGATGAAACCTTTTGTAACCTTATATTGCTCTCCGGATAGCAGGTTTCCAGCAATTTCTAGGCCGATGAAACCTTCTGTTGCTGTATGGATAGCAGGTTTTTACAGTGTGGCGCCTAGCCCTCAAGTGCCACACTATCAACTAGTTCTGAAGCTAAAGAAGAACACATTTTGTCGTACACAACACATAGCACATAATACAAGGCACCAACCGGTTATTGGCAACGTTCCCTATTGCAACCAAGAGAGCACCCTTGAATTGTCCGGTCAATAAGGTGCCATCGATGGAGATGATCGGCCGAGAGTGTTCAAAATCCATGCATTGCTCGAATGCCCAAAATGCATGGCCAAATACTCGGACAATCCTTCCATTGCAAATCATTGTTTTTTGCCCATACGGCTCGACCACATGAACCATGCCCGTGTTAGTACCGGCCATAGTGCCCAACAACCTAGGGACCCGGTTGTATGCTTTGTCCTAATCACCATACACCATCTAATGCGGATTGCTTTGCCTTCTATGCCTTCCCATATTTCACCTTGTAGTGAAAGAGGGCTTTCACAAGGTCGATGACGCTCTTAATGCTCACTGTTGGAAGTGAGGGCATGGAGTTGGAAAGCTTGTAAGCGATGAACTCGGAGGTGAGTTGTCCATGGTCTTGGGACACAACCTTGCCATCAACCTTCTTGCATCAGCACATGTGAGTTGGTACGCAACTCACTATGTGCCAACCAGGCCCTCCTTTCCATGGTCTTGCACCCATAATCCATGGACATCCGAGCTCCTCACATGCAACCTTGTAACGGACCTTCACGTCTGAGTGAACCACCTTGTGTGGACCATAATGCGTAACCGAGAAGTCGTCGAGCCACATCTTCAATTCTAAGAAGTTTCGATCGAACCGGGAGAAATACAGTTCTTCCCGTGTTCCAAATACCGGTGACAAGTTGGACTAACTCCAAGAAATATGCCCTTGCTACCGTCGACCATGGCTTCATTGGCAACACTAAGATCCATGAACAATGGTATCCGATGATCCCGCCATAATACCTTCTCGAAAGTTTTGGTCTCCTTCGCCGTGAACCATTCCTCATTAACTTCTTCATTGGGACCATCATCGTGCGAATCTGATGCATAGCCACCGGAATACGGGATGGAAGGGTCCATGGTCTCTTGCACATAATATGTGTCCAAATCACCAACATTGATGTCACGGAGATCAACATCATTATCATCATCCTCATAGTCATCATTCTCTTCTTCCAATGCTTGATCTTGGTTCTTTGAAATCGGGCTCAATGTTGGAGTCACTTGTTGGGTCAAAAGAGGTTCACCCATTTCATCTTGGTTCATGGGTGGAGGACTCCTAGCAACAAACGGGGAGGCAAGCCGGTTGAAGTCCAAGTGCAAGCTACCATCAACCTTTTTGTGGCAAATAACTCAAGAGCGTTGTGTAGTGATTCGGCCACCATCTCCTTGTATGCAACCAAACGTTGCTCGGAGTTTACCCGCATTGTCTGCCAGCGGATGTGCATTCCAAACCCCACATTATGCCTTTGATCCCCCCCACTCAAAAATATTAGTTGGGTCCATCCAATTCAAATCTTTCCTCACTTGTTCCAAGACCTCGGCATAGCGAGTACTACTTACAAACACCATGTCAAGCTTATCCGGGACCGGCTAGCTATTGCTTTTCAAAAAGGCGTCCTTATCCACATGATGAACATAAACACATGTTCTCCCCATCCCTAAAATAATTAAAACAACACCATGGAAAATATATTCCATATGTATTCATGTGAATATTAACCGAAGATCCATAACCCTAACATAGAAATCAAACACTAACCCTAACCCCAACTTAACAAGAACCATAAACCTGACCCTACTTAGCAAGAACCATAACCTAACCCTAACATACTAACAACCCTAACCCTAACATACTAAGAAGCCTAACCCTAGCAAAATGCCAAACAGTCATCTCATATTTCCATACACATTTCAAAATTCATGAAGAGCTAGGGTCTGCCTAAACTTGCAAGAAATGAGGAAATGTGAGCATTGTTTCGGATGAAAAGGAGGAGATCGGAGGAAATTACCTTGTGGGAGGGATTGGGGTCAACATCAAGAAGAAAACCATGAGATCTGCAGGATTTGTGGAGGGATTTGAGAGGGGAAGAGAGAGGAAATCGCGGCCGGACCTCATATGTTCAAAAGCTCTTGGGGTGTGTGTGGGGGCTGGGCTAGGGAGGGCTGGCCCGTAGTTAATAAGCGAATGTGTAGCGCCATTCTCCTAGGCGCTGCACATGACAGCATAGCGCCTACCGGCTAGGCGCTGCACATCCAGGGGTGGGGCCCGGCCTCCCCCGTGGTGCCACGCTAGCTAAGAGTGTAGCGTCTGTTAGTTAGGCGCTATACAAAAGGGTCAGCCGGGTGAAAAAGTTTCACCCATGGTTCACTTTGTGAATTAGTTGCCTCTCGAGGTCATTTTTGGCCATTTTGCCGGGCATGAGTGTGTGTGTTCCATAACCGGTAGGCGGTCAATGCACGGTAGGATACGGAGGAGCTCGGCCAGGAAGGTGCCACTAAGGAGAGGGTAGAAGACCTCACCGGGAAGGGCTCGTCGGGGAGAGGGCGAAGGAGCTCGCCCGGGGAAAGAGCTCGTTGGGGAGAAGGCGGAGGGCTTTGCCTGGGAGGAGGGTGGGCCAAATCCGCTCGAGGTGATGCGCAGCACAAAACGAAAACTATATCCCACTAACGAGTGGATACCACATCTGGTAAAATTTGAAGGTTGTGTTTTTTAGCGATCCTGAGTTGGTGTGTAGCCTCACAAAAAAACCGCCTCCAATCGGTTTGAAGGCAGCAATTTTGACGACTCTACTAGAGTTGCTCTACGAGCTGGAGCGGACCGCTCCCTCGAAGAGTGCATCGTAACAGCTCACATAACTGTACTGACCATCCACAATTCAACGCCAAACGAGGACGTTCGTCATGGTGGTAAGCTACACCCTGTGCATGTCAAATCTAAATAACCATACGTACATCATACCACGTCGGATGTCGTGGTTGGCATTCTTGCCAGAAAAAATTAGAATGTGTAGCGCCGTTCTCCTAGGCGCTGCACATGGCATCATAGCGCCTGCCGGCTAGGCGCTACACGTCTAGGGGTGGGGCTAGGCCTGCTACGTGGTGCCACGCTAGCTAGGAGTGTAGCGCCTGTCAGTTAGACGCTACACAAAAGGGTCAGCTGGGTGAAAAAGTTTCACCCATGGTTCACTTTGTGAATTAGTTGCGTCTTGAGGCCATTTTGGCCATTTTGCATGGCATGAGTGTGTGTGTTCCATAACCGGTAGAAGGTCAACGCACGGTAGGACATGGAGGAGCTCAGCCAGGAAGGTGCGGGAGAGGGTGGAGGACCTCATCGGGAAGGGCTCGTCGGGGAGAGGGCGAAGGAGCTTGCCCGGGGAAAGAGCTCATTGGGGAGAAGGTGGAGGACTTTGCCTGGGAGGAGGGTGGGCCAAATCCGCTCGAGATGAGAAACACATCAAGGGGATGCGCAGCACAAAACAAAAATTATATCCCACTAACGGGTGGATACCACACCTAGTAAAATTTGAAGGTTGTCTTTTTTAGCGATTCTGAGTCAGTGTGTAGCCTAAAGAAGAAGAAAAAAGCGGCCTCCAATCGATTTGAAGGCAGCAATTTTGACGACTCTACTAGAGATGCTCTACGAGCTCGAGCCGACCACTCCCTCGGAGAGTGCATCGTAATAGATCACATAACTGTACTCACCATCCACAATTCAACGCCAAACGAGGACGTTCGTCATGGTGGTAAGCTACACCCTCTGCACGCCAAATCTAAATAACCATACGTACATCATACCACGTCGGATGTCGTGGTTGGCATTCTTGCCAGCAAAAATTAGAATGCTTCGAAAGATCTGAAAACAAATGCCAATCATTCGAGCAGGCACAACTAACACATGCCCACTTGCATAGTTGAGATTTGAGAAAGAACGGAATCAAGGAATAGGAGAGAAACGAGCCATTTGCTTCTCACACCTCCATAGCCCAAGCACCAAGAGCTTAATCGACCAGTCGCACCTAGCAATTAGCTAGCTAGGTAACGATGGGGCACACAAATGCAGCAGTGCTAGTGGTGGTGCTCGCCGTTACCGTGCTTGGGCTTGCGACCGAAGGCCAGGCGCAGCTGCAGAACGGGTTCTACACGGGCAAGTGTCGCGGCAACGATGTGGAGGCGGTCGTCCAGGGTATCGTCCAGGTCCGCTTCGCCAGCAACAGCGACAAAGTCCACCTCCTAAGCTTGCTGTTCCACGAGTGTGCTATCAATGTATGTATAATTGTATATATACTAATGTGTTTGACTCATATTCGGGGTAATCCGCATCTGAGCACGGGCTTATCTGCACCTACTCAGAAAAAAATTCAAAAAAAATACTAAAAGGATTAAAAAATTCCAAAAAATATATTATATGGTAGATCATTTGATGCTTGAGGTCCGCTCCAAATTTCAACTCATTTGGACATCTGAGCAATTCTGGGCAAAAAAGACAAATCGGATCAAAAACAGTTCCTGAACAGTACACTGTTTTACAGACCTCGATTTTGTCTTTTTTGCCCATGATAGCTCAAATGTCCAAATGAATTGAAATTTGGAGCGAACCTCACGCATCAAATTATCTACCACCGGACGTAGGGACAGCCGGCGGTCCATAGCCAGCAACGTGAATCTTCCCGGGCCAGATGACACGGTGCCCAAGGCAGCCGCTTTCTTCCGCAACCTCGGTCTAAGCTCAGACGACATGGTCGTTCTGCTGTGCGCGCACACGGTCGGCGTCACGCACTGCAGCATGATCAAGACAAGCCGTCTTTACAGCTACGGCGGCAAGGCCGGTGCAACGGACCCGAGCATGGACCCGGAGCTAGCGTCCACCTACAAGACATATGTCTGCCCCAACACGGCGTCCTCCGACAACAACATCGTGTTCCTGGACGACCGTTCCAGCGCTTCCAACCTGGACAACAGCTTCTACAAGATGTTGCAGCGTCGCCGCGGGGCGCTCATGGTCGACCAGAACCTCTACAATGACAGCTCCACGCGGTGGATGGTCGACAGGCTCGCCAACACCGACTACTTTACCTGGCTCTTCCTACAGGCGCTCGTCAACCTGGGGGAGGTCAAAGTGCTTACGGGCACACAGGGAGAGGTCCGTAGGGTCTGCAGCAAGTTCAACTGATGAGATCGCCATCATTTTCTGAGGAGACGTCAATTAATGGTGTGCCTTTGGTGTTTATTTCCGGTCGGATTGGTGGTTTTTCTTCCTTTTTGAGTTTTGGTCGGATTCATCTTGATGTACTCAGTTCTGAACACACGATCGATTCATTTAATTTGTGTTCCGTTTAATAATTTCTGTTAATCTAGAAATTGAGATCAATATTAACTGGTAGTTGTGGTGTTGCAAGAGACCCGTCACTCAGTTTCATATTTGCAGAAAATCCTTTGGTACGTGTATGGTAGCATAGATCAATTTTGGCTGCATTGCATGTGTTTCTCAGGTAGGTCTAACTAAGTAAAAACAGCTTATAAACCACCATCTGCATATAGTTTGGTTGCCTGCATATATGATAGCTACATTAGAGAACTAATTTTGACCAGCCGTTTGGTTGGCCGCATTGCATTACGCGCACATATGCCATGGTGTTAGGCTACAACCTACATAAGGTGCTTTGACCACTTCTCTCTAGCTGTGACCTTACCACATACGATCTGAACAGTTTCACTCCTAGCTGCAAAACAAATTACGATTCATCCTAACTATTATCAAATGAAAGTACACACTATTAAGAGCCATATGGATGAATAGGGGAAAGCTCATCGTCGATGCTAACTAGATGCAAGTCCATCCTTTTCGTCTACCTCTTCGGCCACTATTGGTAGTTCTTACTCTCCCTCTTCTGTTGCTACTGTAATTTCCTCCAGATCCTTGTCTGACCTCTATTATCCCACATTGTTCGTGCCCACACCGTCATTTTGTTCTCCGGGCTTCGTGTTAAAATGTCTCCACACCATGACTGGAGCCGACAACATCGCCAGGTGTCACATCTTCCTCCTCAGGCACCAGTTCATCACAATCTCATTGAAGGATCTAGTTATGCAGAATGCAACTAGCAAGGAGAAGCTTAACCTAAGTGGGGAAAGTGTGGAATGGCTTCTGATATAGGATCTTAAACCCGCTCTTCATAGCTCCAAAGGCCCTCTCAATAGTAACTCTAAGTCTGGAGTGTCGGAGATTGAACAGCTCATGTGGAGTCCTAGGATAGTTCCTACCAGTGAACTCGTTCAGATGGTACCTTGTTTTCCTGAAGGGTGGAAGAATACCCTGTCGACATGCATAGCCAACATCTCCTAGGTAGAACCTGCCATCAGGGATGTTGATGTCATCAGGAAGACTCATGCTGTCATTGAGAATGTTGGCATCATGTGCTGAGCCTTCCCAGGCAGCCGACACATAGGTGAACTTCAAATCAAAATCAACAGTAGCAAGCACATTCTGATTTGTGTAATGCTTCCTCCCCCTATATTCTGCAGATTGTGACCTCGGCACTTTGACACTGACATAAGTACCATCTATTGCCCTAATGCAATCCAAAAATGGCAAATGAAGATTGTGTTAGTGCTCACCTTGAACAATACAAGCATATCAAGCCGTTAAGCACATACTGTTAGTGCTCACCTTGAAGTATGAATACCATGTTGGGCTTGCGTGAATCTTGGTAGGAGTTCGGTCGGTTGGTGACTTGATCATCTCTTCTTTGAGCTCGCCAACAACATAGAGCACTTGCTTGAAGTACCTTGAGATGGTCTCCATTTTTCTCCCGAACGTTTTGTGTATAACGCTAAACCTCTGGTTATGGCCAACAACATTGAGGAACATGGCCACTTGCTCTTCCACACTGGTGTGGATGCTATCTTGTAGCAGCCCCCTACTCTGAAGGTCTGGACAAGTCTGGCCAATGATGCTCTTTTCATCCGAAGCATCTCCACAGGGCCTCTGTGTCGTTGCAGTTGTAGATGTAGTTCAGATTGGCGATCCTCTCCTGCTCCCGCATAACTGACGATGGGTCTGTCACCACGACGAACAACTCTCATGTGCATGAGCATGAGCCATGCCTGAATCACATCTATGAGTGTTACTGCCTGAACTACAAGCCTCATCCGTGCGTCCATAACCTAGACGACATCGAGGGTCCGTTGAGCAATGGGGAAATCAATCCTAACAACAAACCTAACATAGGGGAGAGCGGGTGTTGCTTATCGGCATCGGAGAGGAGGACGACGAATGGGGGCCAATGGCTGAAGCAAGGATGACCGACGGTGGCAACATGAAGTGAAGCACCAGCTCCTACTGCCCGATACTGTTGCTGCTGCGTCCACCGCCGCTTGCGCATATCTGAGTCGTCGCCGCTGCTGGTGAGGCTAGAGCAAGTGGTTGTCGTAGAGGTAGTGCTCACCGAGTAAATGGGATGGGGGAAGGCTAGATTTGGTGTCGTGCCACCATGACCGATTTCCATCTCCGTCATCCCACTTGCTGTTGGGTTGCTCCCTTGTGTGCGACCTGGCGCCACACATAGCCTGGCTCGCTGAAACTGCCGATTCGAGGGCTTCCAATGAGCCATGCTTTGGGATGCTTTAAGGTTCGCGCCAATGCAAGCCAGCCCACCCCGTTACGACAAACACACTTTTGTAGGCACAACTCGGCTTGGTTGGGCCTAATGCGGGCTACCAAACACGTCATTGGTCTCTCGAGACTAGCCCCTTCGTGGACACACATCGTGCAATCGCACAAGCTTCCTTCTGGGTGTGGTAATTCTCATGTGCAGCAGCATAATAGCGGTTATTACAGATCATAATTGTTGAGGGAATTCTCAATGCAAATAGACATATAAATGATGATCATATAAAACCATTCAGTTTTATTGGTACATAGGAACAATATCACGGCGGATAGTACTTTGGTGCTCGAGCTCATCTGCTCATGTGGGTGTAATAAAATATTTAAAAATAGCAAACAAAATAGGAAATGGTTGATTTCTTTAGCATGAAAGTTGAACGAGTTATCTATGTGCCTGCAAAATGTCATGACGTTACGAGTCAGGAGAGCTCTGAAAAAATTGAAGCTTTGACAAATGTTCAAAAATTTCGATTTTGGAGCATTGATTTTTTGTCCCGAGCTTCACGTATGTGCCTGCAAAAATAGAAAAGGGTTGATTTCTCTGGCATGAAAGTTGAACAAGTTGTCTATGTGCCTGCAAAATGTCCTATTTATAGTTTTACTGTTCATCAGTGAACATGTGAGCTCAGGATTAGCAGCAAATTTCCACAATATCGTGGATTTTATTACGATTCTTTCCCTATGAGCACATATTTATAGGTGCAATGGTTGGCTAATTTTTATGACAGACTTGTCCACCCTGTTTAGATCATTTATATGTGTATGCTTTGATACAAACTAGTCCCATCAAGCAATTTCTTTCAACTGGGAAATATAATTTTGAACTACATGCCAATGGTGAATGGACACCTCGCAATGTTCGTATACGACTGGTGTTAAAATAGTTCCCGCCATCTAGTAACGTATATACATGCTCTTATTTAGATTTGTATTGAATTTGGAATCAGAGGCCACCAATTGATTTGGCGTTCGATTTCCTAGAGTATACATTCTCTTATTTAGATTTGTATTGAATTTGGCGTCAGAGGCCATGGATTGATCTGGCGTTTGACTTCCTGGAGCATTCGAGTTATTCTGGTTGGTGCTTGACCTCGCGTTTTGGTCCGCTAAAAGAAAAGTACGAATATTACAGTTTTTCTTTAATAATGTTTACCTTCACCAAATAAGTACAGTATTTTCTCTTCAAGATCCACATCGCCTCCATCTTTTCTGTAGATTTCGAATAGTACTTTCCTTATGGATCTATTCTGGTTTTAAAATTGCATTCCTTCAAAATTTGGAAGGCCAGGTATGTACTTCCACCAATTTTTGGGTCAAATCAAACTAAGGTTAGCTATAATCAAGCTAGATAATTACATCCAAGTGGTATCCTTTTCATGCCTTGTGCAACTTTTGAATGTTAAATTTGAAACATTGACAATCATGAGGGACATGCTGTAACGCACCAGACACAAACGTATGTGCATCCAGTCTGATACATGTGACATGCCGTGTGCCACGACGGATCACAAACGTCATGAATAACATGACCGAGCACCTGTCCGCAAACATCCGTGTAACCGCGAGGGTCGGCTTTGATACCAACTTTTAACACCCCGGACACACCCGCCGATGGTCGTTACTCCTGGCGGGATCTAGACTGGCCCCACAGATCAATACTAGTATTTTCTGCGCACTTTGTCCTCACTCGTGCGCACCCGGGACCAACTTCCCGGTCGGTCACCCATCCTGAAACTACTCCAAGCTGGGCACGCTTAACTTTGGACTTCTATCTGAATGGGCTCCCGGAAAAGAAAGAATTATTTATAGATATGAGTAGTCTACCTCTTGGCACAAACGTCTGTGCATCCAGTCCGATACATGTGACATGCCGTGTGCCACGACAGATCTCAAACGTCATGAATAACATGACCGAGCACCTGTCCGTAAACATCCGTGTAACTGCGAGGGTCGGCTCTGATACCAACTTGTAACGCCCCGGACACACCCGCCGGTGGTCGTTACTCCTGGCGGGATCTAGACTGGCCCCACAGATCAATACTAGTCTTTTCTGCGTACTATTTTCTCACTCGTGCGCACCCGGGACCAACTTTTCGGTCGGTCACCATCCTGAAACTACTTCAAGCTGAGCATGCTTAACTTTGGAGTTCTATCTGAATGGGCTCCCGGAAAAGAATGAATTCCTTATTGATATGAGTAGTCTATCATCCCTAATAAACCAGGCTATCACACATGCTTTTTTGATTGGTACTCTATATATGCTATTCCAACCAATTTGAGGATGCCCTAAGAAAATACGAAACTAAATATTACGCGAATGATTTTCCCTCATAGACTGGAGGGTTCAGATGGTGCTACATATATCCATTTTGATGGAGGTTTGAACATGCCAATAGACGAAATGGATGGTAAGACAGTGCTTCCTATCAAAACAGAACTGGCTAAAGAGACTTATTCTTCTCTCTTGAAAGTTACATATAATGAAGAGTACCAAATAAAAGAGTGTGTGGGCAAGCTTTTCAACAAGATCGGTCGGGTCGCCCTGGCTCAGTCGGTCCTTACGGCCATGGCAACTTTTCACATCACCGCCCTAAGAATACCAAAGGGGACCCTGCGCAAGGTTGACAAAGTAATACGTGACTTCGTCTGGCAAAAAGAGGACCAAACTCAGACATCTGGTGGGCACGCCTTGGTTAGCTGGAAGACGATCTGTCGCCCCAAGCATCTGGGCGGTCTTGGGATCATGGACCTTGAGAGAATTGGCCGGGCGCTTCGCCTCCGTTGGCCTTGGCTTCAATGGACTGACCCAGACATGCCTTGGGTGGGTTCCGAGCTGCCCTGCGAGCAAGCTGACCTGAACCTATTCCGCGTCTGCACTACCATCTCGTTAGGCAATGGGAAAAAGGCCCTCTTCTGGCATGACAACTGGAGTGGTAAAGGGCCCCTCAAGCTTATTGCACTTGAGCTTTTCAAGATAGCCTCCAGGAAAAACAGAACGGTGCACGAAGAATTATCGAACGAGAGTTGGATCAGGGCGGTCTCTAGCCTTTGGTCCATGCACCAGCTGGGGAATTCGTGTCTGTATGGGAGTGGATCAGCCAGACCACCCTGTTACCGACCAACGAGGACCACATTTCCTGGAACCTGACTACCAACGGGGCTTACTCCTCTGCGTCGGCATATGGGGCGCAATTCTATAGCTCTCATCCCAGGTTTAACCCCTCCAAGGTCTGGTCCGCTCATGCCGAACCCAAGTGCAAATTTTTCGCTTGGCTGGCCCTCCATGGGAGGATTTTGACTGCGGACAGGTTGGCATTGCGTGGCTGGCCGCATGACCCCAGATGCCAGCTCTGCCTTTAGGAGCCAGAAACTGCAAGCCATCTCTGCAAGGACTGCCCCTTTGCAGTCGCGGTATGGAACCAAGTGAACACATGGACAAACGAGGGCTTGCTGATGTCGGGTTCCAACCTGAGCCCGGAAGCGTGTCAGATAGGTGGGATACTTTGCTTGCAAACCAATCAAAGCAAGTGCATCGGTGACGCAGCGGGAGGATCATCTACAACTTATGGTCAGTATGGAAGGAGCGAAACAGGCGAGTTTTCACTGGTATTCGTTTGATGCATACGGAGGTTGCCATGCTGGCCTTGGAGGCAATTAAACAACGCGAATTGGCGTTTGCCGAATTCAGGCCAACCGAGGGGATTGGCTAATTTAGCTTTGGGTTAGTACCATGTTCTGGTAGTTTATGCCGCATTCCCTAAAAATGTGCGGCCCTCTGTACATCGCGTTTCTCGCTTTCCTTCTATAAAGAAAAGGCAGAGCTCCTGCCGGTTCCTCAAAAAAAAAAGTTGCACATGCATTAAAATGTTGGCACTTATATGTAGTATTTATCTAGCTTGGTTACAGCTATTCTTAGTTTGATTTGACCCAGTTATTCACAAAAAAATTGATTTGACCTAGAAATTGGTGGAAATACACCCCAATATACAATTGATTTGCCTTCCAAATTCTGAAGAAACACAATTTTAAACCAGGATAGAACCAAAAGAAAAGTAGATGAGGCGATATGGATATTAAAGATGAACTGCCGTACTTATTTGGTGAAGGTAAAAATTGGTAAAGAAAAATGGTAATTTAATTCAGCAGTCACAGAGGCTAGTCTAAATAAAATGATGGGGCCGAAACGTGAGGCCAAGCACCATCCAAAATAAATTGAGTGCTCAGGAAGTCAAATGCCAGATCAATTCACGACCTGGATTCCAAATTCAAAATAAATCAAAATAAGAGCATGTATAATATATATACATTAGTCATCTATCTATACCGAAAAAGGTTTTGCTCCGCTTTATATGTAAAGCACCAAACCACACAACATATTATCATGGTTGATATATATCCTTTGCGAATAAAAATTAGGACGCCTCGAAAGGTCGGGATATCAAACCACAATACTAATTTCGAGCAAGCAACAGCAAGAGCTTGACGCTCCGCCGGAGCTAGCCGTCCCATGGCGGGCTCAGTGTCCCCGGCAACATCCTTGCCGGCGGCTCCGGGGAGCTCAGCGGGAAAGTACTTGCCGGGCCTTGATTTCCTCCTCTTGTTTTGCTCTGTTGATGGATCAACGGATGGTTGAGAAAGCTGAAGCACAAAGGTACCTGGTTCCATAGGTAGCTTGAGGGTAGCGCGCTTTGACAGGTAATCGGCGATGTCGTTCTCCGCTCGGGGAACGTGCTCCGCCTGTATATCATCAAAGCGCTCTTCCAGCTTTCTCACTTCATCGACGTAGGCCTTCATCAATGGGCTTTGGTAATCTTTGTTGACTTGCTTGATGACAAGCTGCGAATCGCCCCTGACAATGAGTTTCTTGATTCCGAGGTCTGCCGCGATCCTAAGACCAGCAAGCAGCCCCTCATACTCAGTAGTGTTGTTCGTTGATACCTCCCTGGGGAAGTGCATCTGGACCAGGTACTTGAGGTGCTCTCCAGTGGGCGCGACCAGCAGTACGCCGGCCCCGACGCCCTGTAAGGAGAAAGCTCCATCAAAGTACATGATCCAGTTGCAACTCGCCTCTTTGTCGGGGAGAGCAGTTTCCTGGACTTCTTAATCAGGCGTCGCAGTCCATTCTGCAACGAACTACGCCAGGACTCGGCTTTGAATTGTCGAGGTACTTTCAAACTTGAGGTCAAAGCTGGACAGCTCCAATGCCCACTCTACAATCCTTCCCGTTGCATCTGGATTGTGCAATATCTGTTGTAGAGGGAGGCGAGTGACGACAGTGATCTTGTGCGTCTGGAAGTAGTGACGCAGCTTCCTCGAGGCCATGAGAAGGCCGAAGAGCAGTTTCTGCACACCGGAGTACCTTGATCTAGCCCCTTGCAAGAGGGAGCTAACAAAGTAGACTAGGTGCTGCATCATTTTCTTCCTTGGCTGCACTTCAACCGGCCGTATCGTCTCTGCACCAGTGGCATCAGGCTCTGTCGCTGCTATCAACTCATCATCAATTTCTCTCTGCGCCACTAGTGCGGCGCTGACCACCTGGTTTGTTGCCGCCAAGTATAGCAGCAACGGTTCTTGTGGCCTAGGCGCAACTAGTATTGGCATGGAGGAAAGATACCTCTTCAAATCTTGTAATGCTGCTTCAGCTTCTGGTGTCCACTCCATCGGGCCTGCCTTTTTCAAAATCTTGAAAAGGGGGAGGGCGCGCTCGGCAGACTTGGAAATGAATCTGTTCATGGCGGCAACGCAGCCAGCAAGCCGACGCACATCCTTGACCCGTTTGGGTGCTTCAATCTGTTATATAGCTTTGATCTTGTCCGGATTGGCCTCTATCCCATGCTGCGACACAAAGAACCCGAGAAGCTTGCCGGACGGGATGCCGAAGACGCACTTCTCAGGGTTCAGCTTGAGGTTGATCTTGCGTAGGTTTTCAAATGTTTCTTGTAAATCCGGTATAAGGGTTGCCCTGTTCTTGGTTTTGACCACTATATCATCCATATAAGCCTCCATATTTCTATGGAGCTGGGGTTCAAAACCAATCTGGACTGCCCTTGCAAACGTCGAGCCAGCACTCTTCAACCCGAAAGGCATTCGTACAAAACAGTACGTACCACATGGGGTGATGAATGCTGCCTTCTCTTCGTCTTCTCTTGCCATGAAGATCTGATGGTAGCCGGAGTAGACATCGAGGAATGACAACATGTCACACCCAGCCGTGGAGTCAACAATCTGGTCGATGCGTGGCAACGGGAAGGGGTCCTTGGGACAAGCTTTATTGATATCTGTGTAGTCAATACACAGCCTCCACTTCCCATTTGCCTTGCGCACTACCAGTGGATTGGCCAACCACGTTGGATGGAGCACTCCTCTTACCAAACCCGTTGCTTCCAGTTTCCGGATCTCCTCTGTGATGATCTCTTGTCGTTCCAAAGCTTGCTTCCTGACCTTCTGCTTGACGAGCCGCGCATGAGGACGGACAGCAAGGTGGTGCTCAATCACCTCCCTGGGAACACAGGGGATGTCGGATGCTTACCATGCAAACACGTCGACATTCGCCCGCAGGAAGGTGACGAGGGTGTCTTCCTATTTGCCATCAAGGGTGGAGCTTATGGTGAAAGCCCCTCCTGTGCCGTCCTCCTTGACGGAAACCTTCTTGGTTCCCGGCGGTGTGGCCCTGGACCTCTTGTTTCTGCCGGTGGAGCTCTCTGGCACGTCCACGACGGGAGCACGACACTTCGAAGAGGTGCGCTTGTTGGAGTGGGTGTCCGAGGTCTCACCGGTCTTCTTCTTGTCGGTGGAGCTCTCTGGCACGTCCTCGACGGGAGCACAACACTCCGAAGAGGTGCGCTTGCCGGAGTGGGTGTCCGAGGTCTCACCGGTCTTCTTCTTTTCCCCTCCCGGGGCCCCAGTGGTAGGAGCAAGTGCCCTTGTGGCGGCAGCTGCTGCAACCGCTTGCTGGTATAGTTGGTCAGCGCAAATCAGCGCATCTTTCTTATCGGAGGGGATGGTGATGATCGTCACAGGTCCTGGCATTTTCAGGGTGTTGTAGGCGTTAGTGTGACGCTGCCATGAACTTGGCCAGCGCTGGGCAGCCAAGGATCCCGTTGTAAGGCAAAGGGATCTTGGCAACATCGAACACAATCCTCTCTGTCCTGTAGTTCAGATCACTTCCAAAAGTCACGGGCAGCGTGACTTTCCCCTTTGGTTTACTTCTCCCCGGGTTGACCCCCTGAAACGTGCCCGTCTCTTCGAGGTCTCCATCAGGAACTTGCAGCTTCTCGATCACGGTGGGCGAGAGTAGGTTCAGACCGGCCCCGCCATCGACTAGCATCTTTGTCACCTTGAGGTTGCGTATTGTCGGTGAAACCAACAATGGCAAGCACCCGACCGCAGTAGTGCGATCAGGGTGATCCTCTGCGTAAAAAATGATAGGTGTGCTGGACCATTTCAGCGGCTTTTGGGCATCGGATGACGGCTCCGCCGCTGTAATCTCACGCGCCCACTGTTTAAGTTGGCGGTGAGATGCAGCGAGGCGCCGCCATCGACGCACATGGCCTCCGTAGCCTTCTGAAATTCTTGGTCGCCGGACTCGTCGTCCTCTTCGTGATCGTCGTCTTCGGGCCTTCTGTCACGGCCCCGGGCGGGCCTCTCCTGTTGTTTATCCTTGCCGCGACGGCCTGCTTGGCCATCACGCTTCTTGCCGTACCCTTCAGCACCATCCTGGCCTTTTTCCTTGTCCCGCCTCTCATATTCAGCCCTCTGCTTCTCAGCAAGGAGCTCAACCTGTCGGTAGTCCTGGAGATCATGGCCCTTGGTGCGATGGATCTTGCAGTATCGCTTGCCAGAGTTTCCTGGCTTCTCGGTAGCCGCCAAGGCCCGGCAGGCGACACACCCGGCAATTTCTTTGCCGGGGTCACCCGCCTTCGTTTTCTTGGCGGAGCCGGCGTCATCAGATCCCTCGATGGCAAGCATGGCTTTACCCTTGCGCTTCCTGTTGTGGTGCCGGCCCTTCTTCGTTGGGGCGGCAGTATCCTCATCTGAAGAGTCGGTTTCCGCACCGGCGTCTTCGCCGGGGTACTTCCTTCCCTCTTCAGCCCGGGCACATCTGTCAGCAAGAACATAGAGTTTCGGCACATCTTTCACCCTGGTCATCGCCAGTTCTTCACGCATCTTGCGGTTACACACGTTCTGATGGAACGTGCTGATGATGGCGGCAGGGTGAACATCAGGGATGTTGTACTGCACCCAGCTGAACCTCTGTATATACTTGCGCAGACTCTCGCCTTCCTTCTGGGGTATAACGTGCAGGTCACTCGCTTGGCCATGGGCTTGGTGACCTCCAGTAAAGGCGCCAACAAACTCATGGCACAAGTCCGACCAGGAGGACATAGAGCTTACCGGCAAGTGCATCAACCACGACATGGCGTTAGGTTTAAGAGCCAAAGGAAAGTAATTCGCAAGCACCTTATCGTCGCGGGCTCCAGCAGCTTGCATCGCGATGGTGTAGATGCTGAGGAACTCCGACGGGTGGGTCTTGCCGTTGTACTTCTCGCCAACGTCAGGCTTGAAGGTGCGGTGAGTGGGCCACTGGAACTGCCGCAGCTCATGGGTAAAAGCCGGACAACCTACCTCGTAAGGTAGACCTCCAGGGCTCCCCGATGCTGGGCGGTCCACAGCAGGCCCTGCTTGCTTGTCTGACTGGTGGCGCGCTCCGTGCCGGCGCTCGGTGGTGGTTCGAGCATCTTCATGAGCTCGCTACTGAAGAACTTAACGCTGGTCGCCGTGGGTCCGTGGATCGGACGATGCTATGGAGATGGCGTCACCCGCGAGGTCTCGACGAGTCGACACACGCGGTACCAGGCGAGGAGGAGGCGAATGCACCGTGGCCACGGCGCTGCCGGTCCTCCCGCCACCTGTGCATGGGACCCCATCGGAACGTCGACCTGAGGGCCTCGCTAGACTTGGTTCATCCTAATTGGCGACTGCGACAAGGCTTCGGATGGTGGCTCTCCATTCGTCGAGTTTCCCCGTAACGGGAGGAAAGTCGAGGAGCAACTGCGCGCGCGCCAGGGCTTCGGCTGGGGTTAGCGGTAGCGAAACCTACACGGACCGCGACGCGCTTCGTCCCTTGAACGTGTCAGGAGGAGCTCTGTCATGATCCCGCGGTCGCATGCCGTTTCCACTAATGCTCCGGCGGGCGGGCAGGTCTTCTACGTCCCAGGAGTGGCGCCCGGGGCTCTTCCCGTGGCGATGCCCGGGATCTTCGGCGCGATGACGCCACTCGTCGCGCGCTACTTGGGAGGAGCGTGCTGTGGGCGCCGGCGTGGGAGTCCTGGAGGCCCTTGCGTCGCCTTCGGGTGATGCGGCAGCGACCTAGGAAGGCCCCGCACCACTCGTGGAGGGTCTGGCTCCATCCTTGGACCTGGCGGTGTGTGGCCCGTTACCAGGTGCACAAACATCGCCACCTCCCAAACTCCGGCTGCTGGAACGGCGTTGGTGTTCGCGAGCAGCGCCCCGGGTCCTTTCCGCGACTGGTCCGCTGCTCGCCCGCATCGGTACGGGCTGTCCGGCTTCCGACTGGCCAACCGCCACCGTCGTCTTCTTCTTGGGCACCATGATGATGAAGAAGCATCGAACTATCTGCTAAAGCCGATTCTCACAACTGCACCCCCTACCTGGCGCGCCAAAGATGTCGGTGTATTTGGAACGACACCTATGGGATCACAAGAATCCTTACTGCGGTTGCGGGGCGCGGGGTTGAGAGAAGAGCGGATCTAACAGACAGCACACGGTTCCTTTACCCAGGTTCGGGCCATGAGGATGCGTAAAACCCTACTCCTGCTTTGGTGGATTATATGTTTGTGTTCTCCAGCTAGCTACGGGGCATGAGGAGCTCTAGAAAGCCGAATTGTGAGGGGTTCTAAAAAGCCGAATCCTTCTCCTGGTCGCCTCGGGCCTCCTTTTATAGGGAAAAGGGGTTGCCACAGTGGCACACAGGAGGTGGAAAGGGTACAGTGATGCGAGGTTATCCCTCGCATTACATGACAAGGCACATTTAATGCGTCTTGCTTAGGTGTCCTTACTTTATCAGGGACGGGGGGAGACATCCGTCTTGTCCATCGCCGCTCCTTCTTGTGTCGACACGCGCCCTGGCCAACGGTGCCTGAGACGCCATGTAGGCAGGCAGGCAGCTAAGGTGGCGCAATGGTGGGTCTTCACGAAGATCTGCATGTTTCCACACAGGTGCCTGCCCAGCTGGTTGGGTCGGCAGCTGCATGGGGCGGTGGAAACTCAGTAGGCGTGGGACTGATGGTGGCCCTGCGGATGTCCTCGGCATGGGTCTTGTCGGGGCCCCGGCAAGGGTCTTGCCGCTGCGCCTGCTGTCATCCCCGGCAAGGTGCTTGCCGGAGGTCTTGTGGTCCTCCTTGGCTGGGATCCCGCCAAGGGTCGTCGTCTTCTCAATGTGTACCTGGTCTTGAATGTCTTCACAAAGATCTGCAAGCCACTACGGGGATGCCTCCCGAATCCTTGCGCCACGGGGGCAGTGGACTCAAGGGTGATCCGCTCCGTAGGCGTGGGGCGAGTTGTCGCGGCAAGGGTCTTGCCGGGGGTGCTAAAGCTGGCCCCGGCAAGAATCTTGCCGGGGCTGCTAGAACCGGCTCCCGGTAAGGATCTTGCCGGGGGATCCCGCTTCGTCCCTTTGCTCTTTGTGGTCTTGGCTTTGGGCTTCAGGCTCCATCGAGCTTCGGTCTTGCCCTGGCTCACCTCCCTTGCCATGCTTAGTGTGGTGGTGCCTGTGGCTCAGACTGCCCGTGCACAGTTATAGGGGTACACAAAGTGTATCCCTCTTTTTGTACACCGACACGCGGTATTAAAAAATTAATTCCGCGTTTAGTACGTTAGTATCGCGCCATAGGAGCGGTAGTACCGTGATACGTCAGAGCGGTAGTATCGCTGGCAGCCAGCGATAGTACTGCTCGGGGTCAGATCCGAATGCGGATCTGGACAATGAACGCGTAGGACGGGCGAACGATACTACGGCTGATCACAACTCCTTTGTAGAAACATACTGACTAGCATTTCTACTGCACAACAACTCTACTACACCCTAATCTTCCATGGATAAGGTTAACAAGAACACAAGAACAACATGCATCTCCCCAAAACCTAGAGACAACAAAAGGGCAAAAGAAGAAGGGATTTTGGGGAGAAACCTTGATCCATGGCAAGAGGTCGAGGTGGGGAACGATCCCACCGGTTGGAATGCGAAGAGAGTGGCCGGAGGCGGAGATCTGGCGAGGTCCTCCGACGCCGTTCTTGAGAGAGAGAGAGACGACGACATGGGGGAGACAAGTTGAATGGGTATGGGGGAGTAATAACTCCCCCTGCCCGCTTATAACCCCCACTCATTCAAAACATCGCGGTAGTACCGCGAGTCATTACGGTAGTACCGCTCGCTAGCGGTAGTAAAAAATTACTGTTGTGCTGGTTGCGGTAGTACCGGTATTCTCTCTTGTGGTAGTACTGCGACTAATCACGGTAGTACCGCTCCCCCAAGAAAGTGCAAGTTTCGACAAGTAAGGCTTAAGCAAAGCAAGTATGGACAAAAGCACATGCTCACGGCAATAGGAAAGAAAGACAACAGACAACTGTAACAACACACGAGACACTCCTCTTTGAAAGAGGTCGGTGGACGAAGCCACCTATGTTTGAGTTATTTGGTATGGCACCACGAAGAATTATCCTTGGGCCCATGACCAACACTCGTCTTGAGACACTCGTACCATCTAACATGGCAAACAAAAAAGACTTGATCGATTTATGCATAACGGGGGGAGGAAGAGTTCATTGAGAGAACAATACTCCCCCTATGTCCATGATTACACCTAGGCAAGATAATCATGTTGAGTGGGAGGAGTGTGTGCAGGGTTTCAATCCACATTGCTCAAATCTATGATATTTAGTTCATGCCTTAACTCGCGAAATCTTGCTTCATCCAATGGCTTCGTGAAGATGTCTGCAAGGTTATCATGAGTGTTGACATAGTGAAGCTCTATTTCTCCTCATCGAATATGATCCCAGATGAAGTGATACCGAATCTCAATATGCTTCGTCTTAAAGTGTTGCACTGGGTTGAGAGAAATCTTGATGGCACTTTCATTGTCACACCAAAGAGGCACTTTGTCACAAGTGACACCGTAATCCTTTAAAGTTTGCCTCATCCATAGACGTTGTGCACAACAACTGCTAGCTGCCACATACTCCGCTTCGGTGGACGAGAGAGACACACAACTTTGCTTCTTGGAAGACCAACTTACCAGAGAGAAACCAAGGAATTGGCACCCTCCGGAAGTGGACTTCCTATCCACTTTCTCTCCCGCCCAGTCCGAATCAGAGAAACCTACAAGGTGGAAGTTTGCTCCTCTTGGGTACCATAAGCCAAAGTTTGGGGTATGAGCCAAATATCGGAAGATTTGCTTGACTGCCACAAAGTGACTTTCCTTAGGTGAGGCTTGAAACCGTGCACAGATTCCCACACTCAACATAATATCCGGTCTAGATGTACAAAGGTAAAGCAAGGAACCAATCATAGAACGATATACCTTTTGATCCACCGCTTTACTGTGGGGACCCCGACTTAAGAGTCGAGATCACCGAATGCACGTGTACAGTGATCCCAAAGATCAATGCTCACTGAACACACAGAAGCTGAATAGCAAGAGTCTTACATCCATACATACCATCTTACACAAATTATGACCATTATGGCCAAGTCTTACATAGATAAAGCCTCAAGGGCTGAATAGCAAATAAACTCGAATAGCAGAAGTCTTCGTAGATAAGTAGAACCCATGCCATCTGCATTAACCCTACAGGCATTCTGACTGGGGAAGCATCCTAGTTCGCATGTTCGTCTCCATAGAATTCTTCTTCAAATTCCTGCTCCTCCATGCCTAGCCAATTTAAATAACCAGTGGCAAGCCAATGAGTACTTTGATTGTACTCGCAAGCAACCCATGATTTAGTTCAAGGTAACAATGCAAGAGTATAACAATAAGCAACCTAGCTGCAAGCTAGCTAAGTTATTCTACCATCATGAAACATGCATCAATATACTTGGGTAACCTCGAAGACAGGTTACAGATATCAACATGAATAGAGTTCAATTCTTTATCAACGAGTGAAGTCACCACCTTGACTCAACACACACACATACTTTCACCGAGGTTGAAAAATTCTAAACATAGTTTAAGTAGCACCTCCCAACTATCCATGACCATGGACACGGCTATTCGAATAGTTTTACACTCTGCAGAGGTTGCGCACTTTACCCACAAGATCCGGGAAGCTTTCGTGTCACCCACGATCCCGCAGTACATCAAGTACTCGGGGGAAGCACCCGGTCATTACCTTTCCCTAGACGACACTTACATAGGGTCCACTCGTTGGTGCACGACCCTCGTGTACAAACGATAGATCATGGGACTTGCCATTTTTACAATGTCACGCGTACACGAAGGCACCAACGGTGTGTCCGGTGCCCTGTAAAAACAGTCATGGTCGCCTATCCAAGCACGACCCCGTCCCGGGAGTGACCTCAAGTCTCCCCCGTCACTAGTGATGTGGGTACCATGCTAGTATCATCCTAAGTAATCAATAATGCCCTGTCCCATAAGGGGTAGAGTGGTTGCACATGTTTGGTTGGGACGGTAATCACACATAAATCTAATCCATCATTTTACCGACACACGAGATCTTTCTTGGCACACCACTTCTTCATCAAGTGATGACCCAACTCAACTTCACCCTCGGGCATTAGGGGCACCCGAATGGGTTTTTTGAAAAGAATGCAACCACGAAGGATTCATGTCACATATGCATCACTATGCATCACAACTAATCATTTGTCATTGCATCTAAGCACATGGTAATGATCATGAGTAGGTTATGCATCATGTGGTGGCTTTCAACAAGTTTACCATCGTCACTCTTATCATCATGCATTCGGAAATAAAAGGGTTTCGAGGAACACAAGGGGTATCATGGTCAAAGGGCTGCTTGCCTGGATTGGCTTGGTCTTCAAGGTCTTCAAATCCTTCCCCTCCTTCTTCTTCAGCAACCTTGTCAAACACGGTATCTAATCGTCGCAATAAACAACGGGAAAATAAGACAATAATAAAAACAGAAAAAATCAAAGTGCTCATAAAAATGTCAACTTATTTTTATAAAATGCTAGATGGAAAACTAGGATGGCAAAAAAATCTTAGTTTGGGATTTGGAGTGACAGAAAGGGGGTATATGAATTTTTGAACAGAGGTTTTAGTGTTCAAATTTAGATTTAAATTTGAACAAAACAGGAAAGGTTTATGAATATATGTGAAAGTGATATCATTAAATAGGTTGGAATTTTACAAGTTTTTAGGAACTGGAATTAATTTATTTGGATAAATACTTAATCCTATGGAATTATTTAAAAACTAACAGAAAAGAAAAAGGAAAAGGGCTATTGTGCAGCCGGGCCAAAACGGCCACAGTGCAGCAGGCCCAGAGGGGAAACAACCCAGCGCACGGGTGCCTGCGCGCGCACCATGTTTCAAACCTGACAGGCGGGGCCCAGGCGTCAGCGAGAGGAGAGAGAGGCGAGGGAGAGGAGAGGCTAACAGGTGGGGCCAGCCTGTCATCCCTAACCCTCCGGCAGAAGGCCGGCGAGCTCACCGGCGGCGATTCGGGGCATGGCAGGGCGATCTAAGGGCAGGGACGGAGTCAGCGTGGAGTCGCCGTTCGGGTGGTGGTGGAGGCAGTCACCGGAGTGGCCTAGTTCGCTGGCGACGAGGAGGGACGGCGGAGAGGCGTCGGGTGGTGGTTGCTCCGGCCGTTTCCGGCAGCTGCAGAGAGGGGAAATGAGGGGGAATTGATCAGCGTGGCTCGGTGGTTTTAGATCGAACGAGAGGAGCGGCGGGGAGGGTCTGTACCGAGCGGACGACGGCGAGCCGCCGCGGCGGAGCTCGAGCTCGATCTCGAGCTCGAGAGCTTCTAGGAGAGAGCTGGGAGTGTAGGGGGGCACTGGAGTGAGCTCAGAGGCGAGTGATGGAGAGGAGAGGGCTCGAGGAGGCCTTTATATAGGTGGGCAGCGGTCCACCGAGGAGGTGTGCGCCGGCGAGCTCGTTGTGGTCGCTACAGGCCACGGGGGCTCGTCGGGCGTGTTTGGGGCGTTTGTGGGTGTGGTTCACGACCAGAGAGGGGAAGAGAAGGAGCGGGGGAAGTCCAGAGCAGCGCGCGTGCGAGGAGGCTCATTAGAGCTCTCGGGCGGCCGTCGCGCGTGCGAGCTAGGGCGAGAGGAGGGAGAAGGAGGAGGGGGACAGAGCCGGGGCGCGTCGCGGACATCGAGGCACCTCGACTGGCGCGAGGGGTAGGCTCGAGGTGGTTGGGTGCTGCTGATTGGAGGAGGCTACAGTGCAGGAGCGCACTGTAGCGCGCTCCATAGCGCCCAAATGGCCGGCATGGAAGTGTCCCACGCGCTCTGGGCGCGGCCACCGTGTCCATTGGCTCTAGGGGGAGTAAACAACGCAGGGGGAGCATTGGATGCCAGGGAAAGCTTCTAGAAGAGGAGGGGGCTGAGATAGAATGGTGAAAACTGCTGTCCAGAATGCAAATTGGGGTTTTACCCCTACTCAATCATTGAGTTGATGCCAGGGGAGAGTTACTGGAGGTGCAAGAGAGCTTGAGGAAGCTGTGGTAGAAAGTTGGGCTCAAGGAGATCAAGTGAAGAGGTGAAAGTGGTGACTTTGGAAAATCACCAGAAGGTGTTTGATGTGGTTTTGAGCAATCAAATGATTTCCATTTGACATGAGACTTAACAGGATCAAATTTTATATAGATATAGGGTGTTCCACCAAGTTTGGGCTCGTTTGAAGAAACTTGCCAATGTAACTTTGCTGAACCCTATAAATCAACAGAAATGGTTTCACCATGTTTGAGTTAAGCAAATCATCCCTCCTTGATGCACCACTTGGTGTAGTGTCATCATTTGGGGTTGTGATCATGCCCACAAAGTTTGATGTCCCAAGTAAAAAGTCGGTAATGTAAAGTTGTTCAAATTTGAATATGAACATAAAGGGTTTTGGGGTACTCTGATCAAGTTACCCTTCTCCAAAGCTTGTGCCATTTGGTCTAGATGCATTATTAGACCATTCTAGCATGTGTACCAAGTTTGAGAGCATTTGGACAAGTTTGGCAATGTAAAGTTGCTCAAACTTCAAATATGGACAGAATGGTTCTGAGGGGTTTTGATGATGTTTTCTTGCCTCCCAAGGCATGGGTTTTGGCAAGATCATCAAATATGTCATATTTGACAATGATAGAATTTCCCTGGAATTTTTAGAGAATATTTCCTTTGTAAATATTTCAAAAGCTTGAAATATCCAGAAAGGGTTTCTGAGGGATTTGTCCAATATTTTGAACATGACCAAGTGTTGAAACTCTTATATATGGACAATATATGTCCTAGGAGTCTCTCTGAATTTTGGCAAATATTTTTCAAATAGTTAAATAATTTATCCCTATTAAAGACCATTTCTGGCCTTAAGAAAAAGCTTTTAAATAAAATAGGAAAATAACTTTTAAAATTATATTTTTGTGGTTTATGGGAGTCCTATATCTATTAGGTTTCAAATATACTCTTTGAAATATTTTTCTCACCCTAAATCAAGCACTTGAAGTGCAAACCTCAATTCAGGGGTTTTTGGAAAACTATTTTTTGAAAATAATTTTTGGCCAAATTATTTTTGTAAGAAAATACTATACTGCTATATACACTTGGTATGATCATTGGGCAGAAGTTTGGGGTAAGGAGATGAAATATACAAAAGGGAGTAGTTGACTTTAAGGAGCACTTGAAAATCACAGAGAGAAAAACTTAATTCCAAATAAAAGCCAAATGATGCCAAAAAAATTTGCTGGTCCAAATTTTCATGCTTTAATAATGCAAATGACATGTTACGAAATGCAGGGTGTGACATTTACCATTGGGATCAATGTCAAGTTGGCACTTGGTAGGCATTGGAGTAGTAGCCGGCTTGACATCACTTAGATTAAACCTGTTGAGCATGTCTTGAGTGTATTTGGCTTGTTTGATGAAGATTCCTTCTCTTCTTTGCTTAATATAAAATCCAAGGAAGTACTTCAACTCTCCCATCATGGACATCTCAAAATGCGTGGTCATGAGTGCGGCAAACTCATCATTGAAAGCTTTGTTAGGTGAACCAAAGATAATATCATCAACGTATAGTTGGCAGACAAACAACTCCCCTTTGGCCTTCTTAGTAAAAAGAGTGGGGTCGATTTTCCCAATTTCAAACCCACGATCTTGCAAGAACTCGGTAAGATGCTCATACCATGCACGTGGGGCTTGTTTAAGGCCATAGAGTGCCTTATCGAGTTGATACACATGATTGGGGAACTTAGGATCCTCAAACCCGGGGGTTGTTTGACATACACTAACTCATTAATAGGACCATTAAGAAATGCACTTTTCACATCCATTTGTTGCAATTTAAAGTTATGATGAGAAGCATAGGCAAGCAACAAACGAATAGATTCAAGGCGAGCAATGGGGGCAAAGGTTTCACCGTAGTCGATACCCTCGACTTGGGAGTAGCCTTGAGCCACCAAACGTGCCTTGTTGCGAATGACAATGCCATGAGCATCCTACTTGTTCTTACAGATCCACTTGGTTCCAATGACATTATGGTTCTCCTTTGGCCTTGGCACCAGATGCCACACTTTGTTGCGCTCAAAGTTATGGAGTTCTTCATGCATGGCATTGAGCCAATCGGGGTCTTCGAGCGCCTCATAGACCTTTTGAGGTTCAACACAAGAGACAAAAGCTTGATGAGCACAATAGTTTGCTAATTGTCTATGAGTGTTTACCCCCTTTGTGATGCTTGCAAGAATATTCTCCATGTGATGTTCTCTAGAAGCAAGCCTAGAAGCAACTTTAGCAGCACGACGCTCCAATTGCTCTTCAAGTGATAATTGAGGAGCACTGAGTTGATCATCTTGAGCGACGTCAAGAGCTTGATCTTGATCTTGAGCTTCCTCTTGATCTTGATCTTGCTCAGAGGAGAGAACTTGGCCTTGTGCATCATTTGGTGGCTCACCACCATATTTGGGCCTTCACTTTGTTCTCCGGAAGCGTGTGGTTCTTGGGTTGATGATGGTTCCACTTGTGTGGAACATTATCCTTCTCCTTCGGCCACAAGGGGTTCCTCAATGGGTAGGATATAGCCAACACCCATTCTTCTCATGCCTTATTCTCATCACCTACATCACAAGTACCACTTTGCTCCACTTGGGAGCCGTTATTCTCATCAAACTCTACGTTACACGTCTCCTCAATGAGTCCATTTGACTTGTTGAGGACACAGTAAGCATGAGAGTTTGTAGCATAACCAACATATGCCCTCATGAGCTCTAGACTCAAATTTAGACAAACGAGCACTAATACGTCCAAAACGTATCTATAATTTCTGCTTACTCCATGCCACTTTTGGATGATATTGCTATGATATTCATACACTTCCATACACTTTTGATCATATTTGGACTAACCTACTAATCCAGTGCACCCCGGTGCCAGTTTCTGTTTTCGGCTGTTTTTGTATTTCAGGTTTTCACGTTACGAGAACTGTCAGGAAAAATCTGGAAAAATCATATAAAAATCAGCGTTCCGAACCCTACCTTGCGCCCGAAGGACAGCCGGGGGGGGGGGGGGCACCAGGGCTCCAGGCGCCCTGGTGGCGCCCCCCCTGGGCCGCGCCGGGGGGGCGCCTGGGCCCCCCGAGCCTCGTCTGGTGCCCCCCCTTCGACATATATTTAGAGCGTCCCTCGAAACCCTCGGAACGGGAACTCTTTTTCGCGATCTCATCTCTGTTCCGCCGCCGCCGCCGCTTCCAAGATCGGGAGCACCAGGAGAACTCTTCCCGGCACCCTGCCGGAGGGGAGGATCACCACCGGGAGCTTCTCCACCACCATGGACGCCTCCCGGATGACTCGTGAGTAGTCTCCCTTGGACCATGAGTCCATGACCAGTAGCTATGTGATGTTCTCCTTCCGTTCTTGTGCTTCACTAATTAGTCCCCGTGAGCTGCCCTACATGATCGAGGCACATATGTAATCCTTATGCTGTTGCTATGTTGAGTTTGTTGGGATCCGATGGATTATGAGATTATGTTCAGATTGATCTTGAGTAATATATTTGATCTACCTCTTTTATATTTATGTTCATAAGTAATTCTTGCATGTTCTCCGTTGTTATTTATTACTTTGGCCAAGTAATACGTAGTGACTCCAAGAGGGAACGTTATGCTCGATTTTGGGTTCATGCCCCTCGATGACTAGCTTGAGTGACAGAAACATGAGTCTAGGGGATGTGCTGTTGCCACAAGGGGGAAAACAACGGTGCTTGTGCCCGCGGGTGCAAGTATTGTTTACCTTACGCAAAGTTCTTTTAATGCAGTTGTCTGTTGCATTGAGTTTACACTATGGGTGGGACTCGCAACTTAATACCAGCGAGATGTTCTGGATAGATATCTCAAGGTGGATGATTAGTAGTAGATATTGATGGATTTCGGTCTACTTACTTTGGCGTACCGCCCATGCTTTGAACCTCAACCTTTCTTGCAATGTAATCAGCATTGGTTTGCGTTCGTGGTCCTGTCAATTGCCCAGCTGTAATTCGTTTACCTCACATAGCTGTTTTATCGTCTTTTGGGAGAGAGACATCACTAGTGAACATCATGAGACTCCGGTCCATATTACCATCATTGATCACATCCGCTATTTACTTTTTCGCTATTATTTACTATTGTAAAACATTATCTATCACTACTATCATTTGCTTTTAATCCTTTGTGAACTACAAGGCCGGAGGGATTGACAACCTCTCTGTACTCGTTGGGAGCAAAGTTATTTGTATCTGTGTGCAGGTCCACGTTGATTGCTAATCCGCGCCGTTAGCAGTTGACACCTACTTGTTGAACCTAGGAGTCTCTGGGGATTCGATCCTTGGCATATTTGCTAAGGGAAAACACTTCTACAATACTGCATCTTACACCTTCCACTTGGGGTAACCAACGAGGGGTTCGAGGCCCATCAAGCACCTTTCTTGAGGATGAAACACTTACACCCGAACACCTGGAAGACTTGAGATTGGGCTTGTTAACAGTAAGAATCTCATACGGAGTCTTGTTCAAGCCTTTGCGGAGATAGAGCCGATTGGATGCATGACAAGCGGTGTTGATGACTTCGGCCCAAAAATTGTATGGAGACTTGAATTCTGCCATCATGGTCCTTGCCGCGTCCATCAATGTCCGGTTCTTTCTCTTCGCTACACCATTTTGTTGAGGGGTATAAGGTGCGGCATATTGATGTTTGATCCCCTCATCACTAAGAAACTTATCCAAGGTGTAGTTCTTGAACTCGGTGCCGTTGTCACTTCGGATCATCAAGATCTTTGCCTCATGTTGACGTTGAGCTTCATTTGCAAAGTTGATGACAGTTTGTTGGGTCTCACTCTTCTTCTTGAAGAAATATACCCAAGTGTATCTTGAATAATCATCTACAATCACCAAGCAATACTTTCTGCCCCCAAGACTATCAAAAGATGGAGGTCCAAAGAGATCCATGTGAAGGAGCTCTAACGGTATTTTTGAGTAGATGATAGTTGTGGGAGGGTGAGCCGTCTCATTTAACTTTCCTTCAGTACAAGCACTGCAAGCACGATCTTTGGCAAAGCTAACATTTGTTAGTCCACGGACATGGTCCCCCTTGAGAAGACTTTGCCAAGATCTCATATTGACGTGGGCTAACCGGTGATGCCAAAGCCATCCCACATCAACTTTAGCCATTAGGCATGTCGCGGTCTTAGTGGGTTGCTCCAAGAAGTTAACGACATAGAGATCCTTCTCGACATGTCCAACATAGGCTACTTTAAGAGTCTTGCTCCACAAGAGGGCCACGGTATCAATATCAAAGAATGTGGCAAAGCCCATGAGTGCAAGTTGACGAACATAAAGTAAGTTGTATGCAAGGGACTCAACAAGCATGACTTTCTCGATCGTGAGATCATGAGAAACAACAACCTTGCGAAGCCCCAATACCTTAGAAGATGAAGCATCACGCCATTCGACGTTGGTGGCCATAGATGAACCTTGATGCACGTCCACCACCAAGTCTTTGCTTCTGGTCATATGATTTGTGGATCCACTATCGAGCAACTATGATCCCCCACCGGAAGCAAACTCCTACACAAGATCAATTCTTGGATTTAGGTACCCATTTGGTAAGGGTCCTTTGAGGTTAGAAACAAGGGTCTTAGGAACCCAAATAGACCATTCAATGTACTCATAAGAAGAACCAACAAATTTAGCGAAAACATGTCCATCACTAGCACGACATAAAACATATGAAGATTTAAAGTCGTCGGCTACATTTGATGTCATGGTGGGATTTTTCTTGACTCCACCACTCTTCACATTGTTCTTCTTCTTAGGAGCACACTCTCTCTCTCTTTCACAAAGATTTGCTTGAGAGGAGGAGGTTGCTTGGTCTTGTCATTCTTTTTCTTCTTGGGCTTGGGAGCAAACCCAACTCCTTCCTTTGCAACAACCTCCTTTTGATTGCTCAAAAGATAGTTGAGGTTCTTCTCACCTTGTATACATGACACAAGGCCTTTCTCAAGTTGCTTCTTCAACTTGGCATTCTCTTCAACAAGATGCACATGCTCGCAACATGGGTTAGTAAAATTTGCATTATCAATCAAAACCATGTGAGGAAAGATAGCTTTCTCCTTGGTTAGCGAAACTTGAAGTTGATCATGAGACTCCTTGAGGGAAGTATGTACACCTTTCAAGACCTTGTGAGCCGTGTCAAGCGTAACAAACTAGTCCTTGAGTCTAGCATGATCAACCACAAGCTTTGCCTTCTCGGAATTGAGCATACGAGAGACAACTAAAGCATGATCAAGATCTTTCCTTAATTTAGCATGATCATCGTTCTGTGACTCCTCAAGAGCCAAACGAAGAACACGCTCTTCCTCAAGAGCATTAGAGAGATCTGATATCTCATCAGCATAGTCTCGACTATGACCCTCCATTTTAGAAATGGTCTCCTCGTGAGCCTCGATCATGTCATTGGCCTCACCGAGTTGTTCCAAGAGAGCAACGAAGTGCTTCTTTGGTTTGCCCTTGAGTTTACTCATAAACAACTCAAATTCATTTTCTTCCTCCTCTTCCCCCTCACTCTCATCAATACAATCCGTCAATGAAGGATTAGAGGTGATGGTAGTGTTGATGTTGGTAGTTACCTTGTTGGTGGCCTTATCCATGAGGCACTTGGTGGTGATGTTCTCATTTGGTGAGTTAAAGAGAGATGAACGTGGAGTAGTTGCAATGGCAATGGTGGCCATAGTGACCATCTCATCATCTTCATCATCATCATCATCCTCAACATATTCTTCTTGGGCCACCAACCCTTTGGGAGGGGTCTTCTTGTTGAGGTTGTTCTTGTTGGGACAAGACTTGGCCTTGTCCTTTCGGATAAGCTTGCCTCCATTGTCTTCTATTTTCTCATATGGGCAATCTATAACAAAGTGGCTCACATTCCCACAGTTGTAGCACGTCCTCACTCGTTGCTTGCCCTTGTTGCCACTTGAGTTGTTCTTGTTGAAGTTGGGCCTTGAGTTCTTCTTGTTGCCCCAAAATTGTTGTGATGCAAGAGCCATGTGTTCATGATAGGCATATTTGGTGTCTTCGGGGCAACTATCATCTTCATCCTCTTCATCCTCTTCTTCCACACACGCCTTGGCCTTCAAGGCCAGGTTAGGCTTCTTTGATCGTTGAGCTCTAATACCGCATTGTCCGCGGTCTTGTCCAAGATCCTCATGGCAACGAACTCATTCAACACTTCACTTGAAGACAAAGTGTGGAAGTCCGGTCTTTGGCGAATGACGGAGGACATGGCCTTGTGATAAGGCATCATGGCCTTGAGAAACTTGCGCTTGATCCAATTGTCATCCGTGTCCTTGCTCCCATGATCTCGAAGTAAGACCGCAAGAGTGGTTAATCTCCGATAGAGTTCACAGGGATCTTCATCTTCGATCATGGCAAACTCATCAGCTTCATCTTGCACAACTTCATAGTTTGAGCGTTGAATGCTTGCACTTCACTTGTACATGGAACCAACATGCTCCCATGCTTCCTTGTCCATGGTGAAGGTTCGAAGATGTGCAATGTCTTCGGGAGGGATAGCATCTTGAAGAATGCAAAGAACGGACTCGTTGAATTGATGATCTGCAGCTTCTCTTGGAGTTTAGTTGTAGGGATCATGCGGGTAGAAAACTTGCTCAATGATTCTCCAAAGATTAGTAGAACAATGATTTAAATGACGTCTAAAGAGAAACATCCAAGTAGCAAAATCGGAATTTTTCACAAACTTAGGAGGAGGACCAACAGAATTTAAATGTGGTGTAGGAACGGGTCCTCCATAGTGGGTAGGAGGAGCGGAGTGGGCAAAAATCCCACTCCCATTCTTAGTAACCGGGACTTGCTCACTACTAGCTTCTCCCTTGTCGGGAATAGCATCCGACACGTTGGTAGTGGGACGAGCCACTTCCAACGGCGTGGTGGATAATTTGAGTCCCTCAAGTAATTCCTTAAACATGCCTTTGACCTCGGTCGCTAGTGATTCTTTTAATGTGTCCATAGCCACATTGAACTCCTCACGAGAGACCGCGGTTCCCTCATCGGACGTAGGCTAGGCCGGAGTTCCACCGGAGTGTCCCTCCGTCTCGACTACATTGTCGCCCATACTCTTTGGACTGTAAAGTCCTTATAAAGAGACGAGGCTCTGATACCAATTGAAAGGATCGATATGGTTGACTAGAGGAGGGGTGAATAGGCAACTAACAATTTTTAGCTTTTCTTAACCAAGTTAAACTTAGCAACAAAGTAAGTTGTCTAGATAGGCAACTAGGTGGACAACCTATAGGTAGCAACAATAACAACCACACAAGCAAGCAAGTTAAGGTATACAAAGAAATATTGCATAAGTGAAGGTAAGAAATAACCACAAGTGGAGTCGGTGAAGACGATGATGTGTTACTGAAGTTCCTTCCCTTTGAGAGGAAGTACGTTTTCATTGGAGCGGTGTGGAGGCACAATGCTCCCCAAGAAGCCACTAGGGCCACCGTATTCTCCTCACGCCCTCACACAATGCAAGGTGCCGTGATTCCACTAGTGGTGCCCTTGAAGGCGGCGACCGAACCTTTACAAACAAGGTTGGGGCAATCTAAGAGTAACAAGATCCGCAAGGGATTAGTGAGGGGAATCAAATTTCTCTTGGTGGAAGTGTAGATCGGTGCCTTCCCAAGCAATCCCTAGGAAATCAACAAGTTTGATTGGCTAGGGAGAGAGATCGGGCGGAAATGGAGCTTTGAGCAACAATGGAGCTTGGGGAGGAAGAGGTGAGTCTTCTTGGAGAAGAAGACTCCCTTTATATAGTGCAAGGACAAATCCAACCGTTATCCGTCAACTCTGCCCGCAGAGCACGGTACTACCGCACTTAACGTGCGGTACTACCGCACAGCCCAGCGATACTACCGCACAGGGTGCGGTACTACCGCTGGTGTGGTACGAGTCAGTACTAGCCCCTGTTGCGTTAAAACACCGGGCGGTAGTACTGCCAGAGCGGCACTACCGCACGTCCTTACGGTACTACCGCAAGGCAGGGTCAGACTGGCCGATGAAGAGTGCAGACTAAATAAATTACGTCTGCAGCTACTTCCGCAGAGTTACGGTCGATGCAAAAACTCGACACGGTACTACCGCTTGCACGAAGCGGTACTACCGTGTAGGACGCGGAAGTAAAAAATTACTTCCGTTCCTACTACCGTACTAGTTATGACGCTGGGGCCGGTCAAACAGTACTACCGTGTCCTCGGTATGGTACTACCGCACGGTGCGGTACTACCGTAACACTGGAGCGGTACTACCGTGGGGTCGTGCGGTACTACCGCCTTCTTTGAGCGGTACTACTGCCTTCTTTGAGCGGTACTACCGCATGCCAAGCAGTGGTAGTAGTAGGACGCCACTGTTTTTGTAACGACAAGGAAAAACAGCCGGAGCTCCAGAGAAGCGAAATAAAGGTGGTGCGAATGAATAGACGTGTACGTGTTGATTCCACACAAATCTTTCCGAAGCGGACCCCCTCTTAATAGTACGGCTTTCTTATGACTCAATTCCACCGAAAAGAAACAAAAGGAAACACCGTCTTTCATAGGTTCTGAGGGGCACTTAATCGTCTTGTGCCTAGGTGTGATATATCTGAAAAGCTCAGTGCACACGATTAGTCCGCAAAAGCATTGTCATCAATCACCAAAACTACTCATGGAGAAATATGTCCTTACAGTATGTCCAACGGCATACCTTTTTGCGGCATTTATCTCACATTTTATTAGTAAAAATAATGGTTAAAGTTAGACATAAAAAAATATGAAGTGACCTTGTATTAAAAATTGAAGGGAGTAAAACAATTGCTCAACAGTTGGAAATCAAATATTATATGAAATCTGCCTAGCTAGGTTGTCGATTCAAAATTGTCAGGTGCATATTATTTTCTTTGGCTAGCCATGCAAAGGTGCACATCAACTTTGATGGCATGAAGTGATTACGTATGTACAAAATGTTTTGTGTAGTTTGAAAACGTACGAAAATGTATTTCTGGTCCATTTCAAGTTCAACAGTAAGGCAAGAATCGACGACACCTCATACATGTGCATGCCACAAAAAATAAACAGTCTGGTCCATTAATTACATACTACAAGCCACCATTACATGATCATTTGATTCTTCATTAAACATAGGGCTATAGCGTGCAGGATCGATGGCAAATGAACAAGAACATAAAGAAGAAGACGAGTGAATGGGAAAAAGTAATGTAATAAAAACATGTGGGTACTTAATTTCTAAAATTCTAATTTGTAAACTTGAATCTCACCAATACATCAAACAAAAATGAATAAAAAATGCATGTTACAAGTATATGTGTGCTTTCTAATTTAAAAATAAACATATTTTTCGAAAAATATTCACTTTCAGAACCAGTGTGTTATCTCCATTTCAAAATCAAATTTTGTGTGGGTGTTCAACGATTTCCTCCAGAAATGAGCAATGGGGATTATGCACAAAGCATTGATATATTATTGTGTTGTTTCCAATATACTTTTAAATTGCTTAGGGGAAGTTTATTGAAAATATAAATTATTAATTAACTAACAAGATCATGTACAATCATTTTACACCTCTTTTTTCTTCAACTAACTTAGTGCTTAATTAGTTTGTGCAAATGTAACGCTAAACAATGGTATACATATGAACTACTATACCTTGCAAGTAAAACTAATTGCATTCTATTGTCCTTTATCACAAACTATAAATTATAGTGCTTACAAGAAAAAAACAATTTATGAAATTGCATAAGATAAAAAATTAAGTAATGTGTTTCGGTGATAGAACTTTATAAAATTCTAGCCCGCACATCGGGCGGGCCACTGTGCTAGTTTTAAAAAATAGCAAACAAAATAAAAAAGGGTTGATTTCTTTAGCATGAAAGTTGAACAAGTTGTCTATGTGCCTGCAAAATGTCATGACGATATGAGTCGGGAGATCTCTGAAAAAATTGAAGCTTTGACAAATGTTCAAATTTTTTGATTTTGGAGCATTGATTTTTTGTCCCGAGCTTCACGTATGTGCCTGAAAAAATAGAAAAGGGTTGATTTATCTGGCATGAAAGTTGAACAAGTTGTCTATGTGCCTGCAAAATGTCATATTTATTGTTTTACTTTTCATCAGTGAACATATGAGCTCATGATTAGCAGCAAATTTCCACAATATCGTGGATTTCATTTCGATTCTTTCCCTATGAGCACATATTTATAGGTGCAATGGTTGGCTAATTTTTATGACGTACTTGTCAACCCTGTTTAGATCATTTATATGTGTATATGCTTTGATACAAACTAGTCCCATCAAGCAATTTCTTTCAATTGGGAAATATAAATTTGAACTACACGCCAACGGTGAATGGACACCTCGCAATGTTCGTATATGACTGGTGTCAAAATAGTTCCCGCCATCTAGTAACGTATATACATGCTCTTATTCAGATTTGTATTGAATTTGGAATCAGAGGCCACCAACTGATCTGACGTTCGATTTCATGGAGTATACATGCTCTTATTTAGATTTGTATTGAATTTGTAGTCAGTGGCCATGAATTGATCTGGTGTTTGACTTCCTGGAGCATTCGAGTTATTCTGGTTGGTGCTTGACCTCGTGTGCTGATCCGCTGAAAGAAAAGTACGAAAACTACAGTTTTTCTTTACTAATGTTTACCTTCACCAAATAAGTACATTATTTTCTATTCAAGATCCACATGGCCTCCATCTTCTCTCTGGATTTCCAATAGTACTTTCCTTATGGAAATATTCTGGTTTTAAAATTGTGTTCCTTCAAAATTTGGAAGGCCAGGTATGTAGTTCCACCAATTTTTGGGTCAAATCAAACTAAGGTTAGCTATAATCAAGCTAGATAATTACATCCAAGTGGTATCCTCCTCATGCCTTGTGCAACTTTTGACTGTTAAATTTGAAACATTGACAATGATGAGGGACATGCTCTTTTGATTGGTACTCTATATATGCTATTTCAACCAATTTGAGGATGCCCTAACAAAATACAAAACTAAATATTACGTTAACAATTTTTTTAGAACGAATGATTTTCCCTCATAGACTGGAGGGTTCAGATAATGCTACACATATCCATTTTGATGGAGGTTTGAACATGCCAATAGACGAAATGGACGGTAAGACAGTGCTTCCTATCAAAACAGAACTGACTAAAGAGACTTATTCTTCTGTTTTGAAAGTTACATATAATGAATAGTACCAATCAAAAGAGTGTGTCCCTCATCGTTGTCAATGTTTCGAACGTAATATTCAAAGTTGCACAGGCATTAAAATGTTGGCACTTATATGTAGTATTTATCTAGCTTGGTTACAGCTATTCTTAGTTTGATTTGACCCAGTTATTCACAAAAAAATGATTTGACCCAGAAATTGGTGGAAATACATCCCAATATACAATTGATTTGCCTTCCAAATTCTGAAGAAACACAATTTGAAACCAGGATAGAACCAAAAGAAAAGTAGATGATGCGATATGGATCTTGAAGATAAACTGCCGTACTTATTTGGTGAAGGTAAAAATTGGTAAAGAAAAATTGTAATTTAATTCAGCAGTCATAGAGGCTAGTCTAAATAAAATGATGGGGCCGAAACGTGAGGCCAAGCACCATCCAAATTAACTTGAATGCTCAGGAAGTCGAATGCCAGATCAATTCACGGCCTCGGATTCCAAATTCAAAACTAATCAAAATAAGAGCATGTATAATATATACATTAGTCATCTATCTATACCGAAAAAGGGTTTTGCCCCCCTTTATATGTAAAGCACCAAACCACACAACATGTTATCATGGTTGATATATATCCTTTGCGAACAAAAAATAGGACGCCTCGAAAGGTCAGGATATCAAACCACAATACTAATTTCGAGCAAGCAACAGCTAGCACATACCCACTTGCTTACTTGAGAAAAAAAGGAATCTAGGTACGTGATCTCCACAACCAAACATCACACAACTTCACGGAGACCATGCCATCCACTAAACTATACTATAAATAGGAGAGAAACGAGCCATTTGCTTCTCACACCTCCATAGCCCAAGCATCAGGAGCTTAATCGATCACTTGCACCTAGTAATTAGGTAGCTAGGTAACGATGGGGCACCCAAGGTCAGCCATGCTAGTGGCGGTGCTCGCCGTGGCCGTGCTTGGGCTTGCCACCGATGGCCAGGCGCAGCTGCAGAATGGATTCTACACGGGCAAGTGCCGCGGCAACGACGTGGAGGCGGTCGTCCAGGGTATCGTCCAGGCCCGCTTCGCCAGCAACAGCGACATTGTCGCCCACCTCCTACGCTTGCTGTTCCATGAGTGTGGTGTCAATGTATGTATAATTGTATATGTTAGGTATTGATCTCCTCTGCTTTGGGCCCAACGGCCCATAGACCCTTAGATCCGCGCCCTGATCGGGGGCGCACAACCCATTATGGTTGTTGGGCCCCTGTGACCCGCGCTATATAAAGAGAGGTGGGGGGTCGGAGCACGCATCACGAGGTTGAACGTCGCCACAAACCCCACCTACAAACCCTACCGATCTAGGGTTAGCGCGGTGCTCACGGGAAGCACCACCACCGCCGCCATCTCGACCTCATCTCCGGCCCCTACAACGCCATGGCCGGAGCTGGATCGAGTTCATCCGGTCACCAAGAAGGTAGGTTCACCGGAATGCATCTAGCCTACAAGATCCATGGGGTCTATCATTGGTATCAGGCCATCTAGGTCTAGATGTTTTTGGTACAAAAGTGAAACAGAAAAGAAAAGGATCCCGTTTTCCCCAACGAACCCTAGCAGGGCAAAGAACCAATCCATCCGAGGAAAAAGTCGCGCCGCCGTACGGCCGCGCCGTTCCTCTCGATCCAGAATCGCATCGGCAAGCCGAGGATTCGGGACGAAGAACCACCGGAAGCCCCAAAGCCTTCGGAAAAGAAAAGTACACAGACAAAAAAAAAAGGGGGGAAAGGGGGCACCGCGGCCACGCCGTTCGACGGCGGCGCGCTTCCGCTAAGGGAAACGCACCACCGGCGAAGGGGAGGCAACGGAGCCGCAGATCGGTGCAAAGGCCGCCTTGACCTCGTCTATCTCTCTCTGCCAAGAAGGTTTGGTGGGTGGTGGAGAATAGAGAAAGAAAAGAGAGAGGGAAAGGAAAGGGAATAGCCACGCGCCGCGCGGTGGCCTTCGTCGTCGCCGCCGGCGGCCGGGGTGGCCGGCCGGGGGGCCGCATCTCCTTTCCTCTCCGCCGCTCGAGAGATACAGAGAGCGAGGGACAGAGAGATCGAGAGAGGCGAACGAGCGGCGCGTGGGGGAGGAATGACCGAGGGATTTTCCCCTCGCCGCTTCGCTCGCCAGTTTTGTCCCACCGAGCGGCGCGCTGGACCGTCGGATCCTGAAAAAATAGAAAAGGGTTGATTTATCTGGCATGAAAGTTGAACAAGTTGTCTATTTGCCTGCAAAATGTCATATTTATTGTTTTACTGTTCATCAGTGAACATATGAGCTCATGATTACCAGCAAATTTCAACAATATCGTGGATTTCATTTCGATTCTTTCCCTATGAGCACATATTTATAGGTGCAATGGTTGGCTAATTTTTATGACAGACTTGTCAACCCTGTTTAGATCATTTATATGTGTATATGCTTTGGTACAAACTAGTCCCATCAAGCAATTTCTTTCAGTTGGGAAATATAAATTTGAACTACACGCCAACGGTGAATGGACACCTCGCAATGTTCGTATACGACTGGTGTTAAAATAGTTCCCGCCATCTAGTAATGTATATACATGCTCTTATTTAGATTTGTATTGAATTTGGAATCAGAGGCCACACCAACTGATCTGGCGTTCGATTTCCTGGAGTATACATGCTCTTATTTAGAGTTGTATTCAATTTGGAGTCACAGGCCATGAATTGATCTGGCGTTTGACTTCCTGGAGCATTCGAGTTATTCTGGTTGGTGCTTGACCTCGCGTTTTGGTCCGCTGAAAGAAAAGTACGAAAATTACAGTTTTTCTTTACTACTCCCTCCGTCCCAAAATTTTTGTCCTAGATTTTTCTAGATACAGATGTATCTAACACTAAAGTGTAACTAGATATATCCGTATTTGAACAAATGTAAGACAAGAATTTTGGGACGAAGGGAGTAATGTTTACCTTCACCAAATAAGTACAGTATTTTCTCTTCAAGATCCACATTGCCTCCATCTTCTCTCTATATTTCCAATAGTACTTTCCTTATGGATATATTCTGGTTTTAAAATTGCGTTCCTTCAAAATTTGGAAGGCCAGGTATGTAGTTCCACCAATTTTTGGGTCAAATCAAACTAAGGTTAGCTATAATCAAGCTAGATAATTACTCCCTCCGTCCGGAAATACTTGTCATCAAAATGAAAAAAAGGGATGTATCTAGATGTATTTTAGTTCTAGATACATTCTTTTTTGTCCATTTTGATGACAAGTATTTTCGGACGGAGGGAGTACACCCAAGTGGTATCCTTTTCATGCCTTGTGCAACTTTTGAATGTTAAATTTGAAACATTGACAATGATGAGGGGCATGCTCTTTTGATTGGTACTCTATATATGCTATTTCAACCAATTTGAGGATGCCCTAACAAAATACAAAACTAAATATTACGTAAACAATTTTTTTAGAACGAATGATTTTCCCTCATAGACTGGAGGGTTCAGATAGTGCTACATATATCCATTTTGATGGAAGTTTGCACATGCCAATAGACGAAATGGACGGTAAGACAGTGCTTCCTATCAAAACAGAACTGACTAAAGAGACTTATTCTTCTGTCTTGAAAGTTACATATAATGAAGAGTACCAATCAAAAGAGTGTGTCCCTCATCATTGTCAATGTTTTGAACGTAATATTCAAAGTTGCACAGGCATTAAAATGTTGGCACCTATATGTAGTATTTATCTAGCTTGCTTACAGCTATTCTTAGTTTGATTTGACCCAGTTATTCACAAAAAAAAAAATTGATTTGACACAGAAATTGGTGGAAATACATCCCAATATACAATTGATTTACCTTCCAAATTCTGAAGAAACACAATTTTAAACCAGGATAGAACCAAAAGAAAAGTAGATACACGGTGCAAACCGGACGCAGGGACAGTCGGCGGTCCGTAGCCACCGACGTGACTCTTCCCGGGCCAGATGACACAGTCCCCAAGGCTGCCGCTTTCTTCCGCAACCTTGCTCTTAGCTCAGACAATATGGTCGTTCTGTTGGGCGCACACACAGTCGGTGTCACGCACTGCAGCATGATCAAGACAAGCCGTCTTTACAGCTACGGCGGCAAGGCCGGTGCAACTGACCCGAACATGGACCCGGAGCTAGCGTCCACCTACAAGATATTGTTGGGGAACGTAGCAGAATTCAAAAAAATTCCTATGCTTCACCAAGGTCAATCTAAGGAGTCATCTAGCAACGAGCATAAAGGAGTGCATCTACATACCCTTTGTAGATCGCGTGCGGAAGCGTTCGAAGGAACGTGGATGAAGTAGTCGTACTCTTCGTGATTCTCGTCACCGATGATCCCAGCGCCGAACGGACGGCACCTCCGCGTTCAACACACGTACGGTACAGCGAGGTCTCCTCCTTCGTGATCCAGCAAGGGGGGAGGAGAGGTTGACGGAGATCCAGCAGCACGACGGCGTGGTGGTGGATGCAACAGGAAAAGCTGCAGGGCTTCGCCGGCGCCCTGTAAGAGGAGTTGGAAGTGTGACGGGAGGGGGGAGAGGCGCCAGAGGCTTGGGGTGTGGCTGCCCTCTCCCCCCCACTATATATAGGGGCCAAGGTGGCGCCGGCCCTAGGAGATGCAATCTCCTAGGGGGGCGGCGGCCAGAGGGGGGAGACTTGCCCCCCAAGGCATAGGGGGCGCCCCTCCCCCTAGGGTTTCAACACTAGGCGCATGGAGGGGGGGCGATGTGGGTGCGCCAGCCCACCAGGGGCTGGCCCCCTTCCCCTTGCGGCCTACGGGGCCCTCCGGGATGGGTGGCCCCACCCGATGGTCCCGGGACACTCCCGGTGACCCCCGGAATTCACCCGATGGCCGAAACTGGACTTCCTATATATCATTCTTTACCTCCGGACCATTCCGAACTCCTCGTGACGTCTGGGATCTCATCCGGGACTCCGAACAACATTCGGGTTTCCATGTGCATGTATCTCTACAAACCTAGCGTCACTGAACCTTAAGTGTGTAGACCCTACGGGTTCGGGAGACACGCAGACATGACCGAGACGACTCTCCGGTTAATAACCAACAGCGGGATCTGGATACCCATGTTGGTTCCCACGTGTTCCTCGATGATATCATCGGATGAACCACTGTGTCAAATATTCACTCAATCCCGTATGTTATTCCCGTTGTCTATCGGTACGGTACTTGCCCGAGATTCAGTCGTCGGTATGCCCGATACCTTGTTCAATCTCGTCATGGCAAGTCTCTTTACTCGTTCCGTAATCCATCATCCCGTGACTAACTCCTTAGTCACTTTGAGCTCATTATGATGATGTCTTACCGAGTGGGCCCAGAGATACATCTCCGTCATACGGAGTGACAATATCCCAGTCTCGGTTCGTACCAACTCAACAGACACTTTCGGAGATACCCGTTGCGTACCTTTATAGCCACCCAGTTACGTTGTGACGTTTGGCACACCCAAAGTATTCCTACGGTATCCGGGAGTTGCACAACCTCATGGTCTAAGGAATAAATACTTGACACTTGAAAAGCTTTAAGCATTACGAACTATACGATCTCGTGCTAGGCTTAGGATTGGGTCTTGTCCATCACATCATTCTCCTAATGATGTGATCCCGTTATCAATGACATCCTATGTCCATGGTCAGGAAACCGTGACCATCTGTTGATCAACGAGCTAGTAACTAGAGGCTTACCAGGGACACGTTGTGGTCTATGTATTCACACACGTATCGTTGTTTCCGTACAATACAATTCAAGCATAAATAACAGACAATTATCATGAACAAGGAAATATAATAATAATCCTTTTATTATTGCCTCTAGGGCATATTTCCAACAGTCTCCCACTTGCACTAGAGTCAATAATCTAGTTACATTGTGATGAATCGAACACCCATAGAGTTTTGATGTTGATCATGTTTTGCCCATGGAAGAGGTTTAGTCAACGGGTCTCCAACATTCAGATCCGTATGCACTTTACAAATATCTATGTCTCCATCTTGAACATAATTCCGGATGGAGGTGAAATGGCGCTTGATGTGCTTGGTCTTCTTGTGAAACCTGGGCTCCTTGGTAATGGCAATAGCTCCAGCGTTGTCACAGAAGAGAGTCATCGGTCTTGACGCGCTTGGAATGACTCCTAGGTCAGTGATGAACTCCTTCATCCAGACTCCTTCTTGTGCTGCTTCGCAAGCAGCTATGTACTCCGCTTCACATGTAGAATGCGCCACAACGCTCTGCTTGCAACTGCACCAGCTGACTGCTTCACCATTCAAAATATACACGTATCCGGTTTGTGACTTTGAATCATCCATATCTGTGTCGAAGCTAGCATTGACGTAACCCTTTACGACGAGCTCTTCGTCACCTCCATAAACGAGAAACATATCCTTAGTCCTCTTCAGGTACTTTAGGATGTTCTTGACCGCTGTCAAGTGTTCCATACCGGGATCACTTTGGTACCTCCCTACCAAACTTATGGCAAGGTTCACATCAGGTCTGGTACACAGCAAGGCATACATGATAGAACCTATGGCCGAGGCATAGGGAATGACACTCATCTTTTCTCTATCTTCTGCCGTGGTCGGGGACTGAGCCTTGCTCAATCACATACCTTGCAAAACAGGCAAGAACCCTTTCTTGGACTGATCCATATTGAACTTCTTCAATATCTTGTCAAGGTATGTGCTTTGTGAAAGACCAATGAGGCGTCTTGATCTATCTCTATAGATTTTGATGCCTAATATGTAAGCAGCTTCTCCAAGGTCCTTCATTGAAAAACTCTTATTCAAGTAGGCCTTTATGCTCTCCAAGAATTCTATATCATTTCCCATCAGCAATATGTCATCCAGATATAATATGAGAAATGCTACAGAGCTCCCAATCACTTTCTTGTTGATACAGGCTTCTCCCCAAGTCTGTATAAAACCAAACGCTTTATCACATCATTAAAGCGAATATTCCAACTCCGAGATGCTTGCACCAGCCCGTATATCGAGCGATGAAGCTTGCATACCTTGTTAGCATTCTCTGGATCGACAAAACCTTCCGGCTACATCATATACAGCTCTTCCTTGAGGTAACCATTAAAGAATGCCGTTTTGACGTCCATTTGCCATATCTCAAAATCAAAGAATGCGGCAATTGCTAACATGATTCGGACTGACTTCAGCATCGCTACGGGAGAGAAAGTCTCGTCATAGTCAATCCCTTGAACTTGTCGATAACCCTTAGTGACAAGCCGAGCCTTATAGATGGTCACATTACCATCCGCGTCTGTCTTCTTCTTAAATATCCATTTATTTTCTATGGCGTGCCTATCATCGGGCAAGTCCAGCAAAGTCCATACTTTGTTTTCATACATGGATTCTATCTCAGATTACATGGCTCCAAGCCATTTAATGGAATCCCGGCCCACCATCGCTTCTTCATAGTTCGAAGGTTCACCGTTGTCTAACAACATGATTTCCATGACAGGGTTGCTGTACCACTCTGGTGCGGAACATGTCCTTGTGGACCTTCGAAGTTCAGTAGTAACTTCATCTGTATCTTCATGATCATCATCATTAACTTCCTCCCTTGTCGGTGCAGGAACCTCAGGAACAATTTCCTGTGTTGCGCTACTTTCCGGTTCGGGAGGGGTGACTGTCACCTCATCAAGTTCTACTTTCCTCCCACTCACTTCTTTCGAGAGAAACTCTTTCTCCAGAAAGGATCCATTCTTGGCAACAAAGACTTTGCCTTCGGATCTGTGGTAAAAGGTGTACCCAATCGTTTCCTTTGGGTATCCTATGAAGACGCATTTTTCAGATTTCGGTTCGAGCTTCTCAGGTTGAAGTTTCTTGACATAAGCATCGCAACCCCAAACTTTCAGAAACGACAGCTTAGGTTTCTTGCCAAACCAAAGTTCATACGGTGTAGTCTCAACGGATTTTGACGGAGCCCTATTTAAAGTGAATGCGGCAGTCTCTAAAGCATAACCCCAAAAAGATAGCGGTAAGTCGGTGAGAGACATCATAGATCGCACCATGTCCAACAGAGTACGATTTCGACGTTCGGACACACCATTACGCTGAGGTGTTCCGGGCGGTGTCAATTGTGAAACAATTCCACAGTTCCTAAGGTGCGTGACAAATTCATGACTTAAATATTCACCCCCACGATCCGATCGCAAGAACTTTATTTTTCTGTCACGTTGATTCTCAACCTCATTCTGAATTCCTTGAACTTTTCAAAGGTCTCAGACTTGTGCTTCATCAAGTAGATATACCCATATCTACTCAAGTCATCTGTGAGGGTGAGAACATAATGATAGCCTCCGCGAGCCTCAACACTCATTGGACCGCACACATCGGTATGTATGATTTCCAATAAGTTGGTTGCTCGGTCCATTGTTCCGGAGAACAGAGTCTTGGTCATCTTGCCCAAGAGGCATGGTTCGCACGTGTCAAATGATTCATAATCAAGAGACTCCAGAAGTCCATCTGCATGAAGCTTCTTCATACGTTTGACACCAATATGACCAAGGCGGCAATGCCACAAGTATGTGGGACTATCATTGTCAACTTTACATCTTTTGGCATTCACACTATGAATATGTGTATCATCACGATCGAGATTCATCAAAAATAAACCATTGACCAGCGGGGCATGACCATAAAACATATCTCTCAAATAAATAGAACAACCATTATTCTCGGATTTAAATGTGTAGCCATCTCGCATCAAACGAGATCCAGATACAATGTTCATGCTCAAAGCTGGTACTAAATAACAATTATTAAGGTTTAAAACTAATCCCGAGGGTAGATGTAGAGGCAGCGTGCCGACGGCGATCACATCGACCTTGGAACCATTCCTGACGTGCATCATTACCTCATCCTTCGCCAGTCTCCGCTTATTCCGCAGCTCCTGCTTTGAGTTACAAATGTGAGCAACTGCACCGGTATCAAATACCCAGGAGCTACTACGAGCGCTGGTAAGGTACACATCAATAACATGTATATCACATATACCTTTGACGTTGCCGGCCTTCTTGTCCGCTAAGTATTTGGGGCAGTTCCGCTTCCAGTGACCCGTTCCCTTGCAATAAAAGAACTCAGTCTCAGGCTTGGGTCCATACTTTGGCTTCTTCCCGGCAACTGGCTTACCGGGCGCGGCAACTCCCTTACCGTCCTTCTTGAAGTTCTTCTTACCCTTGCCCTTCTTGAACTTAGTGGTTTTATTGACCATCAACACTTGATGCTCTTTCTTGATCTCCACCTCCGCTGATTTCAGCATTGAATACACCTCGGGAATGGACTTCTCCATCCCTTGCATATTGAAGTTCAACACGAAGCTCTTGTAGCTAGGTGGGAGCGACTGGAGGATTCTGTCAACGACCGCTTCGTCTGGGAGATTCATTCCCAACTGAGACAAGTGATTGTGCAACCCAGAAATCTTGAGTATGTGCTCACTGACAGAACTGTTTTCCTCCATCTTACAGCTGTAGAATGCGTTGGAGACATCATATCTCTCAACTCGGGCATGAGCCTGGAAAACCATTTTCAGCTCTTGGAACATCTCATATGCCCCGTGGTGCTCAAAACGCTTTTGGAGCCCCGATTCTAAGCTGTAGAGCATGCCGCACTGAACCAGGGAGTAATCATCACAATGCGACTGCTAAGCGTTCATAACATCTTGGTTTGCCGGGGCGGGAGCGTCACCTAGCGGTGCTTCTAGGACATAAGTTTTCTTGGCAGCTATGAGGATGATCCTCAGGTTACGGACCCAGTCCGTATAGTTGCTACCATCGTCTTTCAGCTTGGATTTCTCTAGGAACGCATTGAAGTTGAGGGTGACATGAGCGTGGGCCATTTGATCTACAAGACATATTGTAAAGAATTTAGACTAAGTTCATGATAATTAAGTTCATCTAATCAAATTTTAATGAACTCCCACTCAGATTGACATCTCTCCAGTCTTCTAAGTGATACATGATCCGAATCGACTAGCCCGTGTCCGATCATCACGTGAGACGGACTAGTCATCAACGGTGAACATCTTCATGTTGATCGTATCTTCTATACGACTCATGTTCGACCTTTCGGTCTTCCGTGTTCCGAGGCCATGTCTGTACATGCTAGGCTCGTCAAGTGAACCCTAAGTGTATTGCGTGTGTAAATCTGGCTTACACCCGTCGTATGCGAACGTTAGAGCCTATCACACCCGATCATCACGTGGTGCTTCGGAACAACGATCCTTAGCAACGGTGCACAGTTAGGGGGAACACAATTCTTGAAATTTTAAGTGAGAGATCATCTTATTTACTACCGTTGTTCTAAGTAAACAAGATGCATAAACATGATAAACATCACATGCAATCAAATAAAGTGACATGATATGGCCAATATCATCTTGCTCCTTCGATCTCCATCTTCGGGGCACCATGATCATCTTTGTCACCGGCTCGACACCATGATCTCCATCATCATGATCTCCATCATCGTGTCTTCATGAACTCATCACGCCAACTATTACTTCTACTACTATGGCTAACGTTTAGCAATAAAGTAAAGTAATTACATGGCGTGATTCAGTGACACGCAGGTCATACAATAATTAAGACAACTCATATGGCTCCTGCCGGTTGTCATTTCCATCGACATGCAAGTCGTGATTTCCAATTACAAGAACATGATCAATCTCATACATCACATATATCATTCATCACATCTTCTTGGACATACCATATCACATAGCACATGCTGCAAGAACAAGTTAGACGACCTCTAATTGTTGTTGCAAGTTTTACGTGGCTTCTATAAGTTTTCTAGCAAGAACGTTTCTTACCTACGCCAAAACCACAACGCGATTTGTCAATTTCTATTTACCCTTCATAAGGACCCTGTTCATCCAATCCGATCCGACTAAAGTGGGAGAGACAGACACCCGCCAGCCACCTTATGCAACTTGTGCATGTCTGTCGGTGGAACCAGTCTCACGTAAACGTACGTGTAAGGTCGGTCCGGGCCGCTTCATCCCACGATACCGCCGAATCAAGATTGGACTAGTAACGTCAAGAAAATTGAGCAAACTCAACGCCCACAACTTGTTTGTGTTCTACTCGTGCAAGATGCTACGCAAAGACCTAGCTCAGATGCCACTGTTGGGGAACGTAGCAGAATTCAAAAAATTTCCTACGCTTCACCAAGATCAATCTAAGGAGTCATCTAGCAACGAGCATAAAGGAGTGTATCTACATACCCTTTGTAGATCGCGTGCGGAAGCGTTCGAAGGAACGTGGATGAAGTAGTCGTACTCTTCGCGATTCTCGTCACTGATGATCCCAGCGCCGAACGGACGGCACCTCCGTGTTCAACACACGTACGGTACAGCGACGTCTCCTCCTTCTTGATCTAGCAAGGGGGGAGGAGAGGTTGACGGAGATCCAGCAGCACGACGGCGTGGTGGTGGATGCAACAGGAAAAGCTGCAGGGCTTCGCCGGCGCCCTGCGAGAGGAGTTGGAAGTGTGACGGGAGGGGGGAGAGGCGCCAGAGGCTTGGGGTGCGGCTGCCCTCTCCCCCCCACTATATATAGGGGCCAGGGGGGCGCCAGCCCTAGGAGATGCAATCTCCTATGGGGGCGGCGGCCAGAGGGGGGAGACTTGCCCCCCAAGGCATAGGGGGCGCCCCTCCCCCTAGGGTTTCAACCCTAGGCACATGGAGGGGCCCATGTGGGTGCGCCAGCCCACCAGGGGCTGGCCCCTTCCCCTTGCGGCCTACGAGGCCCTCCGGGATGGGTGGCCCCACCCGGTGGACCCCCGGGACCCCTCCGGTGGTCCCGGGACGCTCCCGGTGACCCCCGAAATTCACCCGATGGCCGAAACTGGACTTCCTATATATCATTCTTTACCTCCGGATCATTCCGGAACTTGTCGTGACGTTCGGGATCTCATCCGGGACTCCGAACAACATTCGGGTTTCCATGTGCATGTATCTCTACAACCCTAGCGTCACTGAACCTTAAGTGTGTAGACCCTACGGGTTCGGGAGACACGCCGACATGACCGAGACGACTCTCCGGTCAATAACCAACAGCGAGATCTTGATACGCATGTTGGTTCCCACGTGTTCCTCGATGATATCATCGGATGAACCACTGTGTCAAGGATTCACTCAATCCCGTATGGTATTCCCTTTGTCTATCGGTACGCTACTTGCCCGAGATTCGATCGTCGGTATGCCCGATACCTTATTCAATCTCGTCATGGCAAGTCTCTTTACTCGTTCCATAATCCATCATCCCGTGACTAACTCCTTAGTCACTTTGAGCTCATTATGATGATGTCTTACCGAGTGGGCCCAGAGATACCTCTCCGTCATACGGAGTGACAATATCCCAGTCTCGGTTCGTACCAACTCAACAGACACTTTCGGAGATACCCGTTGCGTACCTTTATAGCCACCCAGTTACGTTGTGACGTTTGGCACACCCAAAGTATTCCTACGGTATCCGGGAGTTGCACAACCTCATGGTCTAAGCAATAAATACTTGACACTGGAAAAGCTTTAAGCATTACGAACTATACGATCTCGTGCTAGGCTTAGGATTGGGTCTTGTCCATCACATCATTCTCCTAATGATGTGATCCCGTTATCAATGACATCCTATGTCCATGGTCAGGAAACCATGACCATCTATTGATCAACGAGCTAGTAACTAGAGGCTTACTAGGGACACGTTGTGGTCTATGTATTCACACATGTATCGCTGTTTCCGTACAATACAATTCAAGCATGAATAACAGACAATTATCATGAACAAGGAGATATAATAATAATCCTTTTATTATTGCCTCTAGGGCATATTTCCAACAGACATATGTGTGCCACAGCACATCGTCCTCCGACAACAACATCGTTTTTCTGGACGACTGGTCCAGCGCGTCCAAGTTGGACAACAGCTTGTACAAGATGCTGCAGCACCGCCGCGGCACGCTCATGGTCGACCAGAACCTCTACAACGACAGCTCCACGCGGTGGATGGTCGACAGGCTCGCCAACACCGACCACTTCACATGGCTCTTCCCACAGGCGCTCGTCAAGCTGGGGGAGGTCAAAGTGCTTACCGGATCAAACACCTTGGCTAGACTGGATCGCCTTGCAACACCCCAATGCTCTTATCGCCCCACAAAACAGCCACTCCTTCATCTGCCAAGCTATAAACCAGCAACTACCAGTGCTCCATACCATCTCCTTTGTTCTAACCAACTCTGGCACAAATACATATTTCTGGTTAGACACATGGTTTCACCAGCAACCTCTCGCTACATTATTCCCCTGCCTATACTCTCACACCACTTTACCCCTAGCTCGTGTGGCTACTGTTTTTAACTATGGTTTAGATTCAATCCTACGGAACCGCCTAACCTCTAATGCTACTGCCGAGTTGTGTTCTGTGCTGTCTCTCCTGCAAGATTTCCAGATGTCGCCTGGGCCAGACGAGCGCTACCTCAATGGTGGCCTGTGTTTCTCCACCAGGGCCACCTACACGCTCATCATCGGCAACGCCCCTGCCAATGATGTGCATGCCATTCCAATATGGTCTTCATGCGTTCCCAACTGGGTGAAGATCTTTGCCTGGCTGCTGTTCCGAGATCGACTCAATTCCAAAAGCAACCTACTCTGCAAGCTCATGGTCGCGGACTCTCTATGTCCACGTTGCAGGTTCGATGGAGAAACACGCTCGCACATATTCATCGACTGCCCACTCGCGCAGCGGATATGGCAACGGATTGGCATTTACCCATCGGCCAACTTTGACGATCTTTGGGACTGCCGTCTCCCCCCTCAGCTGGATGCGGCAATCTGGCACTCCATCCTCCTCATTATTCTATGGAAGATCTGGGACTAGAGAAATGCTATGACCTTCAGGCAGCAAAACCACCATAGTATCCTCACCCTTAAGCGAATCATTGATGATCTCATGCTCTGGACGCACAGGATGAAGAAAATAGAGCAAAAGCAGGCCGCCTCCTTATGGCGTTCCTACCTCTTATCACGATTACACGTGCCTATGTAATTTCACCTTGTAATCAGTCGCATGATGGGTTACAAACATTGAGAAATATATTCAGGTGCGGAG
>LR738713.1:722877032-722940642 GCA_902687465.1 Secale cereale | reverse complement strand
ATGTGCGACGTTGTGGGTCTCTACACGGGCACATCCAAGACTTCATACAAGGCCTTCACCAACGAGATGGACGCTTTGACGGTTTCACAGGTATATGAACTAGCTCATCTTTATCTTTGACGCAACTTTCATCGGGAACTTACCAATGTTTGTGTAATAGGTAAACTGGTGGCCGTATCATGACCGAGAGTGGGGGTTCGATCTGAACGTGATGTGCGAGGAGGACCGCGGGTCTTTGGCAGTGCATGGTGCCCATGCTATGTGTGTACGCCGTCGAGTGGCACTTGCCACACCGTGTGGCCAGGCAGTTTGGGATCAGCCAGCATACACCACTTGGCATGCCGAACGATAGCGGTGGCGACGAACTCCACTTGTGAGTGCATTGTTCTCCATTACCATGATTTTGTTTGCGTTTGACCTTCTTATGATGTTTTGTGTTTTTTATGCCTTGTAGGTTCAGCCGGCAGAAAAATCAGTCAATCACAGACTGGGGAGGGCAGCATAAATCTTTTGTGACGGTGTGGAACCGGCGCAGGTGGCGTAAAGATGGGGAGAGGCGAGTGACTGCCTAGGATGAATACGCCCAACACATGAGGTGGTACGACGATGGCCAGAAGCACCGTCTTTGTCCTAGACCTTGGTGGACGACACAAGACATCGCGCAGCTAGAGGAGGATGCCCTCGAGGAAGAGGCCTACCAGGCCAGCATCAGAGACATGAGTGGATTTAGGGAGTTTGCACCCCTGATCAACAAAGTGGTAAGTTGTGTTCTTCTGTCTTGAACCGGCGGTTGTATGTAGTTCATTTTATTCACCTTTGTGACTCACTTATGCCTTCACGGTCCGGCAAGCTAAACAACTGCATCTTTGATGGCTCGGATGCACTAGGTCGTGCCCTCGGGAATGGAGATTCTGAGAACAACATGAGGGACACGATGAAGGTAAAATTTTAGCCGCCTAGAAATACCCTATGTTCTTGTTCATTTGCAATCATAAATCTGATCAGTATTATGTCCTTGTTTCGTTGTGACTGCAGAAGTTCATGAAGCATTGTCGCAAGCTGGTAGGCCTGCTTGGGTGTGCTGGCTCGGTTGAAGCTCATGATCTTGTAGACACACAGGGTAACATCGCTTCATTGAGCCATGCTGCCTCATCGTCTAGGTTGGCTGGGGAGGATGAGGAGGGGAGGACGAGGAGGAGGAGGAGAAGGAGGAGGCCGCCCATGAAGAAGAGGAGGAGGAGGAGGAGAGAAATGGGTAGGAGGAGTACGATGAAGATTAGAGACCTCCACCAACTCAACCATCTGAGCTTCCGAAGAGGAATCGGGCAAAGAAGGATAGGCAGAGTCCATCCCCATTCTAGAAACCGATTCCTCATGGAGGGTGCAATAAGAAGCCTGATGACACTACAGGAATAAGCTTATTTATCGTCTGCCATGGTAGACGGCAAAGGCACCAAAAGCGGACGGCAAAACTCATTGTCGTCTGCCACCGACGGCAAACCTGCCCGGCAAAGAGAGCAACGGTAACCAGGTTATTTGTCGTCTGCTTCCTCAAAGCGGACGACAAAAGCATTTTGCCGTCGTTGGCGGACGGCAAAGAACATGGACGACAAAAACTGTGTGTTAGCCACGTTAGGTGGCTAACGGAGGCCTTCGACGTCCGCCAGCTGACGGCAAAACTTGCTTCGACACGTCACCCCACGTGCCCTGCGTGATGTGTGATGTCCAACCGCGTCGCCCGGTCAAACTGTAGCTTCTGCCACCCCCCCGTTGCCCTGTCCTGTTGACGGCCGCCTTGCTTTCCACCCCCGCCGCCCCGTCCCGTTGTCGCGTCCTGTTTGGAGGCATCGGTATTAATGAGCAGTAATGTCGGCGTCAGCCCGGCCGCCCGCCTCCCGGCGCTTGGAATGCTATAAGACCGCGCCCCGACGCCGTCCTCCCCACACCCGACCTCAAACCCCGACTCCAGCCGCCGACGAGAACTAGCGCAGCGCCGGCGATGGCCTACCACCACGGGAGCAGCATCACCGACGACGACGACTACGCCCTGAGCTCCTGGCCGTCCAACCTCGGCAACCCGGAGACGGCGGAACTGTGCCGGTACGGCCTGCTCGTGCCGTCGGGCTGCCGTCTTCCCCGGCAGTGGCATATCAGCGCGGCCGGCTACCAGACGCTCATCGCCGACGTGGCGATGGAGGAGCTCCGGACCCACCGTGGCGGCCGCTACAACATCACCGGCCGTCATGCCTTCTGGAAGGGGAAATCTACGACGACATCATCACCGTGTTCCGGCTGGCTGAGGCCGGCGTCACCCCCGACCTCACGGGCGCGAGCGGCCGCCTTTGTGCGCCGGCACCGGCAAACGGCCCGACCCCGCGGGAGCGTCGTCATGGAGCCGCCCGCCGCCAGCCAGCACCCCCGGCTGCTACGTCGGCACCCGCACCAGCCGTCCCTCCCGCCTTCGAGCTGCCGCCGAAACAGGTGGTCCTCCGCGAGGACGGCGACCCGGACGACACTCCGGGATGGCACGTCGCCCTACGGGCGTCGAAAGCGGCGGCGGCGGCGCGTGCGAGGGAGGCCATCGAGGTTGCGGCCGCAATCGAAGCCGCCGAGGCCATGGTGGCAGAGGAGGCCGCGATGGCGTCGGTGGAGGACGAGGAGGAGGCGATAGAGGGCGACGGCCCCGTCGACTGGGATGATATCGCCAACAACAGCAGCAGCGACAACGGCGGTGACGGCGAAGGCGCCGTCGTGATCGACCTGCTCGCACCTAGCGATGACGACTAGTGTCATTTTAATATTAATTTTTGGTCAAAATATATGTAAAATATATGTTGAATGCAATGAAAACTTTTTACTTTCCATCGACGACAGTGCCGGCGAAGGCGTGTCGAGGCGGCGTGCAGGAGCGGCGGGGCGGCGGCGGAGGGGCGTGGGGCCGGGGGGCCTTAGTAGCTGTTGGGGATCGTAGCAGAAAATCAAAATTTTTCCTACGCGTCACCAAGATCTATCTATGGAGTAATCTAGCAACGAGGGAGAGGGGAGTGCATCTACATACCCTTGTAGATCGCGATGCGGAAGCGTTGCAAGAACGCGGATGAAGGAGTCGTACTCGCTGCGATTCAGATCGCGGTTGATTCCGATCTAAGCGCCGAACAACGGCGCCTCCGCGTTCAACACACGTGCAGCCCGGTGACGTCTCCCACGCCTTGATCCAGAAAGGAGAGAGGGAGAGGTTGGGGAAGACTCCATCCAACAGCAGCACGACGGCGTGGTGGTGGTGGAGGAGCGCGGGACTCCAGCAGGGCTTCGCCAAGCACTGCGGGAGACGAGGAGGGAGAGAGGTAGGGCTGCGCCAAGTGACAGAGGTTAAAAACATGTTATGGGCAGCCCTAAACCTCACATATATATAGGGGGAAGGGAGGGGCTGCGCCCCCTCTAAGGTTTCCCACCCCTAGGGGTGCGGCCAGCCCTAGATCCCATCTAGGGGGGCGGCCAAGGGGGAGAGAGGGGGAGGCGCACCACTATGTGGGCCTTAGGCCCATCTGAGCCTAGGGTTTCTCCCCTTTTCCTTCTCTCTTTGCCTTGGGCCTGGTTAGGGGGGCGCACCAGCCCACCTGGGGCTGGTCCCCTCCCACACTTGGCCCACGCAGCCTTCTGGGGCCGGTGGCCCCACCCGGTGGACCCCCGGGACCCTCCCGGTGGTCCCGGTACGCTACCGATAGCGCCCGAAACTTTTCTGGTGACCAAAGCGGGGCTTCCCATATATGAATCTTTACCTCCGGACCATTCCGGAACTCCTCGTGACATCCGGGATCTCATCCGGGACTCCGAACAACATTCGGTAACCGCGTACATACTTTCCCTATAACCCTAGCGTCATCGAACCTTAAGTGTGTAGACCCTACGGGCTCGGGAACCATGCAGACATGACCGAGACAACTCTCCGGTCAATAACCAACAGCGGGATCTGGATACCCATGTTGGATCCCACATGTTCCACGATGATCTCATCAGATGAACCACGATGTCAAGGATTCAATCAATCCCGTATACGATTCCCTTTGTCTATCGGTATAGCACTTGCCCGAGATTCCATCGTCGGTATACCGATACCTTGCTCAATCTCGTTACCGGCAAGTCTCTTTACTCGTTCCGTAACACATCATCCCGTGATCAACTCCTCGATCACATATTGTGCACATTATGATGATGTCCTACCGAGTGGGCCTAGAGATACCTCTCCGTCATACGGAGTGACAAATCCCAGTCTCGATTCGTGCCAACCCAACAGACACTTTCGGAGATACCTGTAGTGCACCTTTATAGCCACCCAGTTACGTTGTGACGTTTGGTACACCCAAAGCATTCCTACGGTATCCGGGAGTTGCACAATCTCATGGTTTAAGGAAAAGATACTTGACATATAGAAAAGCTTTAGCATACGAACTACACGATCTGTGCTAGGCTTAGGATTGGGTCTTGTCCATCACATCATTCTCCTAATGATGTGATCCCGTTATCAACGACATCCAATGTCCATGGTTAGGAAACCGTAACCATCTATTGATCAACGAGCTAGTCGTCTAGAGGCTCACTAGGGACATGGTGTTTGTCTATGTATCCACACATGTATCTGAGTTTCCTATCAATACAATTCTAGCATGGATAATAAACGATTATCGTGAACAAGGAAATATAATAATAACCAATTTATTATTGCCTCTAGGGCATATTTCCAACAGTCTCCCACTTGTACTAGAGTCAATAATCTAGTTCACATCGCCATGTGATTAACACTCACAGGTCACATCGCCATGTGACCAACATCCAAAGAGTTTACTAGAGTCAGTAATCTAGTTCACATCAATATGTGATTAACACTCAATGAGTTCTGGGTTTGATCATGTTATGCTTGTGAGAGAGGTTGTAGTCAACGGGTCTGCAACATTCAGATCCCTATGTACTTCGCAAAATTTTATGTCATATCGTAGATGCTGCTATCACGTTCCACTTGGAGCTATTCCAAACTGTTGCTCTATTATACGTATCCGGTATCTCTACTCAAAGTTATCCGGATAGGTGTTAAGCTTGCATCGACGTAACTCTTTACGTCGAACTCTTTATCACCTCCATAACCGAGAAACATTTCCTTATTACTCTAAGGATAATTTTGACCACTATCCAGTGATCTACTCCTGGATCACCTTTGTACCCTCTTGCCAGACATGTGGCTAGGCACCCATCAGGTGCGGTACTTAGCATGGCATACCGTATAGAGCCTATGACAAAAGCATAGGGGACGAACTTCGTCCTTCCTCTTCCTTCTGCCGTGGTCAAGTTTTGAGTCTTACTCAACTTCACACCTTATAACTCAGGTAAGAATTCCTTCTTTAACTGACCTATTTTGAACTCCTTCAAAATCATGTCAAAGGTGTGTGTTCCTTTTGAAAGTATCATCAGGCGTCTTGATCTATCTCTTTAGATCTTGATGCCCAATTATGTAAGCAGCTTTATCCAGGTATTCCTTTGAAAAACACCTTTCAGACAACCCTTTATGCTTTCCAGAAATTCTACATCATTTCGGATCAACAATATGTCATTCACATATACTTATCAGAAATGTTGTAGTGCTCCCACTCACTTTATTGCAAATACAAGTTTCTAACAAACTTTGTATACCCAAAAACTTTGATCACTCCATCAAAGTGTATATTCCGACTCCGAGATGCTTGCTCTAGTCCATGGAAGGATCGCTGGAGCTAGCACAACTTTTAGCATCCTTAGGATCGACAAAACCTTTCTGATTGTATCACATACAACCTTTCCTTATGAAAACTGGTAAGGAAACTTGTTTTGTCATCCATCTGCCAGATTTCATAAATGCAGCTAATGCTAACTTGATTTCGACGGACTTAAGCATCGCTACGAGTGAGAAAATCTCATCGTAGTCAACTCCTTGAACTTGTGGAAAAACTCTTCGCCACAAGTCGAGCTTCATAGACGGTGACATTACCGTCCACGTCCGTCTTAGTCTTAAAGATCCATTTGTCTCAATGGCTTGCCGATCATAGGGCAAGTCCACCAAAGTCCATACTTTGTTTTGATACATGGATCCTTTCTCGGATTTCTCGCCTTCTAACCATTTGTCGGAATATGGGCCCACCATCGCTTCTCCATAGTTCGTAGGTTCATCGTTGTCCAACAACATGACCTCTAAGACAGGATCACCGTACCACTCAGGAGTAGTACATATCCTTGTCGACCTACGAGGTTTGATAGCAACTTGATCTGGAGCTTCATGATCACTATCATTAGTTTCCTCTTCAACAGTCGTAGGTTCCACAGAAAATCTTTCTGTGTTGCACTACTCTCCGGTTGAAGTGAGGGTTCGACAACCTCATCAAGTTCTATCTTCCTCCCACTCAATTCTTTCGAGAGAAACTCCTTCTCGAGAAAGGACCCGTTCTTAGCGACAAACATTTTTGCCCTTGGATCTGAGATAGGAGGTATACCCAACTGTTACCTTTGGGTATCCTATGAAGATGTATTTGTCTGCTTTGGATTCGAGCTTTTCCCGGCTGAAGCCATAAGCATCGCAGCCCCAAACATTGAGAAACGACAACTATGGTTTCTTGCCAAACCACAGTCCATACGTCGTCGTCTCAACGGACTTAGATGGTGCCCTATCTAAAGTGAATGCAGCTGTCTCTAATGCATAACCTCAAAATAACAGCGGTAGAACGGTAAGAGACATCATAGATCGTACCATATCTCATAAGGTTCGATTATGACGTCCAGACACACCATTACGCTGTGGTGTTCCAGGTGGCTTCAACTGCGAAACAATTCCACAATGTCTTAAGTGATTGCCAAACTCACAACTCAGAAAATCTTCCCTTGATCAGATCGTAGGAACATGATCTTCTTGTTACGATGATTCTTAACTTCACTCTGAAATTGCTTGAACTTTTCAAACGTTTCAGACTTTTGCTTCATTAAGTAAATATACCCATATCTACTCAAATCGTCAGTGAAGATGAGAAAATAACGATATCCACCACACGCCTTAATTCTCATTGGATCACACACATCAGCATGTATGATTTCCAACAAGTCACTTGCCCGTTTTATTGTACCTGAACACGGGGTCTTAGTCATCCTGCCCATGAGGCATGGCTCGCATGTGTCAAGCGATTTAAAATCAAGTGACTCCAAACATCCATCAGCATGGAGTTTCTTCATGCATTTTATGCCAAAATGACCTAAGCGGCAGTGCCACAAGAAAGTGGTACTATCATTATTAACTCTACATCTTTTGGCATTAATATTATCATCATGTGTATTACTATAATCGAGATTCAATAAACCATTGGGTGCATGACCATAAAGGTATTATTCATGTAAACAAAATAACCATTATTCTCTAACTCAAATGAATAATCGTATTGCAATGAACGTGATCTAATCATATTCATGCTCAACGTAGACACCTGATAACATTTATCTAGGTTCAACACTAATCCCGAAAATAGAGGGAGCGTGCGATGGTGATCTTATCATCCTTGGAAACACTTCCAACACACATCGTCACCTCACCCTTAGCTAGTCTCCGTTCAGTCCGTAGCTTTTGCTTCAAGTCACTAATAATAGCAACTGAACGGTATCCAATACCCAGGTGCTACAAGGAGTACTAGTAAGGTACACATCAATAACACGTATATCAAATATACTTTGTCGAAGTTGCCAGCTATCATATCTACCATGTATTTGGGGTAGTTCCGCTACCATGTGACCGTTCCCCTTACAATAGAAGCACTTAGTCTCAAGGTTTGGGTTCAACCTTGGGTTCCTTCATCAGAGCGACAACTGGTTTGCTATTCATGAAGTTTCCCTTCTAGCCCTTGCCCTTTTGAAACCAGTGGTCTTGTTAAACCATCAACACTTGATGCTCCTTCTTGATTTCTACTTTTGCGGTCTTAAGAACCGCTAATAGCTCCGGGATCATCTCCATCCTTTGCATGTCATAGTTCATCACGAAGTTCTAGCAGCTTGGTGATAGTGTCTAGAGAATTCCGTCAACCACTATCTCACCTGGAAGATTAACTCCCACTTGGTTCAATTGATTTTAGCACCCAGACATTCTGAGCACATGCTCACAAGTTGAGCTATTCTCCTCCATCCTTTTGGCAAAAGAACTTGTCGGAGGTCTCATACCTCTCAACACGGGCATGAGCCTGAAATCCCAATTTCAGCTCTTAGAACATCTCATATGTTCTATGGCGTTCAAAACGTCATTGGAATCCCGATTCTAAGCCGTAAAGTATGGTGCACTAAACTATCAAGTAGTTATCAGGACGTGTCTGTCAGGTGTTCACAACATCCACAGACAACGTTGTAGGGGTTTGCACATCGAGCGGTGCATCAAAGACATAAGCTTTCTGTGTAGTAGTGAGGACACTCCTCGGACTACGTACCCAGTCCGCATCATTGCTTACAATATCTTTCAACTTAGTCTTTCTCTAGGATCATATTAAACAGGAGCTACAACGCAGTTATTGGTCTACAACATAATTTGCGAAGACAACATAGACTATTGTTCATGACAATTAAGTTCATCTAATGAACTCCCACTCAGATAGACATCTCTCTAGTCATCTAAGCGATACATGATCCGAATCGACTAGGCCGTGTCCGATCATCACGTGAGACGGACTAGTCATCAACGGTGAACATCTTCATGTTGATCGTATCTTCTATACGACTCATGTTCGACCTTTCGGTCTTCCGTGTTCCGAGGCCATGTCTGTACATGCTAGGATCGTCAAGTCAACCCTAAGTGTATCGTGTGTGTAAATCTGGCTTACACCCGTTGTATGCGAACGTTAGAACCTATCACACCCGATCATCACGTGGTGCTTCGGAACAACGAACCTTAGCAACGGTGCACAGTTAGGGGGAACACAATTCTTGAAATTTTAGTGAGAGATCATCTTATTCACTACCGTCGTTCTAAGCAAATAAGATGTAAAACATGATAAACATCACATGCAATCAAATAGTGACATGATATGGCCAATATCATTTTGCTCCTTTTGATCTTCATCTTCGGGGCTCCATGATCATCATCGTCACCGGCATGACACCATGATCTCCATCATCGTGTCTTCATGAAGTCGTCTCGCCAAACATTACTTCTACTACTATGGCTAACGTTTAGCAATAAAGTAAAGTAATTACATGGCGTTATTCAGTGACACGCAGGTCATACAATAAATAAGACAGCTCCTACGGCTCCTGCCGGTTGTCATTCTCATCGACATGCAAGTCGTGATTCCTATTACAAGAACATGATCAATCTCATACATCACATATATATCATTCATCACATCCTTTTGGCCATATCACATCACACGGCACATGCTGCAAGAACAAGTTAGACGTCCTCTAATTGTTGTTGCAAGTTTTTACGTGGCTGCTATAGGTTTCTAGCAAGAACGTTTCTTACCTACGCCAAAACCACAACGTGATATGCCAATTTCTATTTACCCTTCATAAGGACCCTTTTCATCGAATCCGATCCGACTAAAGTGGGAGAGACAGACACCCGCTAGCCACCTTATGCAACTAGTGCATGTCAGTCGGTGGAACTTGTCTCACGTAAGAGTACGTGTAAGGTCGGTCCGGGCCGCTTCATCCCACGATGCCGCCGAATCAAGATAAGACTAGTAACGGCAAGTAAATTGACAAATCCACGCCCACAACTACTTTGTGTTCTACTCGTGCAAGATACTACGCATAGACCTAGCTCTGATACCACTGTTGGGGATCGTAGCAGAAAATCAAAAAATTTCCTACGCGTCACCAAGATCTATCTATGGAGTAATCTAGCAACGAGGGAGAGGGGAGTGCATCTACATACCCATGTAGATCGCGATGCGGAAGCGTTGCAAGAACGCGGATGAAGGAGTCGTACTCGCTGCGATTCAGATCGCGGTTGATTCCGATCTAAGCGCCGAACAACGGCGCCTCCGCGTTCAACACACGTGTAGCCCGGTGACGTCTCCCACGCCTTGATCCAGCAAGGAGAGAGGGAGAGGTTGGGGAAGACTCCATCCAACAGCAGCACGACGGCGTGGTGGTGGTGGAGGAGCGCGGGACTCCAGCAGGGCTTCGCCAAGCACTGCGGGAGACGAGGAGGGAGAGAGGAAGGGCTGCGCCAAGCGACAGAGGTCAAAAACATGTTATGGGCAGCCCTAAACCTCACATATATATAGGGGGAAGGGAGGGGCTGCGCCCCCTCTAGGGTTTCCCACCCCTAGGGGTGCGGCCAGCCCTAGATCCCATCTAGGGGGGCGGCCAAGGGGGAGAGAGGGGGAGGCGCACCACTATGTGGGCCTTAGGCCCATCTGAGCCTAGGGTTTCTCCCCTTTTCCTTCTCTCTTTGCCTTGGGCCTGGTTAGGGGGGCGCACCAGCCCACCTGGGGCTGGTCCCCTCCCACACTTGGCCCACACAGCCTTCTGGGGCCGGTGGCCCCACCCGGTGGACCCCCGGGACCCTCCCGGTGGTCCCGATACGCTACCGATAGCGCCCGAAACTTTTCCGGTGACCAAAGCGGGACTTCCCATATATGAATCTTTACCTCCGGACCATTCCGGAACTCCTCGTGACGTCCGGGATCTCATCCGGGACTCCGAACAACATTCGGTAACCGCGTACATACTTTCCTTATAACCCTAGCGTCATCGAACCTTAAGTGTGTAGACCCTACGGGCTCGGGAACCTGCAGACATGACCGAGACAACTCTCCGGCCAATAACCAACAGCGGGATCTGGATACCCATGTTGGATCCCAAATGTTCCATGATGATCTCATCGGATGAACCACGATGTCAAGGATTCAATCAATCCCGTATACGATTCCCTTTGTCTATCGGTATAGCACTTGCCCGAGATTCGATCATCGGTATACCGATACCTTGCTCAATCTCGTTACCGGCAAGTCTCTTTACTCGTTCCGTAACACATCATCCCGTGATCAACTCCTTGATCACATATTGTGCACATTATGATGATGTCCTACCGAGTGGGCCCAGAGATACCTCTCCGTCATACGGAGTGACAAATCCCAGTCTCGATTCGTGCCAACCCAACAGACACTTTCAGAGATACCTGTAGTGCACCTTTATAGCCACCCAGTTACGTTGTGACGTTTGGTACACCCAAAGCATTACTACGGTATCCGGGAGTTGCACAATCTCATGGTCTAAGGAAAAGATACTTGACATATAGAAAAGCTTTAGCATACGAACTACACGATCTGTTCTAGGCTTAGGATTGGGTCTTGTCCATCACATCATTCTCCTAATGATGTGATCCCGTTATCAGCGACATCCAATGTCCATGGTTAGGAAACCGTAACCATCTATTGATCAACGAGCTAGTCGTCTAGAGGCTCACTAGGGACATGGTGTTTGTCTATGTATCCACACATGTATCTGAGTTTCCTATCAATACAATTCTAGCATGGATAATAAACGGTTATCGTGAACAAGGAAATATAATAATAACTAATTTATTATTGCCTCTAGGGCATATTTCCAACAGTAGCGAGGCGTCGGTGGCGGCGGCGGCGGGGTGCGGACGGGGAGAGAGAGGGTGTGGGAGACAGAGAGTGAGGGGGGGTGGGAGACACGGTTAGGGTTAGGGTGGGGCGGGAGTGTTAGCTCGCCGTTAGGTAGAATATTGGTTGTCGTTCGCTAGCTGACGGCAAAGTATCTTTGCCGTCAGGCAAGAGCTACTTTGCATCCGCTAGCGGATGGCAAAGAACTGGCTGACGGTGAAGGCGCAGTTTGTCGTTAGTCAGTTCGTTGTTGTATGCTTTTCGTGAGCGGACGTCAAAGAAGGTCTTTGTCGTCTGCTAGCCGACGACAACGAACTGGCTGACAGCAAATTCTCTGATTCCAGTATTGTGAGACTCGTTCTAAGAAGAATGATGACCGTACCTTCAAGAGGGGAAGAAGCAAGTAATTCCGGTCTTGGCTACTTGTGTTAGTTGGGATTGCCATACAAATTGTTTTGGTTGGGGTTGTCAAATACTCCCTCCGTCCCAAAATAAGTGACGCAAAAGTGACTCAACTTTGCACTAAGTTAGTGCAAAGTTGAGTCACTTTTGCGTCACTTATTTAGTTGAGTCACTTTTGCGTCACTTATTTTGGGACGGAGGGAGTATGTGTTATTTGTGAAACTATGGGTTAGTTCGAACCGTTTCTATTTGCTATTCATGAAACTATGTGGAACCGTTTGCTATTAATCTCTCGAGTGTGATACATGTTATATTGCGTGAGATCTGCATATTTTAGGCTCTTAAAATATATACTGTAGTGTAATCTTTGTTGTGATAAAATTTAGAAAAAAAAACAAGCACTAAAACTTGAAAAAGGCAAAACCATAGGACCCTACCGCCAAGCCCCCTGGCGGTAGGTTCTCACACCCTACCGTCAGGGATTTGCCGTTTACGGTCACAGCAAGTTCCATGGCTAAAAACCCCAGGACCCTACCGCGAAGCGCCCTGGTGGTAGGGTCCCATAACCTACCGCCAAGGCCGTTGGCGTTAGGGTACCAGTGTCCTGGTTTTTCATTGACGGCTGTGACCGTCTTCCTTACCGCCGAGCCCCTTGGCGGTAGGTTGCCTGGCCCTATCACCAAGCCCCCTGACGGTAGCGAAAGGGTCATTTTTTTTTTAAATTAAACATGGGTCAGATTTCAAAAATAAAATAAAAATTGAAACAGGGGTCAGATCTCAATTTTCTATGCTAAATGGGTCAAAACACGAAATTCGGCCATTACTAATGGCAAATAAATGGTGTCCACAAGTCCCGTTTAGTTAGCTTTTTCTAACTTCATAATTCATTTTCCCAGAAAAATAAATACACATTAATTAGCACGTCAAGCGAGGAGAAAAGACTAGTTTTCAGAAGTCATTAATTTCTACCTTGGTACCTGTAATATGGGTTTGTGGCCTTGTATACAAAAATGGAGGGAGTAAAATTTTAAACTGCTTGATTATATAGTGAGTTTAAACGAGATTAAACGAGACCCGGTTTACATCCCTACTACTTACCTTTATCGCCCTGCATCTGGACGTACGTGCACACCGCTGACCATCGGTTTGCTCTTTTTTTTTCCCGTGGTACATGGTTCTTCTCGCGTGCAAACACGTACGTATACTTCCTCTGCCACATTCTGACCGATTATATGATAGAACGGCGCAGAGAAGGAAAGTAAGATTACACATACAACTTGAACGGCTAGAGCCAAACGTTGCGTTCAAAAAAATTCAAACAAAAACACACGACCACACATGGATTTGTACCCGAGATTTTTTACGGTGCATCATACTGCCAAATTTAAGGAGTAGTATTAGGTTGATCCAACGGCCAATATGATTCAACTCCGAGTTTAACTCGAGGACAGCTTAGTAATTTCTTATTAGACTGCCCACGACCATGTCTCCTCCTGCTGCATAAACGGCTGTCGATTGGTCTTCGCTCGAGGCGTCGCCCGCTCTGCACTGTTGTACACGATGAGCGCCACTGTGTGCCTTGGCAGCCGCTAAGCACGACACAGCATCGTGGTGTTCGTCGAGTTCAAAGGTATACACACATGTAGCTGGCCTCCACTTTATACATACTGCACGAATTCAACGGAAAATCATGTCCCGTAGCAGTTGCTGTTACAAACAATACATAATTTGCCATTAATTTAATTCCTCTAACTAGTACGTACAGGAGCAGGTTAAACAGGCAAATGGTTTTCTTCATAAGCATGCAGAATAGATTCACAAAGGAGCAGATTGATAGCACCCATCCTTGTATAATTAGCATGCAAAGGAAAACATCACGTAACCAGCTAGGACTATCTACCATACTAGTGTCGGCAGAGTAGCAGTACAAACAGATTAACACAAAAATACTGAATCTACCGAACACACAGGACATGGCTGAAACCACTAGCAGCAGGAACAAAACAGTCTAAAGCACTAGATAAACCTGATGGAAAACGGCTAGAGCAAGGACAGATTTATCTTGTACTAGTAATGACCAAATGCAACTTACAGTCTAGACGTCGGTGCACTTGGTGTTCGTGGATGGAGTTTGTCGGAGACGATCTCGTAGAGGAAGCAGCGGAGGCGGAGATGATGTCGACGAGGACGTCGAGGAAGCAGCGGTCGCCGAAGACGATGTTGTCGAGGACGTCGACGAAGCAGCCGTCGCCGGAGATGATGACGTCGAGGACGCCGAAGGAGCGGTCGCGCGGACGCTGCCCAGAAAACTCTAGACCGCCCCCGTGCAGGGTCGAAGGATGCGGCCGGAGTCACGGAGACACCGCTCGCCGGGCTGCCGTTGCACGACGGACAGCACGGCCGGCTTCGTTCAGACGGCGGCTCAGCACTTGTGGTATGTGAGGAAGGAGATGGAGATGTGTTCGCTTTTTCTCCCGATGCTCTCTGCCATTTATACAGATCAGGAAGGAAGCAGTCCAACGAGCAACGTTTCAATGAAACGTCTTGCCGAGCGAAGCGCGGTGCACTCGTTGGAACCAGGAGAATCGGGAGGAACAGCAGGATAATGCTCACGTCTTAGCAGAGGACTCGGGAAGGAGTTGCAGCTTGCCGAACGGCCAGCAACGTGCGTGCAAGAAGTTTCAGTTTGTTACGTGACAGGATATGCCCAAGGCATCAGACTTGGAATTCTCTGAACCGGTGCATTATTTCCAACAGTCCCCACCAATTCCAATGTCAGGTGCCAGAGCTAGAAGAGATAGAGATCATACCACAGTGCTGTTTATATATTAACTTTTCGACGATAGTCCCTTTTCGGGTTGAACTAACGTCTAGAACTTGAAGTTTCACTCACTCGCAGCTAGACAATGGACGAGACCTTGAATTGCTAGCTTTCTGCGACTAAGTTTCCGTTCAAGACTTTGCTAATACTGGGCCGCCAAGAACTAGGCCTCTGGTTGGAGCTTTAACGGTCATGCTCCTGTGTCTATTCGTGAGCTTTATAGAGAGTTCCCAAGTCTCATAGACTACGACCTCATAGTCGGGCTCATATAGGTGTGCCTTTTCGAGTATACCCCGTAGGACAGTACCTCGCCTTTGTAAAGGACCTCAAAGCACATTAAGACATAAGTCATCCTACCATACAGTATGAGAGTACTGCATCTTCAACGGGAATGGGTTTTAGAATTGCACTCTCCAATTACACCGACAACTTGTTTTTCCCATTACCTACTTCACGGGATCTCCGATCACATAGGATGGGTTACCGCTGTAGTGTAACTCACATGGGTCTCATTCCCATTTCCCTTGATGCATTTTCAATCACGTTTCGTGATAAACCCTTAGTAAAGGGATCCGCCAGATTTTTTGAGGTGTGGACATAGTCCACAACGATTACTCCGGAGTTTCTTAATTTTCTGACGGATTTCAGGCGTCGTTTCACATGCCTTCTGGATTTCATATTGTCCTTTGTACTTTTAACCTTTGTGAGAACTGTTTGGTTATCACAGTACATGAGGACAGCCGGAATAGGCTTCTCGCCTACTGGTAAATCCATTAAGAGCTCACGTAGCCACTCCGCCTCAACAGTGGCCGTGTCAAGTGCTACTAATTCAGCCTCCATGGTTGATCTTGTTATTATAGTTTGTTTACAAGATCTCCATGAGACAGCAGCACCACCAAGGGTGAATAAATATCCACTTGTGGCTTTGATCTCATCCGCGTCTGAGATCCAGTTAGAGTCACTATACCCTTCAAGTACCGCTGGGTACCCAGTATAGTGAATCCCATACGACATGGTTCCCTTCAAGTATCTCAATACACGCTCAAGTGCTGTCCAATGATCATTTCCCGGATTAGAAGTAAACCGGCTTAATTTACTAACAGCATATGAGATGTCGGGTCTAGTGGCACTAGCCAGATACATAAGAGATCCTATAATTTGGGAGTATCTCAATTGATCCTTCCCTTGTCCGTCATGCTTTCTAAGCTTTAGACTAGGGTCATAAGGTGTGGGAGCATCTTTGCAATCCAAAAACCCAAAGCGGGTTAGGACTTTCTCCACATAATGAGACTGCGTAAGAGCAATCCCATTCTCACCCTTGATCAATTTAATGTTTAGAATTACATCAGCCTCTCCCAAATCCTTCATGTCAAAACACTGGGATAAAAATGACTTTAAGTCATTTACAACGGCAATGCTTGTTCCAAAGATGAGTATATCATCAACATACAAGCATAAAATCACACCCTCACCCCCACCAAATCTGTAGTAAACACATTTATCGGCTTCATTCACAACAAAGCCTGCGGATGTCAAGGTTTTTTCAAACTTCTCGTGCCATTGCTTTGGCGCTTGCTTGAGGCCATACAAAGATTTCATCAACTTACACACCTTGCCTTCTTGTCCGGGTACTACAAAACCATCGGGCTGCTCCATATAGATCTCCTCATCTAGCTCGCCATTAAGGAAAGCCGTCTTCACGTCCATTTGATGAACGTGGAAACCATATGAGGCAGCCAATGACAATAGCACACGGATAGTGGTTAATCTCGCAACGGGTGAGTAAGTGTCAAAGAAATCCTCGCCTTCTTTTTGGGTATACCCCTTTGCCACAAGCCTTGCCTTGTACTTTTCAATAGTACCGTCAGGCCTAAGCTTTTTCTTAAAGATCCATTTACATCCAATTGGTTTGCAACCAAATGGACGGTCAGTGATCTCCCAAGTCCCATTTGCAATGATGGAATCCATCTCGCTACGGACTGCGTCCTTCCAGTACTCTGCATCAGAAGATGCATATGCCTCTGAAATGGACTTTGGCACATCATCCACGAGATACACAATGAAGTCATCACCAAAGGATTTTTCAATCCTTGGTCTCTTACTCCTTCGTGGAGCCACTTCACTATCATTCTCCACATGCGTGTGTTCACAATTTTCATGAGTGGGTAGTTCCAGAGTTGGATTAAAGTTTGCTTGACTAGATGATGCTCCTGTATTCTTCATGGGAAATATGTCCTCAAAAAATGTAGCATCTTTAGATTCCGTCACCATGTTTACCGGCACATCCGGTACATCGGATCTAACTACTAAAAATCTATAGGCAACACTATTATGTGCATAACCAAGAAAGACACAATCAACCGTCTTAGGTCCGAGTTTGCGTTTCTTGGTTATCGGTATATTGACTTTCGCCAAGCATCCCCAAGCGCGCAAATACGAGAGATTTGGTTTCCTTTTTCCCCATCCTTCATATGGAGTCACCTCACTATTTTTAGTGGGAACCCGATTAAGGATATGACAAGCGGTCAAGACAGCCTCACCCCACCATGCCTTAGACATACCTGCACTATTTAACATGGCATTCACCAAGTCCGTTAGAGTGCGGTTCTTTCTTTCGGCAACCCCGTTTGATTGGGGCGAGTAGGGTGGTGTTACTTCATGGATTATTCCATGCTCCGCACAAAATTGGGAAAATTCACTTGAAACATATTCTCCACCTCGATCGGACCTTAAACGTTTAATTCTTCCATTTAATTGGTTCTCGACCTCTGCCTTGTAGATTTTAAAATAGTTCAATGCTTCATCTTTAGATTTAAGTAAGTACAGGTAGCAAAATCTAGTTGCGTCATCAATAAAAGATAAAAAGTATCTTTTCCCTGCCTTAGTCAGCACTCCATTCATCTCGCAGAGATCGGAATGAACTAGTTCTAGTGGTGCCGTACTTCTTTGCTCGACCGCCATAAAAGGCTTCCGAGGTTGCTTTGCTTGCACACATATCTGGCACCTAGAACCTCTGACTACAGAAAATTTAGGAATTAAATTCAGGCTGCTCATGCGGGAAATACTACCAAGATTAACATGACATAATCTGGAATGCCAAATGGATGCATCTTTATTTGAATTAAGAACACTAATAGTGTTGTGAACAAATTTATTCTCAGCATCCAACAAGGATGTGCGGAACAAGCCTCCACACTCATAGCCTTTCCCTATAAATAAACCAAATTTGGAAATAACAACTTTATTCGACTCAAAAACTAGTTTGAAGCCATCTCGGCATAACAGAGAGCCACTAATCAGGTTCCTATTTATTGAAGGCACGTACTGCACATTCTTTAAGGTAATGATTTTTCCTGAGGTAAACTTCAGGTCAACCTTCCCTACACCAAGAACAGCAGCACCTGAGCCATTTCCCATCAAGATGGGGGAACCGCTTGTAGCCTGACAAGAAGAAAATAGATTAAGGTCAGCGCATACATGAATGTTAGCTCCCGTGTCAACCAACCATTCAGCGGATTGACACGCCATTAAAACAGCAGGGTTCGAATCATACCCTGCAGTACTAGGCTCGCTAACAACCACGTTGACAGAGTTCTGTCCGTTCTGCTGTCCACCCTTCTTGCCCTTCCTGTTGTGGCATCTATTGGCCTTGTGGCCAGGCTCACCACACACATAGCAGATTATGCCTTCCTTCTTCTTAAAGTTGGTTGTATTCTTGGCCTTTGGATTCTGTTGTTTGCCCTTGTACTTAGCACCAGATTTCTGCGCAAAGTTAGCATTTGAGGTACCGTCATGTGCCATAGAAGGAGTGTCTTTAGCACGTGCCTTCTCTTCCACATCAAGGTCAGCAATCAGGTCATCAACCCTCATTGCCTCCCTCTTGTGCTTAAGCGTGGTGGCAAAATCTCTCCATGAAGGAGGGAGTTTGGCAATGATGCCCCCCACCACAAACTTGGCATTGACGTTAACATCAAACTGAGCCATTTCACTCACAATTGATGTAAGATCATGAGCCTGCTTGACGACGGACACGCCGTCCACCATGCGGAAATCATGGTACTGTTCAACCACATAAATCCATCGCCCTGCGTCAGAGACCGCGTACTTGCGATCCAGCGCCTCCCAAAGCTCTATTGCAGACGTGTACCCATGGTATACATCATAGAGCTGGTTATCAAGGAGCGACAGGATGACAGCCACAACTGTGTCGTTCGCTAACTCAAAGTCCATTACCTGCTGACGAGTCAGCGGCCTAACCTGTGGGATGATCCACCACAGGCCCTTGGACAGGAGGTAGTGACGCAGCTTGGACTGCCACCTCTTGAAGTTGTCACCGGCAAACTTTTCAGGCTTCATCAGTTCCGCAACATGAGCATCCATGACAAATAGATCTAGAGTTTTCTGGATTGTTACAAACAATACATAATTTGCCATTAATTTAATTCCTCTAACTAGTACGTACAGGAGCAGGTTAAACAGGCAAATGGTTTTCTTCATAAGCATGCAGAATAGATTCACAAAGGAGCAGATTGATAGCACCCATCCTTGTATAATTAGCATGCAAAGGAAAACATCACGTAACCAGCTAGGACTATCTACCATACTAGTGTCGGCAGAGTAGCAGTACAAACAGATTAACACAAAAATACTGAATCTACCGAACACACAGGACATGGCTGAAACCACTAGCAGCAGGAACAAAACAGTCTAAAGCACTAGATAAACCTGATGGAAAACGGCTAGAGCAAGGACAGATTTATCTTGTACTAGTAATGACCAAATGCAACTTACAGTCTAGACGTCGGTGCACTTGGTGTTCGTGGATGGAGTTTGTCGGAGACGATCTCGTAGAGGAAGCAGCGGAGGCGGAGATGATGTCGACGAGGACGTCGAGGAAGCAGCGGTCGCCGAAGACGATGTTGTCGAGGACGTCGACGAAGCAGCCGTCGCCGGAGATGATGACGTCGAGGACGCCGAAGGAGCGGTCGCGCGGACGCTGCCCAGAAAACTCTAGACCGCCCCCGTGCAGGGTCGAAGGATGCGGCCGGAGTCACGGAGACACCGCTCGCCGGGCTGCCGTTGCACGACGGACAGCACGGCCGGCTTCGTTCAGACGGCGGCTCAGCACTTGTGGTATGTGAGGAAGGAGATGGAGATGTGTTCGCTTTTTCTCCCGATGCTCTCTGCCATTTATACAGATCAGGAAGGAAGCAGTCCAACGAGCAACGTTTCAATGAAACGTCTTGCCGAGCGAAGCGCGGTGCACTCGTTGGAACCAGGAGAATCGGGAGGAACAGCAGGATAATGCTCACGTCTTAGCAGAGGACTCGGGAAGGAGTTGCAGCTTGCCGAACGGCCAGCAACGTGCGTGCAAGAAGTTTCAGTTTGTTACGTGACAGGATATGCCCAAGGCATCAGACTTGGAATTCTCTGAACCGGTGCATTATTTCCAACAGTTGCATCTACTCACAATCGATGCCTGCAAAAGAAGGAGATCACTAGCCAATATTCTTGGACGGGCGGACCTCTGTAGCGTGGAGCGGGAGAACGGATGAGGCGATGAGCTGGTGGACGGAACGCTGCACACACGTCGGCGTTCGTGCTTGACTGATGGGACTCGCGGCTCGACACTGTCTTCGTCGACCTGCCGTAAGACTTGCTCCTTGCTCGACGTGGCGGTGGTCGACGCCATGGCTGCCTTCCCGCAGTTCTTTTTACATTGCGTTCCCTGTAGTTGATGCGTGGTCGTTCAGGATGCACAAGGACCTCGCGAACATCAACGTCGGCGAGGAGTGGTTCGGATGATTCATGATTGTGTAGTTTTCGAATTTAGGTGCCCCTTTGCGCAGGTGCCATTAACATCTGACGTCCTTCCCAACTATTATGTGACAGTGCGAGCAGGGAAAGGATAACCGAAGGACAAGCTCGCCACGGCCAGCATCTTCGTCGGCCGGAGTGGACGAGCTTCATGGGAACCGGATCGCGATCAACCAGGATATTATACATTCCCTTACGGATGGATACTTGCGCATATAAATTCCATCAGAAAACCTAAATTCAGTATAAGGAATTGAATTGCCTAAAACACCCTTGATGCCTTAATATACTACACTAATTTTGGTGTAGTATATATCCCCATCTGGACCGTTCATTGATAAAAATAAACAGCCCAGGATGATATGATGTACCGTAAAAGGTCTCTACCCATCCCAAAGAAATACACGCGTCAAGAAATTAGAAGCCCATAAGTTACTTTCATCCAAGTGGTTGATTGTGAGGAGATAATCTTCCCCGGAAATAGGGGCTTGGGTATATATGCTATTTCAACCAATTTGAGGATGCCCTAACAAAATACAAAACTAAATATTACGTAAACAATTGTTTGAGAACGAATGATTTTCCCTCTTACACTAGAGGATTCAGATAGTGTTACATATATCCATTTTGATGGAGGTTTGAACATGCAAATAGAAGAAATGGACGGTAAGACTGTGTTTCCTATCAAAACAGAATTGACTAAAGACTTAATCTTCTATCTTGAAAGTTACATATAGTGAAGAGTACCAATCAAAAGAGTGCGCTCCTCATCATTGTCAATGTTTCCAACATAATATTGAAAAGCTGCACAAGGCTTTAAAATGATGGCACTTGTATGTATTTATCTAGCTTGGTTACAGCTATTCTTAGTTTGATTTGACCCAGTTATTCGCAAAAAAAAAGTTTGATTTGACCCAGAAATTGGTGGAAATACATCCCAATATACAATTGATTGGCCTTCCAAATTCTGAAGAAACACAATTTTAAACCAGGATAGAACCAAAAGAAAAGTATTATTGGAAAATTTAGAGAGATGATGAGGCGATACGGATCTTGAAGAGAAACTGCCGTCCTTATTTGGTGAAGGTAAAAATTGGTATTGAAAAATTGTAATCTTCATACTATTCAGCAGTCACAGAGGCTAGTCTAAATAGAATGATGGGGCGAAACGCGAGGCCACTTGCTTACTTGAGAAAGAAAGGAATCTAGGTACGTGATCTCCATGACCCAACATCATCAGACAACTTCAAGGAAATCGACCGTGTCCTACCCTAACCTTTACTATAAATGGGATAGGCATCAGCCCATTGCTTCTCACACCTCCAATAGCTCAAGCACCAAAAGAGCAGCAATTATCTAGCTAGCTAGGTCACGATGGGGCACACAAGGCCAGCATTGCCAGTGGTGGTGCTCGCCGTCGTGGTGCTTGGGCTTGCCACCGATGGCCAGGGGCAGCTGCAGAACGGGTTCTACACGGGCAAGTGCCGCGGCAACGACGTGGAGGCGGTCGTCCAAGGTATCGTCCAGGCCCGCTTCGCCAGCAACAGCGACATAGTCGCCCACCTTCTACGCTTGCTGTTCCATGAGTGTGGTGTCAATGTATGTATATTTATATATATACTAATGTGTTTGATTCATACTCGTCATTAATTAATTCTTGAACCGTAAATATTGCCTAACTTGTTTGTCTTTGACCATACCTGCGTAGGGCTGCGACGGTGGGCTGTTGATCGACGGCACCGGCACAGAGAAGACGGCTAAGCCGAACCTGAGCGTGAAGGGCTACCAGCTCATCACCGCCATCAAGACGGAGCTCGAGAAGCGGTGCCCCGGCGTCGTATCCTGCTCCGACATCGAGATCCTCGCAACCAGGGACGCGGTAGCTGCGTCCACGGGACGAAGATACACGGTGCGCACCGGACGCAGGGACAGTCGACGGTCCGTAGCCACCGACGTGAATCTTCCCGGGCCAGATGACACGGTGCCCAAGGCAGCCGCTTTCTTCCGCAACCTCGGTCTCAGCTCAGACGACATGGTGGTTCTGTTGGGCGCGCACACAGTCGGCGTCACGCACTGCAGCATGATCAAGACAAGCCGTCTTTACAGCTACGGCGGCAAGGCCGGTGCAACGGACCCGAGCATGGACCCGGAGCTAGCGTCCACATACAAGACATATGTGTGCCCCAACACAGCATCCTCCGACAACAACATCGTGTTCCTGGACGACCGGTCCAGCGCGTCCAAGCTGGACAACAGCTTCTACAAGATGTTGCAGCGTCGCCGCGGCGCGCTCATGGTCGACCAGAACCTCTACAATGACAGCTCCACGCGGTGGATGGTCGACAGGCTCGCCAACACCGACCACTTTACCTGGCTCTTCCCACAGGCGCTCATCAAGCTGGGGGAGGTCAGAGTGCTTACCGGCACACAGGGAGAGGTCCGCAGGGTCTGCAGCAAGTTGAACTGATGAGATCACCATCATTTTCTGAGGAGACATCTGTAAATGGTGTTACTTTGGTGTTTATTTCCGATCGGATTGGTGGTTTTTTTTCCTTTTTTGGTTTTGGTCGGATTCATCTTGATTTACTCAGTCTGACCGCACGTTCAATTCATTTATTTTGTGTACCGTTGAATAATTTCTATTAACATGAAAATTGAGATCAATAGTAACTGGTAGTTATGGTGTTGCAAGAGACCCGTCACTCTGTTTCCCATTTGCAGATAATCCTTTGGTACTATTTCGTTGCCCGCATTGATTTTGGCTGCATTGCATGTGTTTCTGAGATGCGTCTGACTGAGTAAAAATAACATATAAACCACCATCTGCATATAGTTTGGTTGCCCGCATATATGTTAGCTGTATTAGGGAACGAATTTTGACCGGCCGTTTGGTTGGCCGCATTGCATTACGCGAACATATGGCACGATGTTTGGTTGCAACCTGCGTAAGGTGATGTGACCACTTCTCGCTAGCGCTGACCTTGCCACACACGATCTGAACAGTTTCACTCATAGCTACAAAACAAATTATGGTTCATCCTAACTACTATCAAATGATAGTACACACTGTTAAGAGCCATATGGCTGAATAGGGGAAAGCTCATCGTCGATGCTAACTAGATGCAAGTCCATCATTGTCGTCTTCTTCTTATGGTGCTACCGGTAGTTCTTACTCTTCCGCTTCTGTTGCTACTGCTACTTTTTCCTCCTCTTCTGCTGCTGCTCTTCTTCTTCTTCTTCTTCTTCTTCTTCTTCCCAAGTCCATCATCAGATTCTTGTCTGACCTCTATTATGCCACATTGTCTGCGCCCACTCCATCATTTTGTTCTCCGGGCTTCGTTGTAAAATGTCTCCACACCATGGCTGGAGCTCACAACATCGCCAGGCATCACATCTTCCGCCTTAGGCACCAGTTCATCACAGCCTGATTGCAGGATCCAGTTATGCAGAATGCAACTAGCAAGGACAAGCTTAATCTGAGTGGGAAAAGTGTGGAATGGCTTTTAATCTATGATCTTAAACCCGTTCTTCATAGCTTCAAAGGCCCTCTCAATAGTAACTCTAAGTCTGGAGTGTCCGAGATTGATTAGCTCATGTGGAGTCCTATGATAGTTCCTACCAGCGAACTCGTTCAGATGGTACCTAGTTTTCCTGAAGGGTGGAAGAATACCCGATCAACATGCATAGCCAGGATCTCCAAGGTGGAACTTGCCATCGGGGACATTGATGCCATCAGGAAAACTCATGTTGTCATTGAGAATGTTAGCATCATGTGCTCACCCTTCCCAACCAGCCAGCACATAGGTGAACTTCAGATCGAAGTCAACATTAGCAACATTCTGGCTTGTGTAGTGCTTCATCCCCTTGTATACTGCAGATTGTGACCTCGGCACTTTGGCACTGACATGAGTACCATCTATTTCCCAATGCAACCATGAAATGGAAAATGAAGATTGTGTTAGTGCTCATTGAGGGAGTCCTGTATTTAGGGGTCCTCAGGCATCCGGGCCATCGATGTTGGGCCGAATTTATAGGCCATGAAGATAGAAGCAGAAGGCCTTCCCTCGTATTCGGTTAGGACTCGTATGTATGTAGTAAGGCAGGAAAGATCTCCGGATGTAATGATTCCTTCCTTCCCAAGTCATCTTTGTAATCCAAGGCCCCTCCGGCGTGTATATAAGCCGAGGGGTTAGGTCCCTAGAGACAACAGAATCATATCACATAAGCTAGACTTTTAGGGTTCAGCCATTACGATCTCGGGGTAGATCAACTCTAATAACCCATATTCATCAAGATCAATCAAGCAAGAGTAGGGTATTACCTCGATCAAGAGGGCCTGAACCTGGGTAAACATCGTGTCCCCCTGTCTCCTGTTACCATCGATCCTTAGACGCATAGCTTGGGCACCCCTACCCGAGATCTACCGGTTTTAAAACCAACACTCACCTTGAACAATACAAGCATATCAAGCCATGAACAACATGATGTGATTGCTCACCTTGAAGTATGAATACCATCTTGGGCTTGCGTGAATCTTTGTAGGAGTTCGGCCGGTTCGTGACTTGATCATCTCTCCTCTGAGATCCCCAACAACATAGAACACTTACTTGAAGTACCTTGAGATGGTCTCCATTAATCTCGTGAACGTGTTGTGTATAACCCTGAACCTCTGGTTATAGCCAACAACATGGACGAACAGGACCACTTGCTCTTCCACACTGGTGTGGATACTATCTTGTAGCAGCCCCCCTGCTCCTGAAGGTCTGGACAAGTCTGGCAAATGGTGCTCTTTTCATCTGAAGCATCTCCACAGGGCCTCTGTGTCTTTGCGGTTCTAGATGTAGTTCAGATTGGCGATCCTCTCCTGCTCCCGCATAAGCAATGGAGCATAACTGATGAAAGGTCTCTCACCACGATGAACAACTCTCATGTGCATGAACATGAGCCATGCATGAATCACAGCTGTCAGTGCTGCTGCCTGAACTACCAGCCTCATCCGTGCGTCCATAACCTAGTCGACATCGAGGGTCAATTGAGCAATGGGGAATTGGTCCTAACAACTGACCTAACATAGGGGAGAGCGGGTGTTGCTTACCGGCATCGGAGAAGAGGATGACAAAGGGGGGCATGGCCGAGTCAAGGACGACCCGACCGTGGCCAACAAGAAGGGGAGCACCAGCTCCTACTGCTGGATAGTTCTACTGCCGTGTCTGCGGCCGCTTGCACATATCTGAGTCGCCGCCGTCGCCGGTGGTGAGGCTAGAGCAAGTGGATGTCCTAGAGGTAGTGGTCACCGAGTAAATGGGGGGAGGGTGAGGCTAGATTTGGTGTCGTGCCGCCGCGCCCGATTTCCATTTCCCGCCATCCCCACTCGCTTTCTGGTTGCTCCCTCGTGTGCGAGCTGGTGCCGCACTGAGCTTGGCTTGAACTTCCGATTCGAGGGTTTCCAGCGAGCCAGGCTCTGGGCTACTTTAAGGTTCTTGCCGATGAAGCCAGCCGACCCCTTATACAACTAACGCACTTTTCTTGGCCCAATTCGGCCTGGTTGGGCCTAACACAAGCAACAAAACACGTCATGGGTCTCTCGAGACCAACACCGCCTTAGTGGACACACAGCGCGCAGTCGCACAAATCTTCCTTCCGATTGTGGTAATTCTGATGTGTAGCAGCATAGCAGCGGTTTTTACAGAGCATAATCGGTGAGGGAATTCTCAATATAAATAGACATATAAAAGTTGATCATACAAAATCATTCAGTTTTGTTGGTACATAGGAACAATATCACCAAGGATTGTGTTTCGGTGCTCGAGCTCATCTGCTCCTGTGGGTGCAGTAAAATTTTAAAAAATAGCAAACAAAATAGAAAGGGTTGATTTCTTTGGCATGAAAGTTGAACAAGTTGGCTATGTGCCTGCAAAATGTCATGACGATATGAGTCGAGAGAGCTCTGAGAAAATGAAGCTTTGAGAAATGTTCAAAAATTTCAATTTTGTATCAATGTTTTTTTTCCCGAGCTTTACCTATGTGCCTGCAAAAATAGAAAAGGGTGATTTCTCTAGCATGAAAGTTGAACAAGTTGTCTATGTGCCTGCAAAATGTCATATTTTTATTTTACTGTTCATCAGTGAACAGATGAGCTCATGATTAGCAGCTGATTTCCGCAATATCATGCGATTTCATTTCGATTCTTCCATATGAGCACCCATTTATGGGTGCAATGGTTGGCTAATTTTTACGACATACTTGTCAACCCTGTTTAGATCATATATACACGTGTATACTTTGATACAAACTAGTCCCATCAAGCGATTTCTTTCAATAGGAAAATATAATTTTGTACTACCCGCCAATGATGAATGGACACCTCGCAACGTTCGTATATTTTTCGAAAAGGGGCGCTTTATTATTTAAAAGGTTTAAGCATTACACCCGGCCTCCGCATAACTAAGATGAACACAGCCAACAAAGTCTACACGGCAAGCCAAAATAAAAGAAGAAGGCGAAATACAAAGATGAATATCTGTATGACACCTAAATGGTAGGAGGCCCAATCCTAAGATCATGCTGCCACCCATGTTGGGTGAAAGTATTCCTCGCCGCAGCCTCAAATCGTGTACACACCTCCGTAAAGAGGTCTCGATTCTCCACACGCTATAGAGAGGACCATAAACGAAGCGTCCCGGTACATCTGTAGATAACCTGCATAAGGGAATTACTTTTATCATTAAAAACCCCATCAATTCTACATAGCCAAAGCACCAAATCACGGCAAGCGCTCCCACCCTGAGAAGAATTCTAAACTTGTGATCAATCTTATGTAACCAGTTGCCAAATATATTAGCAACGCTACACGGAGGATACAAGCCAGAAGCTATCTGGATGACTGACCCTATAGAACGAGCCAATTTACGATGGAACAACAAATGTTTAAATGGAAAATAGTTCCCGCCTTCTAGTCATGTATATACATCCTCTTATTTAGGGTTGTATTGAATTTGGAATCCAACGCCATGAATTGATCTGGCGTTCGACTTCCTGGAGCATTCGAGTTATTCTGGTTGGTGCTTGACCTGGCGTTTTGGTCTGCAAAAAGAAAAGGACGAAAATTACAGTTTTTCCTTACTAATGTTTACATTCACCAAATAAGTACAATATTTTCTCATCAAGATCCACATTGCGTCCATCTTCTCTCTAGATTTCCAATAGTACTTTCCTTAAGGATCTATTCTGGTTTTAAATTTGTGGATGCCCTAACAAAATACAAAAACTAAATATTACGTAAACATTTTTCTAGAACGAATGATTTTCCCTCTTAGACTAGAGGGCTCAGATAGTGCTACATACATCCATTTTGATGGAGGTTTGAACATGCATATAGACGAAATGGACGGTAAGACCGTGTTTCCAATAAAAACAGAATTGACTAAAGACTTATTCTTCTATCTTGAAAGTTACAAATAATGAAGAGTACCAATCAAAAGAGTGCGCCCCTCATCATTGTCAATGTTTGGCACATAATATTCAAAAGTTGCACAAGACTTTAAAATGATGGCGCTTGTATGTATTTATCTAGCTTGGTTACAGCTATTCTTAGTTTGGTTTGGCCCAGTTATTCGCAAAAAAAAATGATTTGACCCAGAAATTGGTGGAAATACATCCCAAAATACAATTGTTTGACCTTACAAATTCTGAAGAAACACGATTTTAAACCAGGATAGAACCAAAAGAAAAGTATTATTGGCAAAATTTAGAGAGAAGATGAGGAGATATGGATCTTGAAGAGAAACTGCCGTACTTATTTGGTGAAGGTAAAAATTGATAAAGAAAAATTGTAATCTTCATACTTTTAAGAATGTATATACATTAGTCATCTATATATCAAAGAGACACCATACCACACTGGATGTCATGGTTGGCATATCCTCTGCGAACAAAAATTAGGATGCCTCGAAAGATCAGAAAATCAAACCACAATACTAATTTCGAGCAAGCAGCAGCTAGCACATACCCACTTGTGTAATAGAGAAAGAAAGGTATCTATGTACGTGATCTCCATGACCAAACATCAGACAACTTCAAGGAGACCCTGTCCTCCCCTAACTTTACTATAAATAGGATAGACATAAGCCCATTGCTTCTCACACCTCCCATAGGCCATAGCTCACGCACCAGGAGTAACAATTATCTAGCTAGCTAGGCAACGATGGGGCACACAAAGGCAGCAACGCTAGTGGCGGTGCTCGCCATGGCCGTGCTTGGGCTTGCGACCGAGGGCCAGGCGCAGCTGCAGAACGGGTTCTACACGGGCAAGTGTCGCGGCAACGACGTGGAGGCGGTGGTCCGGGGTATAGTCAAGGCCCGCTTTGCCCAGGACAGCGCCATCGTCGCCCACCTCCTACGCTTGCTGTTCCACGAATGCGGCGTCAATGTAAGTATTATTATGACTATGAGTTATGAGCTATAGTAGTAGTAGTAGTAGATATACTAATGTGCTGTTTGATTCATTGGTGTGCGCCATTCATTCTTCCACGTACCCCACATATGAGTTCTACATAGTACATGGACTGACTAATCCGTTTGGCTAAAAATACGTGCGTAGGGCTGCGACGGTGGGCTGCTGATCGACGGCCCGGGCACAGAGAAGACGGCAAAGCCGAACCTGAGCGTGAAGGGCTACGACCTCATCACCACCATCAAGATGGAACTCGAGAAGCGGTGCCCTGGCGTGGTCTCCTGCTCCGACATCGAGATCCTCGCAACCAGGGATGCGGTCAATGCATCCACGGGACAGGGATACGCGGTGCGCACAGGGCGCAGGGACCGCCGGCGGTCCGTAGCCACTGACGTTAACCTTCCAGGCCAAGATTTCACGGTCCCGCAGGCAGCCGCTTTCTTCCGCACCCTCGGTCTCAGCTCGGACGACATGGTTGTTCTGTTGGGCGCACACACGGTTGGCGTCACGCACTGCAGTATGATCAAGAAGAGCCGTCTTTACAGCTACGGCGGCAAGGCCGGTGCAACGGACCCGAGCATGGACCCGGAGTTGGCATCCACCTACAAGACATATGTGTGCCCTAACACGGCGTCCTCCGACAACAACATCGTGTTCCTGGACGACCGGTCCAGCGCGTCCAAGCTGGACAACAGCTTCTACAAGATGCTGCAGCGCCGCCGCGGCGCGCTCATGGTCGACCAGAACCTTTACGGCGACGGCTCCACACGCTGGATGGTCGACAGGCTTGCCAACACCGACCACTTCCGTTGGCTCTTCCCTCAGGCGCTCGCCAAGCTGGGGGAGGTCAACGTGCTTACCGGCACACAGGGAGAGGTCCGCAGGGTCTGCACCAAGTTCAACTGATGAGAGATCATGGATCATCATTTTCTGATGGGACATCAAGTAAGGGTGTGCCTTTTGTGTTCATATCCGATCGGATTGGTGGTATTTTTCTCTCCTTTTTGGTTTATATCAGACTCATCTTGATGTAGTTTGATTCTGATCGCATGTTCGAATCATTTGATTTGATTCCCATTGAATAGTTTCTAATAACATGATATGTTGTACGATCGAGATCAACAATATCATAATTGATGTTTTGCATATATATATTTCAGTCGCGTATCTCTACTGTATAAAAGATCTAGTACGTATTCATGGTGTGTTTGACATCAGTCATTTCCGACCGTCCATCTACATCTGCCGCTCGCGATACACCCCGCCACTCTGTTCCACATTGGTAGAAATCCCCTAGCTCATAGTCGACAAATGGCACGCGGTCTCACAAGCTTCCTTCCATTTGTGACACTTCTGGTGTGTAGTAATATAGTGGTTCTTGTAGATCATAACTGGAGCAGGAATTCTCGACGGAAATAGACACATACAAAATCATTCAATGTAGTTGGTACATAGGAACAGTATCACGCAATTTCATATGGATTATTTCCCTGGAGCACATATGTAGAGATGCAATGGATGGCTAATTATTACGACAGACTTGTGCACTCCTTTTAGATCATAGTGATTTCTTTCAATATGGGAACTTAATTTCTTATCGCCTAGAAATAGCTTTGCATAATCGGTTCTTTGTTGGATATTGAACACCATATCGGAGTGAGTTGTCATGTGGCCCCTAGGAATTTTTATTTGATGAAATCTTTCGGGAACAAAGTGATGTCATATCCCTTCAATGCAAGTGTTATATCGTTGAGCCTTGTAAATATGTCGGTTCTTGTTTCACCGTTCCTCATTGCAAACAAGTCCATCTTTCTCTTCAACACAGCGAGGTTGGAGGTCTTGAGATTTGAAATTCCTATATGTAATCTCAACAGCCTCCCAAGCTCCATTCGTGATGTCGTAGAGACAAATGAGGTGCAAGACTGTGGCATCATAGACAAAGCAAGCAAGTTAGATTATCTAACCCTTATTTCAAAGGGGGTTACATTAGAAGGATCCACAAGGGAGTAGCCATTCAGGATGATTTCCTAAAGACCAAAATCAGCACCATAAATGTGGGTTCTCATGAAAGCTCTCAGAAAAGATCCCCATGCCTAAATCTAGGCCAGACCTTTTACCGCGAGAGCCTTTCGGAAGAGATCCCCCATGACTAGATATAGGTTAGACATTTTACCAAGAGAGAATCCCGAAAAAATGACTATTAGTGAGAGTTGCTCCCATTCGCGCTCGGAAATGCGTACAGCTACCAAGAGAGAGACTCTCAGAATAAGGACTTCCACGCAAGGCCTCCACATGTCACAAAGACATCATATAGGATTTTCCATGCCACTTCTGGACATGATTTCATGTGTCCACTGTGTAGATCTACAATTTCCCACTCTAAAATCCTAGCAATGCAATAAATGCCTCAAATATTGCAGGCGGGTTCAAAAAATGCGGGTGCCTGGCATGAACCACGCTTTGAGAACAACGGAGCAACATGACCCATGCTTCTTTCACAAACCGAACACGTTCCCTCTTGATAGCTAGAGGCAACCTCAGAGATGGTGCAGTTTACAAGCGGCCTCGAGTACGGCTTCTGTGAAACGCGCTCAAACTTTACCACAACCTAAAAGGAACATATGATGACACTGTGTGAGGTCCCGAGGATTCCCGGCATCGTACGATTTTCCGTGGATTTAAACGGTTGGATTAGGCATGTCGCCGAGGTAATTGCGCTCCCTCGTGGCAGGGCCTGCCCCTCCCTCGTCTGCACAAGGCCTCCACATGTCTCGAAGACATCATATAGGATTTTCCATGCCGCTTCTGGATATGATTTCATGTGTCCTCCGTGCAGAGCTGCAATTTCCCACGTTAAAACCCTAGAAGTGCAATAAATGTCTCAAATATTTTAGGCGTGTCCAAAAAATGTGGGGCCTAGAACGTGTCATGCGATGGCCTCCTTTGGGATCACAAGAAGTTTCGAGGCCAACAGAGCGGCATGACCGACACTTTCTTAACAAATCGGACGCGTTCCCTCTAGATAGTAAGAGACTACCTCGGAGATGGTGCAGTTTACAAGCGGCCTCCGGCCAAGCTTCTGTGAGACGCGCTCACACTTTACCACACCCTACAGGTGCCCATTTTCGGCACCGTGTGATTTTTCGTGGATTCAAACGGTTGGATCATTGCTCTCACATAGACAAAAGGTCAAAATAATTTAACTGGATTAACAAAAAGCGCTGGCATCCATCATTGTTGTTAGCAATATGGGATGTCACTATGGGACCTTCTCTGCCTGGAACAGGCGAAGATTCATAGTGACGGTCCATATCCTTAACAAGAGTGTAATTAATGAAGACCAAAGCTTACTGCGTCTGGACTACCCGACTATTTAAACCGGTCCTTACGCTCGGCGAGGTGGGATGAAACTCAGCTCTCACATAGATGAAGAAGTCCAAAATAATAATGCAAGGAAACAATGCTTTGTCGAGAGCCACGTCACGGGCACTCGGCAAAGCAGTGCCATCGTCATCGAGCCGTTAACCACTACCGGACATGCCACGGGGCACCAATTTGCCGTGGGCTAACTGTTTGGCTCTCGGCATACAAAGCATTAGTTGTGTTTCTGCCTTTTGCGGAGTATGTTTCGCACATAGTCTCGGCAAATGCATGTGTTTGCCGTGCGGCATATATTGCTGAGTTTGCCTCTTGGCTTACTTTGCTTTGCTGAGTGCCCGTGCTTTGGTTCTCGGCGGAGGCCATCGTAATCAAAGGAAGCAGAGACAATGATTAAGGGACTGCGGTAGAAAATGGCACTGTCCTCTCTTGTGCATCAGCCCTTTGTTTTAGACTAAAAATGGAGTACATGATGGGTATATATAGGTGCTCTTTCAAAAAAGTTGAGGATGCCCTAAAGAAATACAAAACTTGAGATTACGTAAACAGTGTTTGAAAATTGTTTTCTTCTGCTTAGACTGGAGGGTTGCCATTAGATGAAATGGACGATAAGCGCCTACTGAACAACAGCGTTCCCTATCAAAACAGAACTGACTGAAGACTTGTTTCTCTGTCTCCAAAGTTACATATAACTAACTAAGAGTACCAATCAAAAGGGTGTGTCCCTCATCATTGTCAATATTTCGAACATAATTTTCAAAAGTTGCACAAGGCATTAAAACGATGCCACTTGTATGTAATTATCTAGCTTGATTACAGCTAGACTTAGTATGATTTGACCCAGAAATTGGTGGAATTACATACCAATATACAATTGATTGGCTTTCCAAATTCTGAAGGAACACGATTTTAAAATCAGGATAGGTCCAAAAGGAAAGTACTATTGGAAATTTTAGAGAGAGGATGGAGGTGATGTGGATCTTGAAGAGAAAATACTTACTGTACTTATTTGGTGAAGATAAAAATTGGTAAACAAAAACTGTGATCTTCATACTTTTCATTTAGCAGGCACAGAGGTCGGGACCAAAACGTGAGGCCAAGCACCAACCAGAATAACTCGAAGGCTCAGGAAGTCAAACGCCAGATCAATTCATGGCCTCGGATTTCAAATTCTAAACAAATCAAAAAGAAGAGCATACACAGACCGGGATTGCTAAGTCTCACTCGACTGAGATGCTATATTCGAGAGATAATTCATGAAGATGCATGCAAAAATTCCTTCCAATTTTTTGCCTTTTTCTTCTTTATATGCCGTGTCAGTCGACTGAGATCTAACATTCTAACCACACCTTGTACAGATACATTAGTCATGTATCTATCTATCAAAGAGACACCATATACCACACTGGATGTCATGTTTGGCATATCCTTTGCGAACAAAAATTAGGACGCCTCGAAAGGCCGGGATATCAAACCAGAATACTAATTTCCAGCAAGCAGCCGCTAGCACATACCCACTTGCTTAAATGAGAAAGGGTTGATTTCTTTGGCATGAAAGTTGAACAAGTTGGCTATGTGCCTGCAAAATGTCATGACGATATGAGTCGGGAGAGCTCTGAGAAAATGAAGCTTTGAGAAATGTTTAAAAATTTCGATTTTGTATCAATGTTTTTTTTCCCGAGCTTTACCTATGTGCCTGCAAAAATAGAAAAGGGTTGATCTCTCTAGCATGAAAGTTGAACAAGTTGTCTATGTGCCTGCAAAATGTCATATTTTTATTTTACTGTTCATCAATGAACAGATGAGCTCATGATTAGCAGCTGATTTCGGCAATATTATGCGATTTCATTTCGATTCTTTCCATATGAGCACCCATTTATGGGTGCAATGGTTGGCTAATTTTTACGACAGACTTGTCAACCCTGTTTAGATCATATATATACGTGTATACTTTGATACAAACTAGTCCCGTCAAGCGATTTCTTTCAATAGGAAAATATAATTTTGTACTACCCGCGAATGGTGAATGGACACCTCGCAATGTTCGTATATTTTTTGAAAAGGGACGCTTTATTACTTAAAAGGTTTAAGCATTACACCCGACCTCTGCATAACTAATATGCACACAGCCAACAAATTCTACACGGCAAGCCAAAATAAAAGAAGAAGGCGAAATACAAAGATGAATATATGTATGACACCTAAATGGTAGGAGGCCCAATCCTAAGATCATGCAGCCACCCATGTTGGGTAAAAGTATTCCTCGTCGCAGCCTCCAATCGTGTACACACCTCCGTAAAAAGGTCTCGATTCTCCACACGCTGTAGAGAGGACCATAAACGAAGCATCCCGGTACATCTGTAGATAACCTGCATAAGGGAAGTACTTTTATCATTAAAAGCCTCATCATTTCTACATAGCCAAAGCGCCAAATCACGACAAGCGCTCCCACCCTGAGAAGAATTCTAAACTTGTGATCAATCTCATGTAACCAGTTGCCAAATATATTAGCAACGCTACACGGAGGATACAAGTCAGAAGCTATCTGGATGACTGACCTGATAAAACGAGCCAATTTACAATGGAAGAACAAATGTTTAAATGGAAAAAAGTTCCCGCCTTCTAGTTATGTATATACATGCTCTTATTTATGTTTGTATTGAATTTGGAATCCAAGGCCATGAATTGATCTGGCGTTCGACTTCATGGAGCATTCGAGTTATTCTGGTTGGTGCTTGACCTGGCGTTTTGGTCAGCAAAAAGAAAAGGACGAAAATTACAGTTTTTCCTTACTAATGTTTACATTCACCAAATAAGTACAGTATTTTCTCATCAAGATCCACATTCCGTCCATCTTCTCTCTAGATTTCCAATAGTACTTTCCTTAAGGATCTATTCTGGTTTTAAATTTGTGGATGCCCTAACAAAATACAAAACTAAATATTACGTAAACATTTTTTTTAGAACGAATGATTTTCCCTCTTAGACTAGAGGGCTCAGATAGTGCTACATATATCCATTTTTATGGAGGTTTGAACATGCATATAGACGAAATGGACGATAAGACCGTGTTTCCTATAAAAACAGAATTGACTAAAGACTTATTCTTCTATCAAGAAAGTTACAAATAATGAAGAGTACCAATCAAAAGAGTGCGCCCCTCATCATTGTCAATGTTTCGCACATAATATTCCAAAGTTGCACAAGGCTTTAAAATGATGGCGCTTCTATGTATTTATCTAGCTTGGTTACAGCTATTCTTAGTTTGGTTTGGCCCAGTTATTCGCAAAAAAAAAGTTTGATTTGACCCAGAAATTGGTGGAAATACATCCCAAAATACAATTGTTTGGCCTTACAAATTCTGGAGAAACACGATTTTAAACCAGGATAGAACCAAAAGAAAAGATGAGGCGATATGGATCTTGAAGAGAAACTGCCGTACTTATTTGGTGAAGGTAAAAATTGGTAAAGAAAAATTGTAATCTTCATACTTTTAAGAATGTATATACATTAGTCATTTATATATCAAAGAGACACCATACCACACTGGATGTCATGGTTGGCATATCCTCTGCGAACAAAAATTAGGATGCCTCGAAAGATCAGAAAATCAAACCACAATACTAATTTCGAGCAAGCAGCAGCTAGCACATACCCACTTGTGTAATAGAGAAAGAAAGGAATCTATGTACGTGATCTCCATGACCAAACATCAGACAACTTCAAGGAGACCCTGTCCTCCCCTAACTTTACTATAAATAGGATAGACATAAGCGAAAGTGCCTTTCTGCTCCCGAGCTCATTTGAGCTCGGTGAACAGTAAAATCGAAAATAAATCGTAAAAAATTCAAAAAATTCCAAACTTTTTTTTGGGTGAAACATTGACAAAAGTTCTAAGTGCATGCAAAAATTCGTCAAGGAATCACATTCCTAGAAGGCGTGTCAAAAAAAAAACAAAATCAGTGCTCCAAAATGCTTTTGAAAGTAGCATTTTCAGAGTACTGATTTTGTTTTTTTTTTTTTGGCACGCCTTCTAGGAATGTGATTCCTCGACGAATTTTTGCATGCACTTAGAACTTTTGTCAATGTTTCTCCCAAAATAAAGTTTGAATTTTTTTGAATTTTTTTCGATTTTTTCCAATTTTACTGTTCGCCCGAGCTCATTTGAGCTCGGGTGCAGATACTCCACGTCCAAACATAAGCCCATTGCTTCTCACACCTCCCATAGGCCATAGCTCACGCACCAGGAGTAAGAATTATCTACCTAGCTAGGCAACGATGGGGCACACAAAGGCAGCAGCGCTAGTGGTGGTGCTCGCCATGGCCGTGCTTGGGCTTGCGACCGAGGGCCAGGCGCAGCTGCAGAACGGGTTCTACACGGGCAAGTGTCGCGGCAACGACGTGGAGGCGGTGGTCCGGGGTATCGCCAAGGCCTGCTTTGCCCAGGACAGCGCCATCGTCGCCCACCTCCTACGCTTGCTGTTCCACGAATGCGGCGTCAATGTAAGTATTATTATGACTATGAATTATGAGCTATAGTAGTAGTAGTAGATATACTAATGTGCTGTTTGATTCATTCGTGTGCGCCATTCATTCTTCTACGTACCCCACATATGAGTTCTACATAGTACATGGACTGACTAATCTGTTTGGCTAAAAATACGTGCGTAGGGCTGCGACGGTGGGCAGCTGATCGACGGCCCGGGCACAGAGAAGACGGCAAAGCCGAACCTGAGCGTGAAGGGCTACGACCTCATCACCACCATCAAGATGGAACTCGAGAAGCGGTGCCCTGGCGTGGTCTCCTGGTCCTACATCGAGATCCTCGCAACCAGGGACGCGGTCAATGCATCCACGGGACAGGGATACACGGTGCGCACAGGGCGCAGGGACCGCCGGCGGTCCGTAGCCACTGACGTTAACCTTCCAGGCCAAGATTTCACGGTCCCGCAGGCAGCCGCTTTCTTCTGCACCCTCGGTCTCAGCTCGGACGACATGGTTGTTCTGTTGGGCGCACACACGGTTGGCATCACGCACTGCAGCATGATCAAGAAGAGCCGTCTTTACAGCTACGGCGGCAAGGCCGGTGCAACGGACCCGAGCATGGACCCGGAGTTGGCATCCACCTACAAGACATATGTGTGCCCTAACACGGCGTCCTCCGACAACAACATCGTGTTCCTGGACGACCGGTCCAGCGCGTCCAAGCTGGACAACAGCTTCTACAAGATGCTGCAGCGCTGCCACGGCGCGCTCATGGTCGACCAGAACCTTTACGGCGACGGCTCCACACACTGGATGGTCGACAGGCTTGCCAACACCGACCACTTCCGTTGGCTCTTCCCTCAGGCGCTCGCCAAGCTGGAGGAGGTCAACGTGCTTACCGGCACACAGGGAGAGGTCCGCAGGGTCTGCACCAAGTTCAACTGATGAGAGATCATGGATCATCATTTTCTGATGGGGCATCAAGTAAGGGTGTGCCTTTTGTGTTCATATCCGATCAGATTGGTGGTATTTTTTCTCTCCTTTTTGGTTTATATCAGACTCATCTTGATGTAGTTTGATTCTGACCGCATGTTCGATTCATTTGATTTGATTCCCATTGAATAGTTTCTAATAAGATGATATGTTGTACGATCGAGATCAACAATAACATAATTGATGTTTTGCATATATATATTTCAGTCGCATATCTCTACTATATAAAAGATCTAGTAGGTAATCATGGTGTGTTTGGAATCAGTCATTTCCGACCGTCCATCTGCATCTGCCGCTTCCGATACACCCCGCCACTCTGTTCCACATTGGTAGATCCCCAAGCTCATAGTCGACAAATGGCACGCGGTCTCACAAGCTTCCTTCCATTTGTGACACTTCTGGTGTGTAGTAATATAGTGGTTCTTGTAGATCATAACTGGAGCAGGAATTCTCGACGGAAATAGACACATACAAAATGATCATACAAAATCATTCAATGTGGTTGGTACATAGGAACAGTATCACGCAATTTCATATGGATTATTTCCCTCGAGCACATATGTAGAGATGCAATGGATGGCTAATTATTACGACAGACCTGTGCACTCCTTTTAGATCATATTGATTTCTTTCAATATGGGAACTTAATTTCTTATCGCCTAGAAATAGCTTTGCATAATCGGTTCTTTGTTGGATATTGAACACCATATCGGAGTGAGTTGTCATGTGGCCCCTAGGAATTTTTATTTGATGAAATCTTTCGGGAACAAAGTGATGTCATATCCCTTCAATGCAAGTGTTATATCGTTGAGCCTTGTAAATATGTCGGTTCTTGTTTCACCGTTCCTCATTGCAAACAAGTCCATCTTTCTCTTCAACACAGCGAGGTTGGAGGTCTTGAGATTTGAAATTCCTATATGTAATCTCTCAAGAGCCTCCCAAGCTCCATTCGTGATGTCGTAGAGACAAATGAGGTGCAAGACTGTGGCATCATAGACAAAGCAAGAAAGTTAGATTATCTAACCCTCATTTCCAAGGGGGTTACATTAGAAGGATCCACAAGGGAGTAGCCATTCAGGATGATTTCCTAAAGACCAAAATCAGCACCATAAATGTGGGTTCTCATGAAAGCTCTCAGAAAAGATCCCCATGCCTAAATCTAGGCCAGACCTTTTACCGCGAGAGCCTTTCGGAAGAGATCCCCCATGACTAGATCTAGGTTAGACATTTTACCAAGAGAGAATCCCGAAAAAATGACTATTAGTGAGAGTTGCTCCCATTCGCGCTCGGAAATGCGTAGAGCTACCAAGAGAGAGACTCTCGGAATAAGGACTTCCACGCAAGGCCTCCACATGTCACAAAGACATCATATAGGATTTTCCATGCCGCTTCTGGACATGATTTCATGTGTCCACCATGCAGATCTGTAATTTCCCACTCTAAAATCCTAGCAATGCAATAAATGCCTCAAATATTGCAGGCGGGTTCAAAAAATGCGGGTGCCTGGCATGAACCACGCTTTGAGAACAACGGAGCAACATGACCCATGCTTCTTTCACAAACCGAACACGTTCCCTCTTGATAGCCAGAGGTAACCTCAGAGATGGCATAGTTTACAAGCGACCTCGAGTACGGCTTCTGTGAAACACGCTCAAACTTTACCACACCCTAAAAGGAACATATGATGACACTATGTCAGGTCCCGAGGATTCCCGGCATCGTACGATTTTCCGTGGATTTAAACGGTTGGATTAGGCATGTCGCCGAGGTAATTGCGCTCCCTCGTGGCAGGGCCTGCCCCTCCCTCGTCTGCACAAGGCCTCCACATGTCTCAAAGACATCATATAGGATTTTCCATGCCGCTTCTGGATATGATTTCATGTGTCCTCCGTGCAGAGCTGCAATTTCCCACGTTAAAACCCTAGAAGTGCAATAAATGTCTCAAATATTTTAGGCGTGTCCAAAAAATGTGGGGCCTAGAACGTGTCATGCGATGGCCTCCTTTGTGAGCACAAGAAGTTTCGAGGCCAACAGAGCGGCATGACCGACACTTCCTTAAGAAATCAGACGCGTTCCCTCTAGATAGTAAGAGACTACTGAAAGTGCAATCTTGCCTTTAATTATATTTTGACGATTGATGACAACATGCATATATGGGACTAATCATGTTTATCAAGTATATCTCAGGATTATGTTTCAATGCATGTGTGGATCATGAATACAGACAAATTTACATCACTCAAGAACGGATATACAAGATGATAGCTTGTAGCTTGATTTTCAGTTTGGTTCTGAGTATAGGGATCCCGCACTATTAAGAGGGGATCGGTGGATATTGTGAAAGGTTTGCTCAAAACATACAAAGTATCCTCCCACATTATCTCTACTCTATCCATATCAATTATAATATTATGTGCACCTAGAAGTATGAGCAACTAAACCTTTGTGTTCAGTTATCACCGGGCGTCCGATACTCTACGGACGTCCGGACCTTCACAGCCTACCGGACGACCGGTATCTTCCGGACGTACGGTCCCTCAGCGCCTAACGGACGTCCAACACGCTCCGGACGTCCGGTATTCCTCAACAGATGCTAACTAGCGGTTTTCCGGTCTCCTCCGGACGACCGGTCCCTCAGCGCCTAACGGACGTCCGGCACACTCCGGATGTCCGGCACTTCTTCACAAAAAGGAAATAGCGGATGTCCGAAACCCTCCGGACGTCCGGTCACCGGACGTCCGACACTCTCCGGACGCCCGACATGCTCTTATTTAGGTTTGTATTGAATTTGGAATCCAACGCCATGAATTGATCTGGCGTTCGACTTCCTGGAGCATTCGAGTTATTCTGGTTGGTGCTTGACCAGGCGTTTTGGTCTGCAAAAAGAAAAAGGACGAAAATTACAGTTTTTCCTTACTAATGTTTACATTCACCAAATAAGTACAGTATTTTCTCATCAAGATCCACATCGCGTCCATCTTCTCTCTAGATTTCCAATAGTACTTTCCTTAAGGATCTATTCTGGTTTTAAATTTGTGGATGCCCTAACAAAATACAAAACTAAATATTACGTAAACATTTTTTTTAGAACGAATGATTTTCCCTCTTAGACTAGAGGGCTCAGATAGTGCTACATATATCCATTTTTATGGAGATTTGAACATGAATATAGACGAAATGGACGGTAAGACCGTGTTTCCTATAAAAACAGAATTGACTAAAGACTTATTCTTCTATCTTGAAAGTTACAAATAATGAAGAGTACCAATCAAAAGAGTGCGCCCCTCATCATTGTCAATGTTTCGCACATAATATTCAAAAGTTGCACAAGGCTTTAAAATGATGGCGCTTGTATGTATTTATCTAGCTTGGTTACAGCTATTCTTAGTTTGGTTTGGCCCAGTTATTCGCAAAAAAAAAAGTTTGATTTGACCCGGAAATTGGTGGAAATACATCCCAAAATACAATTGTTTGGCCTTACAAATTCTGAAGAAACACGATTTTAAACCAGGATAGAACCAAAAGAAAAGTATTATTGGAAAAATTTAGAGAGAAGATGAGGAGACATGGATCTTGAAGAGAAACTGCCGTACTTATTTGGTGAAGGTAAAAATTGGTAAAGAAAAAATGTAATCTTCATACTTTTAAGAATGTATATACATTAGTCATCTATATATCAAAGAGACACCATACCACACTCGATGTCATGGTTGGCATATCCTCTGCGAACAAAAATTAGGATGCCTCGAAAGATCAGAAAATCAAACCACAATACTAATTTCGAGCAAGCAGCAGCTAGCACATACCCACTTGTGTAATAGAGAAAGAAAGGAATCTATGTACGTGATCTCCATGACCAAACATCAGACAACTTCAAGGAGACCCTGTCCTCCCCTAACTTTACTATAAATAGGATAGACATAAGCCCATTGCTTCTCACACCTCCCATAGGCCATAGCTCACGCACCAGGAGTAACAATTATCTAGCTAGCTAGGCAACGATGGGGCACACAAAGGCAGCAGCGCTAGTGGCGGTGCTCGCCATGGCCGTGCTTGGGCTTGCGACCGAGGGCCAGGCGCAGCTGCAGAACGGGTTCTACACGGGCAAGTGTCGCGGCAACGACGTGGAGGCGGTGGTCCGGGGTATCGTCAAGGCCCGCTTTGCCCAGGACAGCGCCATCGTCGCCCACCTCCTACGCTTGCTGTTCCACGAATGCGGCGTCAATGTAAGTATTATTATGACTATGAATTATGAGCTATAGTAGTAGTAGTAGTAGTAGATATAGTAATGTGCTGTTTGATTCATTGGTGTGCGCCATTCATTCTTCTACGTACCCCACATATGAGTTCTACATAGTACATGGACTGACTAATCTGTTTGGCTAAAAATACGTGCGTAGGGCTGCGACGGTGGGCTGCTGATCGACGGCCCGGGCACAGAGAAGACGGCAAAGCCGAACCTGAGCGTGAAGGGCTACGACCTCATCACCACCATCAAGATGGAACTCGAGAAGCGGTGCCCTGGCGTGGTCTCCTGCTCCGACATCGAGATCCTCGCAACCAGGGACGCGGTCAATGCATCCACGGGACAGGGATACGCGGTGCGCACCGGGCGCAGGGACCGCCGGCGGTCCGTAGCCACTGACGTTAACCTTCCAGGCCAAGATTTCACGGTCCCGCAGGCAGCCGCTTTCTTCCGCACCCTCGGTCTCAGCTCGGACGACATGGTTGTTCTGTTGGGCGCACACACGGTTGGCGTCACGCACTGCAGCATGATCAAGAAGAGCCGTCTTTACAGCTACGGCGGCAAGGCCGGTGCAACGGACCCGAGCATGGACCCGGAGTTGGCATCCACCTACAAGACATATGTGTGCCCTAACACGGCGTCCTCCGACAACAACATCGTGTTCCTGGACGACCGGTCCAGCGCGTCCAAGCTGGACAACAGCTTCTACAAGATGCTGCAGCGCCGCCGCGGCGCGCTCATGGTCGACCAGAACCTTTACGGCGACGGCTCCACACGCTGGATGGTCGACAGGCTTGCCAACACCGACCACTTCCGTTGGCTCTTCCCTCAGGCGCTCGCCAAGCTGGGGGAGGTCAACGTGCTTACCGGCACACAGGGAGAGGTCCGCAGGGTCTGCACCAAGTTCAACTGATGAGAGATCATGGATCATCATTTTCTGATGGGACATCAAGTAAGGGTGTGCCTTTTGTGTTCATATCCGATCGGATTGGTGGTATTTTTCTCTCCTTTTTGGTTTATATCAGACTCATCTTGATGTAGTTTGATTCTGACCTCATGTTCGATTCATTTGATTTGATTCCCATTGAATAGTTTCTAATAATATGATATGTTGTACGATCGAGATCAACAATGACATAATTGATGTTTTGCATATATATATTTCAGTCGCATATCTCTACTATATAAAAGATCTAGTAGGTAATCATGGTGTGTTTGGAATCAGTCATTTCCGACCGTCCATCTGCATCTGCCGCTTGCGATACACCCCGCCACTATGTTCCACATTGGTAGAAATCCCCTAGCTCATAGTCGACAAATGGCACGCGGTCTCACAAGCTTCCTTCCATTTGTGACACTTCTGGTGTGTAGTAATATAGTGGTTCTTGTAGATCATAACTGGAGCAGGAATTCTCGACGGAAATAGACACATACAAAATGATCATACAAAATCATTCAATGTAGTTGGTACATAGGAACAGTATCACGCAATTTCATATGGATTATTTCCCTCGAGCACATATGTAGAAATGCAATGGATGGCTAATTATTACGACAGACTTGTGCACTCCTTTTAGATCATAGTGATTTCTTTCAATATGGGAACTTAATTTCTTATCGCCTAGAAATAGCTTTGCATAATTGGTTCTTTGTTGGATATTGAACACCATATCGGAGTGAGTTGTCATGTGGCCCCTGGGAATTTCTATTTGATGAAATCTTTCGGGAACAAAGTGATGCCATATCCCTTCAATGCAAGTGTTATATCGTTGAGCCTTGTAAATATGTCGGTTCTTGTTTCACCGTTCCTCATTGCAAACAAGTCCATCTTTCTCTTCAACACAGCGAGGTTGGAGGTCTTGAGATTTGAAATTTCTATATGTAATCTCTCAAGAGCCTCCCAAGCTCCATTCGTGATGTCGTAGAGACAAATGAGGTGCAAGAGTGTGGCATCATAGACAAAGCAAGAAAGTTAGATTATCTAACCCTCATTTCCAAGGGGGTTACATTAGAAGGATCCACAAGGGAGTAGCCATTCAGGATGATTTCCTAAAGACCAAAATCAGCGCCATAAATGTGGGTTCTCATGAAAGCTCTCAGAAAAGATCCCCATGCCTAAATCTAGGCCAGACCTTTTACCGCGAGAGCCTTTCGGAAGAGATCCCCCATGACTAGATCTAGGTTAGACATTTTACCTAAAAAATGACTATTAGTGAGAGTTGCTCCCATTCGCGCTCGGAAATGCGTAGAGCTACCAAGAGAGAGACTCTCGGAATAAGGACTTCCACGAAAGGCCTCCACATGTCACAAAGACATCATATAGGATTTTCCATGCCGCTTCTGGACATGATTTCATGTGTCCACCGTGCAGATCTGTAATTTCCCACTCTAAAATCCTAGCAATGCCATAAATGCCTCAAATATTGCAGGCGGGTTCAAAAAATGCGGGTGCCTGGCATGAACCACGCTTTGAGAACAACGGAGCAACATGACCCATGCTTCTTTCACAAACCGAACACGTTCCCTCTTGATAGCCAGAGGCAACCTCAGAGATGGCGCAGTTTACAAGCGGCCTCGAGTACGGCTTCTGTGAAACGCGCTCAAACTTTACCACACCCTAAAAGGAACATATGTTTACACTGTGTCAGGTCCCGAGGATTCCCGGCATCGTACGATTTTCCGTGGATTTAAACGGTTGGATTAGGCATGTCGCCGAGGTAATTGCGCTCCCTCGTGGCAGGGCCTGCCCCTCCCTCGTCTGCACAAGGCCTCCACATGTCTCAAAGACATCATATAGGATTTTCTATGCCGCTTCTGGATATGATTTCATGTGTCCTCCGTGCAGAGCTGCAATTTCCCACGTAAAAACCCTAGAAGTGCAATAAATGTCTCAAATATTTTAGGCGTGTCCAAAAAATGTGGGGCCTAGAACGTGTCATGCGATGGCCTCCTTTGGGAGCACAAGAAGTTTCGAGGCCAACAGAGCGACATGACCGACACTTCCTTAAAAATCGGACGCGTTCCGTCTAGATAGTAAGAGACTACTGAAAGTGCAATCTTGCCTTTAATTATATTTTGATGATTGATGACAACATGCATATATGGGACTAATCATGTTTATCAAGTATATCTCAGGATTATGTTTCAATGCATGTGTGGATCATGAATACAGACAAATTTACATCACTCAAGAACGGATATACAAGATGATAGCTTGTAGCTTGATTTTTAGTTTGGTTCTGAGTATAGGGATCCCGCACTATTAAGAGGGGATCGGTGGATATTGTGAAAGGTTTGCTCAAAACATACAAAGTATCCTCCCACATCATCTCTACTCTATCCATATCAATTATACTATTATGTGCACCTAGAAGTATGAGCAACTAAACCTTTGTGTTCAGTTATCACCGGACGTCCGACACTCTACGGACGTCCGGACCTTCACAGCCTACCGGACGACCGGTATCTTCCGGACGTACGGTCCCTCAGCGCCTAACGGACGTCCAACACGCTCCGGACGTCCGGTATTCCTCAACAGAAGCTAAATAGCGGTTTTCCGGTCTCCTCCGGACGACCGGTCCCTCAGCGCCTAACGGACGTCCGGCACACTCCGGATGTCCGGCACTTCTTCACAGAAAGAAAATAGCGGATGTCCGAAACCCTCCGGCGTCCGACACACTCCGGACGCCCGACATGCTCTTATTTAGGTTTGTATTGAATTTGGAATCCAAGGCCATGAATTGATCTGGCGTTCGACTTCCTGGAGCATTCGAGTTATTCTGGTTGGTGCTTGACCAGGCGTTTTCGTCTGCAAAAAGAAAAGGACGAAAATTACAGTTTTTCCTTACTAATGTTTACATTCACCAAATAAGTACAGTATTTTCTCATCAAGATCCACATTGCGTCCATCTTCTCTCTAGATTTCCAATAGTACTTTCCTTAAGGATCTATTCTGGTTTTAAATTTGTGGATGCCCTAACAAAATACAAAACTAAATATTACGTAAACATTTTTTTTAGAAGGAATGATTTTCCCTCTTAGACTATTGGGCTCAGATAGTGCTACATATATCCATTTTTATGGAGGTTTGAACATGCATATAGACGAAATGGACGGTAAGACCGTGTTTCCTATAAAAACAGAATTGACTAAAGACTTATTCTTCTATCTTGAAAGTTACAAATAATGAAGAGTACCAATCAAAAGAGTGCGCCCCTCATCATTGTCAATGTTTCGCACATAATATTCAAAAGTTGCACAAGGCTTTAAAATGATGGCGCTTGTATGTATTTATCTAGCTTGGTTACAGCTATTCTTAGTTTGGTTTGGCCCAGTTATTCGCAAAAAAAAAGTTTGATTTGACCCAGAAATTGGTGGAAATACATCCCAAAATACAATTGTTTGGCCTTACAAATTCTGAAGAAACACGATTTTAAACCAGGATAGAACCAAAAGAAAAGTATTATTGGAAAAATTTAGAGAGAAGATGAGGCGACATGGATCTTGAAGAGAAACTGCCGTACTTATTTGGTGAAGGTAAAAATTGGTAAAGAAAAAATGTAATCTTCATACTTTTAAGAATGTATATACATTAGTCATCTATATATCAAAGAGACACCATACCACACTCGATGTCATGGTTGGCATATCCTCTGCGAACAAAAATTAGGATGCCTCGAAAGATCAGAAAATCAAACCACAATACTAATTTCGAGCAAGCAGCAGCTAGCACATACCCACTTGTGTAATAGAGAAAGAAAGGAATCTATGTACGTGATCTCCATGACCAAACATCAGACAACTTCAAGGAGACCCTGTCCTCCCCTAACTTTACTATAAATAGGATAGACATAAGCCCATTGCTTCTCACACCTCCCATAGGCCATAGCTCACGCACCAGGAGTAACAATTATCTAGCTAGCTAGGCAACGATGGGGCACACAAAGGCAGCAGCGCTAGTGGCGGTGCTCGCCATGGCCGTGCTTGGGCTTGCGACCGAGGGCCAGGCGCAGCTGCAGAACGGGTTCTACACGGGCAAGTGTCGCGGCAACGACGTGGAGGCGGTGGTCCGGGGTATCGTCAAGGCCCGCTTTGCCCAGGACAGCGCCATCGTCGCCCACCTCCTACGCTTGCTGTTCCACGAATGCGGCGTCAATGTAAGTATTATTATGACTATGAATTATGAGCTATAGTAGTAGTAGTAGTAGTAGATATACTAATGTGCTGTTTGATTCACTGGTGTGCGCCATTCATTCTTCTACGTACCCCACATATGAGTTCTACATAGTACATGGACTGACTAATCTGTTTGGCTAAAAATACGTGCGTAGGGCTGCGACGGTGGGCTGCTGATCGACGGCCCGGGCACAGAGAAGACGGCAAAGCCGAACCTGAGCGTGAAGGGCTACGACCTCATCACCACCATCAAGATGGAACTCGAGAAGCGGTGCCCTGGCGTGGTCTCCTGCTCCGACATCGAGATCCTCGCAACCAGGGACGCGGTCAATGCATCCACGGGACAGGGATACGCGGTGCGCACCGGGCGCAGGGACCGCCGGCGGTCCGTAGCCACTGACGTTAACCTTCCAGGCCAAGATTTCACGGTCCCGCAGGCAGCCGCTTTCTTCCGCACCCTCGGTCTCAGCTCGGACGACATGGTTGTTCTGTTGGGCGCACACACGGTTGGCGTCACGCACTGCAGCATGATCAAGAAGAGCCGTCTTTACAGCTACGGCGGCAAGGCCGGTGCAACGGACCCGAGCATGGACCCGGAGTTGGCATCCACCTACAAGACATATGTGTGCCCTAACACGGCGTCCTCCGACAACAACATCGTGTTCCTGGACGACCGGTCCAGCGCGTCCAAGCTGGACAACAGCTTCTACAAGATGCTGCAGCGCCGCCGCGGCGCGCTCATGGTCGACCAGAACCTTTACGGCGACGGCTCCACACGCTGGATGGTCGACAGGCTTGCCAACACCGACCACTTCCGTTGGCTCTTCCCTCAGGCGCTCGCCAAGCTGGGGGAGGTCAACGTGCTTACCGGCACACAGGGAGAGGTCCGCAGGGTCTGCACCAAGTTCAACTGATGAGAGATCATGGATCATCATTTTCTGATGGGACATCAAGTAAGGGTGTGCCTTTTGTGTTCATATCCGATCGGATTGGTGGTATTTTTCTCTCCTTTTTGGTTTATATCAGACTCATCTTGATGTAGTTTGATTCTGACCGCATGTTCGATTCATTTGATTTGATTCCCATTGAATAGTTTCTAATAACATGATATGTTGTACGATCGAGATCAACAATAACATAATTGATGTTTTGCATATATATATTTCAGTCGCATATCTCTACTATATAAAAGATCTAGTAGGTAATCATGGTGTGTTTGGAATCAGTCATTTCCGACCGTCCATCTGCATCTGCCGCTTGCGATACACCCCGCCACTATGTTCCACATTGGTAGAAATCCCCTAGCTCATAGTCGACAAATGGCACGCGGTCTCACAAGCTTCCTTCCATTTGTGACACTTCTGGTGTGTAGTAATATAGTGGTTCTTGTAGATCATAACTGGAGCAGGAATTCTCGACGGAAATAGACACATACAAAATGATCATACAAAATCATTCAATGTAGTTGGTACATAGGAACAGTATCACGCAATTTCATATGGATTATTTCCCTCGAGCACATATGTAGAGATGCAATGGATGGCTAATTATTACGACAGACTTGTGCACTCCTTTTAGATCATAGTGATTTCTTTCAATATGGGAACTTAATTTCTTATCGCCTAGAAATAGCTTTGCATAATTGGTTCTTTGTTGGATATTGAACACCATATCGGAGTGAGTTGTCATGTGGCCCCTAGGAATTTCTATTTGATGAAATCTTTCGGGAACAAAGTGATGCCATATCCCTTCAATGCAAGTGTTATATCGTTGAGCCTTGTAAATATGTCGGTTCTTGTTTCACCGTTCCTCATTGCAAACAAGTCCATCTTTCTCTTCAACACAGCGAGGTTGGAGGTCTTGAGATTTGAAATTTCTATATGTAATCTCTCAAGAGCCTCCCAAGCTCCATTCGTGATGTCGTAGAGACAAATGAGGTGCAAGATTGTGGCATCATAGACAAAGCAAGAAAGTTAGATTATCTAACCCTCATTTCCAAGGGGGTTACATTAGAAGGATCCACAAGGGAGTAGCCATTCAGGATGATTTCCTAAAGACCAAAATCAGCGCCATAAATGTGGGTTCTCATGAAAGCTCTCAGAAAAGATCCCCATGCCTAAATCTAGGCCAGACCTTTTACCGCGAGAGCCTTTCGGAAGAGATCCCCCATGACTAGATCTAGGTTAGACATTTTACCAAGAGAGAATCCCGAAAAAATGACTATTAGTGAGAGTTGCTCCCATTCGCGCTCGGAAATGCGTAGAGCTACCAAGAGAGAGACTCTCGGAATAAGGACTTCCACGAAAGGCCTCCACATGTCACAAAGACATCATATAGGATTTTCCATGCCGCTTCTGGACATGATTTCATGTGTCCACCGTGCAGATCTGTAATTTCCCACTCTAAAATCCTAGCAATGCCATAAATGCCTCAAATATTGCAGGCGGGTTCAAAAAATGCGGGTGCCTGGCATGAACCACGCTTTGAGAACAACGGAGCAACATGACCCATGCTTCTTTCACAAACCGAACACGTTCCCTCTTGATAGCCAGAGGCAACCTCAGAGATGGCGCAGTTTACAAGCGGCCTCGAGTACGGCTTCTGTGAAACGCGCTCAAACTTTACCACGCCCTAAAAGGAACATATGATGACACTGTGTCAGGTCCCGAGGATTCCCGGCATCGTACGATTTTCCGTGGATTTAAACGGTTGGATTAGGCATGTCGCCGAGGTAATTGCGCTCCCTCGTGGCAGGGCCTGCCCCTCCCTCGTCTGCACAAGGCCTCCACATGTCTCAAAGACATCATATAGGATTTTCCATGCCGCTTCTGGATATGATTTCATGTGTCCTCCGTGCAGAGCTGCAATTTCCCACGTAAAAACCCTAGAAGTGCAATAAATGTCTCAAATATTTTAGGCGTGTCCAAAAAATGTGGGGCCTAGAACGTGTCATGCGATGGCCTCCTTTGGGAGCACAAGAAGTTTCGAGGCCAACAGAGCGACATGACCGACACTTCCTTAAAAATCGGACGCGTTCCCTCTGGATAGTAAGAGACTACTGAAAGTGCAATCTTGCCTTTAATTATATTTTGATGATTGATGACAACATGCATATATGGGACTAATCATGTTTATCAAGTATATCTCAGGATTATGTTTCAATGCATGTGTGGATCATGAATACAGACAAATTTACATCACTCAAGAACGGATATACAAGATGATAGCTTGTAGCTTGATTTTTAGTTTGGTTCTGAGTATAGGGATCCCGCACTATTAAGAGGGGATCGGTGGATATTGTGAAAGGTTTGCTCAAAACATACAAAGTATCCTCCCACATCATCTCTACTCTATCCATATCAATTATACTATTATGTGCACCTAGAAGTATGAGCAACTAAACCTTTGTGTTCAGTTATCACCGGACGTCCGACACTCTACGGACGTCCGGACCTTCACAGCCTACCGGACGACCGGTATCTTCCGGACGTACGGTCCCTCAGCGCCTAACGGACGTCCAACACGCTCCGGACGTCCGGTATTCCTCAACAGAAGCTAAATAGCGGTTTTCCGGTCTCCTCCGGACGACCGGTCCCTCAGCGCCTAACGGACGTCCGGCACACTCCGGATGTCCGGCACTTCTTCACAGAAAGAAAATAGCGGATGTCCGAAACCCTCCGGCGTCCGACACACTCCGGACGCCCGACATGCTCTTATTTAGGTTTGTATTGAATTTGGAATCCAAGGCCATGAATTGATCTGGCGTTCGACTTCATGGAGCATTCGAGTTAATCTGGTTGGTGCTTGACCAGGCGTTTTCATCTGCAAAAAGAAAAGGACGAAAATTACAGTTTTTCCTTACTAATGTTTACATTCACCAAATAAGTACAGTATTTTCTCATCAAGATCCACATTGCGTCCATCTTCTCTCTAGATTTCCAATAGTACTTTCCTTAAGGATCTATTCTGGTTTTAAATTTGTGGATGCCCTAACAAAATACAAAACTAAATATTACGTAAACATTTTTTTTAGAAGGAATGATTTTCCCTCTTAGACTATTGGGCTCAGATAGTGCTACATATATCCATTTTTATGGAGGTTTGAACATGCATATAGACGAAATGGACGGTAAGACCGTGTTTCCTATAAAAACAGAATTGACTAAAGACTTATTCTTCTATCTTGAAAGTTACAAATAATGAAGAGTACCAATCAAAAGAGTGCGCCCCTCATCATTGTCAATGTTTCGCACATAATATTCAAAAGTTGCACAAGGCTTTAAAATGATGGCGCTTGTATGTATTTATCTAGCTTGGTTACAGCTATTCTTAGTTTGGTTTGGCCCAGTTATTCGCAAAAAAAAAAAAGTTTGATTTGACCCAGAAATTGGTGGAAATACATCCCAAAATACAATTGTTTGGCCTTACAAATTCTGAAGAAACACGATTTTAAACCAGGATAGAACCAAAAGAAAAGTATTATTGGAGAAATTTAGAGAGAAGATGAGGCGATATGGATCTTGTAGAGAAACTGCCGTACTTATTTGGTGAAGGTAAAAATTGGTAAAGAAAAATTGTAATCTTCATACTTTTAAGAATGTATATACATTAGTCATCTATATATCAAAGAGACACCATACCACACACTGGATGTCAAGGTTGGCATATCCTCTGCGAACAAAAATTAGGATGCCTCGAAAGATCAGAAAATCAAACCACAATACTAATTTCGAGCAAGCAGCAGCTAGCACATACCCACTTGTGTAATAGAGAAAGAAAGGAATCTATGTACGTGATCTCCATGACCAAACATCAGACAACTTCAAGGAGACCCTGTCCTCCCCTAACTTTACTATAAATAGGATAGACATAAGCCCATTGCTTCTCACACCTCCCATAGGCCATAGCCAACGCACCAGGAGTAACAATTATCTAGCTAGCTAGGCAACGATGGGGCACACAAAGGCAGCAGCGCTAGTGGCGGTGCTCGCCATGGCCGTGCTTGGGCTTGCGACCGAGGGCCAGGCGCAGCTGCAGAACGGGTTCTACACGGGCAAGTGTCGCGGCAATGACGTGGAGGCGGTGGTCCGGGGTATCGTCAAGGCCCGCTTTGCCCAGGACAGCGCCATCGTCGCCCACCTCCTACGCTTGCTGTTCCACGAATGCGGCGTCAATGTAAGTATTATTATGACTATGAATTATGAGCTATAGTAGTAGTAGTAGTAGTAGTAGTAGTAGATATACTAATGTGCTGTTTGATTCATTCGTGTGCGCCATTCATTCTTCTACGTACCCCACATATGAGTTCTACATAGTACATGGACTGACTAATCTATTTGGCTAAAAATACGTGCGTAGGGCTGCGACGGTGGGCTGCTGATCGACGGCCCGGGCACAGAGAAGACGGCAAAGCCGAACCTGAGCGTGAAGGGCTACGACCTCATCACCACCATCAAGATGGAACTCGAGAAGCGGTGCCCTGGGGTGGTCTCCTGCTCCGACATCGAGATCCTCGCAACCAGGGACGCGGTCAATGCATCCACGGGACAGGGATACGCGGTGCGCACCGGGCGCAGGGACCGCCGGCGGTCCGTAGCCACTGACGTTAACCTTCCAGGCCAAGATTTCACAGTCCCGCAGGCAGCCGCTTTCTTCCGCACCCTCGGTCTCAGCTCGGACGACATGGTTGTTCTGTTGGGCGCACACACGGTTGGCGTCACGCACTGCAGCATGATCAAGAAGAGCCGTCTTTACAGCTACGGCGGCAAGGCCGGTGCAACGGACCCGAGCATGGACCCGGAGTTGGCATCCACCTACAAGACATATGTGTGCCCTAACACGGCGTCCTCCGACAACAACATCGTGTTCCTGGACGACCGGTCCAGCGCGTCCAAGTTGGACAACAGCTTCTACAAGATGCTGCAGCGCCGCCGCGGCGCGCTCATGGTCGACCAGAACCTTTACGGCGACGGCTCCACACGCTGGATGGTCGACAGGCTTGCCAACACCGACCACTTCCGTTGGCTCTTCCCTCAGGCGCTCGCCAAGCTGGGGGAGGTAAACGTGCTTACCGGCACACAGGGAGAGGTCCGCAGGGTCTGCACCAAGTTCAACTGATGAGAGATCATGGATCATCATTTTCTGATGGGACATCAAGTAAGGGTGTGCCTTTTGTGTTCATATCCGATCGGATTGGTGGTATATTTCTCTCCTTTTTGGTTTATATCAGACTCATCTTGATGTAGTTTGATTCTGACCGCATGTTCGATTCATTTGATTTGATTCCCATTGAATAGTTTCTAATAACATGATATGTTGTACGATCGAGATCAACAATAACATAATTGATGTTTTGCATATATATATTTCAGTCGCATATCTCTACTATATAAAAGATCTAGTAGGTAATCATGGTGTGTTTGACATCAGTCATTTCCAACCGTCCATCTGCATCTGCCGCTTGCGATACACCCTTCCACTCTGTTCCACATTGGTAGAAATCCCCTAGCTCATAGTCGACAAATGGCACGCGGTCTCACAAGCTTCCTTCCATTTGTGACACTTCTGGTGTGTAGTAATATAGTGGTTCTTGTAGATCATAACTGGAGCAGGAATTCTCGACGGAAATAGACACATACAAAATGATTATACAAAATCATTCAATGTAGTTGGTACATAGGAACAGTATCACGCAATTTCATATGGATTATTTCCCTCGAGCACATATGTAGAGATGCAATGGATGGCTAATTATTACGACAGACTTGTGCACTCCTTTTAGATCATAGTGATTTCTTTCAATATGGGAACTTAATTTCTTATCGCCTAGGAATAGCTTTGCATAATCGGTTCTTTGTTGGATATTGAACACCATATCGGAGTGAGTTGTCATGTGGCCCCTAGGAATTTCTATTTGATGAAATCTTTCGGGAACAAAGTGATGTCATATCCCTTCTATGCAAGTGCTATATCGTTGAGCCTTGTAAATATGTTGGTTCTTGTTTCACCGTTCCTCATTGCAAACAAGTCCATCTTTCTCTTCAACACAGCGAGGTTGGAGGTCTTGAGATTTGAAATTCCTATATGTAATCTCTCAAGAGCCTCCCAAGCTCCATTCGTGATGTCGTAGAGACAAATGAGGTGCAAGACTGTGGCATCATAGACAAAGCAAGAAAGTTAGATTATCTAACCCTCATTTCCAAGGGGGTTACATTAGAAGGATCCACAAGGGAGTAGCCATTCAGGATGATTTCCTAAAGACCAAAATCAGCACCATAAATGTGGGTTCTCATGAAAGCTCTTAGAAAAGATCCCCATGCCTAAATCTAGGCCAGACCTTTTACCGCGAGAGCCTTTCGGAAGAGATCCCCCATGACTAGATCTAGGTTAGACATTTTACCAAGAGAGAAACCCGAAAAAATGACTATTAGTGAGAGTTGCTCCCATTCGCGCTCGGAAATGCGTAGAGCTACCAAGAGAGAGAAAAGGACTTCCATGCAAGGCCTCCACATGTCACAAAGACATCATATAGGATTTTCCATGCCGCTTCTGGACATGATTTCATGTGTCCACCGTGGAGATCTGTAATTTCCCACTCTAAAATCCTAGCAATGCAATAAATGCCTCAAATATTGCAGGCGGGTTCAAAAAATGCGGGTGCCTGGCATGAACCACGCTTTGAGAACAACGGAGCAACATGACCCATGCTTCTTTCACAAACCGAACACGTTCCCTCTTGATAGCTAGAGGCAACCTCAGAGATGGTGCAGTTTACAAGCGGCCTCGAGTACGGCTTCTGTGAAACGCGCTCAAACTTTACCACACCCTAAAAGGAACATATGATGACACTGTGTGAGGTCCCGAGGATTCCCGGCATCGTACGATTTTCCGTGGATTTAAACGGTTGGATTAGGCATGTCGCCGAGGTAATTGCGCTCCCTTGTGGCAGGGCTGCCCCTCCCTCGTCTGCACAAGGCCTCCACATGTCTCAAAGACATCATATAGGATTTTCCATGCCGCTTCTGGATATGATTTCATGTGTCCTCCGTGCAGAGCTGCAATTTCCCACGTTAAAACCCTAGAAGTGCAATAAATGTCTCAAATATTTTAGGCGTGTCTAAAAAATGTGGGGCCTAGAACGTGTCATGTGATGGCCTCCTTTGGGAGCACAAGAAGTTTCGAGGCCAACAGAGCGGCATGAACGACACTTACTTAACAAATCGGACGCGTTCCCTCTAGATAGTAAGAGACTACTGAAAGTGCAATCTTTCCTTTAATTATATTTTGATGATTGATGACAACATGCATATATGGGACTAATCATGTTTATCAAGTACATCTCAGGATTATATTTCAATGCATGTGTGGATCATGAATACAGACAAATTTACATCACTCAAGAACGGATATACAAGATGATAGCTTGTAGCTTGATTTTCAGTTTGGTTCTGAGTATAGGGATCCCGCACTATTAAGAGGGGATCGGTGGATATTGTGAAAGGTTTGCTCAAAACATACAAAGTATCCTCTCACATCATCTCTACTCTATCCATTTCAATTATAATATTCTGTGCACATAGAAGTATGAGCAACTAAACCTTTGTGTTCAGTTATCACCGGACGTCCGACACTCTACGGACGTCCGGACCTTCACAGCCTACCGGACGACCGGTATCCTCCGGACGTCCGGTCCCTCAGCGCCTAACGGAAGTCCAACACGCTCCGGACGTCCGTATTCCTCAACAGAAGCTAAATAGAGGTTTTCCGGTCTCCTCCGGACGACCGGTCCCTCAGCGCCTAACGGACGTCCGGCACACTCCGGATGTCCGGCACTTCTTCACAGAAAGAAAATAGCGGATGTCCGAAACCCTCCGGACGTCCAGTCACCGGATGTCCGACACACTCTGCACGCCCGACAACTGTGCACATAGTATGCTACGTGGCCTCGTCCGGTGAACCGTCAGGCTCCGGACGTCCGGCCTTCGTCGGACGTCCGGTGCTACCTGTGCCACCGGACGTCCGGTAATGACCGGATGTCCGACACTTGCAGTACATTTTTCTTTACAACGGTCTCCTCTCTACTATGACTATATATAGTCTTCTTCTTCCACAAGAGACTGTTGACCATTCACTTTGAGCTTACTCAAGAACACATTCACACTCTCTCTCACCTTGATACACCAAATCTTAGATCCCAAAAGGATTTGAAGGCATTCGTGAGAAGTTGTCCAATCAAGTGATAGATCCACTCCCTCCTCTTCTTTGCACCAAAGGAATTTGTGATTTGAGCAAGTCTTGAGCTTTTCCCATCGTTTTTGTTACTCTTGGAGGTTGGAGACTCCTAGGCGGTAGGAGTTCTTCGGAGAGGAATCAAACATTGTGATTACCCCCCGGAAAGTTTGTGAGGGTTTGGAGGTCACCTAAAGACCTACCACTAGTGGTTGGGAATCGCCTTCGTGGTGATATCTCAAAGAGAGAATAGGGTGAGCCTTCGTGGCGTTAGTGTGCCTTCGTGGTAACTCCCACCTCTCTAAACGGTGACGTAGCTTCCCTCCAAGGAAGTGAACATCGGCATACATCCTCGTCTCTCGAAGTTTCGGTTATTCCTAACCTAAACTTTCTACTTGTGTTTTAAGTTCTTACTTATATCTTATTGTGTTACCATACTTACCTACTAGTGTTATTTGCTTAGCTTGATAAGCATCTTACTTGCAATTGTTAGGCTCACTTCCCTATTTCACACTATTGCCTAAAATTGCTAAGTAACAATTAAAATTTGTAATTGTACCTATTTACCCCCCCCCCCTCTAGGTCCATCTCGATCCTTTCAATTGGTATCAGAGCCTCGTGCTCTATTCTTGTGGCTTAACAGCCCTAGAGCAGGATGAACCCCGATGGACTCCCCTTGTTGTAGATCCGAAAGACCAGGTCTCGACTTCCTCGGGATTCAAGACCTTCACTTCAGAGGATCTAGAACGGGCCCTTGCTAAGCAAAAGGAGGAGCATGATGCGTCTCTTGAGGCCTTGGTCAAAATAAGGTTAGCCGCACTAACCACGGATTCCACACTACCCCCTAGTCCGGGTGGCGTGGGTTCGAGGCAAACTACGCCTATTCCTTCTCTTGACCAACAACCTCCTAATAGTGGTCACTCTAGTGTTCCATGGCTATATGCGAAACCTAAAGATGAAAAACCAAATTATAGGCATGGGGGTGAACCTCCCGTGCTTGATAAAAAGGCTGATTTTTCTATGTGGAGAGTTGCTATGCAGGATCATCTTAGGTACGCAAATGATGAGATGTTGGACATCTTGGAGGATGGCTACAACCCTGTTGATCCAAAGAACCTCACTCCAGGAGAAATATATAACTGGCATCTCAACGACACTGCAATCATGTTGTTAAGGAAAGGAATGAGTGAAAAGCAAAGGAGACCTTTCATACACATCACCAGTGCCAAGGACTTGTGGGATAGCATTGTGAGATCCAAAACCAGCACCTCCTCCCTCCGGCTTGCACAATATGAGATTGCCAATGGTCAATTGCAAAACTTTTGTATGGAGAAAGGCGAAACCCCCAACCGGCTCAATGAGCGTTTGATGACGCTTACCTCTGACATAGAGTCCTGTGACTGTGACAAGACACAAGATGGATTCAACTTGATGAAGCGGTTCCTTGTGGACAAGTTGCTACATGCTCTTTCTCCGTATCATCATCAAATGGTGTGGGACATAAAGCAACACCATGGATTCAAAGAAATGACTCCAGATGACATCATATCCACCTTTCAACTATTTGAAGAATCCAAGGCAAATGCTACAAGACATCTTGCTATGCATAGAAATTCATCTTCCGTGACCAACTTAGCCTTGAAGGCTAAACAAGTATGTGAAGAAGAAGAAAGTGAGGAAGAAGATGATGAAGAAGGTGATGAAACTGACTCTGAAGAGGGACCCTCATATGAAGACATTGCTCTCTTTGTGAAGAAGTTCAGCGTGGGAAAATTCAAAGGAAGATTTCAAAAGAAGAAGGTCCGAAGTTGCTACAACTATGACGAGACGGATCACTTCTCCAATTAGTGCCCATATGAGAAGAGAGAAGATAAGCCCAGATTTCCCAAGAACTTTGTAAAGAATAAATTGCCAAACCCTGTGAACTCCAAGCTTAAGAAGAGAGATGGAAGGGCCATGATTGCGCAAGAAGATTCTGATCCCAATGATGTTGGAGGTGTTGCCGGTGTTGCTCAAGATCCTCAAAACACCTTGAGACTAGTCAACAAAAGTGGTGAGGTTGTCACCCACAACTACATGAAAGACTACAAGGGCAACGCGCACAAGTGTTTGATGGCCAACGCCATCGTTGAGGACCATGAGCAACAAACATCTTCAGACAAAGTGAAGGTAACCTCTCGTTCGGAACCTCCTCTTTTATCTCCACCTACTCCTAATGATGAATACCTTGATGCGGAGGATAATCATGAGGATAATGATGAGAATGATCCTATGTATGCTAAGCTAGAAAAATTTATGTGTTCCCTCGAAGGAAAGAAACTCACTATGTTTCGTATGCTTATGGGGATGGTGGGTAAGCACACCGTCACCATTAAGGAACTCGAAACCCTCGTCACCGAGGAAAAGGAAAAATGTGAAATCCTTGAGCGGAAAGTCCTATATGAGGAAGCAAAAAATGATGAACTATGCATAAAAATTGGTACAAACCTTGATGAACATGCCAAGAAACTTGTTTCCTTGGAAAAGGTTGAAAGCTCTTTAAAGGAGTTGATGAATGATAAGAGCAAACTTGTGAGGTCTCATGCTACTCTCTCTAAGGATTGTGAGCTTCTATCTGTGTCTCTTAAGACTAAGGAAGATGAGCTCACCCTTCTTACAAAGAGCTTTGAGACACTCAAACTTACTTATCTTGAAACTCTAGCCAAGGCTTACTCCTCTCCTGTTATAAATGTTGATGCCTGTACTACTAACGCAAGTTGTGATCTAGCATCTATTTGTGAGGAAAATCGATTTCTAAAAGCACATCTCGAGAAAGGACTCATGACGTGTGCTCAAGGACAAAAGAACCTTAATGAAGTATTGAGCCGTCACAATGAAGTTTTCGCAAAGGAAGGACTTGGGTACGACCCAAGCACAAGCAAGACAAAAACCTCCACTCAAAAGTGCACCACTCCTCTCAAGGAGACATTTGTACGTGAAGGGCAGAGGAAGAAAGGGAAGAGTCAAGTCAACAAGGTTGTGAGTGGGAAGGCCACTAGGGACCAACCCACTCCCATCAAACCTAAGGGTTTCATGCCTCCATCCTATGTGCTTTGTAAAACAAAGGATGGAGAGGTTTATGCTAAATTTTTTGGCCCTCATAATGCATTTCCTTTCTATGTTATTTGGGTTCCTAAGACCCTTGTGACTAATGTGAGAGGTCCCATTGCAAAATGGGTGCCTCTAACCAAGTAGTGAATTGTGTGTAGGTTGCCTTCTCCGGTGGTGTCAAATGGGTGATCGATAGTGGATGCACCAACCATATGACTGGAGACGGCAAATTGCTCTACGATTTCATGGAAGCCATTCAACCATTTATGAGCATCGTATTTGGTGGAGGAACAAAAGGACAGGTACTTGGATTGGGTAAGGTGGCTATCACAAATGACATGTCACTTGCAAATGTCATGCTTGTCCAATCTCTTAAATATCATTTACTTTCCGTTCGTCAATTGGCTTCTGTTGGTTATGATACACTGTTTGGACTAACGGATGTGAAAGTCTTTAAGAGAGATACTCTTGAAGTGGCCTTTGTTCGAAAGTTGGATGGCAACCTTTACACGGTTGATTTCTCGAAAGAGAGTACCTTCCATGCAACTTGTCTAATGGCCAAAGCCAACAAGGGATGGCTATGGCATCGCTGGCTAGCCCATGTCAGCATGAGAAATCTTCAAGACCTCTTAAAGGGGAATCACATCCTTGGATTAACTAATATTACTTTTGAGAAAGATCGTGTGTGTACTGCATGCATAGCCGGGAAGCAACATCAATCAAAGCACCCACCCAAGAATATTGTATCTACATCAAGGCCATTGGAGCTCCTTCATGTGGATCTCTTTGGGCCTCCTTCATGGGATAGTCTTGGTGGGAAAAAGTATGGTCTTGTCATTGTTGATGATTACTCAAGATATACATGGGTGTTCTTCCTCAAGTCCAAAGACGAGACGAAGTTCACCTTCATTGATTTTGCCAAACAAGCTCAACGCAAGTTTGACAAAGAAATCTTGGCAATAAGAAGTGCCAATGGCTCCGAGTTCCAGAACTACACCTTGGAAGAGTTTCTCAGTGACGAGGGGATTGAGCATCAATACTCCGCCCCTACACTCCTCAACAAAATGGTGTAGCCGAAAGAAAGAACCGTACTCTTGTGGAGATGGCAAGGTCTATGTTGGATGAGTACAAGTCACCATATAGCTTTTGGGCCGAGGCCGTCAACACTGCATGTCATGCCTCAAACCGTCTTTTCCTCCGCACAATCTTGGAAAAGACCCCATATGAGCTCCTAACCGGGAACAAACCAAATGTCAAGTACTTCCGTGTATTCAGATGTAAGTGCTTCTTACTCAACAAGAAAGAATGGTTAGGAAAATTTCAATCCAAAACTATTGAGGGTATATTTGTTGGTTATGGATCAAACTCCCACGCCTATAGGGTCTACAACAAATCCAATGGATGTGTTGTAGAAACTTGTGATGTCGTGTTTGATGAATTTAATGGCTCTCATGGAAAGCAAGTTGATCTAAGTGGTGTAGGTGATGAAGATTCCTCTCAAGATATCTTGAACATGGGTGTTGGTGCTCTTCTTCCAACGGAACAAGAACCTCATTATGATATGGAAGACGATGCACGACTCCCTATATATCCAACCACTACAACACCCACACCACCACAAGATCAAAATCCTCAACCAATGCCCACAACTCAAGTACCAGAGGAAGATCAAGTCCTTCACCATGATCGTCGTCAAGAACCAGATCTTCAACAAGAACAAGATCAAGAAAGTGTAATCATGGATGATGAACCTCAACAAATGCAACATGAAGAAGAAGATCTTCCACCACACATCAATGATCCATATGTTGAGGACATGGATGATGGACATGAAGTTGAACCTCGTGAAACTCTCACCTCCATCATGCCTCGGGTGGCCAGTCGTGTTGATGTTGACAAAATTCTCACCGGCATATCCGAAGGTAGAGTCACTCGTAAACATTTGACAAACTTTTGTGCTCACTTCTCGTTTGTGTCTAGTATTGAGCTTGTCAAGGTACAAGACGCATTAATGGACAACGATTGGCTCGTTGCTATGCAAGAAGAGTTGAACAGTTTTGAGCGCAACCAAGTATGGTCTCTGGTGGAGAGACCAACTATAGAACACAATGTCATTGGAACAAAATGGATTTTTAAGAACAAGCAAGATGAGAATGGTGTCATCATCCGAAACAAGGCAAGGTTAGTGGCACAAGGGTACTCAAAAGTTGAAGGTTTGGACTTTGGTGAGACCTTTGCTCCCGTTGCCCGTCTCGAATCCATTCGCATCTTACTTGCTTATGCTGCTTTCGATGGTTTTACATTACATCAAATGGATGTGAAGAGTGCTTTCCTTAACGGTCCTCTACAAGAAGAAGTATATGTATCACAACCACCTGGGTTCGTTGATCCCGATCACAAAAACTATGTGTATAAACTTCATAAGGCTTTGTATGGCCTCAAACAAGTACCCCGTGCTTGGTATGATCATCTTAAAAAGTTTTTACTCGATGATGGTTTTATGAGAGGGGTGATCGATCCTACTCTTTTTACTAAGAGACACAAGGGTGACTTGATATTATGCCAAGTCTATGTAGACGATATAATCTTTGGTTCTCCTAACATTCATTTATGCAAGAAGTTTGCGGCTTCAATGACCAAGAATTTTAAAATGTCCCTCAATGCGGACTTGAAATTCTTCCTCGGATTTCAAATTCAACAATTTCAAGAAGGAATTTTCTTGTCTCAAGCAAAATACCTCAAGGACATCCTAGCAAAGTTTGGCATGTCTGATGTGTTGGAAATATGCCCTAGAGGCAATAATAAAAGAGTTATTATTATATTTCCTTGTTCATGATAATCGTTTATTATCCATGCTATAACTGTATTGATTGGAAACTCAAATACATGTGTGGATGAATAGACAGACTTTGTGTCCCTAGTGAGCCTCTACAGGACTAGCTCGTTGATCAAAGATGAACGCGGTTTCCAGGTCATAGACATGAGTTGTCATTTGATAACGGGATCACATCATTAGGAGAATGATGTGATGGACGAGACCCAAACGTTAAACATAGCTTTTGATCGTGTCAGTTATCGCTATAGTTTTCTGCATGTCAAGTATAAGTTCCTATGACCATGAGGTCATGTAACTCACTGACACCGTAGGAGTGCTTTGTGTGTGCCAAACGTCACAACGTAACTGGGTGACTATAAAGGTACTCTACAGGTATCTCCGAGGGTGTCTGTTGAGTTGACATGGATCGAGACTGGGATTTGTCACTCCGTGTGACGGAGAGGTATCTCCGGGCCCACTCGGTAATACGTCATCTCAATGAGCTCAAAGTGACTAAGTAGTTGGTCACGGGATTATGTATTACGGTAACGAGTAAAGAGACTTGGCGGTAACGAGATTGAACTAGGTATAGAGATACCGACGATCGAATCTCGGGCAAGTAACATACCGACGAGACAAAGGGAACTGTATACAGGATTACCTGAATCCTTGACATCGTGGTTCATCCGATGAGATCATCGAGAAACATGTGGGAACCAATATGGGTATCCAGATCCCGCTATTGGTTATTGACCTGGGAGTGTCTCGGTCATGTCTACATGGTTTCCGAACCCGCAGGGTCTACACACTTAAGGTTCGGTGACGCTAGGGTTGTTAGTGAGAACAGTGCATGGTTACCGAAGGTTGTTCGGAGTCCCGGATGAGATCCCGGACGTGACGAGGGTCTCCGGAATGGTCCGGGGACGAAGATTGATATATAGGATGAAAGGTTTCGGAGTCCGGAAGTGTTCCGGGGAGCATCGGGAAATCGGCGGATTACCGAAAAGGGTTTCGGGGGTCCCGGAAGTGGTTCTGGGCCTAATGGGCCACAAAGGGGGGACACCACAGCCCTCATAGGGCTGTG
>LR738713.1:722838861-722868815 GCA_902687465.1 Secale cereale | reverse complement strand
CCCACTGCCCTGGCCGCCGGCCCCCCTAGGGGAAACCCTAGGGCGCCCCCCTCCCATCTATTCCCCTATATATAGAGGGGCAGAGGGAGGGCAGCCAACACACGTTTGTGCCTCGGTGCTGCCCTTCCTCTCCCACAACATATTCGTCTTCCCGCGGTGCTTAGGCGAAGCCCTGCTGGAATCCTCCTCCACCATCACCACCACGCCGTCGTGCTGCCGGTCTCTCCATCAACCTCTCCTCCACCCCTTGCTGGATCAAGAAGGAGGAGACGTCCCCGAGCCGTACGTGTGAAGAACGCGGAGGCACCGTTGTTTCGGTGCTAGGATCTTCGGCGATCTGAATCGCGGCGAGTACGACTCCATCAACCGCGTTCTTAACGCTTCCGCTTAGCGATCTACAAGGGTACGTGGATCCAACTCTCCTCTCGTAGTAGCATCTCCTAGATTGATCTTGGTGAACGTAGGAAAAATTTTGTTTCCCATGCAACGTTCCCCAACATGATGCTAGTCCATGTAAGACACCCATGCCAACCACAATTGTCCTCACTGAAGACACAAACGGTATTCCTTTTGACCCATCTATTTATCGCTCTATGATTGGTTCATTGCTTTATCTTTGTGCATCTAGACCAGACATCATGTTTAGTGTATGCATGTGTGCTAGATTTCAAGCTTCCCCTAGGGAAAGCCATCATAAGGCGGTTAAGCATATTCTCAGATACCTTGTTCACACCCCAAAGTTGGGTCTATGGTACCCCAAGGATGCTAAGTTTGATCTCATTGGGTACACGGATGTTGATTGGGCTGGTGACAAAGTGGACCGCAAGTCTACCTCCAGTGCATGCCTATTTCTTGGACGCTCGTTGGTCAGTTGGTCCTCCAAGAAACAAAATTGTATCGCCCTCTCCAGCTGTGAAGCAGAATACATTGCAGCTGCCAGTTGTGGAACTCAATTACTATGGATGAGGCAAACTTTGAAGGATTATGGTATCACCTATCGACATGTGCCTCTTCTATGTGATAATGAAAGTGCCATCAACATTGCTGAGAATCCCAAAGATCATCTTCGCACCAAGCACATTGACATTAGGTATCATTTCTTGAGAGATCATGTGGAAAAGGGTGACATTGATGTTGCCCACATTGGTACAGAAATGCAACTTGCAGACATCTTCACGAAGCCATTGGATGAAGCTAGGTTTTGTCGACTTAGGCATGAACTTGGTATCTTGGAGCTTGACAATATTATGTGAAATCTAGTACCCATTCATGCATAAACTTAATACCTCATCTTGATGTAGGCATATATTTAGGGGGAGACACTCAACTCATGAGTACTCTCCAATGCATAAAAAGAACAAACACTCTCAAAGCTTACCATGTCATATGGTGCTTTAATATGATGGAGTAGTGACTATGCACCCAAGTCAACATTCTTGAGGTCTCATATCACATATGCTCAAACATGGTGGCATCAGCCACCGCTCGTAGAGTAAAAATAGTAATCAAGCAAGTTATTTCATAGAATCAAAGATTCATGTAAGTGTTATCATCATCTCACTACAAAATGCCCTAAGCCCAAAATCCTGAGATTCTCCGGTCGTCCGGTACTTTCCGGACGTCCGGTGTTCCGAGTGCTTTCGGACGTCTGATACGCTCCGGACGTCCGTCAAAACCCTTCTGTCAACTATATGCCGGACATCCGGTACAATCAGATTTCCGCTAATTCTTCTAGGACCGGACGTCTGGAAACCACCGGACGTCCGGAATATCCCTGGCCCATATATATAAGGCGGGGCGCGTGGGGAGGCAGTTTTACCCTAAATCTTGTCCACCCCGCCGTCCCCATCACATGGCCGCCGCCGCCGAAACCCCATCACCTGGCCGCCGCCGGGGGCCCCACGCCCATCCATTGGTCGGGCTGCTCCTGGTCCCCCTGCCGTCGTTCCCTCGTCGTCGATGTCATCCCCTCGTTCGTCCACTCCAAGGTAGCCCCTTCTTCTTCTCCTCCTCTCATCCCTCGGGTTTGCCCTCGATCTATGAGAGTAGGGTGTTGATTTTGGGTCCTTCTCCTTCTTCTAGGTCGGGATGCCGAAGGTCAAACACTCCGCACGCAAGGAGGCCACCGGTGGGGTCGCTCGCCCATCTCGCCGTGGCGGCTCCGATGACTCCCAAGAACATGCTCGCCCTAAGAAGCGCGTTGCCCAGCCTCGCAGCCCCACAAGCGACTCCTCATCGGAGGAACCCAACTTTGAGGATGAACTCGAAGCTATGGAGAGGGAGGAATTTGGTTCTTCCCACACTGCTGCACCCAAGCCCGGGACTCGGCGACCCACGTTTAAGCCACCTCCTCCACCAGTTCAGCCTCAAGGTGATGCTCGTCGCATCTCCCTTGAGCCTCCTCTCTCTCTCACGGTCGAAAAGTTAAGTGGTTCAATACCATTCCCATCGCATCATATCTTGCATTTCGTCGTGATGTAGACCAATTTACGGTTGCTAGCGACTCCACAGATGATCGTTTTCGCACCAATGTCCAGGCAGATATTTTCACCACTGTCATTTTACCTAAGGGTATGTCCTTACATTTGTGCATCAATCTTGAGCATATTCGTTCTCATCCGGCGAAGTATCTGGGAGCCATTGAACTCATTGAGACATCGGGTCTTGCTGCTCCTTTTTCCTTTTAGCGTGATTTTAACAAAGCTGACATCCATCAATTTTATGACACATGTCACTTTCACCCCAACAACACTATCACTTGGATGACCTCCGACACAGTGCTTACAGCCTCATACTCCCAATTTGTCGCTGCTCTGGGTTTTCCTGATAGTGGGTTCAAAATACACAAGGATGATCCCCGCCATAAGCCCAAAGGCATAAATGTTGGCATGGATCTCCTCAAACCCATCACTGAGATGACTAAGGAGGAAAAAGAGAAAGATCTAAACCAAGTGTCAATCTGGCGCTATCCCTTTTACATCATCTTTCAGTGTGTCATTTGCACCGTCTACCCTAAGATGGGAGACAAAGGGTTGTGCAATAGCTATTGCGTCGACCTCATGCATCGTCTCTACACGGCACCCAAAGGGAAGATAAATGTTCCTCATTTTCTGTGGCATGAGATCCGTCTCGCTTCTTATCAATTCAAGCGAGCCTTTCCTCATGCCCCCTATCTTCAGGCATTTATAGAGAGTGTGGCGCCATTTCCCATTGTCCGCACTCATTTACATGAGCAGTGGGTCATTCCATCCCACATGGCGGATGACTGGGTCAGGCCCTCTTCCTCTACTCATTCTCGCCGAGCTGTTGCTTATGTTCCTCCCACTTCTCCTTCTGGTTCTTCATCTCTTGGACGCATTGCCCGCTTTCTTGGGAAAGCTCACTCTGCCATGATGAAGGCTATCACCTTTCAGTGTTCCTAGAATCACGATGTAGTCACTCGCATGGTTACTTCCAAGAATGGTCTAAAGGCTCGTCTGAGAGACTCTGGAGTATTCAATGTGAGTGATGATGAACGTCTTCGAGATGATCCGCCTTCTGACTTTGGCTTTCCCTCGGGTCCAGAGAGGTCTGAATTCCTTGACAAGGCTGGTGGCAGTGGTACTCACGATGATGATGATGATGCTTCTTTATGATGATCTGACACCTTTTGGGTAGTAGCTGCCAAAGGGGGAGTAGGCACTTCTCTAGGAAATTATCTATTTATGTAATTCTGTGAGATTTGTATCGAACCTATGATGTGAAACTGTTATGATGTGCTATGTGTTGAACCTTTATCTATTATGTGATGCACCTATATATCTATGGAAGTATTGTGTTATATCATGGGTATGAGAGTGGTTTATGATATCTCGTGTATGAGTTTGCTATGAGATATGGTGAATGAGATTGTCATGATATCATATTGAGGGGGAGCTCCTCTCTTCTTGTTTATTATTGTTCATGCACCTATTTAGGGGGAGCTCCACAACATCATTTCGATATTTACTACAGTTTTTGAGAAGTGCATGCATGTTGTCATCAACTACCAAAAAGGGGGAGATTGAAAGTGCAATCTTGCCTTTAATTATATTTTGATGACTGATGACAACATGCATATATGGGACTAATCATGTTTATCAAGTATATCTCAGGATTATGTTTCAATGCGTGTGTGGATCATGAATACATACAAATCTACATCACTCAAGAACGGATATACAAGATGATAGCTTGTAGCTTGATTTTCAGTTTGGTTCTGAGTATAGGGATCCCGAACTATTAAGAGGGGATCGGTGGATATTGTGAAAGGCTTGCTCAAAACATACAAAGTATCCTCCCACATCATCTCTACTCTATCCATATCAATTATAATATGCTGTGCACCTAGAAGTATGAGCAACTAAACCTTTGTGTTTAGTTATCACCGGACGTCCGACACTCTACGGACGTCCAGACCTTCACAGCCTACCGGACAAACGGTATCTTCCGGACGTCCGGTCCCTCAGCGCCTAATGGACGTCTGACATGCTCCGGACGTCCGGTATTCCTCAACAGAAGCTAAATAGCAGTTTTCCGGTCTCCTCCGGACGACCGGTCCCTCAGCGCCTAACGGACGTCCGGCACACTCCGGATGTCCGGCACTTCTTCACAGAAAGAAAATAGCGGATGTCCGAAACCCTCCGGAGATCCGGTCACCGGACGTCCGACAACTGTGCACACAGTATGCTACGTGGCCTCGTCCGGTGAACCGTCAGGCTCCGGACGTCCGGCCTTCGTCGGACGTCTGGTGCTACCTGTGCCACCGGACGTCCGGTAATGACCGGATGTCCGACACTTGCAGTATGTTTTTCTTTACAACGGTCTCCTCTCTACTATGACTATATATAGTCTTCTTCTTCCACAAGAGACTGTGGACCATTCACTTTGAGCTTACTCAAGAACACATTCACACTCTCTCTCACCTTTATACACCAAATCTTAGATCCCAAAAGGATTTGAAGGCATTCGTGAGAAGTTGTCCAATCAAGTGATAGATCCGCTCCCTCCTCTTCTTTGCACCAAAGGAATTTGTGATTTGAGCAAGTCTTGAGCTTTTCCCATCGTTCTTGTTACTCTTGGAGGTTGGAGAATCCTGATACGTCCAAAACGTATCTATAATTTCTGCTTGCTCCATGCCTCTTTTGGGTGATATTGCTATGATATTTATACACTTCCATACACTTTTGATCATATTTAGACTAACCTATTAACTCAGTGCACCCCAGTGCCAGTTTCTGTTTTCTGCTGTTTTTGTATTTCAGGTTTTCCCATCACGTAAACAGCCAGAAAAATCCCGGAAAAATTATATAAAAAATCAGCGTTCCAGAAGCTTCCCGGCAGCCGAAGTAGGGCCGGAGGGGGGCCACCAGGGCTCCAGGCGCCCTGGTGGCGCGGCCCCCCTCCTGGCCGCGCCGGGGGGGGCGCCTGGGCCCCCCAGGCCTCCGCTGATGCCCCCCTTTGGCATATATTTAACACGCGTCCTGAAACCCTCGAGACGGGAACCCTTTTTCGCGATCTCATCTCTGTTCCGCCGCCGCTGCGCTTCCAAGATCGGGAGCACCAGGAGAACTCTTCCCGGCACCCTGCCGGAGGGGAGGATCACCACCGGGAGCCTCTCTACCACCATGGACGCCTCCCAGATGAGTTGTGAGTAGTCTCCCTTGGACCATGGGTCCATGACCAGTAGCTATGTGATGTTCTCCTCCCCTTCTTGTGCTTCACTAATTAGTCCTCGTGAGCTGCCCTACATGATCGAGGCCCATATGTAATCCTTATGTTGTTGCTATGATGAGTTTGCTGGGATCCGATGGATTGTGAGATTATGTTCAGATTGTGTTTGAGTAATATATTTGATTTACCTCTTTTATATTTATGTTCGTAAGTAATTCTTGCATGTTCTCCGTTGCTATTTATTGCTTTGGCCAAGTAGTAGGTAGTGACTCCAAGAGGGAATGTTATGCTCGATTGTGGGTTCATGCCCCTCGATGACTAGCTTGAGTGACAGAAACATGAGTCTAGGGGATGTGCTGTTGCCACAAGGAGGAAAACAACGGTGCTTATGCCCGCGGATGCAAGGATTGTTTACTTTACGCAAAGTTCTTTTATTGCAGTTGTCTGTTGCTTTGAGTTTACACTATGGGTGGGACTCGCAACTTAATACCAGCGAGATGTTCTGGATAGATATCTCAAGGTGGATGATTAGTAGTAGATGCAGATGGATTTCGGTCTACTTGCCTTGACGTACCGCCCATGCTTTGAACCTCTACCTTTCTTGCAACATAGTTAGCATTGGTTTGCGCACATAATTCTGTCAATTGCCCAGCTGTAATTCGTTTACCTCACATAGTTGTTTTATCGTCTTTTGGGAGAGAGACATCACTAGTGAACATCATGGGACCCCGGTCCATATTACCATCACTGATCACATCCGCTATTTACTTTCTGTTTTTACTTACTATTTGCAGCAATACCTATCACTATTATCACTTGCGTTTGATCCTTTGTAAACGACAAGGCCGGAGGGATTGACAACCTCTCTGTACTCGTTGGGAGCAAAGTTATTTGTATCTGTGTGCAGGTCCACTTTGATTGCTAATATCTGGCGCCGTTAGCAGTTGACACCTTCTTGTTGAAACTGGGAGTCTCAGGGGAAATCGATCCTTGGTATCTTTGCCAAGGGAAAACTTCCGCTACACTGCATCTCAAACCTTCCACTTGGGGTAACCAACGAGGGGCGAGAAGCCATCAAGCAAAGTTTTCTGGCGCCGTTGCCGACGACTCACTCTTCAGGATAGGGGAGTTGCACGCTATCTTTTACCTTTGCTTTTTAGTCTTGTTAGTTTACCTTTCAGTTTTTGCTTTAGTATCTTTTATCGAAAATCACAAAAATAGTTATCTTGCTTGCTTGCTACTATGGGTTCCACCGAGAACACCAAGTTGTGTGACTTCACTAGTCACAACAACGATGACTTTATTTGCACGCCTATCACTACACCTGCCACTTCAGCACCTTCGTATGAAATTAAACCTGCTTTACTGAACTTAGTCATGAAAGATCAATTCTCCGGTGCTGGAGATGATGCTGCTTTACACTTAAACAATTTTGTTGAACTTTGTGATATGCAAAAGTACCAAGAAATAGATGGTAATATTGTTAAGCTTAAGCTTTTTCCTTTCTCCTTGAGAGGAGGAGCTAAAATTTGGTTTCAATCTTTGCCTAGAAATAGCATAGATTCATGGGACAAGTGCAAAGATGCTTTTATTGTAAAATACTATCCACCTGCTAAAATTATCCAACTAAGAAGTAACATAATGAATTTCAAACAATTGGATAATGAACATGTTGCCCAAGCTTGGGAACGTATGAAATCTCTTGTCAAGAACTGCCCTACTCATGGTTTGACTACTTGGATGGTTATCCAAACTTTTTATGCAGGCTTGAACTTTACCTCGCGAAACTTGTTAGATTCGGCCGTGGGAGGAACCTTTATGTCAACTACACTTGGTGCTGCCACAAAGCTTCTCAATGAGATGATGACCAATTATTCCCAATGGCACACCGAACGCGCTCCAACAGGTAGGAAGGTAAACTCTGTCGATGAGATTTCCTCCCTAAATGAAAAAGTTGACTTGATCATGTCTCTACTTTCGAAGCAATCTTCTGTTGATCCTCGTGATGTTCCTTTAAATTCTTTGATTGCTCAAGAACAAGTAGACGTGAACTTTATCTCTAGAAACAATTTCAACAACAATGCTTATATGAGTAATTTTGGTAGCAATCCTAGACCATTCCCCTCTAATTCCTATGGGAACAACAATGCTTATCCTAGCACCAAGAACTCCACTACTGAACTAGAGATTATGCTTAAAGATTTCATCACTACCCAAAAAGCTTTTAATAAGAGTGTAGAAGAAAAACTAAACAAACTAGATGATCTCTCTTCGAAGGTAGACAATTTAGCCCATGAGGTAGAATTGCTTAAAATTAGAACTTCTCCTCTTGAGGAGAGGAAGGTCACTCCTATGAATGCTATTCAAGTGAAAATTAATGAAAACATTAGGATGTTGGCTAAACTTAAAGAGAGATGGGCTAGAGAAAGGGAGGAAGAAGATAGAATTAAGAACCTTCCTACCCACCACACTGTTGCTACTATCCAAGTTGTTGAGGATATCCAAACTCTTAGCACCCAATGCACTCCTGGTCCCAATGGACCTATTAATGGTGATGCTATGACTATATAAACTACCAAACAAGTGAACCTAAAGGACACCACTACCACTTTACTTGATAGTAGTGACCTTGATTTTGACAATTGCACTCTTACCGAAGTTATTGATTTCCTTCACAAGATGTCTAGAGATCCCCGCACTAGCACGCTTAATCTTGCCTTCACAGAGCATATCACTAATGCTCTCATCAAAGCTAGGGAGGAGAAACTTCGAGTAGAAGCCTCCATACCTAGAAAGCTAGAAGATGGTTGGGATCCTATGATTAAAATTAAGTTGAATAACTTCTCTTGCAATGCTTTATGTGATGTTGGAGCTAGTACCTCTATTATGCCCAAAAGAATATATGATATGCTTAAATTGAAACCTTTTGATTCTTGTTCTTTTGGTGTTCGTCTCGTTGATTCTTCCATAAAGAAACCTTTGGGGAGGATCGATGATGTTCTTATCATTGTCAATGACAATTATGTTCCCGTTGATTTTACTATTATGGACATTGAATGTGAACCTTCTTGTCCAATTATTTTGGGACGTCCGTTTCTACGCACCGTTGGTGCTATCATTGACATGAAAGAGGGGAATATAAGATTCCAATTTCCTCTCAAGAAAGGTATGGAACACTTCCCTCGAAAGAAGATTAAGTTACCTTTTGAGTCCGTTATACGGGCTAGCTATTCTTTTACTCTTGATAAAACTTGATCTCTATGCATTATGCCTAGCTTAAAGGCATAAAAGAAAGCGCTTTTGGGAGGCAGCCCACATGAATAAAATTTATTTTGCTTTTGTTGTGTCTTGATGTTGTTACTACTGTAGCATCATCATTGTATCTTTACTTTTCAACTTTGTGCCAAGTGTAGCCTCTGATTGCAAGAAAGTTCAAAAGTTGTGACGTGCTGTCCAGGAAACAGATTCTGTCCTTGGATAGAAAAATTCGTATAAAATCACCAGCCATCTTTTTGGTCTGAATTTTTTCGACAGCGTGCTCTATACAATTTTCTTTCGGGCGTCTGTTCTGAGTTTTTTGATTAGAGTTGCAGAAGTGCCCCGAAAAAATCATTTACTACCTGCTGTTCTGTTTTTCACAGATTCTGTCTTGTTTTGCCTTTCCTTCATTTTGCAAACCTTGACCTTGCTTTTTCTTTGCAAAAACCTTTTGGCAATCTTGAGAAACAGTAGACCTTAAAGAATATCCTTAATTCCAGCAAGGAACAATTATTTTATTATGGGTACTAACCTCGCTAATCAGATTATGATGAGTTATGTATGAAGGGAGTTTTCAAGTGTGCGAGGGAAGATGATAAAAAGATTCAGGAGTGTCAAACGCTCAAGCTTGGGGATGCCCCCATGCACCCCCAAGAAATATTCAAGGAGACTCAAGCGTCTAAGCTTGGGGATGCCCCCGTGCATCCCCTTCTCCATCAACATTATCAGTTCGTCTTTCGTTCCACTATATTTTTATCACTTCATGTGTTATGTGCTATGCTTGGAGCGTCTTGCTTTTAGTTTCCTTTTTAGTTTTCTTTAGCTTTTCATAACGAGTCGGAACTCAGCTTTCTTTGTGTGGGAGAGAAATACGCTCCACTTCTACCTAGAACATAACATAGAATTTTCATGTCTATCTTTGATGTGTGTGTTCTTTGTCTTTCAATAGCTACTATCATGCTTAGCTCTTAGTTTTCATGCTTATCTTTCTAAAGAGCTTTTGTTTAGTTGGTTGCTTGAACTCTCTTTAGTTATCATGCTTATCTTATTAAGAGAGTTTGCTTCTGTTGCATTGGTTGGTATGTCTATGATAAAAAATGCTACGTGCATAATGGCGCTTAGTAGTTCATGTTTTCTTATGGTTTGTCTCAAATAGCTGGGGGGGGGTTCCCAATGTGTTATTGGAGTACCAACATGATTTGTTTGCCTATGATGTGGTATGGTTCAGTAATATCATCCTTCAAGAATTTATTTTGATTGACTTGGCGTATGCTCACGCATATTTAAGACAGTAAAGAAAGTCTGTCAAGCCTTGATGATCTTTTATTTCTGAGTAGCGATATAACTACCATGCCTGATTCAATGTTGCTTTGTCGCTCTGCATGATTATGACCGTCATTGCTCTCTTAGTTGGTCGCTTCCAGTCTTTTGCTAACCTCCACCTGTACTAAGCGGACTGACTGCTTGTGCATCCAAATTCTTTTAAAACCAGTTATGCCATATGAGTCCACCATACCTTCCTACATGGTATTTACCTGCCATTCCTAACGGAGACTTTCATGTACCATCTCGAAATTATTCAAAAAAAGCATTCCTATTTTGTGCCTCTGTTTTAGTTCATGAGGAAGTAGTAGTTAATTCATGATCTTTTTAAGTTGGACAACCTTCACCCCGGGATTGCATGTCTAATGTGCAAACCCATAATACGAGAAGGAATTGGCATTGAGTGCGCCCGGCTCAAAATTAATATAATAAACAAACCCTCCTTCACGCTTTGTTCATGAGAAATCAGAAAACTTTGGCAGTGATAAACAAAGGAGATTAAGAGGATGTGATCGTCCTCATTCGGGAGCCGTTCCTCGAAACTTGTCCATCTCAAGAAGTAATTGAGTTATCTGCTAGCATTCGTTGACGGAACATGCATAATCAAAAAAAATATTATTACCTCTGTTTTTAAAACCAAGAGCTCTGGTACATGTTTTGTCTTTGTTTCCGACTACGGGTTTTCAACCTTGCCAACAAAAGCCACGGTTCGAGAGTCTCCACCTTCTTTTAAAGCACCAACTACTGAGAGCATGATTGTCATTTTGAGTGTAATGTGCATTGTCCCAAAGTAGCATTGTCTTTTGCATGATTATGATATCGTTTATTCTGAAATCATTGTATCTAGTCATCACTTAAACCTTGGAGGTGCCTCTGCATTTATGTTTTGCTTCACTAAAGGGGGCAAGCGAGATATCACTTTATCATATTTGCACACCATGCTCATTACAAATCTATTTGATGTTTCAGTATCATATTGTAAAACTTTCAGTTCTTTGTGATTTTCTCATGAGGCAACTTAATTACTACAGATTCATTGTCTCAGTAAGCTTTTGTCATATGACTATGAAAAGTCCTATATGGTTAATAGCATGTCACCACAGAAATTATTCTTGTTATCATTTACCTACTCGAGGACGAGCAGGAATTAAGCTTGGGGATGTTGATACGTCCAAAACGTATCTATAATTTATGCTTGCTCCATGCCTCTTTTGGGTGATATTGCTATGATATTTATACACTTCCATACACTTTTGATCATATTTGGACTAACCTATTAACTCAGTGCACCCCAGTGCCAGTTTCTGTTTTCTGCTGTTTTTGTATTTCAGGTTTTCTCATCACGTAAACTGCCAGAAAAATCCCGGAAAAATTATATAAAAAAACAGCGTTCCAGAAGCTTCCCGGCAGCCGAAGTAGGGTCGGAGGGGGGCCACCAGGGCTCCAGGCGCCCTGGTGGCGCGGCCCCCCTCCTGGCCGCGCCGGGGGGGCGCCTGGGCCCCCCAGGCCTCCGCTGATGCCCCCCTTTGGCATATATTTAACACGCGTCCCGAAACTCTCGAGACGGGAACCCTTTTTCGCGATCTCATCTTTGTTCCACCGCCGCCGCGCTTCCAAGATCGGGAGCACCAGGAGAACTCTTCCCGGCACCCTGCCGGAGGGGAGTATCACCACCGGGAGCGTCTCCACCACCATGGACGCCTCCCGGATGAGTTGTGAGTAGTCTCCCTTGGACCATGGGTCCGTGACCAGTAGCTATGTGATGTTCTCCTCCCCTTCTTGTGCTTCACTAATTAGTCCTCGTGAGCTGCCCTACATGATCGAGGCACATATGTAATCCTTATGCTGTTGCTATGATGAGTTTGCTGGGATCCGATGGATTGTGAGATTATGTTCAGATTGTGTTTGAGTAATATATTTGATTTACCTCTTTTATATTTATGTTCGTAAATAATTCTTGCATGTTCTCCGTTGCTATTTATTGCTTTGGCCAAGTAGTAGGTAGTGACTCCAAGAGGGAACATTATGCTCGATTGTGGGTTCATGCCCCTCGATGACTAGCTTGAGTGACAGAAACATGAGTCTAGGGGATGTGCTGTTGCCACAAGGGGGAAAACAACGGTGCTTGTGCCCGCGGGTGCAAGGATTGTTTACTTTACGCAAAGTTCTTTTAATGCAGTTGTCTGTCGCTTTGAGTTTACACTATGGGTGGGACTCGCAACTTAATACCAGCGAGATGTTCTGGATAGATATCTCAAGGTGGATGATTAGTAGTAGATGCAGATGGATTTCGGTCTACTTGCCTTGGCGTACCGCCCATGCTTTGAACCTCTACCTTTCTTGCAACATAGTTAGCATTGGTTTGCGCACATAATTCTGTCAATTGCCCAGCTGTAATTCGTTTACCGCACATAGTTGTTTTATCGTCTTTTGGGAGAGAGACATCACTAGTGAACATCATGGGACCCCGGTCCATATTACCATCACTGATCACATCCGCTATTTACTTTCTGTTTTTACTTACTATTTGCAGCAATACCTATCACTATTATCACTTGCGTTTGATCCTTTGTAAACGACAAGGCCGGAGGGATTGACAACCTCTCTGTACTCGTTGGGAGCAAAGTTATTTGTATCTGTGTGCAGGTCCACGTTGATTGCTAATATCTGGCGCCGTTAGTAGTTGAAACCTTCTTGTTGAAACTGGGAGTCTCAGGGGAAATCGATCCTTGGTATCTTTGCCAAGGGAAAACTTCCGCTACACTTCATCTCAAACCTTCCACTTGGGGTAACCAACGAGGGGCGAGAAGCCATCAACTCCTAGGCGGTAGGAGTTCTTCGGAGAGGAATCAAACATTGTCATTACCCCCCGGAAAGTTTGTGAGGGTTTGGAGGTCACCTAAAGACCTACCACTAGTGGTTGGGAATCACCTTCGTGGTGATATCTCAAAGAGAGAATATGGTGAGCCTTCGTGGCGTTGGTGTGCCTTCGTGGTAACTCCCACCTCTCTATACGGTGACGTAGCTTCCCTCCAAGGAAGTGAACATCGGCATACGTCCTCGTCTCTCGAAGTTTCGGTTATTCCTAACCTAAACTTTCTACTTGTGGTTACTTGTCTTTAAGTTCTTACTTATATCTTATTGTGTTACCATACTTACCTACTAGTGTTATTTGCTTAGCTTGATAAGCATCTTACTTGCAATTGTTAGGCTCACTTCCCTATTTCGCACTATTGCCTAAAATTGCTAAGTAACAATTAAAATTTGTAATTGTACCTATTCACCCCCCCCCCCTCTAGGTCCATCTCGATCCTTTCAACTACCTCGGAGATGGTGCAGTTTACAAGCGGCCTCCGGCCAAGCTTCTGTGAGACGCGCTCACACTATACCACACCCTACAGGTGCCAATTTTCGGCACCGTGTGATTTTTCGTGGATTCAAACGGTTGGATCATTGCTCTCACATAGACAAAAGGTCAAAATAATTTAACTGGATTAACAAAAAGGGCTGGCATCCATCATTGTTGTTAGCAATATGGGATGTCACTATGGGACCTTCTCTGCCGGGAACAGGCGAAGATTCATAGTGACGGTCCATATCCTTAACAAGAGTGTAATGAAGACCAAAGCTTACTGCGTCTGGACTACCCGACTATTTAAACCGGTCCTTACGCTCGGCGAGGTGGGACGAAACTCAGCTCTCACATAGATGAAGAAGTCCAAAATAATAATGCAAGGAAACAATGCTTTGTCGAGAGCCAAGTCATGGGCACTCGGCAAAGCATTGCCATCGTCACCGAGCCGTTAACCACTACCGGACATGCCACGGGGCACCAATTTGCCGTGGGCTAACTGTTTGGCTCTCGGCATACAAAGCATTTGTTGTGTTTCTGCCTTTTGTGGAGTATGTTTCGCACATAGTCTCGGCAAATGCATGTGTTTGCCGTGCAGCATCTATTGCTGAGTTTGCCTCTTGGCTTACTTCGCTTTGCTGAGTGCCCGTGCTTTGGTTCTTGGCCGAGGCCATCGTAATCAAATGAAGGAGAGACGATGATTAAGGGACTGCGGTAGAAATGGCATTGTCCTCTCTTGTGCATCAGCCCTTTGTTTTAGACTAAAAATGGAGTACATGATGGGTATATATAGGTGCTCTTTCAAAAAAGTTGAGGATGCCCTAAAGAAATACAAAACTTGAGATTACGTAAACAGTGTTTGAAAATTGTTTTCTTCTGCTTAGACTGGAGGGTTGCCATTAGATGAAATGGACGATAAGCGCCTACTGAACAACAGTGTTCCCTATCAAAACAGAACTGACTGAAGACTTGTTTTTCTGTCTCCAAAGTTACATATAACTAATTAAGAGTACCAATCAAACGAGTGTGTCCCTCATCATTGTCAATATTTCGAACATAATTTTCAAAAGTTGCACAAGGCATTAAAACGATGCCACTTGTATATAATTATCTAGCTTGATTACAGCTAGACTTAGTATGATTTGACCCAGAAATTGGTGGAATTACATATCAATATACAATTGATTGGCTTTCCAAATTCTGAAGGAACACGATTTTAAAATCAGGATATGTCCAAAAGGAAAGTACTATTGGAAAAATGAGAGAGAAGATGGAGGTGATGTGGATCTTGAAGAGAAAATACTTACTGTACTTATTTGGTGAAGATAAAAATTGGTAAACAAAAATTGTGATCTTCATACTTTTCTTATAGCAGGCACAGAGGTCGGGACCAAAACGCGAGGCCAAGCACCAACCAGAATAACTCGAAGGCTCAGGAAGTCAAACGCCAGATCAATTCATGGCCTCGGATTTCAAATTCTAAACAAATCAAAAAGAAGAGCATACACAGACCGGGATTGCTAAGTCTCACTCGACTGAGATGCTATATTCGAGAGATAATTCGTGAAGATGCATGCAAAAATTCCTTCCAATTTTTTGCTTTTTTCTTCTTTATATGCCGTGTCAGTCGACTGAGATCTAACATTCTAACCACACCTTGTACAGATACATTAGTCATGTATCTATCTATCAAGGAGACACCATATACCACACTGGATGTCATGGTTGGCATATCCTTTGCGAACAAAAATTAGGACGCCTCGAAAGGCCGGGATATCAAACCAGAATACTAATTTCCAGCAAGCAGCCGCTAGCACATACCCACTTGCTTAAATGAGAAAGAAAGGAATCTAGGTACGTGATCTCCATGATCCAACATCAGACAACTTCAAGGAAATCGACCGTGTGCTACCCTAACCTTTACTATAAATGGGATAGGCATCAGCCCATTGCTTCTCACACCTCCATAGCTCAAGCACCAAAAGAGCAGCAATTATCTAGCTAGCTAGGTAGCGATGGGGCACACAAGGCCAGCATTGCTAGTGGTAGTGCTCGCCGTCGCGGTGCTTGGACTTGCCACCGATGGCCAGGCGCAGCTGCAGACCGGGTTCTACACGGGCAAGTGCCGCGGCAACGACGTCGAGGCGGTCGTCCAGGGTATCGTCCAGGCCCGCTTCGCCAGCAACAGCGACATTGTCGCCCACCTCCTACGCTTGCTGTTCCACGAGTGTGGTGTCAATGTATGTATATATATAGGAGTACTAATGTGTTTGATTCATACTGGCCATTAATTAATTCTTCAACCGTAAATATTGCCTAACGTGTTTGTCTTTGACCATATCTGCGTAGGGCTGCGACGGTGGGCTCTTGGTCGACGGCACCAGCACAGAGAAGACGGCTAAGCCGAACCTGAGCGTGAAGGGCTACGAGCTCATCGCCGCCATCAAGATGGAGCTCGAGAAGCGGTGCCCCGGCGTCGTATCCTGCTCCGACATCGAGATCCTCGCAACCAGGGACGCGGTGGCTGCGTCCACGGGGCAAAGATACACGGTGCGCACCGGACGCAAGGACAGTCGGCGGTCCGTAGCCACCGACGTGAATCTTCCCGGGCCAGATGACACGGTCCCCAAGGCAGCCGCTTTCTTCCGCAACCTCGGTCTCAGCTCAGACGATATGGTCGTTCTGTTGGGCGCGCACACAGTCGGTGTCACGCACTGCAGCATGATCAAGACAAGCCGTCTTTACAGCTACGGCGGCAAGGCTGGTGCAACGGACCCGAACATGGACCCGGAGCTAGCGTCCACCTACAAGACATATGTGTGCCCCAACACGGTGTCCTCCGACAACAACATCGTTTTTCTGGACGACCGGTCCAGCGCGTCCAAGCTGGACAACAGCTTCTACAAGATGTTGCAGCGCCGCCGAGGCACGCTCATGGTCGACCAAAACCTCTACAACGACAGCTCCACGCGGTGGATGGTCGACAGGCTCGCCAACACCGACCACTTCACCTGGCTCTTCCCGCAGGCGCTCGTCAAGTTGGGGGAGGTCAAAGTGCTTACCGGCACACAGGGAGAGGTCCGCAGGGTCTGCAGCAAGTTCAACTGATGAGATCACCATTTTGTTCATGGACCACGTTGGTCAAGACATGAATTAGCGGTTTGCCTTTTGTTCCATTTCCAGATTTGGCCATCGGATTGGTGGCCCCCTTTTCTCTCCTTATTGGTTTTGGTCGATTTGATGTACTACTTAATCATGACCGCAAGTTGTATTCATTTGATTTGTGTCCCATTGAAAACTCAATTTCTACTAACGAGGTACTACGAATAAGATCAACAAGAAGATAATCGATGTCGGGCATATATGCATTCCAGTTGCGGTGAGCTAGGAACCTAGGACGAGATGGCGACGATGATGGCGAGTGATACACGCTTGCCTTGCGTGTTCGTTTCAGACCTTCAAGGTGGGAGTCTCCTTCTCTTTCTGCCAAGGGCCTTTCTCCGGCGAGGAAAGGAGCGGAGGCTCGTGTTGATCGGCAATAACGAGCAAGTTGTCGACTCGTGACCGTGGCGTGCCTCATTCGTGGTCGGTTCCTTGGTTCTGTTCATGTGCCACATTACTCATGTTGCTTGCTGGCGCAGTATTGATCTCTCAACGACGGCAGGGGAGGGGTCTCCCCTACCGGTAACCGCTTCTTGTTACTGGCCGGCTTTTTCGGCTTGGGTTGGGTCGGGCCGAGTACCCCATGACCAGGTATATCTGCCATACCCCAGCTCAAGCTTTGCCTCCCATTCTAGACACCCCTCAAGTTCTTAGCTTCTGCACAAGGGGGTAATGATGACACAGTCTTTGTATCATAATATAGTTCTTAGCGTCCGCAGAAGGGGGCACCGAGGAACTGAGGTAGAAAATGATATTTCTCTCTCCCGCAGCAACACCATTCGTTTTGCGCTGAGCAAGCAGACGTGAACCTGATGGGTATCTATATGTGCTCATTCAACAAATTTTTAGGTTGCCCTGGAAAATACAAACCAAAAGATTACTTAAATAGTTTCTCCAAAATGATTTTCCTCTTAGATGGGATTGTTGAGATAGTGCCAACAGACGACTACTGCACACCCGTGTTCCATTTAAAAACGGAAATGACTAAAGACTTAAGTTTTTTTGTCTTGAAAGGTACATATAGGAGTACCAACTACTTCCTCCGTTCCTTAATATAAGGTGTATTTTTTTGAAAAAAAGTCAAACTTCTCTAAGTTTGACCAAGTTTATAGGCAAAAATATCAATATCTAGAATGCCAAATCAGTATCACTAGATTCATCATGAAATATAGTTTTACATTTTATATAATTAGTATTATAAGTATTTATATATTTTGCTGCAAAGTAGGTCAAACAGAGACAACAGTTCACTTTTTGAAAGACTAATACACCTTACATTTAGGAACAGAGGGAGTAAAAGACTATGCCGGTCATCATTGTTTCGAACATAATATATTCAAAAGTTGCTTAAGGCATTAAATGATGCCACTAGTATGTACTCCCTCTGTTCCTTTATATAAGATGTATTTGGTTATTTAAAAGTCAAACAAGTGCATGTTTGACCAAGTTTTATAAATGAAAAAACAATATCTACGACGTGAAATTTATAGCATTTGATGCATCATAAAAAGTAGTTTCACATTTTATCTATTAGATACTACATATATTGTTATTTTATTCTATAATCATGATCAACATCTAAATGATTGACTTGCATGGAAATCGATACATCTTATATTCTGGAACTGAGGGAGTAATTATCTACCTTGATTACAGCTATAGTCTTCATTTGACCCAGAAATTTGTGGAAATACCTCCCAAAACTTTTTTCAGGGTAGTGCCTCCCAAAACTCAATATACAATTGGTTGGCCTTCGAAATTCTGAGGAAACGTAATTTTAAAACAAGGGTAGGACTAAAATGAATGTACTACTGGAAGATTTAGAAAATAGATGAGGCGGTACGGATCTTGAAGAGAAAATATCGTACTTACTGGGTTTAACGATGTGCCCTAAATATTATACATCTAGGTGACTCACTCAAGCATAAAAATAAGAAAAAAAATACCAACACGAATCTTCACGTGAGATCAATTTCATAGGACTAAGATGTGTAATACTTATTGCACATCTGGATATGCTTTAGCAAAACTGGTACTTATTTGATGAAGGTAAATATTGTTAAGGAAAAACTGTAGTTTTAATACTTTTCTTTCGCAGATCGAATCGCAAGGCCAAGCACCAACCATAATAACTCGAATGCTCCAGGAAGTCGAATGCCAGACAAATTTATGTCCTCGGAGCTCGGCTTCCAGATTCAAAATAAATCTTTTTTTTGAGCTTTTTTTTTCGGAGAATTAATTCAAAACAAATCTAAATAAGAGAATGATACACATTAGTCATCTATGTATCAAAGAGACGCCATACCACACTGGATGTCATGGTTGGCATATCACAGGGCTTTGTCGAGAGCCAAGTCACGGGCACTTGGCAAAGCATTGCCATCGTCACAAAGCCGTTAACCACTACCGGACTTGCCACGGGGCACCACTTTGCCGTGGGCTAACTGTTTGGCTGTCGGCATACAAAGCATTTGTTGTGTTTCTGCCTTTTGCGGAGTATGTTTCGCACATAGTCTCGGCAAATGCCTGTGTTTGCCGTGCAGCATCTATTGCTGAGTTTGCCTTTTGGCTTACTTCGCTTTGCTGAGTTCCCGTGCTTTGGCTCTCGGCAGAGGCCATCGTAATCAAATGAAGGAGAGACGATGATTAAGGGACTGCGGTAGAAAATGGCATTGTCCTCTCTTGTGCATCAGCCCTTTGTTTTGGACTAAAAATGGAGTACCTGATGGGTATATATAGGTGCTCTTTCAAAAAAGTTGAGGATGCCCTAAAGAAATACAAAACTTGAGATTACGTAAATAGTGTTTGAAAATTATTTTCTTCTGCTTAGACCGGAGGGTTGCCATTAGATGAAATGGACGATAAGCACCTCCTGAACAACAGTGCTCCTTATCAAAACAGAACTGACTGAAGACTTGTTTTTCTGTCTTCAAAGTTACATATAATTAATGAAGAGTACCAATCAAAAGAGTGTTCCCCTCATCATTGTCAATGTTTTGAACATAATTTTCAAAAGTTGCACAAGGCATTAAAACGATGCCACTTGTATGTAATTATCTAGCTTGATTACAGCTAGTCTTAGTATGATTTGACCCAGAAATTGGTGGAATTACATACCAATATACACAATTGATTAACTTTACAAATTCTGAATGAACACAATTTTAAAATCAGGATAGGTCCAAAAGGAAAGTACTATTGGAAAATTTAGAGAGAAGATGGAGGTGATGTGTATCTTGAAGAGAAAATACTTATTGTACTTATTTGGTGAATATAAAAAATGATAAACAAAAATTGTAATCTTCATACTTTTCTTTTAGCAGGCACAGAGGTCGGGACCAAAACACGAGGCCAAGCACCAACCAGAATAACTCCAAGGCTCAGGAAGTCAAACGCTAGATCAATTCATGGCCTCGGATTACAAATTCTAAACAAATCTAAATAAGAGCATGCACAGACCGGGATTGCTAAGTTTCACTCGACTGAGATGCTCTATTCGAGAGATAATTCGTGAAGATCCATGCAAAAATTCCTTCCAATTTTTTGCATTTTTCTTGTCGACTGAGATCTAACCACATCCTCTACAGATACATTAGTCATGTATCTATCTATCAAAGAGACACCATATACGGATATACCACACTGGCTGTCATGGTTGGCATATCCTTTGCGAACAATAATTAGGACGCCTCGAAAGGTCGGGATATCAAACCACAATACTAATTTCCAGCAAGCAGCAGCTAGCACATACCCACTTGCTTAAATGAGAAAGAAAGGAATCTAGGTACGTGATCTCCATGACCCAACATCAGACAACTTCAAGGAAATCGACCGGGTCCTACCCTAACCTGTACTATAAATGGGATAGGCATCAGCCCATTGCTTCTCACACCTCCATAGCTGAAGCACCAAAAGAGCAGCAATTATCTAGCTAGCTAGGTAGCGATGGGGCACACCAGGCCAGCATTGCTAGTGGTGGTGCTCGCCGTCGCGGTGCTTGGACTTGCCACCGATGGCCAGGCGCAGCTGCAGACCGGGTTCTACACAGGCAAGTGCCGCGGCAACGACGTCGAGGCGGTCGTCCAGGGTATCGTCCAGGCCCGCTTCGCCAGCAACAGCGACATTGTCGCCCACCTCCTACGCTTGCTGTTCCACGAGTGTGGTGTCAATGTATGTATATATATAGGAGTACTAATGTGTTTCATTCATACTCGCCATTAATTAATTCTTCAACCGTAAATATTGCCTAACGTGTTTGTCTTTGACCATATCTGCGTAGGGCTGCGACGGTGGGCTCTTGGTCGACGGCACCAGCACAGAGAAGACGGCTAAGCCGAACCTGAGCGTGAAGGGCTACGAGCTCATCGCCGCCATCAAGATGGAGCTCGAGAAGCGGTGCCCCGGCGTCGTATCCTGCTCCGACATCGAGATCCTCGCAACCAGGGACGCGGTGGCTGCGTCCACGGGGCAAAGATACACGGTGCGCACCGGACGCAAGGACAGTCGGCGGTCCGTAGCCACCGACGTGAATCTTCCCGGGCCAGATGACACGGTCCCCAAGGCAGCCGCTTTCTTCCGCAACCTCGGTCTCAGCTCAGACGATATGGTCGTTCTGTTGGGCGCGCACACAGTCGGTGTCACGCACTGCAGCATGATCAAGACAAGCCGTCTTTACAGCTACGGCGGCAAGGCCGGTGCAACGGACCCGAACATGGACCCGGAGCTAGCGTCCACCTACAAGACATATGTGTGCCCCAACACGGCATCCTCCGACAACAACATCGTTTTTCTGGACGACCGGTCCAGCGCGTCCAAGCTGGACAACAGCTTCTACAAGATGTTGCAGCGCCGCCGCGGCACGCTCATGGTCGACCAAAACCTCTACAACGACAGCTCCACGCGGTGGATGGTCGACAGGCTCGCCAACACCGACCACTTCACCTGGCTCTTCCCGCAGGCGCTCGTCAAGTTGGGGGAGGTCAAAGTGCTTACCGGCACACAGGGAGAGGTCCGCAGGGTCTGCAGCAAGTTCAACTGATGAGATCACCATTTTGTTCATGGACCACGTTGGTCAAGACATGAATTAGCGGTTTGCCTTTTGTTCCATTTCCAGATTTGGCCATCGGATTGGTGACCCCCTTTTCTCTCCTTATTGGTTTTGGTCGATTTGATGTACTACTTAATCATGACCGCAAGTTGTATTCATTTGATTTGTGTCCCATTGAAAACTCAATTTCTACTAACGAGGTACTACGAATAAGATCAACAAGAAGATAATCGATGTCGGGCATATATGCATTCCAGTTGCGGTGAGCTAGGAACCTAGGACGAGATGGCGACGATGATGGCGAGTGATACACGCTTGCCTTGCGTGTTCGTTTCAGACCTTCAAGGTGCGAGTCTCCTTCTCTTTCTGCCAAGGGCCTTTCTCCGGCGAGGAAAGGAGCGGAGGCTCGTGTTGATCGGCAATAACGAGCAAGTTGTCGACTCGTGACCGTGGCGTGCCTCATTCGTGGTCGGTTCCTTGGTTCTGTTCATGTGCCACATTACTCATGTTGCTTGCTGGCGCAGTATTGATCTCTCAACGACGGCAGGGGAGGGGTCTCCCCTACCGGTAACCGCTTCTTGTTACTGGCCGGCTTTTTCGGCTTGGGTTGGGTCGGGCCGAGTACCCCATGACCAGGTATATCTGCCATACCCCAGCTCAAGCTTTGCCTCCCATTCTAGACACCCCTCAAGTTCTTAGCTTCTGCACTAGGGGGTAATGATGACACAGTCTTTGTATCATAATATAGTTCTTAGCGTCCGCAGAAGGGGGCACCGAGGAACTGAGGTAGAAAATGATATTTCTCTCTCCCGCAGCAACACCATTCGTTTTGCGCTGAGCAAGCAGAGGTGAAGCTGATGGGTATCTATATGTGCTCATTCAACAAATTTTTAGGTTGCCCAGGAAAATACGAAACAAAAGATTACTTAAATAGTTTCTCCAAAATGACTTTCCTCTTAGATGGGATTGTTGAGATAGTGCCAACAGACGACTACTGCACACCCGTGCTCCATTTAAAAACTGAAATGACTAAAGACTTAACATTATTTTTTGTCTTGAAAGGTACGTATAAGAGTACCAACGAGAAGACTATGCCGCTCATCATTGTCAATGTTTCAAAAATAATAAATTCAAACGTTGCTTAATTAAGGCATTAATGATGCCACTTGTATGTACTCCCTCTGTTCCTTTATATAAGATGTATTTGGTTATTTAAAAGTCAAACAAGTGCATGTTTGAACAAGTTTTATAAATGAAAAAACAATATCTACGACGCGAAATTTCTATCATTTGATGCATCATAAAAAGTAGTTTCACATTTTATCTATTAAATACTACATATATTGTTATTTTATTCTATAATCATGATCAACATCTAAATGATTGACTTGCACGGAAATCGATACATCTTATATTCTGGAACTGAGGGCGGAATTATCTAGCTTGATTACAGCTATAGTCTTCATTTGACCCAGAAATTTGTGGAAATACCTCCCAAAACTTTTTTTAGGGTAGTACCTCCCGAAACTCAATATACAATTGGTTGGCCTTCAAAATTCTGAAGAAACGTAATTTTAAAACAAGGATAGGACTAGAAAGAATGTAGTACTGGAAGATTTAGAAAGAAGATGAGGTGATACGGATCTTGAAGAGAAAATACAGTACTTACTGGGTTTATCGATGTGCCCTAAATATTACACATCTAGGTGACTAAATCAAGCACTAAAAAAACAAAAATACTGACACGAATCTTCACGTAAGATCAATTTCATAGGACTTAGATGTATAATACTTATTGCACATCTTGATATGTTTTAGCAAAACTGGTACTTATCTGATGAAGGTAAATTTTGGTAAGGAAAAACTGTAGTTTTATTCTTTCGCAGATCGAAACGCAAGGTCAAGCACCAACCATAATAACTCGAATGCTCCAGGAAGTCGAACGCCAGACAAATTTATGTCCTCGGAGCTCGGCTTCCAGATTCAAAACAAATCTTTTTTTTTGAGCTTTTTTTTCTAAGAATTAATTCAAAACAAATCTAAATAAGAGAATGATATACATTAGTCATCTATATATCAAAGAGACGCCATACCACACTGGATGTCATGGTTGGCACATCCTCTGCGAACAAAAATTAGGATGCCTCCAAAGATCGGAAAATCAAACCACAATACTAATTTCGTGCAAGCAGCAGCTAGCACATACCCACTTGTGTAATTGAGAAAGAAAGGAATCTATGTACGTGATCTCCATGACCAAACATCAGACAACTTCAAGGAGACCCTGTCCTCCCCTAACCTATACTATAAATAGGATAGACATAAGCCCGTTGCTTCTCACACCTCCCATACGCCATAGCTCAAGCACCAGGAGTAACAATTATCTAGCTAGCTAGGCAACGATGGGGCACACAAAGGCAGCAACGCTAGTGGCGGTGCTCGCCGTGGCCGTGCTTGGGCTTGCCACCCAGGGCCAGGCGCAGCTGCAGAACGGGTTCTACACAGGCAAGTGTCGCGGCAACGACGTGGAGGCGGTGGTCCGGGGTATCGTCAAGGCCCGCTTCGCCCAGGACAGCGCCATCGTCGCCCACCTCCTACGCTTGCTGTTCCACGAATGCGGCGTCAATGTAAGTATTATTATGACTATGAATTATGAGCTATAGTAGCAGTAGTAGATATACTAATGTGCTGTTTGATTCATTCGTGCGCGCCATTCATTCCTCTACGTACTCCACATGAGTTCTACATAGTACATGGACTGACTAATCTGTTTGGCTAAAAATACGTGCGTAGGGCTGCGACGGCGGGCTGCTGATCGACGGCCCGGGCACAGAGAAGACGGCAAAGCCGAACCTGAGCGTGAAGGGCTACGACCTCATCACCACCATCAAGATGGAACTCGAGAAGCGGTGCCCTGGCGTCGTCTCCTGCTCCGACATCGAGGTCCTCGCAACCAGGGACGCGGTCAATGCATCCACGGGACAGGGATACGCGGTGCGCACCGGGCGCAGGGACCGCCGGCGGTCCGTAGCCACTGACGTTAACCTTCCAGGCCAAGACTTCACGGTCCCGCAGGCAGCCGCTTTCTTCCGCACCCTCGGTCTCAACTCGGACGACATGGTTGTTCTGTTGGGCGCACACACGGTTGGCGTCACGCACTGCAGCATGATCAAGAAGAGCCGTCTTTATAGCTACGGCGGCAAGGCCGGTGCAACGGACCCGAGCATGGACCCGGAGCTGGCATCCACCTACAAGACATATGTGTGCCCTAACACGGCGTCGTCCGACAACAACATCGTGTTCCTGGACGACCGGTCCAGCGCGTCCAAGCTGGACAACAGCTTCTACAAGATGCTGCAACGCCGCCGCGGCGCGCTCATGGTCGACCAGAACCTTTACAGCGACGGCTCCACGCGCTGGATGGTCGACAGGCTTGCCAACACTGACCACTTCCGCTGGCTCTTCCCTCAGGCGCTCGCCAAGCTGGGGGAGGTCAACGTGCTTACCGGCACACAGGGAGAGGTCCGCAGTGTTTGCACCAAGTTCAACTGATGAGAGATTATGGATCATCATTTCCTCATGAGACATCAAGTGATGGTGTGCCTTTTGTCTTCTTTTCCGGATTTGGTCATCCGTTTGTTGACATCCTTTTGTCTTTCTGGTTTTGATCGGATTCATCTTGATGTACTTCATTCTGACCGCATGTTCGATTCGTTTGATTTGCGTCGCATTGGATAATTTCTAATATTATGGTATGTTGCACAGTGGAGATCAGCAATAACATAATTGATGTTATGCATATAAGATACACTAGAAATGTTTCATAGATCGGCATGATGCACAGCCGCACGAGCTTCTTTTCTCCCGAAACATGACAATGCTTTCTTAAATCTTCGCCAAGTTTCCGATAATAAGAACTCGGCAATTTTAATGATTGTCTACTCGTGTCCAGCCAAGTCATGTTTGCCAATTACAGAACTCGGCAAACACATCGTTTAGTTTATTCTGGGATCTGCCGAGTTCCTTGGAAACTCAGCAAAGTAGGTGAATCCAGTAGTGTGTGTAGTTTTGTAAGTAATACTTCATGGAACTTCCCCATATCACCCCCTCCCTTTCGATATTAGACTACAAGACCCCAAACATGTTTCATAGATATCAAAGCTCTTCTGTTAAAGACACTACTTAATATGCTACATTCATACAGTTCCACAATCCCCACAGGACAGCTGAATATGCTACATTCAAATCTTCGCTCGGGCGTGGGAGCCGGTTCTGGGCTCTAGGGACCGCGGACTCCGACGACTCCGACGCGGACTCCGACGACTCCGGCGGTGGATCTGGGGCGTTATCTCCGACCCCGAGTGACAAGGTGTGCGAGGTCCTTGGGGCCGGGTACACGGAGGAGGAGGTCGCTGATTGCGTGGATGGAATCGTGCCCAAGGAGGATCATGCCTGGGTCGGGCTGGCAAGGTCGGACAAAGCGGAAGTTCTCCGGCGAGTGGTTCACCGGCGGACGGCACCGACGGCGATCCGGCCTTGGAAGGGCCCTCTTCCCAAGGTTCGTCTTCCTTCCCTCACTTTTGGAGATTTTCTCGGTTCTTGGAAGGTTGTGCAAGGTCGCCGGAAGAAAGGAAAGCCGCCGGCGGCGGAGGTTCCAGCGATGTCTGCGCTCGAGATCCGTGAGACGAGGCAGCTTCGTTTGAATTCTCTTTTGGGCCAAGATGGGCTGGCAAGTGTTTCTCTGGGCTTAGCGATCGAAGGGACGGGGCAAGTGGCCCACGTAGCGATCCAAAGGGATCGACTACGACGTCCTGAGGGCGATCGAACCGTACGTCGGTGGCCTAGGGCTGGAAGATCGTAGAGACCCTCGCTCCAATCGCTAGGAGCAGGACGTGCTCGTAGGGTTTCCTCCAGGGGCGGAGTTCTTTGCGCGGCTGCGTCTGGAGCCCTCGGCATGGCGGGTAGAGGCGCGGTGCCGCAGGCCAAGGCTGGTACCGCAGGGTCCGAGTTGGCCCCCCTGGCTAGCGCGCCTGCTGGGCAAGGTGCTGAACGGGGCGGGGCGCCGCCGGTTCTGGCCGCCGGGAGGGGCGGGGCGCAGCAGGTTCCGCGGGGCGGCGCCCAGGCAGGTGGGCGGCCGGGCTTCTCCAATGCCGGCCGTGGAGGTGCACCCTTCGCCGGGCGTGGGGGTGCCCATGGCGGTGGGCGTGGTGGATTCGTGCAGCATGATGGGCAGCATGATGGTCACAGCGGCGGCCCTCAGTTCAATCGTTATGGTCCCTGGGGTGACGACGGGTACAACGCCTACGGTGACGGGCAGCACCGCAGGTCATCTTCAGGCGGAGGTCGGAGCTCTGGATGGAACAATGGCAATGGACAGGGACGCGGTTTTCAAGGGCCGCCTGGTTCGTTCGTCGAGGGGGTTGGTGGTCCTTCCAACCGTACGCTGCGGGGGGGCCATCGTGCGTTTCGTGGCGGCCGAGGTGGGGGGCGACGCCCTCTTCCACCAAGGCAGCCTACGCCGCCCGTGGCCACTGTAACTAATGATGTGTCGCTTGCGGCTGCTCAGGCCCCCCCTCCCGTGCTCCCTCAAGTGGCGGTTGATGTTGTTCAGGCTTTGGCTGCGGTGAGCATACCGGAGGTGAAGGCAGTTGATGGGGGTCCTGACAAGGCTGTAGATAAGCGCAATGGTGACAAACTTTCTAAATGGGCCATTAAGAAGAAGAAGCTGCCTTGCTATCGTTGCGGTGAGGCTGGACATTTTGTGGCTGAGTGTACCACGACGCTTTGTGATTATTGTTGCAGATCTCAGCATGCGTCTAGTAACTGTCCGTTGCTTGTGGGCCCTAAGCCGGTCTGTACTATTTATGGCGTGTGTTGCCAGGAGTTGATGTTTTTTGAGTCACCAGATATGGCACCTTCTGTTCAGATGCAGGACAGCTCTTTCCCTGCAATAGTCAAGGTGGCCAATGGGTGTCTACCAGAGGCTCAGATTGTGCGTCAACTGCAGGATCTGGTTCCAGGTAATCATCAGTGGGACCTTGTAAAGTTGGAGGACCAAACTTACAAGGTAGACTTCCCCACAAAGGAGGATCAACTGTATATGCTCAAGTGGGGTATGTGCAAATATGCTAGCACCAGCATTTACCTCACTTTCGATGAATGGAAGGAGAAAGATCCAGTTGGCACGCCGTTGGAGAAGGTTTGGGTCCGTTTTTTAGGGGCACCCCGTCAATTCATTAATAATTTTCTGATTGCTTGGAGCTTGGGTTCTCTCATTGGGAAGACCGAGGAAGTGGATATGCCTTTCACTCGGTCTCATGGCGCGGCGCGACTGCTGGTGAGTGTTGTTAGCGTGGAGTATGTACCGGATGTGGTCAAGTGGACTCATGCTGGAGTTACATATGTGCTTGAACTTGAGATTGAGGATACGCCAATTGCTCTGGATGGCGAGGGTGAGGACATAGTGGATATGGACACGACTGAGGGAGGCGGAGGTGCTGGCAGTCAGAATATGAGGTCTGAGGGCTCGCAGCATGATATGGCAAAGGGGCCGCTACCTCCGTCAGACGCGTCGACCAGGACGGCTTCGGGGCCACCTACTGCATCGACCCCTGCCAAATCTCTTTGGATCGGGACTTTTGAGCTGCATTCGGCGCCGAGCCACCTCTGGAGTGCTAGGATGGAGACGGATAATCCGGTGGAGTCTGAGCTACCGCCGTTATTGGACACACTTGACTGTGAGGGACAGACTGAGGTACTCAGTGCGGTGGTCTCGCCTCTCAGGACTGAGGGAGGTGATTTGGGCGAGGGCGGGCAAGTGACCCCCGGCCCTCCTTCCCTGAAGGATAGTTTGGCTATGGATTGTATGCGCGATGATGTTGTTGCCAGCCACCTCCGATCTCCGGTGGTTCAGACGGCCCTCGCTTTGGACCGAGTGGAGACGCTACTTGATGTGAGACAGGATCCCCTTGGTGTGGTGGATGCGGCCAATCAGATCCTGCTGAAACCCATTAGTCCAGGTGTGACAGAGCTGAGGTCGCAGGTAACGGCGCAAGATGGTGTACCGCTTTTGAGCCCGGCGGGAGGTATGGCAGGTGGCCTTGCTCCCAGCGGAGTTTCTCGCGACGATGTCATCGCTTTTGGTGGGATTCCGGACCCAGTTTCTGCAGGGCGGCGGATGAGCTGTCGCTTACAGGATCAGCCGGATGTTGATGATATGCAGCTTCGATGCGCCAAGCGGGTGGCCAAGCTTCATAATATTCAGACCACTACTGGTATGTCCGTTAACACTTCCAATTCCATTTTGCACTTCTCTTCGGTTGATATTATTAATAATGCCACTCAACTAGGGGTCTCGTTGGGTAGGAATGGCAAAGAGGTATCTAATTCCGTTAACGATATTTTGGATCTTGAGGCAGATCGTGCTATAGAAATTCTTAGAAACTTAGCAGCTATTCAGCCTTTGAATGACTCGGAAGTGGCTAAGTTGGGAATAAACGCTCTTGGTAGCCTCTGTGTGGATCTTGATCCTACCTTCCTGGAAACGGAGGATGAGGAGGACTCGTCGTCTCCACGACTGGAGAGGGGGGGTTCGGCCCGGGAGAGGGTGAGTGGAGATGTCGGTAGTGATGGTGGTCGTGAAGTTGGACCGGAGGATAAAGTTAGACCGAAACGTAAGTGGACGCGTAAGATCTACCCAACTTCGGCTGTGCGTAGAAGCGCTAGAATTCGTACTTCTAAAAAATTTCATGATGAAATATGAAAGGCATCTTCTGGAATAGCAGAGGTCTTAAAGACTTGGCTAAAAAAAGGTTCCTTGCTGATGCGTCGATTGAGCATAAGCTAGATTTCATAGCAATTTCCGAGACGGGGCGGGACAATTTTTCCCCTCAGTTTCTCAGCTCACTTTCGGGAGGGGTGGAGTTTGATTGGCATTGCCTACCACCAAGAGGAAGATCTGGTGGGATTTTACTTGGGGTTAAATGCGATTCTTTGGAAGTAAGAAGCGTCATCATGGGCGACTTTGCTGTTAAATTTCGAGTTAGGTCGAAGGTGGACGGTTTCGATTGGGCGCTCGTGGCAGTGTATGGGGCTGCGCAGCCAGAGTTAAAACCGGAATTT
>LR738713.1:722747256-722767003 GCA_902687465.1 Secale cereale | reverse complement strand
CCCCCCCCGGCAACGGCGTCAAAAATTCTTCTTGCTACCTCTTGAGCTTGCGTTGTATTCCCTCGAAGAGGAAAGGGAGATGCAGCAGAGTAGCGTAAGTATTTCCCTTAGTTTTTGAGAACCAAGGTATCAATCCAGTAAGAGACCACGCGCGAGTCCCTCGCACCTGCACAAACAAATAAGAACTTCGCAGCCAACGCAATAAGGGGTTGTCAATCCCTTTACGGTCACATACGAGAGTAAGATCTGATAGAGATGATAGTTTATATTTTTTGGTATTTTTGGTTTAATAAAACAGCAAATAAAATCGGTAAAAGTAAAGTAGATGTAGATTGATATGTTGAGAATAGACTCGGGGGCCATAGTTTTCTCTAGTGGCTTCCCTCATGATAGCGATATTCTACGACGGGTAAACAAATTACTGTCGAGCAATTGATAGAAAAGCGAATAATTATGAGACTATCTAGGCATGATCATTGTATATGGGCATCACGTCGGAGGCAAGTAGACCGAACGATTCTGCATCTACTACTATTACTCCACACATCGACCGCTATCCAGCATGCATCTAGTGTATTGAGTTCATAAGAACAGAGTAACGCCTTAAGCAAGATGACATGATGTAGAGGGATAAACTCAAGCAATATGATGTAACCCCCAACTTTTTATCCTCGATGGCAACAATACAATACGTGCCTTGCTGCCCCTACTGTCACTTGGAAAGGACACCGCAAGATTGAACCCAAAGCCAAGCACTTCTCCCATTGCAAGAACTATAGATCTAGTAGGCCAAACCAAACCAATCATTCAAAGAGACTTGTAAGCATATTATGAGCACACATAAAAAGTTCAGAGAAGAACCAAATATCTTTCATAGATAACCTTGATCATAAACTCACAATTCATCGAATCTCGATAAACACACCGCAAAAAGAGATTACATCGAATAGATCTCCTCTAAGACCGAGGAGAACTTTGTATTGAGATCCAGAGAGAGAGAAGAAGCCATCTAGATACTGGCTATGGACCTGAAGATCTGTGGTAAACTACTCATAACTCATGGTGAGGGAAATGATGATGATGATGAAGTCCTCCGTGATGGATCCCCCTCCGGTGGAGCTTCGGAACAGGCTCCAAGATGGGATCTCCACGGGAACAGAAGCTACGGCGGTGGAATTAGGGTTTTATCTCTGTTCACGGAGTTTCTGGGGTACGTGGACTTATATAGGAAGAAGGAGGGCACCGGGGGACGCTCGAGTGGGCCTCGAGGTAGGGGGCGCGCCCCCACCCTCGAGGGCCACTCGAGGCTCCCCTGACGTGGTTCTCAAGTTCCTCTGGCGTGATTTTCTCCAAAAATATCTCTCGCAAAGGTTTTATTCCGTTTGGACTCTGTTTGATATTCCTTTTCTGCAAAACCCTGAAATAGGCAAAAAACAGCAATCTGGACTAGGCCTTTGGGTTAGTAGGTTAGTCCCAAAAATGATATAAAATTGAATGATAAAGCCCATTAAACATCCAAGACTTCATAAATATTAGCATGGAACAATCAAAAATTATAGATACATTGGAGATGTATCAAAGCGTCAAGTGACGCGGTTGATATAGTCGAACTTCTTTGCGATTCAACCGATCAAGCACCGAATGTACGGCACCTCCGCGTTCAGCACACGTTCAGCTTGATGACGTCCCACGAGCTCTTGATCCAGTTGAACTTCATGGGAGAGTTTCGTCAGCACGACGGCATTGTGACGGATATGATGAAGTTACCGGCGCAGGGCTTCGCCTAAGCACTGCAACGGTATGACCGAGGTGTGTTTCTGTGGAGGGGGCACCGCACACGGCTGGAGAGATCAACTTGTGTGTCTAGAGGTGCCCCCTGCCCCTATATATAAAGGAGCAAGGGGGAGAGGCCGGCCAGCCCCTATGGCGCGCCAAGGAGGAGCAATCCTACTAGGAATAGGATTGCAATCCTATTCCTAGTAGGAATCACCAAGAGGGAGAAGGGGGAAGGAAGGAGAGGGAGAGGGAAAAGGAAAGGGGCGCCGGCCCCCTCCTTCCTTGTCCAATTCGGACCAAGGGGTGGGGGCGCGTGGCCCAGCCCTGGCCTTCCTTCTCTCTTTCTCCTATGGCCCATTAAGGCCCATAGCTTCCCTGGGGGGTTCCGGTAACCCCCCGGCACTCCGGTTAATTCCGAAACTTTATGGAACGCTTCCGGTGTCCGAATATAGTCGTCCAATATATCAATCTTTACGTCTCGGACACTCCGAGACTCCTCGTCATGTCTGTGATCTTATCCGGGACTCCGAACTACCTTCAGTTCATCAAAACTCATAAACTCATAATACCGATCGTCATCAAACGTTAAGCGTGCGGACCCTACATCATTCTCCTAAGTCATGAAGAAAGCAATAGCAGTAAAACTAAACGATCATAGTGCTAAGCTAATGGATGGGTCTTATCCATCACATCATTCTCCTAATGATGTGATCTCGTTGATCAAATGACAACTCATGTCTATGGCTAGGAAACATAACCATCTTTGATCAATGAGCTAGTCTAGTAGAGGCATACTAGGGACATATTGTTTTGTCTATGTATTCACACATGTACTAAGTTTCCGGTTAATACAATTCTAGCATGAATAGAAGACATTTATCATGATATAAGGAAATACAAATAACATCTTTATTATTGCCTCTAGGGCATATTTCCTTCAGTCTCCCACTTGAATTGGAGTCAATAATCTAGATTACAAAGTAATGATCCTAACACCCATGGAGTCTTGGTGCTAATCATGTTTTGCCCATGGAAGAGGCTTAGTCAACGGGTCTGCAACATTCAGATCCATATGTATCTTGAAAATCTCTATGTCTCCCTCCTTGACTAGATGGCGGATGGAATTGAAGCGTCTTTTGATGTGCTTTGTTCTCTTGTGAAACCTGGATTCCTTCGCCAAGGCTATTGCTCCAGTGTTGTGACAAAAGATTTTCATTGGACCCGATGCACTAGGTATTACACCTATATCAGATATGAACTCCTTCATCCAGACTCCTTCATTTGCTGCTTCCGAAGCAGCTATGTATTCCGCTTCACACGTAGATCCCGCGACGACGCTTTGCTTGGAACTGCACCAACTGACAGCTCCACCGTTTAATAAAAATACATAGCTGGTTTGTGACTTAGAGTCATCCGGATCAATGTCAAAGCTAGAATCGACGTAACCGTTTACGACGAGCTCTTTGTCACCTCCATACACAAGAAACATATCCTTTGTCCTTTTCAGGTATTTCAGGATGTTCTTGACCGCTGTCCAGCGATCCACTCCTGGATTACTTTGGTACCTCCCTGCTAGACTTATAGCAAGGCACACATCAAGTCTGGTACACAGCATTGCATACATGATAGATCCTATGGCTGAGGCATAGGGAATGACTTTCATTTTCTCTCTATCTTCTGCAGTGGTCGGGCATTGAGTCTTACTCAACTTCATACCTTGTAACACAGGCAAGAACCCTTTCTTTGACTGATCCATTTTGAACTTCTTCAAAACTTTAACAAGGTATGTGCTTTGTGAAAGTCCAATTAAGCGTTTTGATCTATCTCTATAGATCTTGATGCCTAATATGTAAGCAGCTTCGCCGAGGTCTTTCATTGAAAAATTCTTATTCAAGTATCCTTTTATGCTATCCAAAAATTCTATATCATTTCCAATCAACAATATGTCATCCACATATAATATTAGAAATGCTACAGAGCTCCCACTTACTTTCTTGTAAATACAGGCTTCTCCAAAAGTCTGTATAAAACTATATGCTTTGATCACCTCATAAAAGTGTATATTCCAACTCCGAGATGCTCGCACCAGTCCATAGATGGGTCGCTGGAGCCTGCACACTTTGTTAGCACCTTTTGGATCGACAAAACCTTATAGTTGCATCATATACAACTCTTCTTTGAGATATCCATTCAGGAATGCAGTTTTGACATCCACTTGCCAGATTTCATAATCATAAAATGCGGCAATTGCTAACATGATTCGGACAGACTTAAGCATCGCTACGGATGAGAAAGTCTCATCGTAGTCAACTCCTTGAACTTGTCAAAACCCTTTCGCAACAAGTTGAGCTTTGTAAACAGTAACATTACCGCCTGTGTCGGTCTTCCTCTTGAAGATCCATTTATTTTCGATGGCTTGCCGATCATCGGGCAAGTCAACCAAAGTCCACACTTTGTTCTCATACATGGATCCCATCTCAGATTTCATGGCCTCAAGCCATTTTGCGGAATCTGGGCTCATCATAGCTTCCTCATAGTTCGTAGGTTCATCATGGTCTAGTAACATGACTTCCAGAACCGGGTTGCCGTACCACTCTGGCGCGGAGCGTACTCTGGTTGATCTACAAAGTTCAGTAGTAACTTGATACGAAGTTTCATGATCATTATCATTAGCTTCCTCACTAATTGGTGTAGGAATCACTGGAACTAGTTTCTGTGATGTACTACTTTCCAATTCGGGAGAAGGTACAATTACCTCATCAAGTTCCATTTTCCTCCCACTCACTTGTTTCGAGGGAAACTCCTTCTCTAGAAAGGATCCATTCTAAGCAACGAATATCTTGCCTTCGGATCTATGATAGAAGGTGTACCCAATAGTCTCCTTTGGGTATCCTATGAAGACACATTTCTCCGACTTGGGTTCGAGCTTATGAGGTTAAAGCTTTTTCACATAAGCATCGCAGCCCCAAACTTTAAGAAATGACAACTTTGGTTTCTTGCCAAACCACAGTTCATAAGGCGTCGCCTCAACGGATTTAGATGGTGCCCTTATTAAACGTGAATGCAGCTTTCTCTAATGCATAACCCAAAACGATAGTGGTAAATCGGTAAGAGACATCATAGATCGCACTAAATCTAATAAAGTACATTTACGACGTTCGGACACACCATTACGCTGTGGTGTTTTGGGTGGCATGAGTTGTGAAACTATTCCACATTGTTTTAAATGAATACCAAACTCGTAACTCAAATATTCACCTCCACGATCAGACTGTAGAAACTTTATTTTCTTGTTACGATGATTCTCTACTTCACTCTAAAATTCTTTGAACTTTTCAAATGTTTCATACTTGTGCTTCATCAAGTAGATATACCCATATCTGCTCAAATCATCAGTGAAGGTCAGAAAATAACGATACCCGCCACGAGCTTCAACACTCATTGGTCCACATACATCAGTATGTATGATTTCCAACAAATCTATTGCTCGCTCCATAGTTCCGGAGAACGGAGTTTTAGTCATCTTCCCATGCGGCATGGTTCGCAAGCACCAAGTGATTCATAATCAAGTGATTCCAAAAGTCCATCACTATGGAGTTTCTTCATGCACTTTACACCAATATGACCTAAACGGCAGTGCCACAAATAAGTTGCACTATCATTATTAACTTTACATCTTTTGGCTTCAATATTATGAATATGTGTATCACTATAATCGAGATCCAACAAGAATAGACCACTCTTTAAGGGTGCACGACCATAAAAGATATTATTCATAAAAATAGAACAACCATTATTCTCTGATTTAAATGAATAATCGTCTCGCAACAAACAAGATCCAGATATTATGTTCATGCTTAACGCTGGCACCAAATAACAATTATTTAGGTCTAAAACTAATCCCGAAGGTAGATGTAGAGGTAGCATGCCGACGGCGATCACATCGACTTTGGAACCATTTCCCACGCGCATCGTCACCTCATCCTTAGCCAATCTTCGTTTAGTCCGTAGTCCCTGTTTCGAGTTACAAATATTAGCAACCGAACCGGTATCAAATACCCAGGTACTACTACGAGCATTAGTAAGGTACACATCAATAACATGTATATCACATATACCTTTGTTCACCTTGCCATCCTTCTTATCCGCCAAATACTTGGGGCAGTTCCGCTTCCAGTGTCCAGTCCCTTTGCAGTAGAAGCACTCTGTTTCAGGCTTGGCTCCAGACTTGGGTTTCTTCGCGGGAGTATCAACTTTCTTGCTATTCTTTTTGAAGTTCCCCTTCTTTCCCTTGCCCTTTTTCTTGAAACTAGTGGTCTTGTTAACCATCAACACTTGATGCTCCTTTTTTATTTCTACCTCCGCAGCCTTGAGCATAGCGAAGAGCTCGGGGATTGTCTTCTGCATCCCTTGCATATTATAGTTCATCACGAAGCCTTTATAGCTTGGTGGCAGTGATTGAAGAACTCTATCAATAACACGATTCTCGTCAAATTTGCAACCAAGTTGAGTCATATGATTGTAGTACCCAGACATTCTGAGCAAGTGTTCACTGATAGAACTATTCTCCTCCATCTTGCAGCTATAGAACTTATTGGAAATCTCATATTTCTCAATCCGGGCATTTTCTTGAAATATTAACTTCAACTCCTGGAACATCTGATATGGTCCATGACGTTCAAAATGTCGTTGAAGTCCCGGTTCTAAGCCGTAAAGCATGGCACACTGAACTATCGTGTAGTCATCAGACCGCATCTGCCAGACGTTCAAAGCGTCTACATTAGTGGGAGGGGGATTGTCACCTAGCGGTGCCTCAAGGACATAATTCTTCTGTGCAGCAATGAGGATAATCCTCAAGTTACGGACCCAGTCCGTGTAATTGCTACCATCATCTTTCAACTTAGCTTTCTCTAGAAATGCATTAAAATTCAAAGGAACGGTAGCACGGGCCATTGATCTACAATAACATAGATATGCAAAAACTATCAGGACTAAGTTCATGATAAATTAAAGTTCAATTAATCATATTACTTAAAGAACTCCCACTTAGATAGACATCCCTCTAGTCATCTAAATGATCACGTGATCCAAATCAACTAAACCATGTCCGATCATCACGCGAGATGGAGTAGTTTCAATGGTGAACATCTTATGTTGATCATATCTACTATATGATTGACGCTCGACCTTTCGGTCTCCAGTGTTCCGAGGCCATATCTGCATATGCTAGGCTCGTCAAGTTTAACCCGAGTATTATGCGTGTGCAAAACTGGCTTACACCCGTTGTATTTGAACGTAGAGCTTATCACACCCGATCATCACGTGGTGACTCGGCACGACGAACTTTCGCAACGATGCATACTCAGGGAGAACACTTATACCTTGAAATTTTATAGGGGATCATCTTATAATGCTACCGCCGTACTAAGCAAAATAAGAAGCATAATAAGATAAACATCACATGCAATCAAAATATGTGACATGATATGGCCATCATCATCTTGTGCTTTTGATCTCCATCTTGAAAGCACCGTCATGATCACCTTCGTCACCGACGCGACACCTTGATCTCCATCGTAGCATCGTTGTCGTCTCGCCAACTATTGCTTCTACGACTATCGCTACTGCTTAGTGATAAAGTAAAGCAATTACATGGCGATTGCATTTCATACAATAAAGCGACAACCATATGGCTCCTGCCAGTTGCCGATAACTTTACAAAACATGATCATCTCATACAAAACCGTATAACTCATCATGTCTTGACCATATCACATCACAACATGCCCTGCAAAAACAAGTTAGACGTCCTCTACTTTGTTGTTGCAAGTTTTACGTGGCTGCTACGGGCTTAGCAAGAACCGTTCTTACATACGCATACAAAACCACAATGATGTTTCGTCAAGTATGTGTTGTTTTAACCTTCACAAGGACCGAACATAGTCACACTCGATTCAGCTAAAGTGAGAGAGACAGACACCCGCCAGTCACCTTCAAGCAATGAGTGCTCATAACGGTGAAACCAGTCTTGAGTAAACGTACGCGTAATGTCGGTCCGGGCCGCTTCATCTCACAATACCGCCGAACCAAAGTATGAAATGCTGGTAAGCAGTATGACTAGTATCGTCCACAACTCACTTGTGTTCTACTCGTGCATATCATCTACGCATAGACCTGGCTCATGATGCCACTGTTGGGGAACGTAGTATTTTAAAATTTTCCTATGATCATGCAAGATCTATCTACCAGATGCATAGCAACGAGAGGGGAGAGTGTTTCTACATACCCTTGTAGACCGAAAGCGGAAGCGTCAAGTGACGCGGTTGATGTAGTCGAACTTCTTCGCGATTCAACCGATCAAGCACCGAACGTACGGCACCTCCGCGTTCAGCACACGTTCAGCTTGACGACGTCCCACGAGCTCTTGATCTAGTTGAACTTCACGGGAGAGTTTCGTCAGCACGACGGCGTGGTGATGGATATGATGAAGTTACCGGCGTAGGGCTTCACCTAAGCACTGCAACGGTATGACCGAGGTGTGTTTCTGTGGAGGGGGCACCGCACACGGCTGGAGAGATCAACTTGTGTGTCTAGAGGTGCCCCCCTGCCCCTGTATATAAAGGAGCAAGGGGGAGAGGCCGGCCAGCCCCTATGGCGTGCCAAGGAGGAGCAATCCTACTAGGAATAGGATTGCAATCCTATTCCTAGTAGGAATCGCCAAGAGGGAGAAGGGGGAAGGAAGGAGAGGGAGAGGGAAAAGGAAAGGGGCGCCCCCCCCCCCCCTCCTTCCTTGTCCAATTCGGACCAAGGGGTGGGGGTGCGCAGCCCAGCCCTGGCCTTCCTTCTCTCTTTCTCCTATGGCCCATTAAGGCCCATAGCTTCCCCGGGGGGTTCCGGTAACCCCCCGACACTCCGGTTAATTCTGAAACTTTACGGAACGCTTCCGGTGTCCGAATATAGTCGTCCAATATATCAATCTTTACGTATCGGACATTCCGAGACTCCTCGTCGTGTCCGTGATCTTATCCAGGACTCCGAACTACCTTTGGTTCATCAAAACTCATAAACTCATAATACCGATCGCCATCAAACGTTAAGCGTGCGGACCCTACGGGTTCGAGAACTATGTAGACATGACCGAGACTCATCTCCGAACAATAACCAATAGCCGAACCTGGATGCTCATATTGGCTCCTACATATTCTACGAAGATCTTTATCGCTCAAACCACATAACAACATACGTTGTTCCCTTTGTCATCGGTATGTTACTTGCCCGAGATTCGATCATCGGTATCTCAATACCTAGTTCAATCTCGTTACCGGCAAGTCTCTTTACTCGTTCTGTAATACATCATCCCGTGACTAACTCATTAGTCATTTTCTTGCAAGGCTTATTATGATGTGTATTACCGAGAGGGCCCAAAGATACCTCTCCGACACTCGGAGTGACAAATCCTATTCTTGATCTATGCCAACACCACGAACACCTTCGGAGACACCTACAGAGCATCTTTATAATCACCCAGTTATGTTGTGACGTTTGATAGCACACAAGGTGTTCCTCCGGTATACGGGGGTTGCATAATCTCATAGTCATAGGAACATGTATAAGTCATGAAGAAAGCAATAGCAGTAAAACTAAACGATCATAGTGCTAAGCTAACGGATGGGTCTTGTCCATCACATCATTGTCCTAATGATGTGATCTCGTTGATCAAATGACAACTCATGTCTATGGCTAGGAAACATAACCATCTTTGATCAATGAGCTAGTCTAGTAGAGGCATACTAGGGACATACTGTTTTGTTTATGTATTCACTCATGTATCATGTTTCCGGTTAATACAATTCTAGCATGAATACAAGACATTTATCATGATATAAGGAAATACAAATAACATATTTATTATTGCCTCTAGGGCATATTTCCTTCAGTAAGGTATGAAGTTGAGTAAGACTCAAAGCCCGACCTCGGCAGAAGATAGAGAAAGAATGAAAGTCATTCCCTATGCCTCGGCCATAGGTTCTATAAAGTATGCCATGTTGTGTACCAAACCTGTTGTGTACCTTACCATGAGTTTGGCAAGGAGGTACAAAAGTGATCCAGGAGTAGATCACTAGACAGCAGTCAAAATTATCCTTAGTTACTGGATGACTAAGGAAATGTTTTCTCGATTATGGAGGTGATAAAGAGTTCGTCGTAAAGAGTTACACCGATGCAAGCTTTACACTAATCCAGATGACTCTAAGTATCAATCTGGATGCATATTGGAAGTGGGAGCAATTAGCTAGAGTAGCTCCATGCAGAGCATTGTAGACATAGAAATTTGTGAAATACATACGGATCTGAATGTGACAGACCCGTCGACTAAACTTCTCTCACAAGAAAAACATGATCACACCTTATTACTCTTGGGTGTCAATCACATAGCGATGTTGATACATCCAAAACGTATCTATAATTTTTGCTTGCTCCATGCCTCTTTTGGGTGATATTGCTATGATATTTATACACTTCCATACACTTTTGATCATATTTGGACTAACCTATTAACTCAGTGCACCCCAGTGCCAGTTTCTGTTTTCTGCTATTTTTGTATTTCAGGTTTTCCCGTCATGTAAAATGCCAGAAAAATCCCGGAAAAATTATATAAAAAATCAGCGTTCCGGAAACTTCCACACGGCCGAAGTAGGGCCGGAGGGGGGCCACCAGGGCTCCAGGCGCCCTGGTGGCGTGGCCCCCCTCCTGGCCGCGTCGGGGGGGGCGCCTGGGCCCCCCAGGCCTCCGCTGATGCCCCCCTTTGGCATATATTTAACATGCGTCCCGAAACCCTCGAGGACGGAACCCTTTTTCGCGATCTCATCTCTGTTCCGCCGCCGCCGCGCTTCCAAGATCGGGAGCACCAGGAGAACTCTTCCCGGCACCCTGCCGGAGGGGAGGATCACCACCGGGAGCCTCTCCACCACCATGGACGCCTCCCGGATGAGTTGTGAGTAGTCTCCCTTGGACCATGGGTCCATGACCAGTAGCTATGTGATGTTCCCCTCCCCTTCTTGTGCTTCACTAATTAGACCTCGTGAGCTGCCCTACATGATCGAGGCACATATGTAATCCTTATGATGTTGCTATGTTGAGTTTGCTGGGATCCGATGGATTGTGAGATTATGTTCAGATTGTGTTTGAGTAATATATTTGATTTACCTCTTTTATATTTATGTTCGTAAGTAATTCTTGCATGTTCTCCGTTGCTATTTATTGCTTTGGCCAAGTCGTAGGTAGTGACTCCAAGAGGGAACGTTATGCTTGATTGTGGGTTCATGCCCCTCGATGACTAGCTTGAGTGACAGAAACATGAGTCTAGGGGATGTGCTGTTGCCACAAGGGGGAAAACAACGGTGCTTGTGCCCGCGGGTGCAAGGATTGATTACTTTACGCAAAGTTCTTTTAATGCAGTTGTCTGTTGCTTTGAGTTTACACTATGGGTGGGACTCACAACTTAATACCAGCGAGATGTTCTGGATAGATATCTCAAGGTGGATGATTAGTAGTAGATGCAGATGGATTTCGGTCTACTTGCCTTGGCGTACCGCCCATGCTTCGAACCTCTACCTTTCTTGCAACATAGTTAGCATTGGTTTGCGCACATAATTCTGTCAATTGCCCAGCTGTAATTCGTTTACCTCACATAGCTGTTTTATGCCTTTTGGGAGAGAGACATCACTAGTGAACATCATGGGACCCCGGTCCATATTACCATCACTGATCATATCCGCTATTTACTTTCTGCTTTTACTTACTAGTTGCAGCAATACCTATCACTATTATCACTTGCGTTTGATCCTTTGTAAACGACAAGGCCGGAGGGATTGACAACCTCTCTGTACTCATTGGGAGCAAAGTTATTTGTATCTGTGTGCGGGTCCATGTTGATTGCTAATATCTGGCGCCGTTAGCAGTTTACACCTTCTTGTTGAACCTTGGAGTCTCAGGGGAAATCGATCCTTGGTATCTTTGCCAAGGGAAAACTTCCGCTACACTGCATCTCAAACCTTCCACTTGGGGTAACCAACGAGGGGCGAGAAGCCATCAAGCAAAGTTTTCTGGCGCCGTCGCCGGGGACTCCACTCTTCAAGATAGGGGAGTTGCACGCTATCTTTTACCTTTGCTTTTTAGTCTTGTTAGTTTACCTTTCAGTTTTCTTTATGTCTTTTCACTAGTTTTGCTTAATGGAAAACAACAAAAATATGAGAGAGCTTTATAAGCTCTACCTTGCTTTGGGACATGATGCGTTTGAAGAGAAAATTAAAAAACCTATGGAACTTTATTATTTGCATAACAATCATGATGGTGGTGATGTTATTAGTATGCTTTCTTTGAATATCAATATTGCTAATGACATGGAAATCTCTAAGCTTGGGGATGACACGTTTGATGAACATGATATTCTTAGTCCCCCAACTTTTGAAGAGAAAATTTACTTGGATGATACTTTGCTTCCTATATGTGATGATTACAATGATGAATATGATGTTTTCAGTCCACCTACTATTGAGGATAAATATTATTATGATTATGATATGCCTCCTAAATACAATGATTACCATGATGGTTATGATTGCTTTACTCTCACTATCCCTAATAAGAAAGATTTTGCTAATATGAAGAGTAATGATACATTTTTGCATGTGGATCATGGTAACAATGCTTTATGTGATGCTTATATTGTTGAGTTTATTCGTGATCCCACTGAAAATTATTATGAGAAGGGAACATATGCTTATAGATATTTCAATAATATCAGGTTCCCTCTCTTTATGTTGAAGGTTTTGAAGCTGCACTTGTTTTGTCTTCCTATGCTTATTGCTTTGTGCTTCAATGAATTATTGTATTGCGATATTCCTATGCATAGGAAGCATGTTAGGCTTAAATGTGTTTGGTATTTGCATCTTGATGCTCTCTTTTGTTCTTCAACTCTTATTCCTACGAGAGCATCATTAAAGTCTTAAGCTTATCTTTACGGCTATAAAGAAAGAGCTCTAGGGAGACAACCCTTGTTATCTTTGCTTTCAGTTTGTTCTTCAGTTTTTAGTGGTCTTGATGTTGTTACTACAGTAGCATCATCATTGTATCTTTACTTTTCAACTTTGTGCCAAGTGTAGCCTCTGATTGCAAGAAAGTTCAAAAGTTGTGACGTGCTGTCCAGGAAACATATTCTGTCCTTGGATAGAAAAATTCGTATAAAATCACCAGATCATCTTTTTGGTCTGAATTTTTTCGACAGCGTGCTCTATACAATTGGCATTCGGGCGTCTGTTCTGAGTTTTTTGATTTGAGTTGCAGAAGTGCCCCAAAAAAATTATTTACTACCTGCTGGTCTGTTTTTCACAGATTCTGTCCTCTTTTGCCTTTCCTTCGTTTTGCAAACCTTGAGCTTGCTTTTTCTTTGCAAAAACCTTTTGGCAATCTTGAGAAACAGTAGACCTTCAAGAATATCCTTATTTCCAGCAAGGAAAAATTATTTTATTATGGGTACTAACCTCGCTAATCAGATTATGATGAGTTATGTATGAAGGGAGTTTTCAAGTGTGCGAGGGAAGATGATAAAAAGATTCAGGAGTGTCAAACGCTCAAGCTTGGGGATGCCCCCATGCACCCCCAAGAAATATTCAAACTCAAGCGTCTAAGCTTGGGGATGCCCCCGTGCATCCCCTTCTCCATCAACATTATCAGTTCATCTTTCGTTCCACTATATTTTTATCACTTTCATGTGTTATGTGCTATGCTTGGAGCGTCTTGCTTTTAGTTTCCTTTTTAGTTTTCTTTAGCTTTTCATAACGAGTCGGAACTCAGCTTTCTTTGTGTGGGAGAGAAACACGCTCCACTTCAACCTAGAACACAACATAGAATTTTCATGTCTATCTTTGCTGTGTATGTTCTTTGTCTTTCAATAGCTACTATCATGTTTAGCTCTTAGTTTTCATGCTTATCTTTTTAAAGAGCTTTTGTTTAGTTGGTTGCTGGAACTCTCTTTATTAATCATGCTTATCTTATTAAGAGAGTTTGCTTCTGTTGCATTGGTTGATATGTCTATGATAAAAATGCTACGTGCATAATGGTACTTAGTAGTTCATGTTTTCTTATGGTTAGTCTCAAATAGCTGGGGGGTTCCCAATGTGTTATTGGAGTACCAACATGATTTGTTTGCCTATGATGTCGTATGGTTTAGTAATATCTTCCTTCAAGAATTTATTTTGATTGACTTGGCGTATGCTCACGCATATTTAAGACTGTAAAGAAAGTCTGTCAAGCCTTGATGATCTTTTATTTCTGAGTAGCGATATAACTTCCATGCCTGATTCAATGTTGCTTTGTCGCTCTGCATGATTATGACCGTCATTGCTCTTTTAGTTGGTCGCTCCCAGTCTTTTGCTAACCTCCACCTGTACTAAGCGAACTGATTGCTTGTGCATCCAAAATCCTTTAAACCAGTTATGCCATATGAGTCCACCATACATTCCTATACATGGTATTTACCTGCCATTCCTAACGAAGACTTTCATGTACCATCTCGAAATTATTCAAAAAAGCATTTCTCTTTTGTGCCTCTGTTTTAGTTCATGAGGAAGTAGTAGTTAATTCATGATCTTTTTAAGTTGGACAAGCTTCACCCCGGGATTGCATGTCTAATGTGCAAACCCATAATACGAGAAGGAACTGGCAAAGAGTGCGCCCGGCTCAAAAATAATATAACAAACAAACCCTCCTTCACGCTTTGTTCATGAGAAATCAGAAAACTTTGGCAGTGATAAACAAAGGAGATTAAGAGGATGTGATCGTCCTCATTCGGGAGCCGTTCCTCGAAACTTGTCCATCTCAAGAAGTGATTGAGTTGTCTGCTAGCATTCGTGGACGAAACATGCATATCCAAAAAAAATTATTACCTCTGTTTTTAAAACCAAGAGCTCTGGTACATGTTTAGTTTTTGTTTCCGACCACGGGTTTTCAACCTTGCCAACAAAAGCCACGGTTCGAGAGTCTCCACCTTCTTTAAGCACCAACTACTGAGAGCATGATTGTCATTCTGAGTGTAATGTGCATTGTCCCAAAGTAGCATTGTCTTTTGCATGATTGTGATATCGTTTATTCTGAAATCATTGTATCTAGTCATCACTTAAACATTGGAGGTGCCCTGCATTTATGTTTTGCTTCACTAAAGGGGGCAAGCGAGATATCACTTTATCATATTTGCACACCATGCTCATTACAAATCTATTTGATGTTTCAGTATCATATTGTAAAACTTTCAGTTCTTTGTGATTCTCTCATAAGGCAACTTAATTACTACAGATTCATTGTCTCAGTAAGCTTTTGTCATATGACTATGAAAAGTCCTATATGGTTAATAGCATGTCACCACAGAAATTATTCTTGTTATCATTTACCTACTCGAGGACGAGCAGGAATTAAGCTTGGGGATGTTGATACGTCCAAAACGTATCTATAATTTCTGCTTGCTCCATGCCTCTTTTGGGTGATATTGCTATGATATTTATACACTTTTGATCATATTTGGACTAACCTATTAACTCAGTGCACCCCAGTGCCAGTTTCTGTTTTCTGCTGTTTTTGTATTTCAGGTTTTCCCGTCACGTAAACTGCCAGAAAAATCCCGGAAAAATTATATAAAAAATCAGCGTTCCGGAAGCTTCCACACGGCCGAAGTAGGGCCGAAGGGGGGCCAACAGGGCTCCAGGCGCCCTGGTGGCGCGGCCCCCCTCCTGGCCGCGCCGGGGGGGCGCCTGGGCCCCCCAGGCCTCCGCTGATGCCCCCCTTTGGTATATATTTAACACGCGTCCCGAAACCCTCGAGGACGGAACCCTTTTTCGTGATCTCATCTCTGTTCCGCCGCCGCCGAGCTTCCAAGATCGGGAGCACCAGGAGAACTCTTCCCGGCACCCTGCCGGAGGGGAGGATCACCACCGGGATCCTCTCCACCACCATGGACGCCTCCCGGATGAGTTGTGAGTAGTCTCCCTTGGACCATGGGTCCATGACCAGTAGCTATGTGATGTTCTCCTCCCCTTCTTGTGCTTCACTAATTAGACATCATGAGCTGCCCTACATGATCGAGGCACATATGTAATCCTTATGCTGTTGCTATGTTGAGTTTGCTGGGATCCGATGGATTGTGAGATTATGTTCAGATTGTGTTTGAGTAATATATTTGATTTACCTCTTTTATATTTATGTTCGTAAGTAATTCTTGCATGTTCTCCGTTGCTATTTATTGCTTCGGCCAAGTAGTAGGTAGTGACTCCAAGAGGGAACGTTATGCTTGATTGTGGGTTCATGCCCCTCGATGACTAGCTTGAGTGACAGAAACATGAGTCTAGGGGATGTGATGTTGCCACAAGGGGGAAAACAACGGTGCTTGTGCCCGCGGGTGCAAGGATTGTTTACTTTACGCAAAGTTCTTTTAATGCAGTTGTCTGTTGCTTTGAGTTTACACTATGGGTGGGACTCGCAACTTAATACCAGCGAGATGTTCTGGATAGATATCTCAAGGTGGATGATTAGTAGTAGATGCAGATGGATTTCGGTCTACTTGCCTTGGCGTACCGCCCATGCTTTGAACCTCTACCTTTCTTGCAACATAGTTAGCATTGGTTTGCGCACATAATTCTGTCAATTGCCCAACTGTAATTCGTTTACCTCACATAGCTGTTTTATCGTCTTTTGGGAGAGAGACATCACTAGTGAACATCATGGGACCCCGGTCCATATTACCATCACTGATCATATCCGCTATTTACTTTCCGCTTTTACTTACTAGTTGCAGCAATACCTATCACTATTATCACTTGCGTTTGATCCTTTGTAAACGACAAGGCCGGAGGGATTGACAACCTCTCTGTACTCGTTGGAAGCAAAGTTATTTGTATCTGTGTGCAGGTCCATGTTGATTGCTAATATCTGGCGCCGTTAGCAGTTGACACCAACTTGTTGAACCTTGGAGTCTCAGGGGAAATCGATCCTTGGTATCTTTGCCAAGGGAAAACTTCCGCTACACTGCATCTCAAACCTTCCACTTGGGGTAACCAACGAGGGGCGAGAAGCCATCAGATGTGAACTAGATTATTGACTCTAGTAAACCCTTTGGGTGTTGGTCACATGGCGATGTGAACTATGGGTGTTATTCACATAACGATGTGAACTATCGGTATTAAATCACATGACGATGTGAACTAGATTATTGACTCTAGTGCAAGTGGGAGACTGAAGGAAATATGCCCTAGAGGCAATAATAAAGTTATTATTTATTTCCTTATATCATGATAAATGTTTATTATTCATGCTAGAGTTGTATTAACTGGAAACTTAGTACATGTGTGAATAGATAGACAAAAAAGAGTGTCCCTAGTATGCCTCTAGTAGACTAGCTCATTGATCAAAGATGGTTATGTTTCCTAGCCATAGACATGAGTTGCCATTTGATCAATGGGATCACATCATTAGGAGAATTATGTGATGGACAAGACCCATCCGTTAGCTTAGCACTATGATCGTTTAGTTTTACTGCTATTGCTTTCTTCATGACTTATACATGTTCCTATGACTATGAGATTATGCAACTCCTGAGTATCGGAGGAACACCTTGTGTGCTATCAAACGTCACAACGTAACTGGGTGATTATAAAGATGTTCTACAGGTGTCTCTGAAGGTGTTTGTGGTGTTGGCATAGATCAAGAATAGGATTTGTCACTCCGAGTGTCGGAGAGGTATCTCTGGGCCCTCTCGGTAATACACATCATAATAAGCCTTGCAAGCAAATGGATAATGAGTTAGTCACAGGATGATGTATTACGGAACGAGTAAAAAGGATTGCCGGTAACGATATTGAACTAGGTATTGAGATACCGACGATCGAATCTCGGGCAAGTAACATACCGATGACAAAAGGAACAACGTATGTTGTTATGCGGTTTGACCGATAAAGATCTTCGTAGAATATGTAGGAGCCAATATGAGCATCCAGGTTCCGCTATTGGTTATTGACCGGAGATGAGTCTCAGTCATGTCTACATAGTTCTCGAACCCGTAGGGTCCGCACGCTTAACATTTGATGACGATCGGTATTATGAGTTTATGAGTTTTGATGTACCGAAGGTAGTTCGGAGTCCCGGATAAGATCACGGACATGACGAGGAGTCTCGGAATGTCCGAGACGTTAAGAATTATATATTGGACGACTATATTCGGACACCGGAAGTGTTCCGGAAAAGTTTCGGATTTAACCGGAGTGCCGGAGGGGGTTACCGGAACCCCCCGAGGGAGTATGGGCCATAGTGGGCCTATGAGGGAAAGAGAGGGGCAGCCCATAGGGTTGGCCGCACCCCCCCTAGGATTCCTAGTTGGACTTGGAAAAGGAGGGAGGCGCCACCTCTCCTTTCGTTCTCCTCTCCCTTCCTTTCCTACTCCTAGTAGGAATAGGAAGAGTAGGAATCCTACTCGTGGCGCGCCTTAGAAGGCCAGTCGCACCTCCCCCCTTGCTGCTTTATATACGGGGGCAGGGGGCACCCAAAGACACAAAAGAAACATTGCTCCAGCAGTGTGCGGTGCCCCCCTCCACAAAAACACACCTCGGTCATATCGTTGAAGTGCTTAGGCGAAGCCCTGCGCCGGTAACTTCATCATATCCGTCACCACGCCGTCGTGTTGACGAAACTCTCCCGTGAAGCTCAACTGGATCAAGAGCTCGTGTGACGTCATCAAGCTGAACGTGTGCTGAACGCGAAGGTGCCATACGTTCGGTGCTTGATCGGTTGGATTGCGAAGAAAGTTCGAATACATCAACCGCGTCACTAGACGCTTCCGCTCCCGGTCTACGAGGGTACGTGGACACACTCTCCCCTCTCGTTGCTATGCATCTAGTAGATAGATCTTGCATGATCGTAGGAAATTTTTTGAAATACTACGTTCCCCAACAGCTAGGTGGTCGGCGCGCCGCCCGTTACCGGCCTGCCACGCGACGCCAGCAGACTAGGTCGGCCTGCTAGCCCACACGCACGACAAGACGTCACCGCAGGCCTGGGCCCGCCACTACAGATCCTCAGCACGCGCGCGGATCCGCTGCGCCCGAGGCGGCCGGTTGCGCTTCACAGGCGCATTAATTGCCCGCCGTTACGGCGCGAAAAGTGCGGGGGCGTGCGGGGCGTGGGCACAGTTAATCCCACGCCCCCCCCCCCCCACGTCTTGCCTCTTTGGCTCCGCCGCCGCGGGCCTATAAGTAGGAGGGAGGGGGCGGCAGAACTCACGAGCGCCCTCCTCGCTCTCCTTCTTCTTCCTCTCTTCGTTCTTCTCTGCTCCCTCGCTGCCGATGTGACTGCTGCTCGCCACCGGAGTGTTGCCGCAGCCCCCTGTTGCGAGAGTGCGCAGAGCCACGGCCACCTCGTCTTCGTGTGACCTCCCTGCGTCGCCGCCGAGCCACCACATCCATGGCGCACGGCGGTCGCTCCGGTGACTGGGACGGCTCCAACGTCCACGAGGATCACCTCAAGTTCCTCCTCCAGATGCGGCGGCTTCCTCACGCGGTGAACGTGAGGGTGTGCGTTCCTCCTGATGGCGAGAACTCGCCGGCGTCGGAGGACGGCTAGCGCGTCGTCTTCCGCTCGCATTTCCTCCGTGGCTTCGGCCTGCCGGCGAGCGGTTTTCTTCGCTCCTTCCTTGAATTATACCATCTGCAACCCCATCACCTCATGCCGAACACGGTGGTGTTGCTTTCCGCCTTCGTCACCCTCTGCGAGGGATATCTCGACGTCCTGCCCACGCTCAAGCTGTGGGGGGAGCTCTTCTATCTCAAGCTCGGCACCACCGTCAAGGGCGAGGCGGCCCAATGCGGGGCCTGCGTCACGGTGCGGCGCACCAGCAGAGATGATTTCAAGGGGGGTGAGGGGGGGCGAGACCCCC